>OX422207.1:539659737-540259737 GCA_949130495.1 Sambucus nigra | reverse complement strand
CAATTCATAGTAGTTGCATTGTTTTGGTGCTAGGTGTTGGTGCCACTCAAGGGGCCGTTCGGGGGCTATTTCAGGTTTTTTCCCACTAACGGTAAGTTTCTAAGACTAAGTCTAGAAATAAGCAAATTATCATCATATTCTCAAACCTGGAGTCCCATGATTGCGCAGTCAGTTCGTACGAGTTACATTGGTCCCGTGCGAGGTGTTAGTGCCACCCACGGAGCCGTTCAGGGGCTGTTTCAGCTTTTCACCCACTAACGGCCTGTTTTTAAGCCTAAGTCTAGAGATATGTGAAGTACCATTGTATTCTCAAATCGGGAGTCTCGTGATCGCGCGACCAATTTTTACGAGTTACAGTGGTCGCGTGCGAGGTGTTTATGCCACTCATGGAGCCGTTCGGGGGCTATTTCGGATTTTCACCCACTAACGGTAAGTTTTTATGCCTAAGTCTACAAATATGGAAATTATCATCGTACTCTCAAATCGGCAGCCTCATGATCGTACGGTCAGTTCGTACGAGTTACATTGGTCATGTTCGAGGTGTTGGTACCACTCACGGGGCCCTTTTGAGTTTTTGCGCACTAATGGTACGTTTTTAAGCCTAAGCCTAGAAATATGCAAACTATCGTCATATTCTTAAATCGGGAGTCCCGTGATCGCGCGATCAGTTTGTACAAGTTACATTGGTCCCGTACGAGGTGTTGGAACCAGTCACGGGGCCGTTCGGGGGCTATTTCGAGTTTTCCACCCACAAACGTCATGTTTTGCCTAATTCCTAATATTTTTAAATTATCATCGTTTTCTGAAATTGGAAATCTAATGATCATGCGATCAGTTCGTACGAGTTAAATTGGTCCCGTACGAGGTTTTTGTGCCACTCACGGGGCCATTCGGGGGCTCTTTCTGATTTTCACCCAGTAATAGCTAGTTTTTAAGACTAAGTCTAGAAATATGCAAATTATTGTTGTATTCTCATACTGGCTATCCCGTGATCCCGCGGTCAGTTCTTACGAGTTACATTGGTCCTGTACGAGGTGTTGGTGCCACTCACGGGGTCATTCGGGGGTTGTTTTGGGTTCTCCCCAACTAACGCCATGTTCTTAAGTCTAAGTCTAAAAATACAGAAATTATCATCATATTCTCAAATCGGTAGTCCGGTGATCGCGCGGTCAATTCGTACAAGTTACATTGGTCCCGTGCAAGGTGTTGGTGCCACTCACGGGGACGTTCAGGGGCTGTTTCGGGATTTCACACTCTAAGAGGAAGTTTTTAAGCCTAAGTCTAGAAATATGAAAATTATCATCGAATTCTCAAACTTAGAGTGCCATGATCGCGCAATCAAATCATACGAGTTACCTTGGTCCCATGCGAGGTGTTGGAGCCACTCACGGGTCCGTTCGGGGGCTGTTTCGAGTTTTTGCCCACTAACGATAAGTTTTTAATCCTAAATATAGAAATATGAAAATTATCATCGTATTCTCAAACCGGGAGTCCCGTGATCATGCGGTCAATTTTTACGATTAACATTGGTCCCGTGCGAGGTGTTGGTGCCACTCACGGGCCCGTTCGGGGGTTGTTTTGGGTTTCCCCTCCGAACGCCATATTTTGTCTAAGTCCTGATACTTTTAAATTATCACCTTATTCTCAAATAGGGAGTCTCGTGATCGCGGGGTCAGTTCGTACGAGTTAAATTGGTCCCGTACGAGGTTTTGGTGCCACTCATGGGGCCATTCGGGGGGCTGTTTTCGTGCTTCGCCCACTAATGACAGGTTTTTAAGCCTAAGTCTAGAAATATGGAAATTATTATCATATTATCAAACCGACAGTCCGGTGATCGCGCGATCAGTTCATACGAGTTACATTGGTCCCGTGCGAGGTCTTGCTGCCACTCACGGGGCTGTTTGGGGGCTTTTTTGGGTTTTCCCCACTAACGGCAAGATTTTAAGCTTATGTCTAGAAATATGCAAATCATCGTCGTACACTCAAACTGGTAGTCCCGTGATCACGCGATCAATTCATACGAGTTACATTGGTCCCGTACGAGGTGTTGGTGCCACTCACGGGGCCATTCATGGGCTATTTCTGGTTTTTGCCTATAACATCAAGTTTTTAGGCCTAAGTCTAAAAATACGAAAATTATCACCATATTCTCAAACCGAGAGTCTCGTGATCACGCGGTCAATTCGTACGAGTTACATTGGTCCCGTACGAGGTGTTGGTACCACTCACGGGGCCATTCGGGGGCTATTTCGGATTTTTGCCACTAACAGCAAGTTTTTAGGCCTAAGTCTAAAAATATGCAAATTATCACCATATTGTCAAACCGAGAGTCCCGTGATCGTGCGATCAGTTCGTATGAGTTACATTGGTCCTGTGTGAGGTGTTGTTGCCACTTACGGGGACGCTCGGGGGCTGTTTTGGGTTTTCCCCCATTAATGGCAAGATTTTAAGCCTAGGACTAGGAATATGCAAATTATCGTCGTATTCTCAAACCAGTAGTCCCTTGATCGCACGATCAGTTCGTACAAGTTACATTGGTACCGTGCGAGGTGTTGGTACCAGTCACGGGGTTGTTAGGGGATTATTTAATGTTTTTGCCCACTAATGGCGTGTTTTTAAGCCTAAGACTAGAAATATCTAAATTATCATAGAATAATCAAATCAGGAGTCCCGTGATCGCGCATGCAATTAGTACGATTTACCTTGGTCCTGTGCGAGGTGTTGGTGCCACTCACGGGCCCGTTCGAGGCTGTTTCAGGTTTTCGTCGACTAACGCCAAGTTTTTAAGCCTATGCCTAGATATTTTCAAATTATCATCATATTCTCATACCTGTAATCCCGTGATCGCGCGATCAGTTCGTTCGAGTTACATTAGTCCCGTATTTGGTGTTGGTGCCACTCGCGGGGCCTTTCGAGGGCTGTTTCGAGTTTTCACCCACTAATGGAAAGATTTTAGGCCTGAGTCTAAAAAAAAGCAAATTATCATAGTATTCTGAAACCGGGAGTCCCGTGATTGTGCAAGCAGTTCGTACGAGTTACATTGGTCTCGTGCGAGGTGTTGGTGCCACTCACGGGCCCATTCGGGGGCTATTTTAGGTTTTTCCCGACTAACGCCATGTTTTACCTATGTCTTGATATTTTTGAATTATCATCATATTCTCAAACTGGGAGTCCCGTGATCGTGCGGTTAGTTCTTACGAGTAACTTTGTCCCGTACGAGGTGTTAGTGCCACTCACGAGGCCAATTGGGGGCTGTTTCGGGTTTTCCCCCACAAACGTCATGTTTTGCCTAAGTCCGTATATTTTTAAATTATCATGGAATTCTCAAACTGGTAGTCTTGTGATTGCACGGTCAGTTCGTACGAGTTAAATTGGTCCCGTACGAGGTTTTGGTGCCACTCACGGGCCATTCGGGGGCTGTTTCCGGTCTTTGCCCACTAACGACAAGTGTTTAAGCCTAAGTCTAGAAATATGCAAATTATCATCGTATTCTCAAATTAGGACTCCCGTGATCGCGCGGTCAGTTCCTACGATTTATATTGGTCCCGTGCGAGGTGCTGGTGCCACTCACGGGGCCGTTCGAGGGCTCATTCAGGTTCTCCACCACTAACGCATAGTTTTTAGCCTAAGTATAGAAATATGAAAATTATCATCGTATTCTCACTGACGCCAAGTTGAAAACAAAGTCACGGGGCCGTGCGAGGTGTTGGTGCCACTCACGGGGCCGTTCGGAGGCTCTTTCGGTTTGACCTCTAACAACAAGTTTTTAAGCCTATGTCTAGAAATATGCAAATTATGGTAATATTCTCAAAACTTGAGTCATGTGATGACACAGTCAGTTGGTACGAGTTAAATTGGACCCATTCAAGGTGTTGGTGCCACCCATGGGGTCGTTCAGGGGTTGTTTCGAGTTTCCCCCACTAACGGCATGGTTTTAAGCCTAAGTCTAGAAATATGCAAATTATTGTCGTACTCTGAAACAGGCAGTCCCATGATCGCGCGTTCAGTTCGTACGAGTTACATTGGCCCTGTGCCAGATGTTGGCGCCACTCACGGTGCTGTTCGGGGGCCATTCCGGGTTTCCCCTATTAACGCCAACTTTTTAAGCCTAAGTCTAGAAATATGCAAATTATCATCGTATTCTCAAATCGGTTGTCCCGTGATCGCGCGATCTGTTCGTACGAGTTACATTGGTCCTGTGCGAAGTGTTGGTGCCACTCACTGGGTCGTTCGGTGGCTATTTTGAGTTTTCCCCCATGAACGACTAGTTTTTAAGTCTAAGTCTAGAAATATGCAAATTATCATCATATTCTCAAATCGGGAGTCCAGTGATCAAGCGATCAGTTCGTATGAGTTACATTGGTCATGTGCGAGGTGTTGGTGCCACTCATGGAGACGTTCGGGGGCTATTTCGGGTTTCCCCTCACTAATGCCAAGTTTTTAAGCCTAAGTTTAGAAATGTACAAATTATCGTCGTATTATCAAACTGACAGTCCCGTGATCGCACGGTCAGTACAAGTTACATTGGTCCCGTGTGAGGTGTTGATGTCACTCAAGGGGACGTTCGACGGCTGTTTCGGGTTTTCACCCACTAACAACAAGTCTTTAAACCTAAGTCTAGTAATATGCAAATTATCCTCGTATTCTCAAATCGGGAGTCCCATGATCGCGCGGTCAGTTCGTACGAATTACATTGGTCCCAAGCGAGGTGTTGGTGCCACTCAAGGGGACGTTCGGAGGCTATTTCGGGTTTTACCCCACTAACGCCAAGTTTAAAAGCCAAAGTCTACAAATATGCAAATTATTGTCGTATTCTCCGACTTGCAGTCGCGTGATCACACGGTCAATTCGTACTAGTTACATTGGTTCGGTGCTAGGTGTTGGTGCCACTCAAGGGGCCGTTCGGGGGCTATTTTGGGTTTTTTCCACTAACGGTAAGTTTTTAAGCCTAAGTCTAGAAATATCCAAATTATCATCGTATTCTCAAATCGGGAGTCCCGTCATTGCACGGTCAGTTCGTACGAGTTACATTGGTCCCGTGCGAGGTGTCGGTGACACTCACGGGGACGTTCGGCGGTTGTTTTGGGTTTTCCCCCACTAATGCCATGTTTTTAAGCCTAAGTCTAAAAATATGTAAATTATCATTGTCTTCTTAAACTAGAAGTCTCGTGATCGCGCGGTCAATTCGTACGAGTTACATTGGTCCGGTGCTAGGTGTTGTTGCCACTCACGGGGCCGTTCGGGGGCTGTTTCGGGTTTTCACCCACTAATGGTAAGTTTTTAAGCCTAAGTCTAGAAATATGCAAATTATCCTCGTACTCTCAAATCTGCAGGCTCGTGATCATGCGGTCAGTTCGTACGAGTTACATTGGTCTTGTTCGAGGTGTTGGTACCACTCACGGGACCGTTAGGGGGCTGTTATGGGTTTTTGCCCACTAATGGAACGTTTTTAAGCCTAGGACTAGGAATATGAAAATTATCGTCGTATTCTCAAACCAGTAGTCCCTTGATCGCACGATTAGTTCGTACAAGTTACATTGGTCCCGTGCGAGGTGTTGGGACCAGTCACGGGGTCGTTAGGGGGTTGTTTTGGGTTTTCACTCACTAACAGAAAGTGTTTAAGCCTAAGCATAAAATTATGAATATTATCATCATATTCTCAAACTGAGAGTCCCGTGATCGCGCGGTCAGATCGTACGAGTTACATTAGTCCCGTGCAAATGGTTGGTACCACTCACAGGCCCGTTTGGTGGCTGTTTCGGGTTTTCTCCTACGAACGCCATGTCTTGCCTCAGTCTCGAAGTTTTTAAATTATCATCGTATTCTTAAACCATGAGTCCCATTATCATGCGGTCATTTCATACGAGTTACATTGGTCTCGTGCGAGGTGTTGGTGACACGCACAGGGACGTTCAGTGGCTATTTTGGGTTTTCGCCCACTAACGTTAAGTTTCTAAGCCTAAGTCTAGAAATATGAAAACTATCATCGTATTTTCAAACCGGGAGCCCCATGATTGCGCAGTCAGCTCGTACGAATTACATTGGTCCTGTGCGAGTTATTGGTGCCACTAACTGGGCCGTTCGGGTGTTGTTTCGGGTTTTTCCCCACTAACGGCAAGATTTTAAGCCTAAGACTAGAAACATGAAAATAATCATCGTACACTAATACCGATAGTACCGTGAGTGCACAGTCAGTTCGTACGAGTTACATTGGTCTCGTGCGAGGAGTTGGTGGCACTCACGGGACCATTCGACAACTGTTTCGGGTTTTCGCCCAGTAAGGGAAAGTTTTTAAGCCTAAGTCTAAAAATATTGAAATTATCGTCGTATTCTCAAATCGATAGTTCCGTGATTCCACGGTCAGTTCGTACGAGTTACATTGTCCTATGCGAGGTGCTGGTGCAACTCACGGGGACGTTCGGGCTCTGTTTCGGTTTTCCCCCACTAACGGCAAGGTTTTAGGCCTAAGTCTACAAACACACAAATTATCATTGTATTATCAAACTGGCAGTCTCGTGATCGCACGGTCAATTCGTATGAGTTACATTGGTCCGGTGTGAGGTGTTGGTGCCACTCACGGAGCCGTTCGGGGGCTGTTTCGGGTTTTCACCCACTAACGTTAAGTTTTCAAGCCTAAGTCTAGAAATATACAAATTATCGGCGTATATTCAAAACTGGGAGTCCCGTGATCACGCATTGAGTTTGTACGAGTTACATTGGTCCTGTGCGAGGTTTTGTTACTACTCACGGGGCCGTTCGGGGGCTATTTCGGGTTTTCCCCCACGAACGCCATCTTTTGCTAAAGTCCTGATATTTTTAAATTATCATCATATTTTCAAAATGGGAGTCCCGTGATTGCGCGATCAGTTCATACAAGTTACATTGGTCCCGTGCGAGGTGTTGGTGCCACTCATGGGCCCGTTCAGGGGATGTTTTGGGTTTTCACCCACCGACGACAAGTTTTTAAGCCTATGTTTAGAAAATATGCAAATTTTCATCATATTCTCAAATCGGGAGTCCTGTGATCACACGGTCAGTTCATACGAGTTACATTGGTCCCGTGTGAAGTGTTGGTGCCACTCACGGGGCTGTTCGGGGGCAGTCTCGAGTTTTCCCCCACTATTGCCATGTTTTTAAGCCTATATCTAGAAATATGCAAATTATTGTCATATTCTAAAACCGAGAGTCCTGTTATCGCGTGGTTTGTTCGTACCAGTTACATTGGTCCCGTGCGAGGTGTTGTTACCACTCACGGGGCCGTTCGGGGGCTATTTCGGGTTTTCCCCCTCTAACTCCAAGTTTTTAAGACTAAGTGTAGAAATATTGAAATTATTGTTGTATTCTTATACTGGCTATCCCGGGATCACGTGGTCAGTTCGTATGAGTTACATGGGTCCTACGCGAGGTGTTGGTGCCACTCATGGGGCCGTTCGAAGTCTATTTTGGGGTTTCCCCCACTAATGCCGTGTTTTCCCTAAGTCCTGATATTTTTAAATTATCATCTTATTCTCAAACCCGGAGTCTCGTGATCGCATGGACAGTTTGTACGAGTTACATTGGTCCCGTGGAAGGTTTTGGTGCCACTCACGGGGCCATTCGGGGGCTGTTTCGGGTTTTCCCCTACTAATGGAAAGATTTTAAGCCTAGGTCTTGAAATATGAAAATTATCATCATACTCTCAAACCGGTAGTCCCCTGATCACATGATCAGTTCGTACGAGTTACATTGGTCCTGTGCGAGGTGTTAGTACCACTCACGGGGTCGTTCGGGGGCTCTTTTAGGTTCTTCCCCACTAATGCTATGTTTTTAATCCTAAGTCTAGAAATATGCAATTATCATTGTATTCTCAAAATGGAAGCCCCGTGATCACACGGTCAGTTCGTACGAGCTACATTGGTCCCGTGCGAGGTGTTAGTGCCACTCATAGGCCCGTTCGGTGTCTATTTCGGGTTTTCCTCCACTAACGACAAGATTTTAAGCCTAAGTCTTGAAATATACAAATTATCATCATACTCTCAAATCAGCAGTTCCATGATCACACGCACAATTTGTTATACAAGTTACATTGGTCCCGTACGAGGTGTTGGTGCCACTCACGGGGCCGTTCCGAGTTTTCAGCCACTAATGGCAACTTTTTAAGCTTTTGTCAAGAAATATGCAAATTATCATTCTATTCTCAAAACAATAGTCCCGTGATCACGCGGTTAGTTCATACGAGTTATATTGGTCCCGTGCGAGGTGTTGGAGCCACTCCCAGGGCCGTTCGGGGGTATTTTCAGTTTTTCCCCCATGAACGCCATGTTTTACCTAAGTCCTGGTATTTAGATATTATCTTCGTATTATCAAATGTGAGTCCCGTGATCACGCGGTCAATTCAGAAAAGTTACATTTGTCCCGTGCGAGGTGTTGGTGCCACTTACGGGGCCGTTCTGGTGCTGTTTCGGGTTTTCACCCATTAAAGACAAGTTTTTAAGCCTCAGTCTAGAAATATGCAAATTATCATCATATTCTCAAACCAGGAATCCTTTGATCACACGATCAGTTCATACGAGTTACATTGGTCCCGTGCGAGGTTGTTTCGAATTTTTCCCCGCTAAAGTAATATTTTTAAGCCCAAGTCTAAAAATATGAAAATTATCATTATATTCTCAAACCGGGAGTCTCATGATCACGCGGTGAGTTCGTACGAGTTACATTGGTCCCGCGCGAGGTGTTGGTGCCAATTTGGGGGCAGTTTTGGGTTTTCCCCCACGAACGTCGTGTTTTCCATAAGTCCTAATATTTTAAATTCTCTTTGTATTGTCAAACTTTGAGTGCCGTGATTGTGAGGTCAGTTTATATGAGTTACATTAGTCTCGTATGAGGTGTTGGTGCCACTCACAGGGCCGTTCAATGGCTCTTTCGGGTTTTCGCCCACTAACAACCAGTTTTTAAGCCTAAGTCTAGAAATATGAAAAGTATCGTATTGTTCTCAAACTCGGAGTCTCATGATCATAAGGTCTGTTTGTACAACTTACATTGGTCCCGTGTGAGGTGTTGATCAAACTAACAGGGCCGTTCGGGGGCTATTTCGAGTTTTCCCCAACTAACGCCATGTTTTTAAGCTTAAGTCTAAAAATATGTGAATTATCGTCAATTTCTGAAATTGTCTATCCCATCATCGTGCAGTCACTTCGTACGATTTACATTTCGGTACGAGGTGTTGGTGCGACTGATGGGGCCATTTGGGGGCTATTTTTTGTTTTCTCCCACTAACGGCAAGATTTTAAGCCTAAGTCTAAAAATATGCAAATCATCGTCGTACTCTCAAACTGGTAGTCCTGTGAATGCGCGGTCAGTTTGTTCGAGTTACATTCGTCCCGTGCGAGGTGTTGGTCCCACACACGGGGCCGTTCGGGGGTTATTTTGGGTTTTCACTCAGTAACGCCATGTTTTTAAGAATAAGTGGAAAAATATGCAAATTATTGTCATTATCTCAAACCATCTATCCCGTGATAGCGCAGTCAGTTCGTATGAGTTACATTGGTCCCGTGCGAGGTGTTGATGCCACTCAAGGGACCGTTCGGGGGCTGTTTTAGGTTTTCCCCACTAATGGCAAGATTTTGAGCCTAAGTCTAGAAATATGCAAATCATCGTCGTACTCTCAAACTGGCAGTCCCGTAAATGCGCGGTCTATTCGTACGAGTTATAGTGGTCTCATGCGAGGTGTTGGTGCCACTCACGGGGCTGTTCGGGGGATGTTTCGAGTTTTTGCCCACTAACGGTAAGTTTTTATGCCTTAATCTAGAAATATGAAAATTATCATCGTATTCTGAAACCGCGAGTCTCATGATCGTCCGGTCAGTTCGTTCGAGTAACATTGGTCCCATGCGAGGTGTTGGTTCCACTCATGAGGCCATTCCGGGGTTGTTTCAAGTTTCCCCCACTAGTGCCAAGTTTTGCTTCAATCCTGATATCTTTAAATTATCATTTTATTCTCAAACTGGGAGTCCCACGTTTGAACGGTCAGTTCATACAAGTTACATTGTTCCCGTGTGAGGTGTTGGTGCCACTCACGGGGCCGTTCGGGGGCTGTTTCACGCTCTCCCGCACTAACGCAATATTTTTAAGCCTAAGTCTAGAAATATCAAAATTATCAATTCATTCCCAAAATGGCAGTCCAATGATCACGCGGTACATTTGTACGAGTTACATTGGTCCTGTGCGAGGTACTGGTGCCACTCACGGGGCTGTTAGGGGGATTTTTTGGGTTTTTCGCCACTAATGACAAGATTTTAAGCCTAAGTCTAGAAATATGCAAATTATCGTTGTCTTCCGAAATCGGCAGTCCCATGATCGCGCGGTCAGTTCGTACGGGTTACATTGGTCTCGTGCAAGATTTTGGTTCCACTCACGGGGTCGTTCGGGGGCTGTTTCGGGTTTCTCCCCGCTAACGAAAAGTTTTAAAGCCTAAGTCTATAAATATGAAAATTATCATCGTATTCTCTTATTGGGAGTCCAGTGATCGCGCGGTCAATTCGTACCGGTTACATTGGTCCCACGCGTGCTGTTGGTGCCACTCCCGGGGCCATTCGGGGGCTGTTTTGAGTTTTCCCCCATGAACGCCATGTTTATCATAAGTCCCATTATTTATAAATTATCATCGTATTTTCAAACTAGGGATCCCCTGATCGTGTGATTAGTTCATACGTGTTACATTGGTTCCGTGCGAGGTGTTGGCGCCACTCACAAGGCCGTTCAAGGGCTATTTTAGTTTTTTGCCTACTAACGACAAGTTTTGAAGCCTATGTCTTGAAATGTGCAAATTAAAGTCCTATTCTCGAACCAGGAGTCCCGTGATCACGTGGTCAGTTCGTACCAGTCACATTGGTCCCGTGAGAGGTGCTGGTGCCACTCACGGTGCCATTCAGGGGCTGTTTTGGGTTTTCCCCCACTAATGCAAATTATCGTCGTATTCTCAAATCGACTATTCGTACGAGTTGCATTGGTCCCACGCGAGGTGTTGGTCCCACTCACGGGGCCGTTCGGGGGATATTTTGAGTTTCCCCTCACTAACACCATGTTTTGGCTAAGTCCTGATATTTTTAAATTATCATTTTATTCTCATACCCGGAGATCCATGATCACGCGGTCAGTTCAGACGAGTTACATTGGTCCAGTGCGAGGTGTTCGTGCCACTCACCGGGCCGTTCGGGGTCTATTTCGAGTTCTCCCACACTAACGCCATGTTTTAAAGCCTAAGTCTAGAAATATCCAAATTATCATTGCATTCTTAAAATGCTAGTCCTGTGATCGCACAGTTAGTTCGTACGAGTTACATTGGCCCCATGCGAGGTGTTGTTGCCACTCACGGGGCCGGTCGGGGGCTATTTCGGGTTTTCCCCCACAAACGACATGATTTTAAGACTAAGTCTACAAATATGCAAATTATCATCATACTCTCAAATCGGTAGTTTCGTGATCGCCTTGTCAGTTCATTCGAGTTTAATTGGTCCCGTGCGAGGTGTTGGTTCCACTCACGGGGCCGTTCGGTGGCTATTTCAGGTTCTCCCCCACTAACGCCATGTTTTTAAGCTTAAGTGTAGAAAAATTTAATTTATCATTGTATTCTCAAAACAGAATTCCCGTGATCGTGCGGTCAGTTCGTACGAGTTACATTGGTCCCATGCGAGGTGTTGGTGTCACTCTCTAGACCGGTCGGGGGCTATTTTGCTTTTTCCCCCACTAACGACAAGATTTTAATCCTAAGTCTAAAAATATGCAAATTATCATTGTACTCCCAAATTAGAAGTTCCGTGATCACGCGGTCCGTTCGTACGAGTTATATTGGTCCTGTGTGAGGTGTTAGTGTCACTCACAGTGCTGTTCGGGGGCTGTTTCTGGTTTTCCACCACCAACGAAAAGATTTTAAGCCTAAGTCTAGAAATATGAAAATTATCATCCTCCTCTGAAATCTACAGTCCCGTGATCGCACGATCAGTTAGTACGAGTTACATTGGTCCCTTGTGAGGTGTTGGTTCCACTCGAGGGGGCATTCGAGGTCTGTTTTAGGTTTTCCCCTGCTAAGGATAAGTTTTACACTCTAATTCTAAAAATATGAAAATTATCGTCGTATTCTTTAACCGAGAGTCGAGTCATCGTGCGGTTAGTTCGTACGAGTTACATTGGTCCGGTGCGTGGTGTTGGTGCCACTCACGGGGTCGTTCGGGGGCTGTTTCGAGTTTCCCCCCACGAATGCCATGTTTTACCTATGTCCTAATATTTCTAATTATCATCGTATTTTCAAACCGGCAGTATCGTTATCGCACGCTCAGTTCGTACGAGTTAGGTTTGTCCCGTGCGTGGTGTTGAGGCCACCTGGCACCGGACCTGATATTTTTAAATTATCATCTTATTCTCAAATTGGGAAACCTGTGATCGTGCGGTCAGTTCATACGAGTTACATTGGTCCGGTGCCAGGTCTTGGTGACACTCACGGGGTCCGTTCGGGGGTTATTTCGGGTTCTCCCCCCACAAATGCCATGTCTTTAACCCTAAGTCTACAAATATTTTAATATTCATTGGATTCTAAAAACGGTAGTCTAGTGATCACGCGATCAGTTCATACGAGTTACATTGTTCCCGTATGAGGTGTTGGAGCCACTCACGGGGCCGGTCAAGGGCTGTTTCGAGTTTTCCCCATGAACGCCATGTTTTGCATAAGTCCTATTATGTTCACGGGCCACTAACAAATTGGCAGTTCCATGATCGTGCGGTCAGTTTGTACGTGTTACATTAGTCCCGTACGAGGTGTTGGTTCCACTCATGAGGCTGTTCGGGGTTTTCTCCCACTAACGGCAAGTTTTTAAACGTAAGTCTAGAAATATGCAAATTATTAGCATATTCTCGAATCGAGAGTCTTGTGATCGTGGGTCAGTCTGTTCGAGTTACATTGGTCCCGTGCGAGGTGTTGGTTCAACTCACAAGGCCGTTCGGGGGATGTTTCAGGTTTCCCCTACTAACGCCATGTTTTTCCTAAGTCCTACTATCTTTAAATTATCATCTTATTCTCAAACCTGGAGTCCTGTGATGGCGTGGTTAGTTCGTACGAGTTACATTAGTCCTGTGTTTGGAATTGGTGCCACTCATGGGGCCGTTCGAGGGATATTTCAGGTTCCAAGGCTAAGTCTAGAAATATCCAAATTATCATTGTATTCTCAAAATGGAAATCCCGTGATCGTGCGGTTCATTCGTACGAGTTAGATTGGTCCCGTTCGAGTTGTTGGTTCCACTCACGGGGCCGTTCAGGGGCTGTTTTGGGTTTTTCCTCGCTAACAACAAGTTTTAAAGCCTAAGTCTAGAAATATGAAAATTATAGTCATATTCTCTAACCGGGAGTCCAGTGATCATGCGGTCAGTTCGTACAAGTTACATTGGTCCTGTGCGTGGTGTTGGTGCTAGTCACGGGGCCGTTCGGGGGATGTTTTGAGTTTTCCCCCACGAATGTCATGTTTTGCCTAATTCCTGATATTTTTAAATTATTGTCGTATTTTCAAACCGGGAGTCCCGTGATCGCACGGTCAATTCATACAAGTTACATTGGTCCCGTGCGAGGTATTGGTGCCACTCACGGGGTCGTTCAAGGGTTGTTTTGGGTTTTCTCCCACTAACGGCAATATTTTAAGCCTATGTCTAGAAATATGCAAATTATCATCGTATTCTCAAACCGAGAGTCACGTGATCGCGCGGTTAGTTCGTATGAGTTAGATTGGTCCAGTGCAAGGTGTTGGAGCTACTCATGGTGCCGTTCAGGGGCTATTTCGGGTTATCCCCCACTAACGCCATGGTTTTAAGCCTAAGTATAGAAATATTTAAATTATCATTATATTCTCAAAATGGCAGATCCGTGATCACGCGATCAGTTCTTACGAGTTACAATGGTCCCGTGCGAGGTGTTGGTGCCACTCACGGGGCCGGTCGGGGGTTGTTTTGGTTTTTCTCCCACTAACGACTAGATTTTAAGGCTAAGACTATAAGTATGAAAATTATCGTCATATTCTCAAACCCGGAGTTCCATGATCGTGCGGTTAGTTCGTATGAGTTTCATTGGTCCCGCGTGAGGTGTTGGTACCACTCACGGGGTCGTTCGGGGTCTATTTTGGGTTTCCCCCACGAACGCTATGCTTTACTTAAGTCCTGATATTTTTAAATTATCATTGTATTCTCAAAATGGGGGTCCCATGATCACGCGGTCAGATCTTACGAGTTACTTTGGTCCCGTGCGAGGTGTTAGTGCCACTCATGAGGCCGTTAGGGGTTGTTTTGGGTTTTCTCCCACCAACGGCAAGTTTTTAAGCCTAAGTTCATAAATATGCAAATTATCATCATATCCTCATACCGAGACCACCATAACCGCACGATTAGTTCATACAAGTTACATTGGTCTCGTGCGAGCTGTTGGTGCCACTCACGGGGCCGTTCGGGGGCTTTTTTGGGTTTTCCCCTGCTAACGGTAAGTTTTAAATCCTAAGTCTAGAAATATGCAAATTATCATCGTATTCTTAAACCGGGAGTCTCGTGATTGCGCGGTCAGTTCGTATGAGTTACATTGGTCCCACGCGAGGTGTTGTTGCCACTTACGGGGCCAACCGAGTTTTCCCCCACGAACGCCATGTTTTGTCTATGTCCTGATATTATAAAATTATCGTTGTATTCTTAAACCGGGAGTCCCATATTCGGGCCATCAGTTCATACGATTTACATTGGTCCCGTGCGAGGTGTTGGTGCCACTCATATTGCCATTCAAGACCTGTTTCGGGTTTCCCCCACTAATGCCAAGTTTTTAAGCCTAAGTTTAAAAATATGGAAATTATCGTCATTTTCTCAAACCGTCTATCATGTGATCACGCGGACAGTTCGTACGAGTTACATTGGTCTCGTGCGAGGTGTTGGGCCACTCACGTGGCCGTTTGGGTGATGTTTTGGGTTTTCCCCCACTAACAGTTAGATTTTATGCCAAACTCTAGAAATATATAAATCATCATCGTACACTCAAACTGGGAGTCCAGTGAATGCGTGGTCAGCTAGTAAAAGTTACATTGGTAAGTTTCGGGTTTTCGCCCACTAATGGTATGTTTTTAAGCCTGAGTATAGAAATATGCAAATTATCATCGTATTCTTAAACCGGGAGTCCCGTGATCGTGAGGTCAGTTCGTACGAGTTACATTTGTCCCGTGTGAAGTGTTGGTTCCACTCACGAGGCCGTTCGGGGGTTAGTTTTGGTTTCCACCTACTAACGCTATGTTTTTCCTAAGTCCTGATATTTTTAAATTATCCTCGTATTTTCAAATCGGGAGTCCTGTGATCGTGCGATGAGTTCATATGACTTACAAATGTCCCGTACAAGGTGTTGGTGCCACTCACGAGGCCGTTCGGGAGGTGTTTCGGGTTTCCCCCACTAACGAAAAGATTTTAAGCCTAAGTCTAGAAATTTTCAAATTATTGTCGTTCTCTCAAACCTGGAGTCCTGTGATCACGCGGTCAGTTCATACGAGTTACATTGGTTTAGTGCGAGGTGTTGGTGCCACTAACGGGGCCGATCGGGGGTTGTTTCGAGTTTTCGCCCACTAACGGCAAGTTTTTAAGCCTAAGACTAGAAATATGCAAATTATCATCGTATTCTCAAACCGAGAGTCCCGTGATCATGCAGTTAGTTATTACAAGTTACATTGGTCCCATGCGAGGTGTTACTGCCACTCACGGGTCCGTTCCAGGGATGTTTCGTGCTTTCCCCCTCTAACGCCAAGTTTATAAGCCTAGTTCTAGAAATATGTAAATTATCATTGCAATCTCAAATCGATAGTCCCATGATCTCACGGTCATTTTGTACGAGTTACATTGGTCCCATGCAAGGTATATGTGCCACTCACGGGGCCGTTTCGGGGCTCTTTCAGGTTTTCCCCCAGTAACGCCATGTTTTGCCTAAGTCCTGATATTTTGAAATTATCATCGTACTCATAAATCGGTCGTACCGTGATCGCGCGGTCCGTTCGTACGAGTATTGGTTCCACTCAGGGGCCGTTCGGGGGCTGTTTCGGGTTTTCCCACGCTAATGACAAGTTTTAAAGGCTGACTCTAGAAATATGAAAATTATCGTCGTATTCTCTAACCGGGAGTTCAGTGATCACGTGGTTAGTTCATATGAGTTACATTGGTCCCGTGTGTGGTGTTAGTGCCACTCACAGGGCCATTCGGGGGATGTTTTGAGTTTTCCCCCACGAACGCCATGTTTTGCCTATGTCCTGATATTTTTAAAATATCATCTTATTCTCAAACCGTGAGATCGATGATCGCGTGGTCAGTTCGTACGAGTTACATTGGTCCGGTACGAGGTGTTGGTGCCACTCACGGGGCTGTTCGAGGGCTATTTCGGGTTCTCCCCCACTGACGCCATGATTTTAAACCCAAGTCTAGAAATATTTAAATTATCATTGTATTCTCAAAATGGCAGTCCTGTGATCGCGCGATCAGTTCGTACGGATTACATTGGTCCTGTGTGAGGTATTTGTGCCACTCGTGGAGCCGTTCCGGGACTATTTCAGGTTCCCCCTAACTAACACAATGTTTTTAAGCCTAAGTCTAGAAATATCCAAATTATCATTGTATTCATAAAATGGCAGTACCGTGATCGTGCGGTTTGGTCGTACGAGTTACGTTGGTCCCGTGCGAGGTGTTGGTTCCAGTCATGGGGCCGTTCAGGGGCTGTTTCAGGTTCTCCCACGCTAACGACAAGTTTTAAAGCCTAAATCTAGTAATATACAAATTATTGTCGTATTCTCTAACTGGGAGTCCAGTGATCGTGCAGTTAGTTCGTACGAGTTACATTGGTCCCATGTGTGGTGTTAGTGCCACTCATGGGTCCATTCGGGGGTTGTTTTTAGTTTTCCCCTACAAACGCCATGTTTTGCCTATGTCCTGATATATTAAATTATCATCGTATTTTCAAATAGGGACTCTCCTGATCACGCGATCAGTTCGTACGAGTTACATTGGTCCAGTGTGTGGTGTTGGTGCCACTCACGGGGCCGTTCGGGGGGCTGTTTTGGGGTTTACTCCACTAATGCCATGTTTTCACTATGTCCTGATATTTTTAAATTATCATCTTATTCTCAAATCAGGAGACCCGTGATCGTGTGGTCAGTTTGTACGAGTTACATTGGTCCGGTGTGAGGTGTTGGTGCCACTCACGGGGCTGTTCGGGGGCTATTTCGGGTTCTCCCCCACTAACGCCATGATTTTAAGCCTAAGTCTAGAAATATTTAAATTATCATTGTATTCTCTAAATGCCAGTCCTGTGATCGCGCAGTCAGTTCGTACAAGTTACATTGGACCCGTGCGAGGTGTTGTTGCCACTCACGGGGCCCGTCAAGGCCTGTTTCGGGTTTCCCCCACTAATGATGAGATTTTAAGCCTAAGTAGAGAAATATGAAAATTGTCATCGTACTCACAATTCAGCAGTTCTGTGATCCCACGGTCAATTTGTCGAGTTACATTGGTCCCGTAAGAGGTGTTGGTTCCACTCACGAGGCCATTCGGGGGCTGTTTCGTGTTTTCCCCCATTAACGCAATATTTTGCCTAAGTCCAGATATCTTTAAATTATCATCTTATTATCAAACCGGGAGTCCTGTGATCGCGTGGTCAGTTCGTACGAGTTACATTGGTCTTGTGTTAGGTGTTGGTGCCACTCACGGGGCCGTTCGGGGGCTATTTGAGGTTCCCCCAACTAATGCAATGTTTTTAAGCCTAAGTCTACAAATATCCAAATTATCGTTGTATTCAGAAAATGGCAGTACCGTGATCGCGCGGTCTGGTCGTACGAGTTACATTGGTCCCATGTGAGGTGTTGGTTCCACTCACGGGGCCGTTCAGGGGCTGTTTCAGGTTCTCCCCCGCTAACGACAAGTTTTAAAGCCTAACTCTAGAAATATGCAAATTATCATCGTATTCTCTAACCGGGAGTCCAGTGATTGCGCGGTTAGTTTGTACGACTTACGTTGGTCCCGTGTGTGGTGTTAGTGCCATTCACGGGGCCATTCGGGGGCTGTTTTGAGTTTTCTCCCACGAACGCCATGTTTTGCCTATGTCCTAATATTTTAAATTATCATCGTATTTTCAAACCGGGAGTCTCGTGATCACGCGGTCAGTTCGTACGAGTTACATTGCTCCCGTGCGTGGTGTTGGTGCCACTCACGGGGCCGTTCGGGGGCTGTTTTGGGTTTTACCCCACTAACGCCATGTTTTCACTAAGTCCTGGTATTTTTAAATTATCATCTTATTCTCAAACCGGGAGACCCATGATCGAGTGGTTAGTTCGTACGAGTTACATTGGTCCGGTGTGAGGTGTTGGTACCACTCACGGGCTGTTCGGGGGCTATTTCGGGTTCTCCCCCACTGACACCATGATTTTAAGCCCAAGTCTAGAAATATTTAAATTATCATTGTATTCTCAAAATGGCAGTCCTGTGATCGCGCGGTCAGTTCGTACGAGCTACATTGGTCCCGTGCGAGGTGTTGTTGCCACTCACGGGGCCCGTCGGGGGATGTTTCGGGTTTCCCCCACTAATGATGAGATTTTAAGCCTAAGTCAAAAAATATGAAAATTATCACCGTACTCACAAATTGGCAGTTTCATGATCGTGCGGTCAACTTGTCGAGTTACATTGGTCCCGTACGAGGGGTTGGTTCCACTCACGAGGCCATTCGGGGGCTGTTTCGGGTTTTTCCCCATTAACGCCATGTTTTTCCTAAGTCCAGATATCTTTAAATTATAATCTTATTATCAAACCGGGAATCCCGTGATCGCGTGGTCAGTTCGTACGAGTTTCATTGGTCCTGTTGAAATTCTGTTACTAAAGCCGTTTATTAATAATAAACTATTTAAGTAACTCCGATCTATTTTTTAAAGAAACTCTTTTCTTGAAAAACCAAAACTATTTGAACATAAGATGTGTTTAACAAAACAGTATGTATGAGATCTATTCAAGATTTTACAAACAGGTTTATAAAATAGTTTTTAAAAAACATCAAAACCCAGCACAACCAAGAATGAGATGAGAAGATGTAGGAAGATTAAGTACAAGATTTTTACGTGGTAAAACCTCACCAATTGAGGAAACATCCACGACTCCCTCTACGGAGTAAAACAAAAATCCACTATAAACAAATTTAACAGTTACAAACTATACAACAAACATGCATACAACTCAGACCTATATAACTTTAGGAATGTACCCTCTGGTGTCCTTATAACTTCTCTGCAGTTCTGATTGTTGATGTTGTCCTCTCACTTTGTTAACTCCAATTTTTTCAAGCTCTTTACGTCGACACTTTTTCTCAAGATCTTATTACCAACACTTTTCATGTTGTAGTGTGAAAGTGTTTGTGGAGGTGCTCTCTAACACATGCATGCACACACTCACACTTATTAAGTACAAACAGTCCTAGCAAATTACATATAAGTCTATATGATGTGATTTTTCCTTTTCTCTCTTCTCACAAAACTATGAACCTGTTTTGACCTTTAAATCTATCCCAGAATCCACGGATATCTTGCTTAGAAGACAATCAAGATCTTAATCAATCTCAGAGTTTTGAAAAGATTTTCGAGATTGAAAACCTCCAAGTGTGATTCCAAACTAGGTCAAAGGTTTAGTTTTAAGAGAACTAGAAACAGAAAACATTTTTGTTGATTTCAAATTTAAAAACATTTACAGAAAACGAATCAATAAAATATTTCTCAAGCTGAGAAACAAACATGCAAACTAAGTGTAATATATCATGAAAAACTCAGATCTGAAAATTTCTATATACAAGAATAACAGATCTAAGAAAATGATTAAGTTGGAAACAAGATCCAAAGAAGAAGAGGTTACAGCAACAAACCAACTCTCAAATCATCTCTCAAAACACTCAAACACTCAAGGTTGTGTTTGGTAAAGTATAGAGGTTTGAAGGTTTGTATTTGGTTTGAACTGTGTAGACGATTTAGGGTTAGGGTTAGGGTTTCTAACTCTTTCTCTCTCTTTTGGTTTCTCTCTTCTCTCTCTTTTCTCTCTACTCTCTCTTTCTTTTATCTCAAGGGACGAAAATGGCAAAAGTCTCAGAAAGCTGAGTAAAGGGATCCTTTTATAGGAGGCTGAGAAGGTTCGAGAACGAGGGCCAAAATCAAGGGTCCAGATTGAGTCAAGATGGATTGACTATAATCCAAGGGCTCACAATATGCGGAGATTAGAGCTCACCTGATTGGTTCAAAAGGGATTCACAAGGATTATAAAGGGGTGCATGCAGATCGTTGATCACAAATGATCCAAGGGTTGAAAACAGTCGTTGTTTTACTCTCTATAAAGAAACACACTTCCCACTAATCATAGGGCAACAAATTTTGGCCAATAACACGAGATAAAACGCAGTCTAAAGTAATTACAAAGTAAACCCTGAAGTCTCAGCCGCTTTTGGTTTCTACCCAAACCAACTTTAGACAATAAAACCAACATTCTTAAACAAGATATTTACCCCATAACCTTTTAAAACCAAGTTTTATTAATAAAACCTTATTTTTAAAATGTTTTTTAAAAAATCCCAAAAAATATATAAAAAACAATATTGGGGATTTAAACACACTCCACATATGTACTCACAATAATATGGAATATGACATGTAAATGATTCATTCTACTGTGTGTGAGTGTTGGTAATTAGGTCTAGATCCCTTCAATCAAAGATGAAATAGAAAAGCAAGCTTTGAGGTTCTTTGGTTTCTGGGTTAGACATAATTTTGTCACAATTTCCAAACTAGATGAACACTTATACAATATAGACTCAAGTGAGTCAAGAGTATAAGGGCTTCAATATACCCCTTTGGAAATATGAGAAAAAATCTCTTTTGAGTCAACTAGGACTCGTAGGGTAACAAAAAGATAAGAAAAACCTATTCCTATAAAGATTGTATCTTCCCAAATCCTAGAAAACAAAAGTACATAACTCAACTATTAACAATTGAATACCCTATTACATTAGTTGAGGAAAGATGTACAAAAACGTGCAATGAATCACTAAGATCAAGTTGTTTAGCATATATAAAGAATCATTAGAGACTCAAATTTCTCCCCCATTTGTCTCAAATGGACAAAGGCAAAAACTTGGATAATCAGCAAAGGTATTTCTCAGCACAAACCATATGAATAATTTTATGCAAGGAAATGAGTCTATTATAATCAAGAGGTTTGGTGAACATATCTGTGAGTTGCAAATCAGTAGGAAGATAATTGATTTCTAATTCCTTAGTTTCAACCAATTCGCGTATAAAGTGATGTCTAATTTTTATGTGCTTTGTTCGCGAGTGTTGAACAGGGTTTGTAGAAATATTAATCGCACTTTGATTATCACAATAGAGATGCAACTGGTTTTCTTGAATACCATAATCACTTAGCAATTTTTTTAAGCCACAGTAATTGAGCACAACAGCTGCCAGCGGCTATGTATTCAGATTCGTCTATCGAGAGGGATGTGCAGTTTTGTTTCTTACTACTCCATCCTACCAAGTTATTACCTATATAATAACATGCTCTTGATATGCTTTTACTATCATCAGTACACCCAGCCCAGTCAGCATCAGTGTACCCAATTATAGTGCTTGGTGTGTCATTAGTGTACCAAAGTCATAGATTCAGAGTGCCTTTTACATATTTAATGATACGTTTAACAACATTCAAATGGCTCTCTTTAGGGTTATTTTGATAACGAGCACATACACACATAGCATACATAATATCAGGACGTGAGGCAGTAAGATATAGTAAGGTTCCTATCATACTACGATATAGAGTAGGATCTACGGATTTTCCATTTTCATCTTTAGAAAGTTTTAACGTAATACTCATGGGCGTTTTAGCATCTTTAGCACTCTCGAGGCCAAATTTCTTCACTATCTCTAAAGCGTACTTGGATTGCGATACAAATAATCCTTCTGAATTTTGTTTGACTTGGAGGCCTAAGAAGAATTGTAACTCCCCCATAAGGGACATTTGAAATTCCTTATGCATAGTTTCAAAGAAGGATTTGACTTCTGAGGGAGAAGTTGATCCAAAGATAATATCGTCAACATAAACTTGAGCAATAATGATGTCTTTCTCAAAATGTTTGACAAAAAGAGTTTGATCATTTCCACCTCTTTTGAAACCTTTATCTAAGAGGAAAGTAGAAAGACGCTCATACCAAGCTCTAGGTGCTTGTTTAAGGCCATACAGAGCCTTTTTGAGACGAAATACATGATTTGGATATTGAGGGTCAATGAACCCTTTAGGTTTTTCAACATAGGTCTCTTCAGTCAATATTCCATTAAGGAATGTAGATTTGACATCCATTTGGTAAAGTGTAAAATGCATGTGGCAAGCTATAGCAAAGAGCAGATGAACAGATTCTAACCGAGTAACAGGAGAAAAAGTCTCGTTAAAATCTATTCCTTCAATTTGAGAGTATCCTTGAGCAACTTATCTAGCTTTATTTCAAATGATTATCCCACTTTCATCAGATTTATTTTTGAAAATCCAACGTGTGCCAATAACCTTTTTGAGATCAGGATGAGGAACAAGATACCAAAAATCAAGAATGACACATTGAATAAGTTCTTCCTGCATAGTAGAAATCCAGTGAGAGTCATTCAATGCCTCATTTACATTCTTTGGTTCCACTAGGGAAACAAAACTTGCATAATGTGCATAGTTTCTTAGTTGGGATCATCTACGCACTGGCTCACTAGGATTACCAACTACGTTATTTATGGGATGATCTTTAGAAACCCAGTTAGGTACTTCACGTGTCTCAATTGGTAATGAATCATCTATTTCAGGAGAGTTATTTTCTAAAATGTTTGTAGGCTCTTCCTCAATAGTTGATTCGCCAGTCTTACTCTCTACAGTAGTGTCACTCACAATTACATTTATGGATTCCATCAAAGTTTTATAGCGAAGATTATACACTCGATAGGATCTACTGTTAGGCGAGTATCCTAAAAATATTGCTTTATCTCCTCGGCTCTCAAATTTGGATAAGTGTTCCCTATCTTTGCATACATAACAAGTACTACCAAAAGTTCTAAGGTACTTAAGATTGGGATTTTTCTTGTACCAAAGTTCCTAAGGGGTTTGTTTGGAATTCTTTCTAAGATAGACCCTATTTTTGTTGTGACCGGCAGTACGAATAGATTATACCCAAAAATACTTAGGCAAATTCTTTGCATGTAACATAACACGTGCCATCTCTTGAAGGGTAAGATTCTTTCTCTCTACGATCCCATTTTGTTGAGGAGTTTTAGGAGCACTAAAATCGTGTTTGTAACCATTATAGTCACAATACTCTATTATACCAGTGTCTTTGAATTCTACACCTCTATCACTACGAATTCTATTTACTTGAGTGTCCTTTTCATTTTCAATCCGGAGAAGAATTTTTAAGAAAGTTTGAAAAGTGTCAGACTTTTGTTTTAAAAAAGCTACCCAAGTAAATCTGGTGAAGTCATCAACCATAACTAAAATATAACTGTGTCCACAAAGACTAATAGTTTGGGAGGGAACTATTAGGTCCATATGGATGAGCTCCAAGGGATTAGAGGTAAGAATATCATTAACTTTCTTATGAGGTGCCTTAACAATTTTACCTTCCTGACAAGAACCACAGACAATGTTAGGAATGGGTTTGATTTTAGGGACTCCTCTAACTATTTCCTGAGAGGTCAGTCTACTCAAGTTATCGTAATTTATATGACCCATTCTGTTATGATATATCTCATTGTCATCCATTCTGGCAACATTATAGATTTCAGAATTGTTCATGACAGTATAGCAATTGTCAGGGGTTCTGAATCTAGTAATTATGCAGTCACCTTTATCATTTAAAATTTTGCAATTGTTCTTTGAAAAGGTAACAGTATGATCTGAATCACAAAATTGCGATATACTAAGTAGATTTTCCTTAAGACCTTTAACTAGAAGGAAATTTTCAAGAACAGGAAGCCCATCTTCTTGGAGAGTTCCTTTGCCTATGATTTGAGATGAAACTCCATCACCAAAAATGACTTTACCTCCAGCAAAGCTGGTTTTGTTTAAAATTTTAGTTTCATCCCCAGTCATGTGCTTAGAACATCCAGAGTCTAAATACCAACCGGATGATGTGTGTTTAGCTTTTAAAGCAGTAATAACTATGTTACACTTCATCTGAGGTAATATATCATCTTTTCTAACCCAAATTGCTCTAGTTTTCATTTTGCGCTTATTTGCTCTCAATTGATAAAATTTGCGACCATTAGATTTTTGCTGAAAAATGTTTTGCGCATGATTTTGAATTTTATGAAAAACTTGAGCATTTGGTTTAGGAAAGTGCTTAGGAATCCTTCTATGAAATTTTCTTTTAGGCTTGGTCTTTCTCTTCCTATAATTAGAGTTTTTGTCAGGTTGTCTAGGAAGTACATAATTGTTCCGGCTCCTCCTAGAATAGTTAAAGTTCTGATAAATAGGAGAACTGTAGACAGGTTTAACTAATATCCTAGCATAGCAACTGTCAAAAGAGTGACCGCATATATCACAGTAAGTGCAATAAAGATTGCTCAAGATTGGGGACTCCTTAGGAAAGTCTCTAAACAAAGGTTTTGAGAAGTTTTGAGGTTGAGCTCTATTCCTAGGTGTGACAGTCTTGAATGCAGAATCACTCTTCTTAATAGAGGGGCAGATGTATTTGGCCTTAGGTGAACTTTCATGTTTAGAGCAACTTGATTCCCCAATGTTAAAATTTTGATGTTTTGAATCAAACTCAGTTTTTAGAGAATGAAAGTCCGGGCATGTTTCAATCGGCCTTTTGCCTCCTGACACAAACTTGATAGGTTCAAAAGATTTTGTTTGTGTCTTCAAATTGGGGCAAAACCCTATTCCAGTTCGATCATCAGAATTGGTTTTTGATTGAGAAACAAATTCATCAAAACAGTTTGAATTATTTTCTAATTTTGTAATTTTTTGAAAATAGTTGCCGTCTTTTCTTTAGTTTGTTCCAATTCTAACAATGTCCCTGTGTATTTTTTCTCAAGAGTTTCATTTGTTTCATTTAAATTTTTGAGTTTTTCATCAAACATTTTGATTTCTCTTTCATGAGTCAAACATTGGGTAGTATACTCTTCAGCATTCAGTTTAACCATTAGGCTTAGATCTTCTAACTTCTTAGTGAGATCTTTCACAATCTTTTCTAGTCTAGTGCTTTTCTTGAGAGTTTTAGCATAGAGAGTGTGAATATCTGGGAGGTCTTCATTATTCGAGTCACTAAGTGTAGTGTGTGAAGTGACCCATAGGGATTCATTCTTTGTACTCACACACCCATTGACATCGCCATTATCGCTTTCCCTTTGACTCACACACCCCGAGGAACAGATAGCAATATTCTCAGTAATCAAAGCATCTAAACCAGTCTAGCAGTATTCGAAACATCAGAAGTAGAATTACTATATTCATCCTCATTAACAAACACAGGCATATCATCATTATAGATAATCTTGGCAAAGAAAGACATGCAAGGGTCAAAAACATTATATGACTCAGGTTCCTCATTTTCAGATTCACTTGAATCATCCCATGTCTTGCAAATGTTGGCTCTAGTGTGTTTGTTTTGAGTGTTCAAGTTAACTATGCAGTCTTGTGCAATGTGTCCTAGTTTACCACATCTATAGCATTCAGTCTTCTTAAGGTCTCTATTAGGTCTAGTGTGAGATTCCTTGTGATTTTTGTCATGGCTTTTCTCATGAGGTCTGTGATTGAAAGGAGTTGGATAATTGGACTTGCCTTATTTATTTGCCATGTTGTTTCTAAATTTAATGATTTTCTTAAACTGTTTTGACATTAAGGAAATATGATTGTCCCAACTCTCTATATCGAATTCCTCATCAGAATCATCATTGGAAGTATTAAACTCAGGCTTAATAAATTTTGAAGAGAAGCTTAGATTGGAACTAGTCTGTTTCCTATGGGATTGTGTTAATTGTTTCTTAAATTCCAGTTCCATTTCCACAGTTCTTAACTTATTACTGAGTAGTTCAGGAGTGAGATTAATATCACACATTTCCTCAATAGCATATCTTTTGTTATCAAATTTCTGTGGTAATGATCTCAGAATTTTAGACACAATTTCTTATCTGTCATATGTTATCCCATTAGCATGGAGTTTGGTCACAATATCAGTCAGGTTCATATAGAAATCATCAAATGACTCAGTCTCAGACATAATTAGGGAATTATACTGTTCAATGAGCATTTGAGTTTTAGCAGCCTTAACTCTAGTGTCACCTTCATAAGAAGTAACTAAAGTGTCCCAAGCTTCCTTAGAGTGGTACAGGATGAGATTCTTTTGAACTCATGTTCATTTATAGATAAAAATATGGCATTCTTTCCTTTGTTATTTTTGCGAGAAACTTGTTTCTCTTCTTGTGTGAACTCACTTAAAACTTTCTTAACCCTCTCATTACTTCCTTCAGTGGCTGGTTTTGTAGGAAAAAATTAACCATTTTCAACAATGTCCCAGACATCATCTCCCAGAGTTGCTTGAATGAAAGTAATCATCCTTACTCTCCAGTAAGCAAAATTGGTTCCATCAAACATTGGAGGTCTGGTCAAGTTACCAAATCTTTCATTTTTCTCGTCGATATTTGATTTTTAGAAAACAATTTCAGAAACACAGGATCTCTTTAAAAGAAGTTTACGAAGGTCTGATACCAATTGAAATTCTGTTACTAAAGCCATTTATTAACAATAAACTATTAAAGTAACTCCGATCTGTTTTTTGAAGAAACTCTTTTCTTGAAAAACCAAAACTATTTGAACACAAGATGTGTTTAACAAAACAGTATGTACGAGATCTATTCAAGATTTTACTAACAGGTTTATAATACAGTTTTAAACAAACTTCAAAACCCAGCACAACCAAGAATGAGATGAGAAGATGTAGGAAGATTAAGTACAATATTTTTACGTGGTAAAACCTCACCAATTGAGGAAACATCCTGGACTCCCTCTACGGAGTAAAACAAAAATCCACTATAAACAAATTTAACAGTTACAAACTATATAACAAACATGCATACAACTCAGAGCTATATAAGTTTAGGAATGTAACCTCTAGTGTCCTTATAACTTCTCAGCAGTTCTAATTGTTAATGTTGTCCTCTCACTTTGTTAACTCCAATTTGTTCAAGCTCTTTACGTCTACTCTTTTTCTCAAGATCTTATTACCATCACTTTTCATGTTGTAGTGTGAAAGTGTTTGTGGAGGTGCTCTCTAACACATGCATGTACACACTCACACTTATTAAGTACAAACAGTCCTAGCAAATTACATATAAGTCTATATGCTGTGATTTTTCTTTTTCTCTCTTCTCACAAAATTTTGAACCTGTTTTGACCTTTAAATCAATCCCAGAATCCACGGATATCTTGCTTAGAAGACAGTCAAGATCTTAATCAATCTCAGAGTTTTGAAAAGATTTTCGAGATTGAAAACCTCCAAGTGTGATTCCAAACTAGGTCAAAGGTTTAGTTTTAAGACAACTAGAAACAGAAAACATTTTTGTTGATTTCAAAGTTAAAAACATTTACAGAAAACGAATCAACAAAATATTTCTCAAGCTGAGAAACAAACATGCAAACTAAGTGTAATATATCATGAAAAACTCAGATCTGAAAATTTCTATATACAAGAATAACAGATCTAAGAAAATGATTAAGTTAAAAACAAGATCCAAGGAAAAAGAGGTTACAGCAACAAACCAACTCTCAAATCATCTCTCAAAACACTCAAACACTCAAGGTTGTGTTTGGTAAAGTATAGAGGTTTGAAGGTTTGTATTCGGTTTGAATTGTGTAGACAATTTAGGGTTAGGGTTAGGGTTTCTAACACTTTCTCTCTCTTCTGGTTTCTTTCTTCTCTTTCTCTTCTCTCTACTCTCTCTTTCTTTTCTCTCAAGGGACGAAAATGGCAAAAGTCTCAGAAAGCTGAGTAAAGGGCTCCTTTTATTGGAAGCTGAGAAGGTTCGAAAACGAGGGCTAAAATCAAGGGTCCAAATTGAGTCAAGATGGATTGAATATAATCCAAAGGCTCACAATATGCGGTGATTAAAACTCACCTGATTGGTTCAAAAGGGATTCACAGGGATTATAAAGGGGTGCATGCAGATCGTTGATCACAAATGATCCAAGGGTTGAAAACAGGCGTTGTTTTACTCTCTATAAAGAAACACACTTCCCACCAATCAGAGGGCAACAAATGTTGGCCAATAACACGAGATAAAGCGCGCGTCTAAAGTAATTACAAAGTAAACCCTGAAGTCTCTGCCGCTTTTGGTTTCTACCCAAACCAACTTTAGAAAATAAAACCAACATTCTAAAATAGCATATTTACCCCATAACCTTTTAAAACCAAGTTTTATTAATAAACCTTATTTTTAAAATGTTTTTTAAAAAATCCCAAAAAATATTTAAAAAACAATATTGGGGATTTAAACACACTCAACATATGTACTCACAATAATATGGAATATGACATGTAAATGATTCATTCTACTGTGTGTGTGTGTTGGTAATTAGGTCTAGATCCCTTCAATCAAAGATGAAATAGAAATGCAAGCTCTGAGGTTCTTTGGTTTCTAGGTTAGACATAATTTTGTCACAATTTCCAAACTAGATGAACACTTATACAATATAGACTCAAGTGAGTCAAGAGTATAAGGGCTACAATCTCCCCCTTTGGAAATATGAGAAAAAATCTCCTTTGAGTCAACTAGGACTCGTAGGGAAACAAAAAGATAAGAAAAACCTATTCCTATAAAGATTTTATCTTCCCAAATCCTAGAAAACAAAAGTACATAACTCAACTATTAACAATTGAATACCATATTACATCAGTTGAGGAAAGTTGTACAAAAACGTGCAATGAATCACTAAGATCAAGTTGTTTAGCATATATAAAGAATCATTAGAGACTCAAATTTCTCACCCATTTTGTCTCGAATGGACAAAGCGAAAAACTTGGATAATCAGCAAAGGTATTACTCAGCACAAACCATACCAATAGATTTACGCAAGGAAATGAATCTATTATAATCAAGAGGTTTGATGAACATATCTGCGAGTTGCAAATTAGTAGGAAGATAATTGATTTCTAATTCCTTAGTTTCAACCAATTCGCGTATAAAGTGATGTCTAATTTTTATGTGCTTTGTTTGCGAGTGTTGAACAGGGTTTGTAGAAATATTAATCGCACTTTGATTATCACAATAGAGATGCAATTGTTTTTCTTGAATACCATAATCACTTAGCATTTGTTTAAGCCACAGTAATTGAGCACAACAGCTGTCAGTGGCTATGTATTCAGATTCGTCTATCGAGAGGGATGTGCAGTTTTGTTTCTTACTACTCCATCCTACCAATCTATTACCTATATAATAACATGCTCTTGATATGCTTTCACTATCATCAGTACACCCAGCCCAGTCAGCATCAGTGTACCCAATTATAGTCCTTGGTGTGTCATTAGTGTACCAAAGTCCTAGATTCAGAGTGCCTTTTACATATTTAATGATACGTTTAACAACATTCAAATGGGTCTCTTTAGGGTTATTTTGATAATGAGCATATACACACACAACATACATAATATCAGGACGCGAGGCAGTAAGATATAGTAAGGTTCCTATCATACTACGATATAGAGTAGGATCTACGGATTTTCCATTTTCATCTTTAGAAAGTTTTATCGTAGTACTCATGGGCGTTTTAGCCTCTTTAGCACTCTCGAGGCCAAATTTCTTTACTATCTCTAAAGCGTACTTGGATTGCGATACAAATAATCCTTCTGGATTTTGTTTGACTTGGAGGCCTAAGAAGAATTGTAACTTCGCCATAAGGGACATTTGAAATTCCTTATGCATAGTTTCAAAGAAGGATTTGACTTCTGAGGGAGAAGTTTATCCAAAGATAATATCGTCAACAAAAACTTGAGCAATAATTATGTGCTTGTCAAAATGTTTGACAAAAAGAGTTTGATATTTTCCACCTCTTTTGAAACCTTTATCTAAGAGGAAACTGGAAAGACGCTCATACCAAGCTCTAGGTGTTATTTTAAGGCTATACAGAGCCTTTTTGAGATGAAATACATGATTTGGATATTGAGGGTCAATGAACCCTTTAGGTTGTTCTACATAGGCCTCTTCAGTCAATATTCCATTAAGGATTGCCGATTTGACATCCATTTGGTAAAGTGTAAAATGCATGTGGCAAGCTATATCAAAGATCAGACGAACAGATTCTAAACGAGTAACAGGAGCAAAGGTCTCGTTAAAATCTATTCCTTCAATTTGAGAGTATCCTTGAGCAACTAATCTAGCTTTATTTCTAATGATTATCCCACTTTCATCAGATTTATTTTTAAAAATCCAACGTGTGCCAATAACCTTTTTGTGATCAGGACGAGGAACAAGATACCAAACATCATGAATGACAAATTGAAGAAGTTCTTCCTGCATAGAAGAAATCCAGTGAGAGTCATTCAATGCCTCATTTACATTCTTTGGTTCCACTAGGGAAACAAAACTTGCATAATGTGCATAGTTTCTTAGTTGGGATCTTGTACGCACTGGCTCACTAGGATTACCAACTACGTTATTTATGGGATGATCTTTAGAAACCCAGTTAGGTACTTCAGGTGTCTCAATTGGTAATGAATCATCTATTTCAGGAGAGTTATTTTCTAAAATGTTTGTAGGCTCTTCCTTAATAGTTGATTCACCAGTCTTACTCTCTACAGTAGTGTCACTCACAATTACATTTATGGATTCCATCAAAGTTTTATAGCGAAGATTATACACTCGATAGGATCTACTGTTAGGCGAGTATCCTAAAAATATAACTTTATCTCCTCGGTTCTCAAATTTGGATAAGTGTTCCCTATCTTTGCATACATAACAAGTACTACCAAAAGTTCTAAGGTACTTAAGATTGGGCTTTTTCTTCTACCAAAGTTCCTAAGGGGTTTTTTTGGAATTCTTTCTAAGATAGACCCTATTTATGATGTGACAGGAAGTACGAATAGATTATACCCAAAAATACTTAGGCAAATTCTTGGCATGTAACATAACACGTGCCATCTCTTGAAGGGTAAGATTCTTTCTCTCTACGATCCCATTTTGTTGAGGAGTTTTAGGAGCACTAAAATCTTGTTTGTAACCATTATAGTCACAATACTCTATTATACCAGTGTCTTTGAATTCTCCACCTCTATCACTAAGAATTCTATTTACTTGAGTGTCCTTTTTAATTTCAATCCGGAGAAGAATTTTTAAGAAAGTTTGAAAAGTGTTAGACTTTTGTTTTAAAAAAGCTACAGAAGTAAATCTGGTGAAGTCATCAACCATAACTAAAATATAACTGTGTCCACAAAGACTAACAGTTTGGGAGGGACCCATTAGGTCCATATGGATGAGCTCCAAGGGGTTAGAGGTAAGAATATCATTAACTTTCTTATGAGGTGCCTTAATAATTTTACCTTCCTGACAGGGACCACAGACAATTTTAGGAATGGGTTTGATTTTAGGGACTCCTCTAACTACTTCCCGAGAGGTCAGTCTACTCAGATTATCGTAATTTATATGACCCATTCTATTATGCCATATCTCGTTGTCATCCATTCTGGCAACATTACAGATTTCAGAATTGTTCATGACAGTATAGCAATTGTCAGGGGTTATGCATTCAACTTTATCATTTAAAATTTTGCAATTGTTCTTTGAAAAGGTACAGTGTGATCTGAGTCTCAAAATTGCGATATACTAAGTAGATTTGCCTTAAGACCTTTAACTAGAAGGACATTTTCAAGAACAGGAAGCCCATCTTCTTGGAGAGTTCCTTTGCCTATGATTTGAGATGAAACTCCATCACCAAAAATGACTTTACCTCCAGCAAAGATGGTTTTGTTTAAAATTTTAGTTTCATCCCCAGCCATGTGCTTAGAACATCCAGAGTCTAAATACCAACCGGATGATGTGTGTTCAGCTTTAAAAGAAGTAATAACTATGTTACACTTCATCTGAGGTAATAGATCATCTTTTCTAACCCAAATTGCTCTAGTTTTCATTTTCCGCTTTTTAGCTCTCAATTGATAAAATTTGCGAGCATTAGATTTTTGCTGAAAAATGTTTTACGCATGATTTTGAATTTTATGAAAAACTTGAAAATTTGTTTTAGGAAAGTGCTTAGGAATCCTTCTAGGAAATGTTCTTTTAGGTTTGGTCTTTCTCTTCCTATGATTAGTATTTTTGTCAGGTTGTCTAGGAAGTACGTAATTGTTCCGGCTCCTCCTAGAATACTTAAAGTTCTGATAAATAGGAGAACTATAGACAGGTTTAACTAATCTCCTAGCATAGCAACTATCAAAAGAGTGATCGTATATATCACAGTACGAGCAATAAAGATTGCTCAAGATTGGGGTCTCCTTAGGAAAGTCTCTAAACAAAGGTTTTGAGATGTTTTGAGGTTGAGCTCTATTCCAAGGTGTGACATTCTTGAATGCAGACTCACTCTTCCTAATAGAGGGGCAGACGTATTTAGCCTTAGATGAACTTTCATGTTTAGAGCAACTTGATTCCCTAATGTTAAAATTTTGATGTTTTGAATCAAACTTAGTTTTTAGAGAATGAAAGTGTGGGCATGTTTCAATAGGCCTTTTGCGTCCTGACACAAACTTGATAGGTTCAAAAGATTTTATTTGTGTCTTCAAATTGGGGCAAAACCCTATTCCAGTTCGATCATCAGAATTGGTTTTTGATTCAGCAACAAATTCATCAAAATAGTTTGAATTATTTTCAAATTTTGTAATATTTTTGAAAACAGTTGCTGCCTTTTCTTTAGTTTGTTACAATTCTAACAATGTCCCTTTGTATTTTTTCTCCAGAGTTTCATTTATTTCATTTAAATTTTTGAGTTTTTCATCAAACATTTTGATTTCGATTTCACGAGTCAAACATTGGGTAGTATACTATTCAGCATTCAGTTTAACCATTAGGCTTAAATCTTCTAACTTCTTAGTGAGATCTTTCACAATATTTTCTAGTCTAGTGCTTTTCTTGAGAGTTTTAGCATAGAGAGTGTGAATATCTGGGAGGTCTTCATTGTTCGAGTCACTAAGTGTAGTGTGTCCGAGCCACAATATAGACTCAAGTGAGTCAAGAATATAAGGGCTTCACCTGTGTGAGGTGTTGGTGCCACTCACGGGGCCGTTCGGGGGTTATTTCAGGTTCCCCCCAACTAACGTAATGTTTTTAAGCCTAAGTCTAGAAATATCCAAATTATCATTGTATTCTCAAAATGGCAGTCCTGTGATCATGTGATCTGGTCGTACGAGTTACATTGGTCCCGTGCGAGGTGTTGGTGCCACTCACGGGGCCGTTCAGGGGTTGTCTCATGTTTTCCCCCGCCAGCAACAAGTTTTAAAGCCTAAGTCTAGAAATATGAAAATTATAGTCATATTCTCTAATCGGGAGTCCAGTGATCGCGCTGTTAGTTAGTACGAGTTACATTGGTGCCATGTGTGGTGTTAGTTCCATTCACGGGGCCATTCGGGGGCTGTTTTGAGTTTTCCCCCACGAACGCCATGTTTTGCCTATGTCCTGATATTTTCAATTATCATCGTATTTTCAAACCGGGAGTCTCGTGATCAAGCGCTCAGTTCGTACGAGTTACATTGGTCTCGTGCGTGGTGTTGGTGCCACTCATGGGGCCGTTCGGGGGCTATTTTTGGTTTTACCCCACTAACGCCATGTTTTCCCTAAGTCTTGATATTTTTAAAATATCGTCTTATTCTCAAACCGAGAGACCCGTGATCGCGTGGTCAGTTCGTACGAGTTACATTGGTCCGGTGCGAGGTGTTGGTGCCACTCAAGGGGCTGTTCGGGGCCTATTTCGTGTTCTCCCCCACTGACTCCATGATTTTAAGCCCAAGTCTAGAAATATTTAAATTATCATTGTATTCTCAAAATGGTAGTCCTGTGATCGCGCGATCAGTTCGTATGAGTTACATTCGTCCTGTGCGAGGTGTTGTTGCCACTCACGGGGCCGTCAGGGGCTATTTTGGGTTTCCCCACTAATGATGAAATTTTAAGCCTAAGTATAAAAATATCCAAATTAGAATCGTACTCACAAATCAACAGTTCCGTGATCGCGCGATCAATTTGTACGAGTTACATTGGTCCCGTACGAGGTGTTGGTTCCACTCACGAGGCCGTTCGTGGGCTGTTTCCAGTTTTCTCCCACTAACGGTAAGTTTTTAAGCCTAAGTCAAGAAATATGCAAATTATCAGCGTATTCTCAAATCCAGAGTCCCATGATCCCGCGTTCAGTCTGTTCGAGTTACATTGGTCCCGTGCGAGGTGTTGGTTCCATTCACGAGGCCGTTCGGGGGCCGTTTCGTGTTTTCCCCCATTAACGTCATGGTTTTCCTAAGTCAAGATGTCTTTAAATTATCATGTTAATATCAAACTTGGAGTCCCATGATCGCATGGTCAGTTCGTATGAGTTACATTGGTCCTGTGTGAGGTGTTGGTGCCATTCACAAGATCGTTCGGGGGCTATTTCAGGTTCCCCCCAACAAACGCAATGTTTTTAAGCCTAAGTCTAGAAATATACATATTATCGTTGTATTCTCAAAATGGCAGTCCCGTGATCGTGCTGTCTGGTCGTATGAGTTACATTGGTCCCGTCCGAGGTGTTGGTGCCACTCACGGATCCGTTCAGGGGCTGTTTCAGGTTTTCCCCCGCCAGCGACAAGTTTTAAAGCATAAGTCTAGAAATATAAAAATTATCGTCTTTTTCTCTAACCAGGAGTCCAGTGTTCATGCGGTCAGTTCGTACGAGTTACATTGGTCCCGTGCGTGGTTTTGGTGCCACTTACAGGGCCGTTCGGAGGCTTCTTTGAGTTTGTCCCCACGAATGCCATGTTTTGCCTATGTCGTGATAAATTTAAATTATCGTCGTATTTTCAAATGAGGAGTCCCGTGATCGCGCGGTCAGTTCATACAAGTTACATTGGTCCTGTGCGAGGTGTTGGTACCACTCACGGGGCCGTTCAAGGGTTGTTTCGAGTTTTCTCCCACTAACGGTAAGTTTTTAAGACTATGTCTAGAAATATGCCAATTATCATCATATTCTCATGCCGGCAATCTCGTGATCGCGCGGTCAGTTTGCTCGAGTTACATTGGTCCCATGTGAGGTGTAAGAGCTTCTCAGGGTGCCGATCAAGGGATATTTCGACTTCTCCCCCACTAATGCCATGTTTTTAATCGTAAGTCTAGAAATATTTAAGTTATCATTGTATTCTCAAAACGGCATCCCCGTGATCGTGCGGTCAGTTCCTATAAGTTACATGGGTCCCATGCGAGGTGTTGGGGCCACTCACGGGGCCAGTTGGGGGATGTTTTGGGTTTTCCCCCACTAACGATAAGATTTTATGCCTAAGTCTAGAAATTTGCAAATTATTGTCGTTCTCTCAAACCTGGAGTCCCGTGATTATGCGGTCAATTCATACGAGTTACAAACCTGGGGCCGTTCGAGGTTTGTTTTGGGTTTTAGCCGACTAACGCCACGTTTTCCCTAAGTCCTGATATTTTTAAATTATCATCTTATTCTCAAACCGGGAGACCCGTGATCGCGTGGTCAGTTCGTATGAGTTACATTGGTCCGGTGCGAGGTGTTGGTGCCACTCACGGGGCCGTTCGGGGGCTATTTCGGGTTCTCCCCCACTGAGGCCATGTTTTTAAGCCCAAGTCCAGAAATATTTAAATTATCATGGTATTCTCAAAATGGCAGTCCTGTGATTGCGCGGTCTATTCTTACGAGTTACATTGGTCCTGTGCGAGGTGTTGTGGCGACTCACGGGGCCCGTCGGGGCTGTTTCGGGTTTCCCCCACTAATGATGAGATTTTAACCCTAAGTCTGGAAATATGAAAATTATCATCGTACTCATAAATCGATAGTTTCGTGATCGCACGGTCAATTTGTACGAGTTACATTGGTCCCGTACGAGGTGTGGGTTCCACTCACGAGGACGTTCGTGGGCTGTTTCGAGTATTCTCCCACTAACGGTAAGTTTTTAAGCCTAAGTCAAGAAATATGCAAATTATCAGCGTATTCTCAAATCAAGAGTCCCGTGATCGCGCGTTCAGTCTGTTCGAGTTACATTGGTCCCGTGCGAGGTGTTGGTTCCACTCACGAGGCCGTTCGAGGGCTGTTATGGGTTTTCCCCCATTAACGTCATGTTTTGCCAAAGTCCAAATATCTTTAAATTATCATATTTTTATCAAACTTGAAGTCCCGTGATCGCACGGTCAGTTCCTACGAGTTATATTGGTCCTGTGTGAGGTGTTGGTACCACTCACGGGGCCGTTCGGGGGCTATTTCAGGTTCTCCCCAACTAACGTAATGTTTTTAAGCCTAAGTCTAGAAATAACCAAATTATCATTGTATTCTCAAAATGGTAGTCCCGTGATCGTGCTGTCTGGTCGTATGAGTTACATTGGTCCCGTACGAGGTGTTAGTGCCACTCACGGGGCCGTTCAGGGGCTGTTTTAGGTTATCCCCCGCTAGCGATAAGTTTTAAAGCCTAAGTCTAGAAATATGAAAATTATAGTCATATTCTCTAACCGGGAGTCCAGTGTTCATGCGGTCAGTTCGTACGAGTTACATTTGTCCCGTGCGTGGTGTTGGTTCCACTTACGGGGCCGTTCGGAGGCTGCTTTGAGTTTTCCCCGACGAATGCCATGTTTTGCCAAAGTCGTGATATATTTAAATTATCGTCGTATTTTCAAACTAGGACTCCCGTGATCGCGCGGTCAGTTCATACAAGTTACATTGGTCCTGTGCGAGGTGTTGGTACCACTCACGGGGCCGTTCAAGGGTTATTTCGGGTTTTCTCCCACTAACGGTAATTTTTTAAAACTATGTCTAGAAATATGCCAATTATCATCGTATTCTCATATCGGGAATCCCGTGATCGCGCGGTCAGTTTATTCGAGTTACATTGGTCCCATGCGAGGTGTAAAAGCTTCTCAGGGTGCCGTTCCAGGGCTATTTCGAGTTCTCCCCCACAAACACCATGCTTGTAAGCCTAAATCTAGAAATATTTAAATTATCATTGTATTCTCAAAACGGCAGCCCCGTGATCACGCGATCAGTTCCTACAAGTTACATAAGTCCCATGCGAGGTGTTAGTGCCACTCACGGGTCAGGTTGGGGGATGTTTTGGGTTTTCCCCACTAACGATAAGATTTTAAGCCTAAGACTAGAAATTTGCAAATTATTGTCATTCTCTCAAACCTGCAGTCCCGTGATCACGCGGTCAGTTCATACGAGTTACATTGGTCCCGTACGAGGTGTTGGTACCACTCACCGGGCCGTTCGGGGGCAGTTTTGGGTTTTACCCCACTAACACCATGTTTTCCCTAAGTCCTGATTTTTTTAAATTATCATCTTATTCTCAAACAGGGAGACCCGTGATCGCGTGGTCAGTTTGTATGAGTTACATTGGTCTGGTGCGAGGTGTTGGTGCCACTCACAGGGCCGTTGGGGGGCTATTTCGGGTTCTCCCCCACTGAGGCCATGTTTTTAATCCCATGTCTAGAAATATTTAAATTATCATTGTATTCTCAAAATGGCAGTCATGTGATCACGCGGTGAGTTTGTATAGGTTACTTTGGTCCCGTGCGAGGTGTTGTTGCCACTCACGGGGACCGTTGGGGGCTGTTTCGGGTTTCCCCCACTAATGATGAGATTTTAAATCTAAGCCTAGAAATATGAAAATTATCATCGTACTCACAAATCGATAGTTTTTTTATCGCGCGGTCAATTTGTACGAGTTACATTGGTCCCGTACGAGGTGTTGGTTTAACTCACGAGCCCGTTCGTGCGCTGTTTTGAGTTTTCTCCCACTAACGGTAAGTTTTTAAGCCTAAGTCAAGAAATATGCAAATTATCAGTGTATTCTCAAATCAAGAGTCCCGTGATCACGCGTTCAGTCTATTCGAGTTACATTGGTCCCGTGCGAGGTGTTGGTTCCACTCACGAGGCCATTCGGGGGATGTTTCGGGTTTTCCCCCATTAACGTCATGTTTTACCTAAGTCCAGATGTCTTTAAATTATCATCTTTTTATCAAACTTGAATTCCCGTGATCGCATGGTCAGTTCGTACGAGTTACATTGGTCCTGTGTGAGGTGTTAGTGCCATTCACGGGGCCGTTCGGGTGCTATTTCAGGTTCCCCCCAACTAAGTAATGTTTTTAAGCCTAAGTCTAGAAATATCCAAATTATCGTTGTATTCTCAAAATGGCAGTCCCGTGATCTTGCTGTCTGGTCGTATGAGTTACATTGATCCCGTGCGAGGTGTTGGTACCACTCTCGGGGCCGTTCAGGGGCTGTTTCAGGTTTTCCCCCGCGAGCGACAAGTTTTAAAGCCTAAGTCTACAAATATGAAAATGATAGTCATTTTCTCTAACCGGGTGTCCAGTGTTCATGCGGTTAGTTCGTACGAGTTACATTGGTCCCGTGCGTGGTGTTGGTGCCACTTATTCTCCCACTAACGATAACATTTTAAGCCTAAGTCTAGAAATTTGCAAATTATTGTCGTTCTCTCAAACCTGCAGTCCCTTGATCACGCGGTCAGTTCATACGAGTTACATTGGTCCCGTTCGAGGTTTTGGTGCCACTCACGGGGCCGTTCGGGGACTGTTTTGGGTTTTACCGCACTAATGCCACGTTTCCCTAAGTCCTGATATTTTTAAATTATCATCTTATTCTCAAATCGGGAGACCCATGATCGCGTGGTCAGTTCGTACAAGTTACATTGGTCCGGTACGAGGTGTTGGTGCCACTCACGGGGCTGTTCGGGGGCTATTTCGAGTTCTCCCCCACTGACGCCATGATTTTAAGCCCAAGTCTTGAAATATTTAAATTATCATTGTATTCTCAAAATGGCAGTCATGTGATCATACGGTCAGTTCGTACGAGTTACATTGGTCCTGTGCGAGGTGTTGTTGCCTCTCACGGGGCCCGTCGGGGGCTATTTCGGGTTTCCCCACTAATGACGAGATTTTAAGCCTAAGTCTAAAAATATAAATATTAACATCGTAATAAAAAATTAGCAGTTTCGTGATCGCGCGAACAGTTTGTACGAGTTACATTGGTCTCGTACGAGGTGTTGGTTCCACTGACAAGGCCATTCGTGGGCTGTTTCGAGTTTTCTCCCACTAACGATATGTTTTTAAGCCTAAGTCAAGAAATATGCAAATTATCATCATGTTCTCAAATTGGGAGTCCCGTGATCGCATGGTGAGTCTATTCGAGTTACATTGGTCCCGTGCGAGGTGTTGGTTCCACTCACGAGGCCGTTCGGGGGCTATTTCAGGTTTTCCCCCATTAACGTCATGTTTTACCTAAGTCCATATAACTTTAAATTATCAGCTTTTTATCAAACTTGGAGTCCCGTGATCGCATGGTCAGTTTGTACGAGTTACATTGGTCCTGTGTGAGGTGTTAGTGCCATTCACGGGGCCGTTCGGGGGCTATTTCAGTTTCCCCCCAACTAACGCAATGTTTTTAAGCCTAAGTCTAGAAATATCCACATTATCGTTGTATTCTCAAAATGGCAATCCCATGATCATGCGGTCTGGTCGTATGAGTTACATTGGTCCCGTGCGAGGTGTTGGTGCCACTCACGGGGCCGTTCAGGGGCTGTTTCAGGTTTTCCCCTGCCAGTGACAAGTTTTAAAGCCTAAGTCTAGAAATATGAAAATTATAGTCATATTCTCTAACCGGGAGTCCAGTGTTCATGCGCTCAGTTCATACGAGTTACATTGGTCCCGTGCGTGGTGTTGGTGCCACTTACGGGGCCGTTCGGAGGCTCCTTGTAGTTTTCCCCCATGAATGCCATGTTTTGCCTAAGTCGTCATACATTTAAATTATCATCGTATGTTCAAACTAGGAGTCCCGTGATCGCGCGGTCAGTTCATACAAGTTACATCGGTCCTGTGCGAGGTGTTGGTACCACTCACGGGGCCGTTCAAGGGCTGTTTTTGGTTTTCTCCCACTAACGGCAAGTTTTTAAGCCTATGTCTAGAAATATGCCAATTATCATCGTATTCTCATACCGGGAATCCCGTGATCGCGCAGTCAGTTCGTACGAGTTACATTGGTCCCGTGCGAGGTGTAAGAGCTACTCAGGGTGCCGTTCCTGGGCTATTTCGAGTTCTCCCCCACTAACGCCATGTTTTTAAGCCTAAGTCTAGAAAAATTTAAATTATCATTGTATTCTCAAAACGGCAACCCCGTGATCAAGCGCTCTGTTCCTACAAGTTACATGGGTCCAATTCGAGGTGTTGGTGCCACTCATGGGGTCGGTCGGGGGATATTTTGGGTTTTCCCTCACTAATGATAAGATTTTAAGCCTAAGTCTAGAAAATTGATATTTATTGTCATTCTTTCAAACCTACAGTCCCGTGATCATGCGGTCAGTTCATACGAGTTACATTGGTCCCGTGCGAGGTGTTGGTACCACTCACGGGGCCGTTCGGGGGCTGTTTTGGGTTTTACCCCACTAACGCCATGTTTTCCCTAAGTCCTAATATTTTTAAATTATCATCTTATTCTCAAATTGGGAGACCCGTGATGGCCTGGTCAGTTTGTACGAGTTACATTGGTCCGGTGCGAGGTGTTGGTGCCACTTACGGGGCCGTTAGGGGGATATTTCGGGTTCTCCCCCACTGAGGCCATGTTTTTAAGCCCAAGTCTAGAAATATTTAAATTATCATTGTATTCTCGAAATGGCAGTCATGTGATCGCGCGGTCACTTCGTACCAGTTACATTGGTCCCGTGCGAGTTGTTGTGCCACTCACGGGGCCTGTCGGGGGCTGTTTCGGGTTTCCCCCACTAATGACGAGATTTTAAGCCTAAGTCTAGAAATATGAAAATTATCATCGTACTCAAAAATCGGCAGTTCCGTGATCGCGCAGTCAGTTCGTACGAGTTACATTGGTCCCGTGCGTGGTGTTGGTGCCACTCATGGAGCCGTTCGGGGGCAGTTTTGGGTTTTACCCCACTAACGCCATGTTTTCCCTAAGTCTTGATATTTTTAAATTATCATCTTATTCTCAAACCGGGAGACCCATGATCGCGTGGTCAGTTCGTACGAGTTACATTGGTCCGGTACGAGGTGTTGGTGCCACTTATGGGGCTGTTCGGGTTCTCCCCCACTGACGCCATGATTTTAAGCCCAAGTCTTGAAATATTTAAATTATCATTGTATTCTCAAAATGGCAGTCCTGTGATCATACGGTCAATTCGTACGAGTTACATTGGTCCCGTGCGAGGTGTTGTTGCCTCTCACGGGGCCCATCGGGGGCTGTTTCTGGTTTCCCCACTAATGATGAGATTTTAAGCCTAAGTCTAGAAATATAAATATTATCATCGTACTCACAAATCGGCAGTTCCGTGATCGCACGATCAATTTGTACGAGTTACATTGGTCCCGTACGAGGTGTTGGTTCCACTCACGAGGCCGTTCGTGGGTTGTTTCGTGTTTTCTCCCACTAACGGTATGTTTTTAAGCCTAAGTCAAGAAATATGCAAATTATCGGCATATTCTCCAATTGGGAGTCCCGTGATCGCACGGTGAGTCTGTTTGAGTTACATTGGTCTCGTGCGAGGTGTTGGTTCCACTCACGAGTCCGTTCGGGGGATGTTTCAAGTTTTCCCCCATTTACGTCATGTTTTGCCTAAGTTCAGATATCTTCAAATTATCATCTTTTTATCAAACTGGGAGTCCCGTGATCGCATGGTCAGTTCGTACAAGTTACATTTGTCCTGTATGAGGTGTTGGTGCCACTCACGGGGCCGTTCGGGGGCTATTTCAGGTTCCCCCAACTAACATAATGTTTTTAAGCCTAAGCCTAGAAATATCCAAATTATCCCTGTATTCTCAAAATGGCAGTCCTGTGATCGTGCGGTCTGGTCGTACGAGTTACATTTGTTTCGTGCGAGGTGTTGGTGCTATCACTCACGGGGCCGTTCAGGGGATGTTTCATGTTTTCCCCCGCCAGCGACAAGTTTTAAAGCCTAAGTCTAGAAATATGAAAATTATAGTCGTATTCTTTAACCGGGAGTCCAGTGATCATGCGGTCAGTTCGTACAAGTTACATTGGTCCCGTGCGTGGTGTTGGTGCAACTTACGGGGCCGGTTGATATTTTAAACCTAAGTCTAGAAATTTGAATTTTTTTTTCATTCTCTCAAACCTACAGTCCTGTGATTACGCGGTCAGTTTATACGAGTTACATTGGTCTCGTGCGAGGTGTTGGTGCCATTCACGAGGCCGATCGGGGGCTGTTTTGAGTTTTGGCCCACTACCGGCATGTTTTTAAGCCTAAGAACTACAAATATGAAAATTATCATCGTATTCTTAAACCGGGAGTCCTATGATCATGCGAGTAGTTTGTACGAGTTACATTGGTCCCGTACGAGGTGTTAGTGCCACTCACGAGGCCGTTTTGGAGTTGTTTCGTGTTTTCCCCCATGAATGCCAAGTTTATAAGGCTAAATCTAGAAATATGCAAATTAGCGTTGTATTCTCAAACTGACAGCCCTGTGATCGCCCGGTTAGTTCGTACGAGATACGTTGGTCCCGTGTAAGGTGTTGGTGCAACTCACGGGGCCGTTTAGGGGATCTTTCGAGTTTTCCCCCACTAACGCCATGTTTTGCCTAAGTCCTGGTATTTTTAAATTATCATCGTATTCTCAAAATGGTAGTCCCGTGATCGCGTAGTCAGTTCTTACGAGTTGCATTAGTTCTGTGCGAGGTGTTGGTCCCACTCACGTGGCCATTCGGGGGATCTTTTGGGTACTCCCCCACTAATGCCAAGTTTTTAAGCCTAAGTCGAATATATCCAAATTATTGTTGTATTCTCAAACCGCTAATACCTTGATCGCGTGGCCAATTCGTACGAGTTACATTGGTACCTTGCGAGGTGTTGGTTCCACTCAGGGGGCTGTTCGGGGGCCGTTTCGAGTTTTCCCCCATGAACGCCATGTTTTGCCTATGTCCTGATATTTTAAATTATCGTCGTATTTTCTAACCGGGAGTCCCGTGATCGAGCGATCAGTTTGTACGAGTTACATTGGTCCTCTGCGTGGTCTTGGTGCCACTCACGGGGCCGTTTGGGTGCGGTTTTGGGTTTTACCCCACTAACGCCATGTTTTCCCTAAGTCCTGATTTTTTAAATTATCATCTTATTCACAAACTAGGAGACCCATGATCGCACGATCAGTTTGTACGAGTTATGTTGGTCTAGTGCGAGGTGTTGGTGCCACTCATGGGGCCGCTTGGGGGATATTTCGAGTTCTCCCCCACTAACGCCATGCTTTTAAGCCTATGTCTAAAAATATTTAAATAATCATTGCATTCTCAAAATGGCAGTCCCGTGATCGCGCAGTCAGGTCGTACGAGTTACATTGGTCCCGTACGAGGTGTTGGTGGCACTCACGGAGCCGGTCAGGGACTCTTTCAGATTTCCCCCACTAATGACAAGATTTCAAACCTAAGTCTAGAAATATGCAAATTTTCATCATACTAACAAATCGGAAGTTCCGTGATCGCGCGATCAGTTTGTACAAGTTACATTGGTCCCGTACGAGGTTTAAGAGCTACTCAGGGTGCCGTTCCAGGACTATTTCGAGTTCTCCCCCACTAACGCCATGTTTTTAGGCCTAAGTCTAGAAATATTTAAATTATCATTGTATTCTCAAAACGGCATCCCCGTGATCACGCGGTTAGTTCCTACAAGTTACATGGGTCCCATGCGAGGTGTTGGAGCTACTCATAGGGCCGGTCGAGGGATGTTTTGGGTTTTCCCCAACTAACGATAAGATTTTAAGCCCCTAAGTCTAGAAATTTGCAAATTATTGCCATTCCCTCAAACCTGTAGTCCCGTGATCACGTTGTCAGTTCATACGAGTTACATTGGTTCCGTCCGAGGTGTTGGTGCCACTCACGGGGCCGTTCGGGGGCTATTTTGGGTTTTACCCCACTAACGCCATGTTTTCCCTAAGTCCTCATATTTTTAAATTATCATATTATTCTCAAACCGTGAGACCCGTGATCACATGGTCAGTTCGTATGAGTTACATTGGTCCGGTGCGAGGTCTTAGTGCCACTCACGAGGCCATTCGGGGGCTATTTCGGGTACTCCCCCACTGAGGCCATGTTTGTAAGCCCAAGTCTAGAAATATTTATAATATCATTGTATTCTCAAAATGGCATTCCTGCGATCACGCGGTCAGCTCGTACGAGTTACTTTGGTCCCGTGCGAGGTGTTGTTTCCACTCACGGGGCCCGTCGGGGGCTGTTTCGGGTTTCCCCCACTAATGATGAGATTTTAATCCTCAGTCTAGAAATATTAAAATTATCATCGTACTCACAAATCGGCAGTTCTGTGATTGCGCGGTCAAGTTGTACGAGTTACATTGGTCCCGTACAAGGTGTTGGTTCCACTCACAAGGCCGTTTGAGGGTTGTTTCGAGTTTTCTCCCACTAACGGTAAGTTTTTAACCTAAGTCAAGAAATATGCAAATTATCAGTGTATTCTCAAATCAAGAGTCCCGTGATCGCTCGTTCAGTTTGTTCGAGTTACATTGGTCCTGTGCGAGGTGTTGGTTCCACTCACGAGGCCGTTCGGGGGCTGTTTCGAGTTTTCCACCATTAACGTCATGTTCTGCCTAAGTCATAATATCTTTAAATTATCATTTTTTTATCAAACTTGAAGTCCCGTGATCGCATGGTCAGTTCGTACGAGTTACATTGGTCCTGTGTGAGGTGTTGGTGCCACTCAAGAGGGCGTTCGTGGCCTATTTCAGGTTCCCCCCAACTAACGCAATGTTTTTAAGCCTAAGTCTAGAAATATCCAAATTATCGTTGTATTCTCAAAATGGCAGTCTCGTGATCGTGCGGTCTGGTCGTATGAGTTACATTGGTCCCGTGCGAGGTGTTAGTGCCACTCACGGGGCCGTTCAGGGGTTGTTTTAGGTTTTCCCCCGCCAGCGACAAGTTTTAAAGCCTAAGTCTAGAAAGATGAAAATTATAGTCATATTCCCTAACCGGGAGTCCAGTGTTCATGCGGTCAGTTAGTACGAGTTACATTGGGCCCGTGCGTGGTGTTGGTGCCACTTACGGGGCCGTTCGGAATCTCCTTTGAGTTTTCCCCCACGAATGCCATGTTTTGCCTAAGTCGTCATATATTTAAATTATCATCGTATGTTCAAACTAGGAGTCCCGTGATCGTACGGTCAGTTCATACAAGTTACATTGGTCCTGTGCGAGGTGTTGGTACCACTCACGGGGACGTTCAAGGGCTGTTTTGGGTTTTCTCCCACTAACGGTAAGTTTTTAAGCCTATGTCTAGAAATATGTCCAATTATCATCGTGTTCTCATACCGAGAATCCCGTGATCGCGCGGTCAGTTCGTTCGAGTTACATTGGTCCCGTACGAGGTGTAAGAGCTACTCAGGGTGCCGTTCCAGGGCTATTTCGAGTTCTCCCCCACTAACGCCATGTTTTTAAGCCTATGTCTAGAAATATTTAAATTATCATTGTATTCTCAAAACGGCAGCCCCGTGAAAACGCGCTCTGTTCCTACAAGTTTAATGGGTCCCATGCGAGGTGTTGGTGCAACTCTTGGGGCCGGTCGGGGGATGTTTTGGGTTTTCCCTCACTAAGGATAAGATTTTAAGCCTATGTCTAAAAATTTTCAATTTATTACCGTTCTCTCAAACCTGCAGTCCCGTGATCACGCGGTCAGTTCATACGATTTACATTGGTCCCGTGCTAGTTATTGGTGCCACTCACGAGGCCGTTCGGAGGCTGTTTTGGGTTTTAGGCCACTAACGCCATGTTTTCCCTAATTCCTGATATTTTTAAATTATCTTATTCTCTAATTGGGAGACCCGTTATCTCTTGGTCAGTTTGTACGAGTTACATTGGTCCGGTGAGAGGTGTTGGTTGCACTCACGGGGCCGTTAGGGGGCTATTTTGGGTTCTCCCCCACTGAGGCCATGTTTTTAAGCCCAAGTCTAGAAATATTTAAATTATCATTGTATTCTCAAAATGGCAGTCCTTTGATCGCGTGGTCACTTCGTACGAGTTACATTAGTCCCGTGCGAGGTGTTGTTGCCACTCACGGGGCCTGTCGGGGGCTGTTTCGGGTTTCCCCCACTAATGACAAGATTTTAAGCCTAAGTCTAAAATATGAAAATTATCATGGTACTCACAAATCGGCAATTCCGTGATCGCGCGGTCAGTTCGTATGAGTGACATTGGTCCCGTGCGTGGTGTTGGTGCCACTCACAGAGCCGTTTGGGGGCAGTTTTGGGTTTTACCCCACTAACGCCATGTTTTCCCCAAGTCCTAATATTTTTAAATTATCATCTTATTCTCAAACCGGGAGACCCGTGATCACGTGGCCAGTTCGTAGGAGTTACATTGGTCCGGTACGAGGTGTTCGTGCCACTCACGGAGCTGTTCGGGGGCTATTTCGGGTTCTCCCCCACTGACGGCATGATTTTAAGCCCAAGTCAAGAAATATTTAAATTATCATTATATTCTCAAAATGGAAGTCCTATGATCGTACGACCAGTTCGTATGAGTTACATTTCTCCCGTGCGAGGTGTTGTTGCCTCTCACGGGGCTCGTCGGGGGATGTTTCGGGTTTCCCCACTAATGATGAGATTTTGAGCATAAGTCTAGAAATATAAATATTATCATCGTACTCACAAATCGGCAGTTCCGTGATCGCACGATCAATTTGTACGAGTTTCATTGGTCCCGTACGAGGTGTTGGTTCCACTCACGAGGTCGTTCGTGGGTTGTTTCGAGTTTTCTCCCACTAATAGTATGTTTTTAAGCCTAAGTCAAGAAATATCCAAATTATCAACATATTCTCAAATTAGGAGTCTCGTGATCGCACGGTGAGTCTGTTCGAGTTACATTGGTCCCGTGCGAGGTGTTGGTTCCACTCACGAGGCCGTTCGGGGCTGTTTCATGGTTTCCCCCATTAACGTCATGTTTTGCCTAAGTTCAGATATCTTTAAATTATCATCTTTTTATCAAATTGGGAGTCCCGTGATCGCATGGTCAGTTCGTATGAGTTACATTGGTCCTGTGTGAGGTGTTGGTGCCACTCACGGGGCCGTTCGGGGGATATTTCAGGTTCCCCCCAACTAACGTAATGTTTTTAATCCTAAGTCTAGAAATATCCAAATTATCCTTGTATTCTCAAAATGGCAGTCCCGTGATCGTGCGGTCTGGTCGTACGAGTTACATTGGTCCCGTGCGAGGTGTTGGTGCCACTCACGGGGCCGTTCAGGGGCTGTTTCATGTTTTCCCATGCCACCAACAAGTTTTAAAGCCTAAGTCTAGAAATATGAAAATTATAGTCATATTCTCTAATCGGGAGTCCAGTGATCATGTGGTCAGTTCGTACGAGTTACATTGGTCCCGTGCGTGGTGTTGGTGCCACTTACGGGGCCGTTTGATATTTTAAACCTAAGTCTAGAAATTTGAAAATTGTTGTCATTCTCTCAAACCTACAGTCTCGTGATTATGCGATCAGTTTATATGAGTTACATTGGTCCCGTACGAGGTTTTAGTGCCACTCACGGGGCCGAACGGGGGCTATTTTGAGTTTTGGCCCATTAGCGGCATGTTTTTAAGCCTAAGAACTACAAATATGAAAATTATCATCATATTCTCAAACCGGGAGTCCCGTTATCGTGCGATTAGTTTGTACGAGTTACATTGGTCCCGTATGAGGTGTTAGTGCCACTCACGGGGCCATTTTGGGGCTGTTTCGTGTTTTCCCCCACTAACGCCAAGTTTATAAGCCTAAATCTAGAAATATGCAAATTAGTGTTGTATTCTCAAACTGGCAGTCCCGTCATCGCGCGGTCAGTTCGTACGAGATAAGTTGGTCCCGTGTAAGGTGTTGGTGCGACTCACGGGGCCGTTTAGGGGCTCTTTCGGGTTTTCCCCACTAACGCCATGTTTTGCCTAAGTCCTGGTATTTTTAAATTATCATCGTATTCTCAAAATGGGAGTCCCGTGATCGCGCGATCAGTTCGTACGAGTTGCATTAGTTCTGTACGAGGTATTGGTCCCACTCACGTGGCCATTCGGGGGCTCTTTCGGGTTCTCCCCCTCTAACGCCAAGTTTTTAATCCTAAATCGAAAATATCCATATTATCATTGTATTCTCAAACCGCTAATACCTTGATCGCGTGGTCAATTCGTACGAGTTACATTGGTACCTTGCGAGGTGTTTGTTCCACTCAGGGGGCTGTTCGGGCTCCATTTCGAGTTTTCCCCCGCGAACGCCATATTTTGCTCATGTCCTGATATTTTAAATTATCGTCGTATTTTCAAATCGGGAGTCCCGTGATCGCGCGATCAGTTTGTACGAGTTACATTGGTCCTGTGCGTGGTCTTGGTGCCACTCATGGGGCCGTTTGGGTGCGGTTTTGGGTTTTACCCCACTAACGCCATGTTCTCCCTAAGTTCTGATTTTTTAAATTATCATCTTATTCATAAACTAGGAGACCCGTGATCGCACGACCAGTTTGTAGGAGTTATGTTGGTCCAGTGCGAGGTGTTGGTGCCACTCATGGGGCCTCTTGGAGGATATTTCGATTTCTCCCCCACTAACGCCATGTTTTAAGCCGATGTCTAGAAATATTTAAATTATCATTACATTCTCAAAATGGCAGTCCCGTGATCGCGCAGTCAGGTCGTACGAGTTACATTGGTCCCGTACGAGGTGTTGGTGCCACTCACGGGGCCGGTCAGGGACTGTTTCAGGTTTTCCCCCACTAATGAAAAGATTTCAAGCCTAAGTGTAGAAATATACAAATTATAAGCATACTAACAAATCGACAGTTCCGTGATCGCGCGATCAGTTTGTACAAGTTACATTGGTCCCGTACGAGGTTTAAGAGCTACTTAGGGTGCCGTTCCAGGACTATTTCGAGTTCTCCCCCACTAACGCCATGTTTTTAAGCCTAAGTCTAGAAATATTTAAATTATGATTGTATTCTCAAAATGGCAGCCCCGTGATCACGTGGTCAGTTCCTACAAGTTACATGGGTCCCATGCGAGGTGTTGGTGCTACTCACAGGACCGGTCGGGGGATGTTTTGGGTTTTCCCCAACTAACGATAAGATTTTAAGCCTAAGTCTAGAAATTTGCATATTATTGTCGTTTTCTCAAACCTGTTGTCCCGTGATCACGCTGTCAGTTCATACGAGTTAGATTGGTCCCGTCCGAGGTGTTGGTGCCACTCACGGGGCCGTTCGGGGGCTATTTTGGGTTTTACCCCACAAACGCCATGTTTTCCCTATGTCCTGATATTTTTAAATTATCATATTATTATCAAACTGGGAGACCCGTGATCACGTGGTCAGTTCGTATGAGTTACATTGGTCCGATGCGAGGTCTTGGTGCCACTCACGAGGCCGTTCGGGGGATATTTCGGGTTCTCCCCCACTGAGGCCATGTTTTTAAGCCCAAGTCTAGAAATATTTAAATTATCATTGTATTCTCAAAATGGCAGTCCTGTGATCACGCGGTCAGTTCGTACGAGTTACTTTGGTCCCGTGCGAGGTGTTGTTGCCACTCACGGGGCCCGTCGGGGGCTGTTTCAGGTTTCCCCCATTAATGACGAGATTTTAATCCTAAGTCTAGAAATATGAAAATTATCATCGTACTCACAAATTGGCAGGGTCGTGATCGTGCGGTCAATTTGTACGAGTTACATTGGTCCCGTACAAGGTGTTGGTTCCACTCACGAGGCCGTTCGTGGGCTGTTTCGAGTTTTCTCCCACTAACTGTAAGTTTTTAAGCCTAAGTCAAGAAATATGAAAATTATCAACGTATTCTTAAATCAAGAGTCTCATGATCGCGCGTTCACTTTGTTCGAGTTACATTGGTCCCGTGCGAGGTGTTGGTTCCACTCACGAGGCCGTTCGGGGGCTCCTTTGGCTTTTCCCCCATTAACGTCATGTTTTGCCTAAGTCATAATATCTTTAAATTATATTTTTTTTATCCAACTTAGAGTCCCGTGATCGCATGGTCAGTTCATACGGTTTACATTGGTCCTATGTGAGGTGTTGGTGCCACTCACGAGGCCGTTCGGGGGCTATTTCAGGTTCTCCCCAATTAACGCAATGTTTTTAAGGCTAAGTCTAGAAATATCCAAATTATTGTTGTATTCTCAAAATGGCAGACCTGGGATCGTGCGGTCTGGTCATAATAGTTACATTGGTCCCGTGCGAGGTGTTGGTGCCACTCACAGGGCCGTTCAGGGGATATGTCAGGTTCCCCCCGCCAGCGACAAGTTTTAAAGCTTAAGTCTAGAAATATGAAAATTATAGTCATATTCCCTAACCGGGAGTCCAGTGTTCATGCTGTGAGTTCGTACGAGTTACATTGGTCCCGTGCGTGGTGTTGTTGCCACTTACGGGGCCAGTTGGAGGCTCATTTGAGTTTTCCCCCATGAATTCCATGTTTTGCCTAAGTCATCATATATTTAAATTATCGACGTATTTTCAAACTAGGAGTCCCGTGATCGTGCGGTCAGTTCATACAAGGTACATTGGTCCTGTGAGAGGTGTTGGTACCACTCACGGGGCCGTTCAATGGCTGTTTTGGGTTTTCTCCCACTAACGGCATGTTTTTAAGCCTATGTCTAGAAATATACCAATTATTATCGTATTCTCATACCGAGAATCCCGTGATCGCACAATTAGTTCGTTCGAGTTACATTGGTCCTGTGCGAGGTGTAAGAGCTACTCAGGGTGCCGTTCCAGGGATATTTCGAGTTCTCCCCCACTAATGCCATGTTTTTAAGCCTAAGTCTAGAAATATTTAAATTATCATTGTATTATCAAAATGGCAGCCCCGTGATCACGCGCTCTATTCCTACAAGGTACATGGGTCCCATGAGAGGTGTTGGTGCCACTCACGGGGCCGGTCGGGGGATGTTTTGGGTTTTCCCTCACCAACGATAAGATTTTAAGCATAAGTCTAGAAAATTGCAATTTATTGCTATTCTCTCAAACCTTCAGTCCCGTGATCATGCGGTCAGTTCATACGAGTTACATTGGTCCCGTGCGAGGAGTTGGTGCCACTCACGGGGCCGTTTGGGGGCTATTTTGGGTTTTAGCCCACTAACACCATGTTTTCCCTAAGTCCTGATATTTTTAAATTATCACCTTATTCTCAAATTGGGAGACCCGTGATCGCGTGGTCAGTTTGTACGAGTTACATTGGTCGGGTGCGAGGTGTTGGTGCCACACACGGGGGCTGTTCGGGGGCTATTTCGGGTTCTCCCCCACTGACGCCATGATTTTAAGCCCATGTCTAGAAATATTTAAGTTATCATAGTATTCTCAAAAATGCAGTCCTGTGATCGTACGGTCAGTTCGTATGAGTTACATTGGTCCCGTGCGAGGTGTTGTTGCCTCTCACGGGGCCCGTCGGGGGCTGTTTGGGGTTTCCCCACTAATGATGAGATTTTACGCCGAAGTCTTGAAATATAAATATTATCATCGTACTCACAAATCGGCATTTCTGTGATCGCGCGATCAATTTGTACGAGTTACATTGGTCCGGTAAGAGGTGTTGGTTCCACTCACGAGTCCGTTCGTGGGCTGTTTCATGTTTTCTCCCACTAACGGTATGTTTTTAAGCCTAAGTCAAGAAATATGAAAATTATCAGCATAATCTCAAATTGGGAGTCTCGTGATCGCGCGGTGAGTCTGTTCGAGTTACATTTGTCCCGTGCGAGGTGTTGGTTCCACTCACGAGGCCGTTCGGGCGCTGTTTCAGGTTTTCCCCCATTAACGTCATGTTTTGCCTAAGTTCAGATATCTTTAAATTATCATCTTTTTATCAAACTGGGAGTCCCGTGATCGCATGGTCAGTTCCTATTAATTACATTGGTCCTGTGTGAGGTGTTGGTGCCACTCATGGGGCCGTTCGGGGGATATTTCAGGTTCCCCCCAACTAACGTAATGTTTTTAAGCCTATGTTTAGAAATATCCAAATTATCCTTGTATTATCAAAATGGCAGTCCCGTGATCGTGCGGTCTGGTCGTACGAGTTACATTGGTCCCGTGCGAGGTGTTGGTGCCACTCACGAGGCCGTTCAGGGGTTGTTTCATGTTTTCCCCCACCAGCAACAAGTTTTAAACCCTAAGTCGAAAAATATGAAAATTATAGTCATATTCTCTAACCGGGAGTCGAGTGATCATGCGGTCAGTTCGTACGAGTTACATTGGTCCCGTACGTGGTGTTGGTGCCACTTACGGGGCCGTTTGATATTTTGAACCTAAGTCTAGAATTTGAAAATTATTGTCATTCACTCAAACCTACAGTCCCGTCATTATGCGGTCAGTTTATACGAGTTACATTGGTCCCATACGAGGTGCTGGTGCCATTCACGGGGCCGATCGGGGGCTGTTTTGAGTTTTGGCCCACTAACGGCATGTTTTTAAGCCTAAGAACTACAAATATGAAAATTATCATCGTATTCTCAAACTGGGAGTCCCATGATCATGCAATTAGTTTGTACGAGATTACGCGGTCAGTTTATACGAGTTACATTGGTCCCGTACGAGGTGCTGGTGCCACTCACGGGGCCGATCGGGGGTTGTTTTGAGTTTTGGCCCACTAACGGCATGTTTTTAAGCCTAAGAACTACAAATATGAAAATTATCATCGTATTCTCAAACCAGGAGTCCCGTGATCATGCGATTAGTTTGCACGAGTTACATTGGTCCCGTACGAGGTGTTAGTGCCACTCACGGGACCGTTTTGGGGCTGTTTCGTGTTTTCCCCCACTAACGCCAAGTTTATAATCCTAAATCTAGAAATATGCAAATTAGCATTGTATTCTCAAACTCGCAGTCCCGTGATCGCGTGGTCAGTTCGTACGAGATACGTTGGTCCCATGTAAGGTGTTGGTGCGACTCACGGGGCCATTTAGGGGCTCTTTCGGGTTTTCCCCCACTAACGCCAAGTTTTTGCCTAAGTCCTCGTATTTTTAAATTATCATCGTATTCTCAAAATGGGAGTCCCGTGATCGCGCGGTCAGTTCATACGAGTTGCATTAGTTCTGTGCGAGGTGTTAGTCCCATTCATGTGGCCATTCGGGGTCTCTTTCGGGTTCTCCCCCACTAACGCCAAGTTTTTAAGCCTAAGTCAAAAATATCCAAATTATCATTGTATTCTCAAACCGCTAATACCTTGATCGCGTGGTCAATTCGTACGAGTTACATTGGTACCTTGCGAGGTGTTGGTTCCACTCAGGGGGCTGTTCGGGGGCCGTTTTGAGTTTTCCCCCACGAACGCCATGTCGTGATATTTTAAATTATTGTTGTATTTTCAAACCGGGAGTCCCGTGATCGCGCGATCAGTTTGTACGAGTTACATTGGTCCTGTGCGTGGTCTTGGTGCCACTCACGGGGCCGTTTGGGTGCGGTTTCGGGTTTTACCCCACTAATGCCATGTTTTCCCAAAGTCCTGATTTTTTAAATTATCATCTTATTCACAAACTAGGAGACCCGTGATCGCACGGTCAGTTTGTACGAGTTATGTTGGTCCAGTGCGAGCTGTTGGTGCCACTCATGGGGCCGCTTGGTGGATATTTTGAGTTCTCCCCCACTAACACCATGTTTTTAAGACTATGTCTAGAAATATTTAAATTATCATTACATTCTCAAAAACGACAGTCCCGTGATCGCGCAGTCAGGTCGTACGAGATACATTTGTCCCGTACGAGGTGTTGGTGCCACTCATGGGGCCGGTCAGGGACTGTTTCAGGTTTTCCCTCACTAATGACAACATTTCAAGCCTAAGTCTAGAAATATGCAAATTATTAGCATACTAACAAATCGTAAGTTCCGTGATCGCGCGATCAGTTTGTACAAGTTACATTGGTCCCGTACGAGGTGTTGGTTTCACTCACGAGTCCGTTCGGGGGCTTTTCGAGTTTTCTCGCACTAACTTCAAGTTTTTAAGCCTAAGTCTAGAAATATGAAAATTATTAGAGTATTCTCAAATCGGGAGTCCCGTGATCGCTCGGTTAGTCTGTTCGAGTTACATTGGTCCCGTGTGAGATGTTGGTTCCACTCACGTCACTAACGCCATGTTTTGCCTAAGTCCTGGTATCTTCAAATTATCACCTTGTTCTCAAACCGGGAGTCTCGTGCTCACGCGGTCAGTTCATACGAGTTACATTGGCCCCGTGCGAGTTATTGGTGCCACACGGGGACATTCTGGAGCTATTTCGAGTTTCCCCCACTAACGCCATGTTTTTAAGCCTGTGTCTAAAAATATGCAAATTATCATCATTTTCTCAAACTGTCTATCCCATTATCGCGTGCTCAGTTCATACGAGTTACATTGGTCCCGTACGAGGTGTTGGGCCACTCACGTGGCCGTTCGGAGGCTGTTTTGGGTTTTCCCCCACTAACGGTAAGATTTTAATCCTAAGTCCATAAATATATAAATCAGCATCTTACTCTTAAATTGGCAATCCCGTGAATGCGCGGTCAGTTTGTACGAGTTACATTGGTCCTATGCGAGGTGTTTATGCCACTCACGGGGTTGTTTCAGGTTTTCACCCACTAACGGTAAGTTTTTAAGCCTAAGTCTAGATATATGCAAATTGTCTTCGTATTATCAAACCAGGAGCCCAGTGATCGCGCGGTCAGTTCGTACGAGTTACATTGGTCCTGTGTGAGGTGTTGGTTCCACTCACAAGGCCGTTCGGGGTTTGTTTCAGGTTTTTTCCCACTAACGCCATGTTTTGCCTAAGTCCTGATATTTTTAAATTATCCTCGTATTCTCAAATAGGGGGTCCTGTGATTGCGCGGTCAGTTTGTATGAGTTACTTTGGTCTCGTACGAGGTGTTGGTGCCACTCACATGGCCGATCGAGGGGTGTTTTGGGTTTCCCCCACCAATGACAAGATTTTAAGCCTAAGTCTAGAAATATGCAAATTATCATCATACTAACAAATCGGTAGTTCCATGATTGCGCGATCAGTTTATACAGGTTACATTGGTCCCGTACGAGGTGTTGGTTTCACTCACGAGGCCATTTGGGGGCTGTTTCGAGTTTTCTCCCACTAACTTCAAGTTTTTAGGCCAAAGTCTAAAAATATGCAAATTATTAGCGTATTCTCAAATTGAGAGTCCCATGATCAATTGGTCAGTCTGTTCGACTTACATTTGTCCCGTGTGAGGTGATGGTTCCACTCACGAGGCCGTTCGGGGTTGTTTCGGGTTTTCCCCTACTAACGCCATGTTTTGCCTAAGTCTCGATATCTTTAAATTATCACCTTATTCTTAAACCGGGAGTCCCGTGATCACGCGGTCAGTTCATACGAGTTACATTGGTCCCATGCGAGTTGTTGGTGCCACACGGGGTCATTCGGGAGCTATTTCGAGTTTCCCCCACTAAAACCAAGTTTTTAAGTCTGAGTCTAAAAATATTTATAATCATTTTCTCAAACTGTCTATCCCGTGATCGCGCGGTCAGTTCATACGAGTTACATTGGTCCCGTGCGAGTTGTTGGGCCACTCACGTGGCCGTTCGGGGGCTGTTTCGGGTTTTCCCCCACTAATGGTAAGATTTTAATCCTAAGTCTAGAAATATACAAATCATCATCGTACTCTTAAACTGGCAATCACGTGAACGCGCGGTCAGTTTGTACGAGTTTCATTTGTCCCATGCGAGGTGTTGGTGCCACTCACGAGGCCGTTCAAGGGCTGTTTCGGGTTTTCATCCACTAATGGTAAGTTTTTAAGCCTAAGTCTAGAAATATGTAAATTATCACAATATTATCAAACCGAGAGTCCAGTGATCGCGCGGTCAGTTCGTACGAGTTACGTTGGTCCTGTGTGAGGTGTTAGTTCCACTCACGAGTCCGTTCGGGGTCTGTTTCAGGCTTTTGCCCACTAACGTCATGTTTTACCTAAGTCCTGATATTTTTAAATTATCCTCATATTCTCAAATCGGGGGTCCTGTGATCGCGTCGTCAATTTGTACGAGTTACTTTTGTCCCGTACGAGGTGTTGGTGCCACTCCCATGCGGGGGTATTTTGGGTCTCCCCCACTAACGATAAGATTTTAGGCCTAAGTTTAGAAATTTACAAATTATCACCGAACTCTCTAACCTGCAGTCCCGTGATAGCGTGGTCAATTCATACGAGTTACACTGGAACCGTACGAGGTGTTGGTTCCCCTCACGGGGTCGATCGGTGGCTGTTTCGAGTTTTCGCCCACTAATGGCTTATTTTTAAGCCTAAGACTAAAAATACAAAAATTATCATCGTATTCTAAAATCGGGAGTCCCGTGATCGTGCGGTCAGTTCGTACGAGTTACATTGGTCCCGTGCAAGGTGTTGGTGCCACTCACGGGGCCGTTCCGGGGTTGTTTCGTGTTTTCCTCCAGTAACGCCATTTTTCTTAGACTAAGTCTAGAAATATGAAAATTATCACTATATTTTCAAACCGGTAGTACCGTGTCACACCATTAGTTCGTATGAGTTACATTAGTCCCGTGCAAGGTGTTGGTTCCACTCAAGAAGCCGTTCGGGGGATCTTTCGTGTTTTCCCCCACTAACGCCATGTTTTGCCTAAGCCCTGATATATTTAAATTATCATCGTATTCTCCAACCGAGAATCCCATGATCACGTGGTCAATTCATACGAGTTACATTGGTTTTGTAAGAGGTGTTGGTCCCACTCACGGGGCCGTTCGGTGGATGTTTTAGTCTCTCCCCCACTAACGCCAAGTTTTTAAGCCTAAGTCAAAAATATGCAAATTATCATCGTATTCTCAAACTAGCAGTCCTGTGATCGCTTGTTGAGTACGTACGAGTTACATTGGTCCCGTGTGAGGTGTTGGTGCCACTCACGGGGTCGTTCAGGCGATCTTTCGGGGTTTCCCCCACTAACGCCAACTTTATAAGACTAATTCGAGAAATATGTAAATTATCACTGCATTCTCAAACCGGGAGTCCCGTGATCGCGCGCTCAGTTCGTACGAGTTACATTGGTCCCGTGCAAGGTGTTGGTGCCACTCACAGGGCCGTTCGAGTGCTCTTTCGAGTTTTTCCCAACTAACGCCATATTTTGCATAAGTCCTGATATTTTTAAATTAGCATCGCATTCTCAAACTGAGAGTCCCATGATCGTGCGGCCAGTTCATACGAGTTACATTGGTTCTGTGCGAGGGGTTGGTCCCACTCATGGGGCCCTTCGGGGGCTTTTTCGGGTTCTCCCCCACTAACGCCATGTTTTTAAGCCTAAGTCTAGAAATATTCAAATTATCATCTTATTCTCCATCCGGTAGTCCCACGATTGCGCGGTTAGTTCGTACGAGTTACATTGGTCCCGTGCGATGTGTTAGTGCCGCTCACGAGGACGTTCGGGGTTTGTTTCGGGTTTTCACCCACTAACGCCATGTTTTTAAGCCTAAGTCTAGAAATATGCAAATTATCATCGTATTCTCAAACCGGCTATCTCGTGATCGCGTGGTTAGTTTGTACGAGTTACATTGGTTCCGTGCGAGGTGTTGGTGCCACTCACGGGGCCGTTCGGGGGCTTTTTCGGATTTTCCCCACTAACGGCTAGATTTTAAGACAAAGTCTAGAAATATGCAAATTATCGTCGTACTCTTAAATAGGCAGTCCCGTGGTTGCGCGGGTAGTTTGTACGACTTACATTGGTCCCGTCCGAGGTGTTGGTGCCACTCACGGGGATGTTCGGGGGCTATTTCGAGTTTTCACCCACTAACGACAAGTTTTTAAGTCTACGTCTAGAAATATGCAAATTATCATCATATTCTCAAACTCGGAGTCCCGTGATCGGGTGATTAGTTCGTACGAGTTACATTGGTCCCGGGAAAGGTATTGGTGCCACTCAAGGGGCCGTTCGAGTTCTGTTTCGGGTTTTCTCCCACTAACGACAAGTTTTTAAGCCTAAGTCAAGAAATATGGAAATTATCATCGAATTCTAAACCCTGGAGTCCCGTGATCGCAGGTTAGTTCGTACGAGTTATATTGGTCCCTTACGAGGTGTTGGTGCCACTCACGGGGTCGTTCGGGGGTTGTTTTCATTTTTCCCTCATGAACGCCATGTTTTACCTAAGTCCTGATATTTTTAAATTATCATCGTATTCTCAAACTGGGGATCCCATGTTCATGAGATCAGTTCATACGAGTTACATTGGTCCCGTGTGAGGTGTTGGTGCCACTCATGGGGCCGTTCGGGGTCTATTTCAGGTTTTCCCTCACTAACGGCCAGTTTTTATGCCTAAGTCTTGAAATGGGAGTCCCGTGATCGCGCGGTTAGTTTGTACGAGTTAAATTTGTCCCGTGCGAGGTGTTGGTGCCACTCACGGGGCCGTTCGGGAGGTGTTTCAGGTTTTCCCCCAATAACGCCAAGTTTTTAAGCAATAGTCTAAAAATATGTAAATTATCATCACTTTCTCAAACCGTCTATCCCGTGATCACGCGATCAGTTCATACTAGTTACATTGGTCCCGTGCGAGGTGTTGGTGACACTAACGTGGCCGTTCGGGGGCTGTTTCGGGTTTTCCCCCACTAACGATAAGATTTTAAGCCTATGTCTAGAAATATGCAAATTATCGTCGTACTCACAAATAGGCAGTCCCGTGATCGCGCGGTTAGTTCGTGTGAGTTACATTGGTCATGTAAGAGGTGTTGGTGCCATTCACGGGGCCATTCGAGGGCTGTTTCGGGCTCTCCCCCACTGGCGCCAAGTTTTTAAGCCAAAGTCTAAAATATGCAACTTATCATTGTATTCTCACACCGACAGTCCTGTGATTGCGCAACCAGTTCTTACGAGTTACATTATCCCCGTGTGAGGTGTTGGTGCCACTCACGTGACCGTTCAGGGGATCTTTCGGGTTTTCCACCACTAATACCATGTTTTTCCTAAGTCCTGATATTTTTAAATTATCGTCGCATTCTCAAACTGAGAGTCCCATGATCGCGCGGCCAGTTCGTATGAGTTACATTGGTTTTGTGCTTGGTGTCTCTCCCACTCATGGGGCCGTTCAGGGGCTATTTCGGGTTCTCCCCCACTAACGCCATGTTTTTAAGCCTAACTCTATAAATATTTAAATTATCATCGTATTCTCCAACCGGGAGTCTCGTGATTGCGCAGTCAGTTCGTACGAGTTACATTGGTCCCGTGCGATGTTTAGTGCACTCACGAGGCTGTTCAGGGGTTGTTTCGGGTTTTCACCCACTAAAGCCAACTTTTTAAGACTAAGTCTAGAAATATGCAAATTTTCATCGTATTCTCAAACCGTCTATCCCGTGATTGCCTTGTCAGTTCGTACGAGTTACATTGGTCCCGTGCGAGGTGTTGGTGCCACGCCCAGGGCCGTTCGGGGGCTATTTTGGAATTTCCCCACTAACGGCAAGATTTTAAGCCTAAGTCTAGAAATATGCAAATTATCGTCATACTCTCAAATCGACAGTCCCGTGGTTGCGCAGTGAGTTTCTACGAGTTACATTGGTCCCGTCCGAGGTGCTGGTGCCACTCACGGGGCTATTCGGGGGCTATTTCGAGTTTTCACCCACTAAGGGTAAATTTTTAATCCTACGTCTAAAAATATTCAAATTATCATCATATTAGTCCCGTGATCGCGCGGTCAGTTCGTATGAGTTACATTGGTCTTGGGCGAGGTGTTGGTGACACTCACAGGGCCATTCGAGGGCTTTTTCGGATTTTCTCCCATGAACACCATGTTTTGGCTAAGTCCTAATATTTTTAAATTATCATAATATTCTAAAACTAGGAGCCCCGTGATTACGCGGTCAGTTCGTAAGAGTTACATTAGTCCTGTGCGAGGTGTTGGTCCCACTCACGTGGCCGTTCAAGGGCTATTTTGGGTTCTCCCCCACTAACGCCATGTTTTTTAGCCTAAGTGTAGAAATAGGCAAATTATCATTGTATATTCAAATCGGGAGTCCCGCGTTCGCGTGGTGAGTTTGTACGAGTTACGTTGGTCCCGTTTGTGCCACTCACGGGGCCGTTCGAGGTATGTTTCGGGTTTTCTCCCACTAACGACATGTTTTTAAGACTAAGTCAAGAAATATGAAAATTATCATCAAATTCTCAAACCTCGAGTCCCGTGATTGCATGGTTAGTTCGTACGAGTTACATTGGTCCCTTACGAGGTGTTAGTGCCAATCACGGGGCCATTCGGGGTTTTTTTCGGGATTTCCCTCATGAACGCCATGTTTTGCCTAAGTCCTGATATTTTTAAATTATTGTCGTATTCTCAAACCGGGGATCCCGTGTTCGTGAGATCAGTTCATACGAGTTACATTGGTCCCGTGCGAGGTGTTGCTGCCACCCACGGGGCCGTTCGGGGGCTATTTCAGGTTTTCCCTCACTAACGGCCAATTTTTATGCCTAAGTCTTGAAATATGTAAAGTACCATGGTATTCTCAAAATGGGAGTCCCGTGATCGCGTGGTCAGTTCATACGAGTTACATTGGTCTCGTGCGAGGTGTTGGTGCCACTCATAGGGCCATTCGGGATCTGTTTCAGGTTTTCCCCCAATAATTCCAAGTTTGTAATCCTATGTCTAAAAATATGTAAATTATCGTCACTTTCTCAAACTGTCTGTCCCTTGATCACGCAGTCAGTTCATACGAGTTACATTGGTCCCGTGTGAGGTGTTGGTGATACTCACGTGGCCATTCGGGGGATCTTCCGGGTTTACCCCACTAATGGTAAGATTTTAAGCCTATGTCTAGAAATATACAAATTATCATCGTACTCACAAATCGGGAGTCCCGTGATCGCGCGGTCAGTTCGTGCGAGTTACATTAGTTCTGTAGGAGGTGTTGGTGCCATTCACGGGGCCGTTCCAGGGCTGTTTCGGGTTCTCCCCCACTAGTGCCAGGTTTTTAAGCCAAAGTCTAAAATATGCATCTTATTGTTGTATTCTCACACCGACTGTCCTGTGATCGCACATCCAGTTCGTACGAGTTACATTACTCCCGTGCGAGGTGTTGGTGCCACTCACGGGGCCGTTCGGGGGCTCTTTCGGGTTTTCCACCACTAACGCCAAGTCTTTACTAAGTCTTGATATTTTTAAATTATCGTCACATTCTCAAACCGAGAGTCCCATGATCGCGTAGTCTGTTCGTACGAGTTATATTGGTTCTGTGCGAGGTGTTGGTCCCACTCACGGGGCCGTTTCGGGTTCTCCCCCATTAACTCCATCTTTTTAAGCCTAAGTCGAGAAATATTTAAATTATCATCGTATTCTCCAATCGGGAGTCCCGTTATTGCGTGGTCAGTTCGTACGAGTTAAATTGGTCCTGTGCGATGTTTAGTGCCACTCACGAGGCTGTTCGGGGGTTGATTCGGGTTTTCACCCACTAAGGAAAACTTTTTAAGCCTAAGTCAAGAAATATGCAAATTTTCAGCGTAATCTGAAACTGACTATCCCGTGATCGCCTGGTCAGTTCATACGAGTTACATTGGTCCCGTGTGAGGTGTTGGGGCCACTCACGGGGCCGTTCGGGGGCTATTTTGGTTTTTCCCCACTAACGGCAAGATTTTAAGCCTAAGTGTAGAAATATGCAAATTATCATCGTACTCTCAAATCGACAGTCCCGTGGTTGTGTGGTGAGTTTGTACGAGTTACATTGGTCCCGTCCGAGCTATTGGTGCCCCTCACGGGGTTTTTTTGGGGTTGTTTCGAGTTTTCACCGACTGAGGGTAAGTTTTTAATCCTATGTCTAGAAATATTAAAATTATCATCATATTCTCAAACTCGAAGTCCCGTGATCGCGCGGTCAATTCATACTAGTTACATTGGCCCGGGCGAGGTGTTGGTGCCACTCACAGGACCATTCGAGGGCTTTTTCGGGTTTTCTCCCACGAACACCATGTTTTGTCTAAGTCCTGATATTTTTAAATTATCATCGTATTCTAAAACTAGGAGCCCCGTGATTACGCGGTTAGTTCGTAAGAGTTACGTTGGTCCTGTGCGAGGTGTTGGTGCCACTCACGGGGCCGTTCGAGGGCTATTTTGGGTTCTCCCCCACTAACACCATGTTTTTAAGCCTAAGTGTAGAAATAGTCAAATTATCATTGTATTCTCAAAACGGCAGACCCGTGATCGTGCGGTCAGTTCGTACGAGTTACATTGGTCCTGTGCGAGGTGTTAGTCCCACTCACGGGGCCGTTCGGGGGCTATTTCGGGTTCTCCCCCACTAATTCCATGTTTTTATGCCTAAGTGTAGAAATAGGCAAATTATCTTCATATTCTGAAATTGGGAGTCTCATGCTCACGCAGTCAGTTCGTACGAGTTACATTGGTTCTGTGCAAGCTGTTGGTCCCACTCACGAGGCCGCTCGGGGGCTGTTTCGAGTTCTCCCCCTCTAACACCAAGTTTTTAAGCATAAGTAAAAAATATGCAAATTATAATCATATTTCAAACTGGCAGTCCTGTGACCGCGCGGTGAGTTCCTACCAGTTACATTGGTTTCGTATGAGCTGTTGGTGCCACTCACGGGGCCGTTCGTGGGATGTTTCGAGTTTTCTCCCACTAATGACAAGTTTTTAAACCTAAGTCTAAAAAAATGCAAATTATCGTCGAATTCTCAAACTGAGAGTCCTGTGATCGCACGGTTAGTTCGTACGAGTTACATTGGTCGCTTACGAGGTGTTGGTGCCACTCACGGGGCCGTTCGGGGGTTGTTTCTGGTTTTCCCCCGCGAACGCCATGTTTTTCCTTAGTCCTGATATTTTTAAGTTATCAATGTATTTTCAAATCGGGAATCCCTTGATCGGGCGATTAGTTCATACGAGTTACATTGGTCCCGTACGAGGTGTTGGTGCCACTCACGGGGCCGTTCGAGGGCTGTTTCGGGTTTTCCCTACTAACGGCCAGTTTTTATGCCAAATTCTAATGGTTTCTCAAACTGGGAGTCCCGTGATGGCGTGGGCAGTTCGTACGAGGTACATTGGTCCCTTGCGAGGTGTTGGTGCCACTCACGGGGCCGTTCGGGAGCAGTTTCAGCTTTTCCCCCACTAACGCCAAGTTTTTAAGCCTAAGTCTAAAAATTTGCAAATTATTGTCATTTTCTTAAATCGTCTGTCCCGTGATAATGCGATGAGTTTGTACGAGTTACATTGGTCCCGTGCGCGGTGTTGGTGCCACTCACTTGCCCGTTCAGGGGCTGTTTCGATTTTCCTCCACTAATGGTAAGATTTTAAGCCTATGTTTGGAAATATGTAAATTATCACCGTACTCTCAAATGGGCAGTCCCATGATTGCGCGGTCAGTTTGTACGAGTTACATTGGTCCTGTAAGAGGTGTTCGTGCCATTCACGGGGCCGTTCGAGGGCCGTTTTAGGTTCTCCCCCACTAGAGCCAAGCTTTTAAGAAAAAGTCTAAAATATGCCAATTATTGTTGTATTCTCAAACTGACAGTCTCATGATCGCGCAGTCAGTTCGTACGAGTTACATTAGTCCCGTGCGAGGTGTTGGTTCCACTCACGGGGCCATTCGACGGTTCTTTCGGGTTTTCCCCCACAAACGCCATGTTTTACCTAAGTCTTGTTATTTTTAAATTGTCGTCGTATTCTCAAATCGGGAGTTCCGTGCTCACGCAGTCAGTTCATACGAGTTACATTGGTTCTGTGCGAGGTGTTGGTTCCACTCACGGGGGCATAAGGGGGCTGTTTCGGGTTCTCGCCCACTAATGCCATGTTTTAAAGCCTAAGTAAAAAATATGCAAATTATCATTGTATTTTCAAACTGGCAGTCCTGTGATCGCGCGCTGAGTATGTACGAGTTACATTGGTCCCGTGTGAGGTGTTGGTGCCACTCACGGGGCCGTTCGGGGTCTGTTTCGGGTTTTCGGCCACTAACGGCCAGTTTTTAAGACTGCGTCAAGAAATATACAAATTATCATCTTATTCTCAAACAAGGATTCCCGTGATCGTACGGTCAGTTCGTACGAATGACATTGGTCCCGCGCGAGGTATTGGTGCTGCTCATGGGGATGTTTGTGAGTTGTTTTGGGTTTTCCCCATGAACGCCATGTTTTTCCTAAGTCCTGATACTTTTAAATTATCGTCGTATTCTCAAACTGGAAGTCCCGTTATCACGTGGTAAGTTCATACGAGTTACATTGGTCCCGTGTGTGGTGTTAGTGCCACTCACGGGGCCATTCGGGTGCTATTTTGAGTTTTCCCCACTAACGTCAAGATTTTAAGCCTAAGTCTAGAAATATGCAACTTATCGTCTTACTCTCAAATTGGTTGTTCCATGATCGCGCGGTCAGTTTGTACGAGTTACATTGGTCCCGTGTGAGGTGTTGGTGCCACTTATGGGGCCGTTTCGTGGCTGTTTCGAATTTTCACCCGCTAACGATAAGTTTTTAATCCTACGTCTGGACATATACAAATTATCATTGTATTGACAAACTGGGAGTCCCGTTATTCCGCGGTTAGTTCGTACGAGTTACATTGGTCTCGTCCGAGGTGCTGGTGCCACTCCCATGGCCGTTTGGGGGCTGTTTCGGGTTTTCCCCATGAACGCCATGTTTTACCTAAGTGCTGATATTATTAAATTATCATCCTATTCGCAAATCGGGAGTCCCATGATCGCGCGATCAATTCGTACGAGTTACATTAGTCCTTTACGAGGTGTTGGTCCCACTCATGGGGTTATTCGGGGGCTGTTTCGGGTTCTCCCCCAGTAACGCCATGTTTTTAAGCCTAAGTCTAAAATATCTTTGTATTCTCAAACCGACAGTCCCGTGATCACGTGATCAGTTCATACGAGTTACATTGGTCCCATGCGAGGTGTTGGTGCCACTCAAGGAGCCGTTCGGGTTTTCCTCCACTAACGGCAAGATTTTAAGAGTAAGTTTAGAAATATAAAAATCATCATCATACTCTCAAACTGACAGTCTCATTATCACACGGTCAGTTCGTACAAGTTACATTGGTCCGGTGCGAGGTGTTGGTGCCACTCACGGGGTCATTCGGGGGATGTTTTTGGTTTTCGCACACTAACGGCAAGTTTTTAAGCTAAAGCCTAAAAATATGGAAATTTTCTTCGTATTCTCAAACCAAGATTACCATGATCGCGCGGTCAGTTCTACTAGTTACATTGGTCTCGTGCGAGGTGTTGGTGCCACTCGCGGGGCCATTCGGGGACTATTTCGGGTTTTCTGCCATGAACGCCATGTTTTGCCTAAGTACCCATATTTTTAAATTATCATCGTATTCTTAAATCAAGAGTCATGTGATCATGCGGTCAGTTCATATGAGTTACATTGGTCTCGTGCGAGGTGTTGGTGCCACTCACGGGACCGTTGGAGCGCTATTTTGGGTTTTCCTTTGATAACGCCAAGTTTTTAAGACTAAGTCTAGAAATATGTAAATTATCATCGTATTCTCAAACCGGCTGTCTGGTGGTCGCGTGGCTAGTTCGTATGAGTTACATTGGTCCCGCATGAGGTGTTGGTGCCACTCACGGGGACGTTGGGGGTGTTTCGAGTTTCCCCCCACTAACGCTATGTTTTTCCTATGTCCAAATATTTTTAAATTATCCTCTTATTCTCAAACCAAGATTCCTATGATCGCGTCGTCACTTCGTACGAGTTACATTGGTCCGGTGCGAGGTGTTGTTGTACTCATGGGGCCGTTCTGGTGCTATTTTGGGTTCTCCCCCACTGACGCCATGTTTTTTCACATAAGTCTAGAAATATACAAATTATCATTTTATTCTCCAAACGGCAGTCCCGTGATCGTGTGGCCAGTTCGTATGAGTTACATTGGTCCCGTGCGAGGTGTTGGTGCCACTCACGGGGCCGTTCGGGGGATGTTTTGGGTTTTCCCCCACTAACGACAAGATTTTATGTGCAAATTATCATCGTACTCTAAAATTAGCAGTTTCATGATTGTGCGGTCAATTTGTACGAGTTACATTGGTCCCGTACGAGGTGTTGGTGCCACTCACGGGATCATACGGGGGTTGTTTTGGGGTTTTCGCCCACTAACAACAAGTTTTTAAGCCTAAGTCTAGATATTTGCAAATTATTGTTGTATTCTCAAACCAGGAGTCCCGTGATCATGCGGTTAGTTCATACGAGTAAAATTGGTCCCATGTGAGGTGTTGGTGCCACTCACGGGGCCATTCGGTGGCCTTTTTGGGTTTTCCCCCCGAACGTCATGTTTTGCCTAAGTCTTGATATTTTTCAAATATCATCGTATTCTTAAACTGGGCGTCCCGAGATCACACCGTCATTCCATACGAGTTGCATTGGTCTCATGCGAGGTGTTGGTGTCACTCACGAGGCCGTTCTGGGGTTGTTTCGAGTTTTCGCCCACTAATGGTAAGTTTTTAAGACTAAGTCTAGAAATAAGCAAATTATCATCGTATTCCCAAACCAGGATTCCCTTGATCGCACAATCAGTTCATACCAGTTTCATTGGTCCCGTGCGAGGTGTTGATGCCACTCACAGGGCCGTTCAGGGGTTGTTTCGAGTTTTCCCCCACTAATGGCATGTTTTTAAGACTAAGTCTAGAAATATGCAAATTATCATCATATTCTCAAACAGGGAGTCCCGTGATCGCACGGTCAGTTAGTAGGAATGACATTGGTCCCTCACGAGGTGTTGGGAGGTGTTGGTGCCATTCACGGGGCCGTTTGTGGGTTATTTCTGGTTTTCCCCCATGAACTCCATGTTTTGCCTAAGTCGTGATACTTTTAAATTATCGTTGTATTCTCAAACTGGGAGTCCCATTATCACCTGGTAAGTTCATACGAGTTACATTGGTCCCGTGTGAGGTGTTAGTGCCACCCACGGAGCCGTTCAGGGGCTGTTTCGGCTTTTCACCCACTAACGGCCTGTTTTTAGGCCTAAGTCTAGAGATATGTGAAGTACCATTGTATTCTCAAATCGGGAGTCTCGTGATCGCGCGACCAATTTTTACGAGTTACAATGGTCCCGTGCGAGGTGTTTATGCCACTCACGTGGCCGTTCGGGGGCTGTTTCGGGTTTTCCCCAACTAACGCCAAGTTTTTAAGCCTAAGTCAAAAAATATGCAAATTATCATCGTTTTCTCAAACCGTCTGTCCCGTGATCGCGTGGTCAGTTTGTACGAGTCACATTGGTCCCGTGCGAGGTGTTGGTGACACTCATGTGGCCGTTTGGGGTTTATTTTGGGTTTTCCCCCAATAACGGTAAGATGTTAAGCCTAAGTCTAGAAATTTTCAAATTATCATCGTACTCTCAAATTGACAGTCTCATGATCACGCGATCAGTTCGTACGAGTTACATTGGTCTTGTAAGAGGTGTTAGTGCCACTCACGGGGCCGTTCAAGAACTGTTTCAGGTTCTCCCCCACTAGACCCATGTTTTTAAGTCAAAGTATAAAATATGCAAATTATCATCGTATTCTCAAACCAGGCGTCCCGTGATCGCGCTATCAGTTCGTACGAGTTACATTGGTCCGGTGCGAGGTGTTGGTGCCACTCACGGGGCCATTCGGGGGATGTTTTGAGTTTTCCCCCACTAACGACAAGATTTTAATCCTAAGTCTAAAAATAAATAAATCACCATCGTACTCTTAAACTGGCAGTCCCGTGAACGTGCGGTCAATTCATACGAGTTACATTGGTCCTATGCGAGGTGTTACTGCCACTCATAGGGCCGTTCAGGGGCTGTTTAGGGTTTTCCCCCACTAACGTTAAGGTTTTAAGCCTAAGTCAAGAAATATACAAATTATTATTGTATTATCAATCCGGGAGTCCTGTGATCACGCAGTTAGTTCGTACGAGTTACATTAGTCCCGTGCGAGGTGTTAATTCCACTCACGAGGCCGTTCGGGGGCTATTTTAGGCATTCTTCCACTAACGCCATGTTTTGTCTAATTCTTGATATACTTAAATTATCCTCATATTCTCAAATCGGGAGTCCCGTGATCAAGCGATCAGTTTGTACGAGTTATATTGGTCCCGTGTGAGTGTTGGTGCCACTCACGGGGCCGTTCTGGGGCTATTTTGGGTTTTCCCTCACTAACGAAAAGATTTTAAGCTTAAGTATAGAAATAAGAAAATTATCGTTTTACTATTAGACCTGTAGTCCCATGATCACGCGGTCAGTTAATACGAGATACATTTGTCCCGTGCAAGGTGTTGGTGCCACTCACGGGGCCGGTCGGGGGCTGTTTTGAGTTTTCGCCCAATAACGACATGTTTTTAAGCCTAAGACTAGAAATATGAAAATTATCATCATATTCTCAAACTGGGAGTCCCGCGATCGTGCGGTCAGTTCGTATGAGTTACATTGGTCCCGTATGAGGTGTTGGTGCCACTCACCGGGTCGTTCGGGGGCTATTTCGGGTTTTCCCCACTAACGCCATGTTTATAAGCCGAAGTCAATAAATATTCAAATTATCGTCATATTCTAAAACCAATAGTCCCGTGATCATGCGATCAGTTCATACGAGTTACATTGGTCCTGTGCAAGGTTTTGGTGCCACTCACGGTGCCATTTGGGTGCTCTTTTGGGTTTTCCCCCACTAACGCCATGTTTTGCCAAAGTACTGATATTTTTAAATTATCGTCGTATTCTCAAATCGGGAGTCCCATGATCGTGCGATCAGTTCATACGAGTTACATTGGTCCCATGTGAGGTGTTGGTGCCACTCACGGGGGCCGTTCGGAGGCTATTTCGGGTTTTTCCCCACTAACACTAAGTTTTTAAGTTTAAGACAAGAAATATGCAAATTATCGTCGTATTCTCAAAATGGTTGCCCCGTGATCACGCGCTCAGTTCCTACGAGTTACATTGGTCTCGTGCGAGGTATTAGTGCCACTCACGGGGCCACATCGGGGGTTTGTTTCGAGTTTCCCCCACTAACGGCAAGATTTTAAGCCTAAGTCTAGAAATATGCAAATTAGCGTCTTACTCTCAAATTGATGGTCCCGTGGTCGCGCAGTCAGTTTGTACGAGCTACATTGGTCCCGTGTGAGGTGTTGGTGCCACTCACGGGGCTATTCGGGGGCTTTTTTGAATTTTCACCCACTAACAGGAAGTTTTTAAGCCTACATCTAGAAATATGCAAATTATCATTGTATTGTCAAACTGGGAGTCCCGTGATTGTGCGGTTAGTTCGTACGAGTAACATTGGTCCCGTGCGAGGTGTTGGTGCCACTCATGGGGGGCTGTTCGAGGGCTATTTTGTGTTTTCCCCCACGAATGCCATGTTTTTCCCAAGTAAAGATATTTTTAAATTATCATCGCATTCTTAAACTGGGGGTCCCGTGATCACACGGTCAGCTTATACGAGTTATGTTGGTCCCGTGAGAGGTGCTGGTGCCACTCAAGGGGCCATTCAAGGGTTGTTTCGGGTTTTCTCCCACTAATGGCATGTTTTTAAGACTAAGTCTAGAAATATTCAAATTATCGTCTTATTCTCAAATTAGGAGTCTTGTGATCGCACGGTCAACTCATACGAGTTAGATTGGTCCCGTGTGAGGTGTTAATTCCACTCAAGGGACTGTTCAAGTTCTTCGTACTAATGCCATGTTTTTATGCCTAAGTCTAAAAATATGAAAATTATCATCGTATTCTAAAATCGGGAGTCCCGTGATCGCATGGTCAGTTCTTGCGAATGATATTGGTCCCACACGAGGTGTTAGTGCCACTCACGGGGCCGTTGGAGGGCTGTTTTGGGTTTCTCCCATGAACATCATATTTTGTTTAAGTCCTCATACTTTTAAATTATCATCGTATTCTCAAACTAGGAGTCCCGTTATCACATGGTCAGTTCATACGAGTTACATTAGTCCCATGTGAGGTGTTGATGCCACTCATGAGGCCGTTCAGGGGCTGTTTCGGGTTTTCAGCCACTAACGGCCAGTTTTTAAGCCTATGTCTAGAAATATGCAAAGCACCATGGTATTCTTGTAAGGACATAAATTTCTAATTGAGTCCCTGTATTGTTTTGACTTTATTCCGTAAACAAAAATGTGTATGTCATAGGGAGAATTTTATTTTGTCATGATCCCACTTGGTCTATGACATATTGAAGAAAATGAAGGCGTTGTATTAAAGCTTCAAAGAAATAATCATGTCGATGTTTATTTGGTTAAAGTTTAATCGTATTCAAAGTTAATTTCATTATGAGATCACTCAGGTATGAATGCGTATAATTAATGGTGCTCAGAATTATTTTATAAAAGATAAGGATGTAATTTTTATAAAGAAAAATGTTTTTAAATGTTTTAAAAGTGTTTTAATGGTTTAAACTTCGTTTTATAATGATAAGCTCAAAATAAAGTTTGACTAATTTGTATCTCTTTGATAAGAAACAGTTTTTTCCAAAAGTCAAAGAAAGTCAAACTTTCGCGAGGTCGCTCGAACGACATTGGATCTCATTCGAACGAGATACAATGTTGCGCAAACGACATGCTTAAGTCATTCGAACGACACGTTTTTCGAGGCAGTGTTTATGTGACAACCCTGCTTTTTAAATCTAATTCGGTTAGCTACGCCCAATTAAATTAAGCGGAGCGTCAATATGTTAACATTAGAAACAAAATTTAAATTAATACAGTAAAGTAAACTTGTACACTCTCATACGTGTAACCATATCACATCATAACAGCTATAACAAGTGAAACCAACTCATAACTATTAACTGTAATATTCCATCAGTAATCTCAAACCGAAAATATAAAATGCCAATACATGAGGCCCAAAACAAAATGGGAAAGAGTAATACAACAATTCTCTCAAATCCAAAGTATAAACAAAGTAATATTAATCTCTGATACCACCCTTAAGAAAAGGGAAACGAACGACATAAATTAAAATAGAATAACTCCACGGCTACATGAATCCTAAGATTGAAATGATCTCATCAGGCTTCGTAGTCTATTGTCCAGCGGGACGAGGACCTATCATATATTATATATATAGGAGAGGAGCAAGAAGTAAGATAGACGAACGTCAAAGTAATAAAACAAGCTATAAGATTATAAGATGTACTTATAATGAAAGCAGACTAGTCATTACCCGTCTCCAGTAATTAAGTTGTTCAATTACCCAACCATTGTTCCTATGTCGTGACTACCCAACCCAAACTCGAGTAACGTGTAGTCTCATATCGTATCATGATTAATCATTATTAATCTCATTTCAGTATTTAATGTATCAAATTATTTCCTTCAAGTATAATATCATATACATCGATTCGGGATATTACTTTAAGACACAAGCATAATATCTCACATAACAAGTCATATCGGGTGACAATCGTTACCCAGGGGAACAAGTCGTAACATTAGGCCTACACACGAATATTCCCCAATATTACGTGGCAAGGGAAATCATACTAAGTCCTAAATCACATGGCGTTTCAAGGTCTTTCTCTCCGACCCGCATTACAACCATGTGTCCGGTTCCGGTGGTTTATCTCTGACACGGCACTCGAGCGGAACCTAACCGGATCAATCACAAAAAAAATCGCATTCCACATGTGCCTACGTCAACCGGAGGACTAGTCTAGTGTATACTCGACAATATACATGTAAAATAATTTCACGCTTATGTATATATACAATCGTGTCAAGTCTTTTACTCGAGTTATACCATAGTCATTATTTACAATATAACATAATTCCCATCATTAATTTACTAATTCAACATCAAATCATTTCAAGGTTATATATCCCTAATAACCATAAGTATGTGATCAAGTTAGGATACTAGGCACAACACCACAATTATCTTACTAACAACATGAAAAATATTATCATTCTTATTTCAACCACATGCTGCCCAGAATTTAAAATGCAGATTCGAGGCTCTTCCGATCCGTTTTTGGAAAGACTTAAAAATACAAAGTTGTTCGGAATGTGATTTTCTACAAGGATACGCGTGCACGCTACCATATCCTGCCTAAAACAGACCCGAAACTAACATATAATAATTGCCCCTGTTTTCGACAACATTCTGTCCAGATTTTTAAAACGCTTATTTAAGGCTTTTCCGATCCGTTTGTGGGAAAACTTAAAACTACAAAGTTGTTCGGAACGTGATTTTCTACAAGTACCCTCAAGCACGCTACCATATCCTGCATAAAACAGACCCGAAACTAACATATAATAATCACCCCTGTTTTCAACAACATTCTGCCCAGATTTTTAAAACGCTTATTTAAGGCTTTTTCGATCAGTTTACGGGAAAACTTAAAACTACAAAGTTGTTCAGAACGTGATTTTCTACAAGGATGCATGAGCACGCTACCATATCCTGCATAAAACAGACCCGATACTAACATATAAAATTCGGACCTGCTCACGATAACTTTCTGCGCAGAACCGTAAAACGCATATTCGAGGATTTTTCGATCGGTTTTTGGAAAAACTTAAAACTACAAAGTTGTTCAGAATATAATTTTCTGTCGGGAAGAGTGGACGAAACATCAATTTTCGGAACCAAAACAGCTCAAAACAGTTTTTAATATGACGATTTACTCAAATTAATAGATTTCTCAAATTCAAGAATTTCTTCAACAATTCAATCCCTATAATGATGTTATTGCATTTGAATCTACATGGATGATGATCCTAATACATTGCATATCATTTTTAACATCAATATCATATTAATTTAGGGATCCAAATACATGTTCATGTGAAATTTCATTATAGATACATAATATACACATATAGGTTATTAACTTGCCTTGGATTGTATGGAGAAGTTGAATCCTCTTGAAATCCTCTTAGCTTTCTTCTCTTCTTGATCTCTCTCTCTCTCTCTCTCTATCAAAACCTAGCCTCCATTTGTGAAATGATAAAATGAAGACTTCTTCTCTTCTTTTCTATTTATACCTAGAGTTATTTTATTTACAAAAATGCCATTGCCCCCAATTTTAACCCTCTCGATCCTTTTACGCATTAATTCGCTTATAATATTTAAGTCGCACATTCGTATCTCAATGAATTCATTTTAACTTTTTATTTCCAAACATTGCAAATATATATACTGACATAGTTTTATTTCCAAACATTTCGAATATATAGACTGACATAGTTTCATTTCCAAACATTTCGAATATATACACTGGAATAGTTTTTTTTTTTTTTAATTTCAATTCAATCAAAAATGCGGGGTATTACAGTTTAAATCATATTTAAACAGTGTTTGCATCATAATTTCGTAAGTCTGCTTTCTGGAAAACTGTTTTACAAACCAGAACCTTGTTTGCACATGTTTTCTAAGGTTTAAAAGTCTTAAACACATCCTTAGAGTTTGAAAAGATCCGAGTTATCATTCTTATATGTTTACGTGATCTTGCTGCACCAATGTTGTTTGTTCTACACATTGAACACAAAGGGTTTTGCGGTGAAGAAGAGACGGATATCGTGTTCGACACTGTAGACGTATCAAAGCCATATCGGTGGACACTGATACATACGTGGAGGTGTGTGTTGCGGACAGAGATCGTGGAAGATGGAATTTCTGCGTGGGCACTATTGAAGAACGGTTGAAGATCAGAAGGAGCGTCAAGACCCGTGGGGATCGAGTCTTAGTGTAAGGCTAATCTGTCTTTGTAAAACCTTTGTTCATAGTGATTGTCTAGCTTGGGTCGTCCGAGGTTATTTTCCCGCTTTGGGTATTTTCCTCGTACATCCGGCGTTGTGAGTATTCTTTACTTTGCTTTACTTGCTTTAATCACTAGATGCATGTTTAGGATTAATCAAGATAAAATTGGTTTAAAGTAAGAATTGGGATTTCACAACTTGGTTGGTGCATAATTAAAAGTTGGATCTTTTTCGACGAAAAATTGGTTTTGTTGAAAACACACACATATCAGGCACTCTTCAAATTGGTATTAGAGCTAGAAAACATTTTTATTTGTTTTGTGATCCCTTGTGTTTTCAAAGATGAATTCTGGATATAATGAATTTTCTGGAACTCCTATTTTTGATGGCACTAATTACACTTATTGGAAGATGAGAATGAGATGTGCTTTAAAATCTGTTGATGAGCGAGTTTGGCTTGCAGTTGAAAATTTTTTGACACGCCCTGTCACTATTGTATGTGAAGTCACTAGTTTAAAGCCTGTTGAGTCATGGACCGAAACTGAACAAAGACTTGCACAATATAATTCTAAAGGTCTGCACGTTATTTCTTCACTTGTCACACAGGAAGAACATAACAGAATTATGACTTGCGAAACATCAAAAGAGGCTTGGGATATTTTGGCACTCACTCACGAGGGCACTAGCACGGTTAGGGCGTCAAAACTTCAAAATCTCACTACACAGTTTGAGACCATTAGGATGTTAGAGAGTGAGACCTTTGATGAGTTTTATGCTAGGTGGTCCAATATTGTTAACTCGTGTCATTAAGAAAATCCTTAGGTCCTTGCCCAGTAAGTTTGATGCGAAAGTGACCATTTTAAACTCCTTGAGTAGGTTAGAGTCAACGAAACTAGAAAAGATTGTAGGTGACTTACAATCCTATGAAATCGACATGATTACCTCTAAGCAAGTTCCTAAGAAAGAAAAGGGTATTGCTTTGAAAACCCGGAAGGAGGAAATTAAAGTTTTGGATTCCGATTCTGATTTCGATTTTGAGGATGTTGCTTTGTTGGCAAAGAAATTTAAAAAATTTATTAAGTTTCAAAAGCAATCGAAAGATGCCAAGAAATTTGAAAAATTAAAGAACAACAAAGTTGATCCCACCTCTCAGGATAAGTTTGAGAAGCCTAAGAGAGATGAGTCGGATAAGTGTTTTGGGTGTGAGGGGTATGGTCACAAAGTTAAGGAGTGTCCCAGTATACTTAAGAAAGAGGGCAAGCAACCCATTGTCTATAGTGCCACCTTAAGTGATAGTGAACCAAAAGAGGGAGAGAGTTCCCCCATTGAGCGTAACATTGTTACGTTTATGGCTTGTCATGTGAGCGACGACGACACTACTCATGTGAATGACACTTCCGAGGAAGTTTTGAGTGTATCTCATGTTAGTGAGGGTGAAGAGAGTGACAAGGAGGAGATAGATGTGAAATAATTACAAAATGCGTTTAATGAGTTGTATGCCGAAACGGTGAAGGTGAAAAAGGCTAAATCAAAATTGCAATCCAAGTTGAATGAGCATGCCATAGAAAATAATGATAGTTTGATTGAGGATCTTAGGGCACGAGAGAAGAAGTTTAGGTAGAAATTAGAGTTTGTGGAGAAAGAGAGAGATAATCTCCGTGGTTTGATGGAGTCCTTGAAAAAGGAGATTTTATAGTTTGAGGAGACTGGGTGTTTACTCGAGTCTAGGATTCACGAGTTGGAGGAGAGATTGAAAGACTCATCTAGAGTCAAGTTTGATTTGGAGGCTAGGTCAGAAAAGTTAGATAAAATCCTAGGCACCGTCCAAATTAAGGGAGATAGAGGAGGTATAGGTTTTGATGAGGGAGTTGTTCCCATTCTCCCCGCACGTGTGAGACACATTAGGTTGGTTAGAAAAGGTCCACATAAAGGTAATCATTCCCACCACCGCTACACTTGCACATTTTGTGGTGGGAAAGGTCACCTTAGGCGTTATTGTAACGACCTTAGACAAGCTCCCAGGAAGTTTAAGAATAAAGTTTCCCCGGTTACCCAAACCCCCATGCTTCGTTTTACACGTACTTTGGTTAGGAAATCGGATTTAGTGGATTTTGGAATTAAAATTCATGATTCTCATTTGGGTGCACTTGATTCTTCTCATGCTAAATCTAAAGGATGATAGTGTTGCCATGTTTGTCATATGCTAGTTTGCTTCATAATATATTCATTGTTAAGTATTATGACACGTGTATCATTTTGTATTATAGTTTTCATTTGTTTGAGTCCTATTTGAAAAATACAAAAAGATTTTGTTTTTTGAGAAAACTTTTGAAAATCCAAAAATATTTTTCTTTTCTTTTAGTCAAAATATGTTTGAAAAGCCAAAAAGATTTTCGGTTTTTGTTTTTGAGTTTACATGTTTGATGTGGCATATTGGTGTGCTTGGACCCCCACCTCCCACCCCATCGTTTCATTATCCATGTGGCTAGGACATTTGGTCATTATTATCGATGCTTAGAATGATCTTAACCATTGTTTATATGGGGTTGTTTCGAAGTTGATATGCATCTTGATTTGACTTTATGTATATGCCAACATCGCACACATGCACGAGTTTATATGGATGTTTGACTTCTCTTGCATATTTGAATTTGGTGAGGCATTCTTATCTCAATCTTGTCATCTATGCATAAGTAAACTTAAGGAGAAGTGTGCATGTAATAATCGTTTACCGTGAGGATTTAAAATTGGTAAAAATGATGAGTGATTCACGGTAAAGGTCTGCGAGAGTTCAAAATTAACTCGTCGTGAAAGCCACTGTTTAAAAGAGCCCGAAAAGAAAATGAAAATCATAAGAAAAGGTCCAATAAGATTTTATCTAAGTTGAGAATGCTAGAAACCTCAAAAGAACATGAAAAAGTATGTTTATATGAGGGTGTTTGGTTGGAGAAAATTTAAACGGGTTTGCACAACTAATCCTAATGTTGAAACATTGCAATTTGATGCTATTGTTTATAAAATCGTCAAAATTCTGGATTTGTGTGCATGTAGTATGTTTAGTTCATTAAGCTCACTCTTTAATGGTCATATGGCTATGATAAAGTTTGATGATTTATCGCTATCAATTAGAGCTTCTTGATCGTTTTGATGTGTTGGAATTTTGACTCATTTGTTGTATTTTCACGCCCATTCATTCCATGTCCATGTTTGAGCACATAGATACTATGTTTGCATGTAACTAGCATTTTATGTTTATGTGAGTTTTTGCTTTTTGTGAGAAAAGCCTACTGTTTTAGCACTATTTTGCCTCTGTCAGTCCCTTACTGGAATTTTTTTGTGGAAATTTTTTCACTGGGCAATACTTTATAATATTTCTGGGATTCTGGGAAAGTTTGGCAGGTTGTGCGAAGTCGTTCTAACGACATGGCATCTCACGCAATCGACTTTTGTACTTCGTTCGAGCGACTTCCTCATCTCGTTGGAGCGAAGTCCCTGGCTCGTTTGAACGATAGGGTGAAAATTGCTTCTGATTGGTTTGCAGTCCTCTTGCTTTATTTGATATATTTTTGGTACTGCAGGAAGCATTTTTTGGATTAATTGGTTTATATGCAGGTCCTTCTATGTTCCAATTTGGTATTTTGGCATATATAATCGTTTATCACACTTGATTTGGTTGGTATACTCTTTGTGTGATTCCTTGGTTTACTAGCTACTGTTTTGATATTGCATGATATTTTTTAGCTAGTTGATTCATGTTTATCTAGAGGTTTTGATTTTTCACAATTGGTATCAACTTGATTCTATTTGGTATCATATTCTCATGATAGTATTTCATATTGGTTTATCTTTTCACCGGATTGTCTATTCGAGACAAAAAGGGGGAGAGATGTATGTGATGTAGGGGGAGATTTGTTGAGCGCTTCTTTATGATATTTGTTTCAAATTGGTAAAAAATTGGTATCAAATAATTGCTCACATGTTTCAAAAGATACACTCTTATTGACTATATAAATTGGTTTCATTTGTTCCTCCATACTTCACTTGGTATTTGTTTGTCTGTTTCATGTGTGTAGGTATGCATCAGCGATTCGAGATTTCAAGTCTACATCACATTCAGACAGTTCATGCTTGCCGGTGCTATATATACTAGTCCGTGTCCTATATTTTTTATTATTGGGTTTATGGGATGGGATTTAGGCGTCATACGGCTTGACGGCCCGGTTAGGCATTTCACTGGTTTAGTTTTGTCCCGGAATAGTCAAAGGGGGAGATTTGTAAGGACATAAATTTCCAATTGAGTCCCTGTATTGTTTTGACTTTATTCCATGAACAAAACTTTGTTTGTAATATGTCATAGGGAGAATTTTATTTTGTCACGATCCCAGTTGGTCTATGACGTATTGAAGAAATTGAAGACGTTGCGGCAAAGCTTCAAAGAAATAATCATGCCGATGTTTATTTGGTGCAAGTTTAATCGTCTTCGAAGTTAACTTCATTCAGAGATCACTCAGGTATGAATGCATCTAATTAATGGTGCTCGAAATTATTTTAGAAAAGATAAGGATGTAATTTTTGTAAAGAAAAATGTTTTTAAATGTTTTAAAAGTGTTTTAATGGTTTAAACTTCGTTTTATGATGATAAGCTCGAAATAGAGTTTGACTAATTTGTATCTCTTTGATAAGAAACGTTTTTATCCGAAATTCAAAGAAAGTCAAACTTTTGCGAGGTCGCTCGAACGACATTGGATCTCATTCGAACGAGATACAATGTCGCGCAAACGACATGCTTAAGTCATTCGAATGACACATTTTTTGAGGCAGTGTTTAAATCCTATTAAAACGGTGTTTGCATCATAATTTCGTAAGTGTGCTTTCTGGAAAACTGTTTTACAAACCAGAACCTTGTTTGCACATGTTTTCTAAGGTTTAAAAGTCTTAAACACATCCTTAGAGTTTGAAAAGATCTAAGTTATCATTCTTATATGTTTACGTGATCTTGATGCACCAAAGTTGTTTGTTCTACACATTGAACACAAATGGTTTTGCGGTGAAGAAACGACGAATATCGTGTTCGACATCGTAGATGTATCAAAGCCATATCGGTGGACACCGAGACATACGTGGAGGTGTGTGTTGTGGACAGAGATCGTGGAAGACGGAATTTCTGCGTGGGCACTATTGAAGAACAGTTGAAGATCAGAAGGAGCGTCAAGACTCGTAGGGATCGAGTCTTAGTGTATAGCTAATCTGTCTTTCAAAAACCTTATTTCATAGTGATTGTCTAGCTTGGGCCGTCCGAGGTTGTTTTTCCTCTTTGGGTTTTTTCCTCGTACATCCGGCGTTGTGAATATTTTTTACTTTGCTTTACTTGATTTAATCACTAGATGCATGTTTAGGATTAATCAAGATAAAATTGGTTTAAAGTAAAAATTGGGATTTCAAAACTTTGTTGGTGCATAATTAAAAGTTAAATCTTTTTCAAAGAAAAATTGGTTTTGCTGAAAACACACACATATCGGCCACTCTTAAATTCTCAAAGCATGAGTCCCATGATCGCGCGGTCAGTTCATATCAGTTACATTTGTCCCGTGCAAAGTGTTGCTGCCACTCATGGGGTCGTTTAGATACTGTTTCAGGTTTTCCCTCAGTAATGCCAAGTTTTTAAACCTAAGTCTAAAAATATGCAAATTATTGTCATTTTCTCAAATCGTCTATCCCGTGATCGTGCGGTCAGTTCGTGTGAGTTACATTGGTCCCGTGCGAGGTGTTGGTGCCACTCACGTGGCCATTCGGGGGGATGTTTTGGGTTTTCCCCCACTAATGGTAAGATTTTAGGCCTAAGTCTGGAAATACGGAAATTATCATCGTACTCTCAAATCGGCAGTCTCGTGATCGTGTAGTAGGTTTGTACGAGTTACATTGGTCCTGTACGAGGTGTTAGTGCCACTCACGGGGCCGTTCGAGGGCTGTTTCAGGTTCTCCCCCACTAGCGCCATGTTTTTAAGCCAAAGTCTAAAATATGAAAATTATCGTCGTATTCTCAAACCGGGACTCCCATGATTGCGCGATTAGTTCATACGAGTTACATTGGTGCAGTGCGAGGTGTTGGTCCCACTCACGGGGCCATTCAGGGGCAGTTTCAGGTTTTCCCCCAATAATGATAGGATTTTAAGCCTAAGTCTAGAAATATATAAATCATCATCGTACTCTCAAATAGGCAGTCTAGTGAACGTGCGGTCATTTCGTACGAGTTACATTGGTCCCGTGCGAGGTGTTACTGCCACTCACAGGGCCGTTCGGGGGTTGTTTTGGGTTTTTGCCCACTAACATTAAGTTTTTAAGCCAAAGTCAAGAAATAAGAAAATTATCATCGTATTCTCAAACCGGGAGTCTTATGATCACGCGATCAGTTCATACTACTTACATTGGTCCTGTACGAGGAGTTGGTTCCACTCACGAGGCCGTTCGGGGGCTATTTCGGGTTTTTCCCCACTAACGCCATGTTTTGCCTAAGTCTTGATATTTTTAAATTATCCTCGCATTCTCAAATTAGGAGTCCCGTGAATGCGAGATTAGTTCGTACAAGTTACATTAGTCACATATGAGGTGTTGGTGCCACTCACCGGACCGTTCAAGGGTTGTTACAGGTTTTCGCCCACTAACGACAAGTTATCAAACCTAAGTCTTGAAATATGCAAATTATCATCGTATTCTAAAATTGGTAGTCCCGTGATCATGCGATTAGTTCATACCAGTAACATTGGTCCCGTGCGAGGTTTTGGTTCCACTCACAGGGCCGTTCGGGGCTTGTTTTGGATTTTCCCCCTTGAACGCCATGTTTTGCCTAAGTCCTGATATTTTTAAATTATCGTTGTATTCTCAAACTAGGGGTCCCGTGATCACGCGGTCAGTTCATACGAGTTACATTGGTTCAGTGCGAGGTGTTGGTGCCACTCACGGGTCCGTTCACAGGTTATTTCGGGTTTTCTCCCACTAATGGCAAGTTTTTAACACCAAGTCTAAAAATATGCAAATTATCTTTGTATTCTCTAACTAGGAGTCCCATGATCGCACGGTTAATTCATACGAGATTCATTGGTCCCGTTCGATTGGTTGGTGCCACTCACCGGGTCGTTCGGGGATTATTTTGGGTTTTCTCCTCTAACGACAAGTTTTAAAGCCTAAGTCTAGAAATATGCAAATTATTATCATATTCTAAAATCGGGAGAACCGTGATTTCACGGTCAGTTCGTACGAATGACATTGGTCCCGCGCGAGGTGTTGGTGTCACTCACGGGACCGTTTGTGGGCTGTTTGGGGTTTTCCCCCACGAACACCACGTTTTGCCTAAGTCCTGATACTTTCAAATTTTCATCGTATTCTCAAACCGGGAGTCCTGTTATCGCGTGGTCAGTTCGTACGAATGACATTGGTCCCGCGCGAGGTGTTGGTGTCACTCACGGGGCCGTTTGTGGTCAGTTTCAGGTTTTCACCCACTAGTGGACAGTTTTAAAGCCTACGTCCGGAAATATGAAATGTACCATCGCATTGCCAAATAAGAAGTCCCATGATCGCGTGGTCAGTTTGTACGAGTTACATTGGTCCTGTGCGAGGTGTTGGTTCCACTTACGAGGCCGTTTGATGGTTATTCCGAGTTTTCCACCACTAACACCATGTTTTACCTAAGTCTTGATATTTTTAAATTATCCTCGTATTCTCAAATCGGGAGTCTCGTGATCATGCAGCCAGTTAATACGAGTTACATTTGTCTCCTTCGAGGTGTTGATACCACTCACGGGACCGTTCAGGGGTTGTTTCGGGTTTTCACCAACTAACGACAAGTTTTTAACCCTAAGTCTAGAAATATGAAAATTATCATCGTATTCTAAAACTGAGAGTCCCGTGATTGTGCGGTTAGTTCGTACGAGTAACATTGGTCCCGTACGAGGTGTTGGTACCACTCATGAGGCCGTTCTGGGGCTATTTCGGATTTTCACCCACTAACGACAAGTTTTTAAGCCTAAGTCTAGAAATATGCAAATTATTATCATATTCTCAAATCGGGAGTCCCATGGGCGCACGGTCATTTCATACGAGTTACATTAGTCCAGTGCGAGGTGTTGGTGTCACTCACGGGTCCGTTCAGGGGTTGTTTCGAGTTTTCGCCCACTAATGGCATGTTTTTAAGACTAAAGCTAAAAATATGCAAATTATCTTCGTATTCTCAAACTAGGAGTCCCGTAATTTCACGATCAATTCATACGTGTTACATTGGTCCTGTGCGAAGTGTTGGTTCCACTCACCGAGCCGTTCGAGGGCTGTTTTGGGTTTCCCCAGCTAATGGAAAGTTTAAAAGCCTAAGTGCAGAAATATGAAAATTATCATCGTATATCAAATTGAGAGTCCCGTGATCGCACGGTCAGTTCGTACGAATGGAATTGGTCCCTCGCGAGGTGTTGGTGCCACTCAAGGGGCCGTTTGCGGGTTGTTTTGGGTTCCCCCACCAACATCATGTTTTGCCTAATTCCCAATACTTTTAAATTATCGTCCTATTCTCAAACAGGGAGTCCCGTTTTCGCGTGGTCAGTTCATACGAGTTACATTGGTCCCGTGTGAGGTGTTGGTTCCACTCATGGGGCCGTTCAGTGGCTGTTTCGAGTTTTCACCCTCTAACGACCACTTTTTAATCTTAAGTGTATAAATATGCAAAGTACCGTCGTATTCTCAAACCAGGAGTCCCGTGATCACGCGGTCAGTTCGTACGAGTTACATTGGTCCCGTGCGAGGTGTTGGTGCCACTTACGAGGCCGTTCGGGGGATCTTTCTGGTTTTCCCCAGGAACGGTATGATTTTAAGCCTATGTCTAGAAATATATGAATCATTATCGTACTCTCAAATTGGCAGTCCCGTTAACATGCGGTTAGTGTGTACGAGTTACATTGGTTTCGTGCGAGGTGTTAATGCCACTCACAGGTTCGTTCGGGGGAGGTTTCGGGTTTTTGCCCACTAACTTTATGTTTTAAGCCTAAGTCAAGAAATATGAGAATTATCATCGTATTACCAAAGCGGGAGTCCTGTGATCACGCGATCAGTTCGTGCGAGTTACATTGGTCCTGTGCGAGGTGTTGGTTCCAGTCACGAGGTCGTGCGGGGGCTGTTTCGGGTTTTCCCCCACTAACGCCATGTTTTGCCTAAGTCTTGATATTTTTAAATTATCCTCGTAATCTCAAATTGGGAGTCTCGTGACCGTGCGATCTGTTCGTACGAGTTACATTGGTCCCGTGCGAGGTGTTGATCCCACTCACGGGACCGTTCGGGGGTTGTTTCAGGTTTTCACCCACTAAAGACATGTTTTTAAACCTAAATCTAGAAATATGAAAATTATCATCGTCATCTAAAACCGAGAGTCCCGTGATCGCGCGGTTAGTTCGTACGAGTAACATTGGTCCCATACGTGGTGTTGGTGCCACTCAAGGGGCCGTTAAGGGTTTTTTTAGGTTTTCCCGCACGAATGCCAAGTTTTGCCTAAGTCCTGATATTTTTAAATTATCATCGTATTCTCAAACCGAGGGTCCCTTGATCGCGCGGTCAGTTCATACGAGTTACATAAGTCCCGTCCGAGGTGTTGGTGCCACTCACGGGGTTGTTTCGGGTTTTCGCCCACTAATGACATGTTTTTAAGACTAAATCTAAAAATATGCAAATTATCTTTGAATTCTCAAACCAGGAGTCCCGTGATCGCACGGTCAATTGGTACGAGTTACATTGGTCCTGTACGAAGTGCTGGTTCCACTCACCGGGCCGTTCGGGGGCTGTTTTGGGTTTTCCCACACTAACGCCAGGTTTTAAAGGTTTTCCCACGCTAACGCCTAGTTTTAAAGCCTAAGTGTGGAAATATGAGAATTATCATCGTATTCTCAAACCGGGAGTCCCGTGATGGCACGGTCACTTTGTACGAATGACATTAGTTCCAAGCGAGGTGTTGGTGCCACTCACGGGGCCCATTGTGGGTTGTTTGGGATTTTCCCCCACGAATGCCATGTTTTGCCTAAGTCTCAATGCTTTTAAATTATCGTCCAATTCTCAAATCGGGAGTCCCATTATCGCGTGGTCAGTTCATACGAGTTACATTGGTCCCGTGTGAGGTGTTGGTGTCCCTCACGGGGCTGTTTCGAGTTTTCACCCACTAACGCCCAGTTTTTAAGCCTAAGTCTAAAAATATGCAAAGTACCATCGTATTCTCAAACCAGGAGTCCCGTGATTACGCGGTCAGTTCGTACGAGTTATATTGGTCCCGTGCGAGGTGCTGGTGTCACTCACGGGGCTGTTCGGGGGCTATTTTAAATTTTCCCCCAGTAACGCCAAGTTTTTAAGTCTAAGTCTCGAAATATGAAAATTATCGTCGTACTCTCAAATCGGCAGTCTCGGGATCACGCGGTCAGTTCGTACGAGTTACATTCGTCCTGTAAGAGGTGTTAGTGCCACTCATGGGGCCGTTTGGGGGCTGTTTTAAGTTCTCCCCCAGTAGTGCCAAGTTTTTAAGCTGAAGTTTAAAATATACAAATTATCATCGTATTGTCAAATCGGGAGTCCCGCGATCGCGCGATTAGTTCGTACGAGTTACATTGGTCTCGTGTGAAGTGTTGGGGCCACTCATGGGGACATTCGGGGGCTGTTTCGGGTTTTCCCCACTAATGGAAAGATATTAAGCCTCAGTCTAGAAATATATAAATCATCGTCGTACTCTCAAACTGGCAGTCCGATGAAAATGCGGTCAGTTCGTATGAGTTATATTGGTCCCGTGCGAGGTGTTACTACAACTCATAGGGCCGTTCGGGGGCTAATTCGAGTTTTCATCCACTAATGTGAAGTTTCTAAACCTAAGTCAAGAAATATGAAAATTATCATCGTATTCTCAAACCGGGAGTCTTGTGATCACGCGATCAGTTCGTACGAGTTACATTGGTCCTCTGCGAGGTGTTGGTTCCACTCACGAGGTCGTTCGGGTTTCCCCCACTAATGCCATGTTTTGCCTAAGTCTTGATATTTTTAAATTATCCTTGTATTCTCAAATTAGGAGTCCCGTGATCGCGCGGTCAGTTCGTTCGAGTTACATTGGTCCCATACTAGGTGTTGGTGCCACTCACGAGACCGTTCGGGGGTTGTTTAAGGTTTTTGCCCACTAACGACAAGTTATTAAACCTAAGTCTAGAAATATTCAAATTATCATCATATTCTAAAATCGAGAGTCCCGTGATAGTGTGGTTAGTTCATACGAGTAACATTGGTCCCGAGCGAGGTGTTGGTGCCACTCACGGGGCCTTTCGAGGGTTCTTTTGGGTTTTCCCCCATGAACGCCATGTTTTTCTGAAGTCCTCATATTATTAAATTATCATATTTTTCTCAAAACGTGGATCCCGTGATAACGTGGTCAGTTCATGCGAGTTACATTGGTTCCGTGCGAGGTGTTGGTGCCACTCACGGGGCCGTTTTGGGGTTGTTTCGGGTTTTTGCCCAGTAATGGCATGTTTTTAAGACTAAATATAAAAATATGCAAATTATCTTCGTATTCTCAAACCAAGAGTCCCGTGATCATACGGTCAATTCGTACGAGTTACATTGGTCCTGTACGAAGTGTTGGTTCCACTCACCGGGTCGTTCGGGGGCTGTTTTGGGTTCCCCCACTAATGGCAAGTTTTGAAGCTTAAGTCTAGAAATATGCAAATTATCATCATATTCTAAACCCGGCTGTCCCATGATCGCATGTTTACTTCATACGAATGACATTAGTCCCGCGCGAGGTGTTGGTGTCACTCACGGGGCCGTTTGTGGGTTGTTTGGGGTTTCCCCCACGAATGCCATGTTTTGCCTAAGTCCTGATACTTTTAAATTATCATCGTATTCTCAAACCGGGAGTCCCGTTATCGCATGGTCAGATCATACGAGTTACATTGGTCCCGTGTGAGGTGTTGGTGACACTCACAGAGTCGTTCAGGGGCTGTTTCGAGTTTTCACCAACTAACGGCTAGTTTTGAAGCCTAAGGCTAGAAATATGCAAAGTACCATTGTATTCTCAAACCAGGAGTCCCGTGATCACGCGGTCAGTTTGTACGAGTTACATTGGTCCCATGCGAGGTATTGGTGCCCCTCATGGGGCCGTTTGGGGGCTATTTTGGGTTTTCCCCTGTAACACCAAATTTTTACGCCTAAGTGTAAAAACATGCAAATTATCATCGTTTTCTCAAATCGTCTGTCCCGTGATCGTGTGAACGTATGAGTTACATTAGTCTCGTGCGAGGTGTTGGTGGCACTCAAATGGCCTTCGGAGGCTATTTCGGGTTTGCCCCAGTAACGAAAATATTTTAAGCCTAAGTCTAAAAATATATAAGTCATCATCGTACTCTCAAATTGGCAGTCCCGTGAACATGCGGTCAGTTCTTATGAGTTACATTGGTTTCGTGCGAGGTGTTACTGCCACTCACAGGGCCGTTCGGGGGCTGTTTCGCATTTTTGCACACTAACTTTATGTTTTTAAGCCTAAGTCAAGAAATATGCAAATTATCATCGTATTCTGAAAGAGGGAGTCATGTGATCATGCGATTAGTTCGTACGAGTTACATTGTTCCTGTGCGAGGTGTTGGTTCCACTCATGAGGCCGTTCGGGGGGTTGTTTCGGATTTTCGCCCACTAATGGCATGTTTTTTAGACTAAAGCTAAAAATATGCAAATTATCTTCGTATTCTCCAACCAGGAGTCCCGTGATTGCACGATCAATTCATACGAGTTACATTGGTCCTGTGTGAAGTGTTGGTTCCACTCACCGAGCCGTTCGGGGGATGTTTTGGGTTTCCCCTGCTAATGGTAAGTTTTAAAGCATAAGTGCAGAAATATGCAAATTATCATCGTATTTCAAACCGAGAGTCCCGTGATCGCACGGTCAGTTCGTATGAATTGCATTAGTCCCGCGCGAGGTGTTGGTGCCACTCAAGGGGCCATTTGTGGGTTGTTTTGTGTTCCCCCACCAACATCATGCTTTGCCTAAGTCCCAATAATTTTAAATTATTGTCCTATTCTCAAACCGGGAGTCCCGTTATCGCGTGGTCAGTTCATACAAGTTACATTTGTCCTGTGTGAGGTGTTGGTTCCACTCACGGGGCCATTTAGTGGTTGTTTCTGGTTTTCACCCACTAACGACCACTATTTAAGCCTAAGCCTATAAATATGCAAAGTACCACCGTATTCTCAAACCAGGAGTCTCGTGATCACACGGTCAGTTCGTACGAGTTATATTGGTCCCGTGTGAGGTGTTGCTGCCACTTACGAGGCCATTCGGGGGATCTTTCTGGTTTTCCCCAGGAACGACATGATTTTGAGCCTATGGTTAGAAATATATAAATCATTATCGTACTCTCAAACTGGCAGTCCCATTAACATGCGGTTAGTTCGTACGAGTTACATTGGTTTCGTGCGAGGTGTTAATGCCACTCACAGGTCCGTTCGGGGGAGGTTTCGGGTTTTTGCCCACTAACTTTATGTTTTAAGCCTAAGTCAAGAAATATGCAAATTATCATCGTATTCCCAAAGAGGGAGTCCTGTGATCACGCAATCAGTTCATACGAGTTACATTGGTCCTGTGCGAGGTGTTGATTCCAGTCACGAGGCCGTGCGGGGGCTGTTTCGGATTTTCCCCCACTAATGCCATGTTTTGCCTAAGTCTTGCTATTTTTAAATTATCCTCGTATTCTCAAATTGGGAGTCTCGTGATCGTGTGATCTATTCGTACGAGTTTCATTGGTCCCGTGTGAGGTGTTGATCCCACTCACGGGACTGTTCGGGGGCTGTTTCAGATTTTCACCCACTAACGACAAGTTTTTTAACCTAAATCTAGAAATATGAAAATTATCATCGTCATCTAAAATCAAGAGTCCCGTGATCGCGCGGTTAGTTCGTACGAGTAACATTGGTCCCAAACAAGGTGTTGGTGCCACTCAAGGGGGCCGTTAAGGGTTTTTTTAGGTTTTAACCCACGAATGCCATGTTTTGCCTAAGTCCTGATATTTTTTAATTATCATCGTATTCTCAAACCGAGGGTCTCTTGATCACGCGATCAGTTCGTACGAGTTACATTGGTCCCGTGCGAGGTGTTGGTGCCACTCACGGGGCTAGTTAGGGGTTGTTTCTGGTTTTCGCCCACTAAGGGCATGTTTTTAAGACTAAATCTCAAAATATGCAAATTATCTTTGTATTCTCAAACCTGGAGTCCCGTGATCGCACGGTTAATTCGTACGAGTTACATTGGTCTTGTACGAAGTGTTGGTTCCACTCACCGGGCCGTTCGGGGGATGTTTTGGGTTTTCCCCCACTAACGCCAGCTTTTAAAGGTTTTCCCCCACTAACGCCTAGTTTTAAAGCCTAAGTGCAGAAATATGAAAATTATCACCGTATTCTCAAACTGGGAGTCCCGTGATCGCACGGTCCATTCGTACAAATGACATTGGTCCCAAGCGAGGTGTTGGTGCCACTCACGAGGCCCATTGTGGGTTGTTTTGGGTTTTCCCCCATGAACGCCATGTTTTGCCTAAGTCTTGATACTTTTAAAATATCATCCTATTCTCAAATCAGGAGTCCCATTATAGCGTGGTCAGTTCATTCGAGTTATATTGGTCCCGTGTGAGGTGTTGGTGTCCCTCACGGGGCTGTTCAAGGGCTGTTTCGAGTTTTCACCCACTAATGCCCAATTTTTAAGCCTAAGTCTAAAAATATGCAAAGTACCATCGTATTCTCAAACCAGGAGTCCCGTGATTGTGCGATTAGTTCGTACGAGTTATATTGGTCCCGTGCGAGGTGCTGGTGCCACTCACGGGGCTGTTTAGGGGATATTTCGAATTTTCCCCCAGTAACGCCAAGTTTTTCAGTCTAAGCCTAGAAATATGCAAATTATTATCATACTCTCAAATCGACAGTCTCGGGATCACGCGGTCAGTTCGTACGAGTTACATTCGTCCTGTAAGAGGTGTTAGTACCACTCACGGGGCCGTTTGGGGGTTGTTTTAGGTTCTCCCCCACTAGTGCCAAGTTTTTAAGCTGAAGTCTAAAATATACAAATTATCGTCGTATTCTCAAATTCGGAGTCCCGTGATCGCGCGATTAGTTCGTACGAGTTACATTGGTCTCGTGTGAAGTGTTGGTGCCACTCATGGGCACCTTCGGGGGCTGTTTCGGGTTTTCCCCACTAACGGCAAGATTTTAAGCCTAAGTCTAGAAATTTTTAAATCATTGTCGTACTCTCAAACTGGTAGTCCGGTGAAAATGCGGTCAGTTCGTACGAGTTATATTGGTCCCGTGCGAGGTGTTACTGCCACTAATAGGTCCGTTCGGGGGCTATTTGGGGTTTTCATCCACTAACGTTAAGTTTCTAAGACTAAGTCAAGAAATATGCAAATTATCATCGTATTCTCAAACCGAGAGTCTTGTGATCACGCGGACAGTTCGTACGAGTTACATTGGTCCTCTGCGAGGTGTTGGTTCCACTCACGAGGTCGTTCGGGTTTCCCCCACTAATGCCATGTTTTGCCTAAGTCTTGATATTTTTAAATTATCCTTTTATTCTCAAATGAGGAGTCCCGTGATCACGCGGTCAGTTCATTCGAGTTACATTGGTCCCATACGAGGTGTTGGTGCCACTCACGAGACCGTTCAGGGGTTGTTTAAGGTTTTCGCCCACTAACGACAAGTTATTAAACTTAAGTCTAGAAATATTCAAATTATCATCATATTCTAAAATCGAGAGTCCCATGATCGCGCGGTTAGTTCGTACGAGTAACATTAGTCCCGAGCGAGGTGTTGGTGACACTCATGGGGCCTTTCGAGGGTTGTTTTAGGTTTTCCCCCATGAACGCCATGTTTTTCTGAAGTCCTCATATTATTAAATTATCATTGTTTTTTGAAACCAGGGATCCCAATATAACACGGTCAGTTCATAAGAGTTACATTGGTCCCGTGCGAGGTGTTGGTGCCACTCACTGGGCCGTTCAAGGTTTTTTCGGGTCTTCCACCACTAATGGAAGGTTTTTAAGACTAAGTCTAGAAATATGCAAATTATCTTCGTATTCTCAAACTAAGAGTCCCGTGATCGCACGGTCAATTCATACGAGATACATTGGTCCCGTACGAGGTGTTGGTGCAACTCACCGGGCCGTTCGGGGGCTTTTTTGGGTCCCCCCGCTAATGGCATGTTTTGAAGCTTAAGTCTAGAAATATGAAAATTATCATCATATTCTAAACCCGGGTGTCCCATGATCGCATGTTTAGTTAATAAGAATGACATTAGTCCCGTGCGAGGTGTTGGTGTCACTCACGGGGCTGTTTGTGGGCTCTTTGGGGTTTTCCCCCACGAATGTCATGTTTTGCCTAAGTCCTGATACTTTTAAATTATCATCGTATTCTCAAACCGGGAGTCCCGTTATCACGTGGTCAGATCATACGAGCTACATTGGTCCCGTGTGAGGTGTTGGTGACACTCATGGGACCGTTCAGGGGCTGTTTCGGGTTTTCACCCACTAACGGACAGTTTTTAAGCCTAAGTCTAAAAATATGCAAAGTACCATTGTATTCTTAAACCAGGAGTCCCGTAATCATGCGGTCAGTTTGTACGGGTTACATTGGTCCCATGCTAGGTATTGGTGCCCCTCATGGGGCCGTTCCGGGGCTATTTTGGGTTTTCCCCCGTAACACCAAATTTTTACGCCTAAGTCTAAAAATATACGAATTATCATCATTTTCTCAAATCGTCTGTCCCGTGATCGTGCGAACAGTTCGTATGAGTTACATTACTCTCGTGCGAGGTGTTGGTGCCACTCAAGGGGCCGTTCGGGGGCTATTTTGGGTTTCCCCCAGTAACGGAAATATTTTAATCCTAAGTCTAAAAATATATAAATCATCATCGTACTCTCAAATTGGCAGTCCCGTGAACATGCGGTCAGTTCGTACAAGTTATATTGGTCCCGTGCGAGGTGTTACTGCCACTCATAGGGCCGTTTGGGGGCTATTTCAGGTTTTCATCCACTAATGTCAAGTTTCTAAGCCTAAGTCAAGAAATATGAAAATTATCATCGTATTCTCAAATCGGGAGTCTTATGATCACGCGGTCAGTTCGTACGAGTTACATTGGTCCTCTGTGAGGTGTTGGTTCCACTCAGAAGGCCGTTCGGGGGGGGGGGGGGGTTTCGCCCACTATTGGGAAGTTTTTAAGACTAAGTCAAGAAATATGCAAATTATCTTCGTGTTCCCAAACCAGGAGTCTCGTGATCACACTGTCAATTCATATGAGATACATTGGTCCCATGCGAGGTGTTGCTGCCACTCTCTGGGCCGTTCAGGGGCTGTTTTGGGTTTTCCCCTACTAACGACAAGTTTTAAAGCCTAAGTCTAGAAATATGTAAATTATCAACATATTCTCAAATCGGGAGTCCCGTGATAGCACGTTCAGTTCGTACAAATGACATTGGTCCCGCGCGAGGTGTTGGTGCCACTCACGGGGCCGTTTGTGGGTTGTTTGGGGTTTTCCCCCACGAACGCTATAGTTTGCCTAAGTTCTGATACTTTTAAATTATCATCGTATTCTCAAACTGGGTGTCCCGGTATCGTATGGTCAGTTCATACCAGTTATATTGGTCTCGTGCGAGGTGTTGGTGCCACTCACGGGGCCGTTCAGGGGTTGTTTCGAGTTTTTTCCCACTAATGGCTAGTTTCTAAGACTAAATCTAAAAATATGCAAATTATCTTCATATTCTCAAACCAGGAGTCTAGTGATCGCACGGTCAATTCATACAAGTTACATTGGTCCCGTACGAAGTGTTGGTTCCACTCACAGGCCGTTCGGGGTCCATTTTGGGTTTTCTTCCGCTAACGACAAGTTTTAAAGCCTAAGTGCATAAATATGCAAATTATCATTGTATTCTCAAACCGGGAGTCCCGTGATCGCACGGTCAGTTCGTACGAATGGCATTGGTCTCGTATGAGGTGTTGGTGCCACTCACGGGGCCATTTGTGGGTTGTTTCGAGTTTTTTCCCATGAACGGCATATTTTTCCTAAGTCCCGATACTTTAAATTATCATCTTATTCTTATACCGGGAGTCCCGTTATCACATGGTCAATTCATACGAGTTACATTGGCCCCTGTGAGGTGTTGGTGACACTCACGGGGCTGTTCAGGGGTTGTTTCGGGTTTTAACCCACTAACGGCCAGTTTTTAAGCCTAAGTCTAAAAATATGCAAATTAGCATCATTTTCTCAAATCGTCTAACCCGTGATCGCGCGGTCAGTTCGTGCGAGTTACATTGGTCTCGTGTGAGGTGTTGGTGTCACTCACGTGGCCGTTCGGGGTCTGTTTCGAGTTTTCCCCCACTAATGGTAAAATTATAAGCCTAAGTCTAGATATATGCAAATTATCATCGTACTCTCAAAACGGTAGTCTCGTGATTGCGCGGTCAGTTCATATGAGTTACATTAGTCCTGTAAGAGGAGTTAGTGCCACTCACGGCGACGTTCGGGTGTTGTTTTGGATTCTCCTCCACTAGTGCCATGTTTTTAAGCCAAAGTATAAAATATACAAATTATCATTGTATTCTCAAATCATCATCGTACTCTAAAACTGGCAGTCCCATGATCGCGCGGTCAGTTCATACGAGTTACATTGGTCCCGTGCGAGGTGTTGGTGCCATTCACAGGGCCATTCGAGGGCTGTTTCGGGTTTTCCCCACTAACGACAAGATTTTAAGCCTAAGTCTAGAAATATATAAATCATTGTCCTACTCTCAAATTGGCAGCCCTGTGAACGTGCAGTATGTTTGTATGAGTAACTCTGGTCCCGTGCGAGGTGTTATTGCCACTCCCAGGGCCGTTCGGGGGATGTTTCGGGTTTTCGCCCACTAACGTTATGTTTTTAAGCTTAAGTTAAGAAATATGCAAATTATCATCATATTCTCAAACTGAGATTCTTGTGATCAAGCGATCAGTTCGTACTAGTTACATTGGCCCCCTGCGAGGTGTTGGTTCCACTCACAAGGCCGTTCGGGCGCTGTTTCGGGTTTTCCCCCACTAGCGCCATGTTTTGCCTAAGTCTTGATATTTTTAAAATATCCTCGTATTCTCAAATTAGGAGTCCCGTGATCGCGCGGTCAGTTCATACGAGTTACATTGGTCCCATTCGAGGTGCTGGTGCCACTCACGGGACCGTTCGGGGGTTATTTCAGGTTTTTGCCCACTAACGACAAGTTATAAAACCTAAGTCATGAAATATAAAAATTATCATCGTATTATAAAACCGAGAGTCCCGTGATCGTACAATTAGTTTCTACGAATAACATTGGTCCCGCACGAGACTGTTCGGGGGTTGTTTTGGGTTTTCCCCCACGAATGCCATGTTTTGCCTAAGTCGTGATGCTTTTAAATTATCATCGTATTCTCAAACTGGGAGTCTCGGCATCACGTGGTCAGTTCATACGAGTTACATTGGTCCCGTGTGAGGTGTTGGTGCCACTCACGGGGTCGTTCATGGGCTGTTTTGGGTTTTCACCCACTAATGGCCAGTTTTTAATCCTAAGTCAAGAAATATGGAAAGAACCATCATATTCTCAAACCAGGAGTCCCATGATCGCGCAGTCAGTTCGTACGAGTTATATTAGTTCCGTGCGAGGTGTTAGTGCCACTCATGGGGCCGTTCAGGGGCTATTTCGAGTTTTCCCCCAGTAACGCCAAGTTTTTAAGTCTAAGTCTATAAATATGGAAATCATCATCGTACTCTCAAATCGGCAGTCTCTGGATCACACGGTTAGTTCGTACGAGTAACATTCGTCCTATAAGAGGTGTTAGTGCCACTCATGGGGCTGTTTGGGGGCTGTTTCGAGTTTTCCCCCACTAACGGTAAGATTTTAAGCCTAAGTCTAGAAATATGCCAATTATCATCATAATCTCAAATCGGAAGTCTCGTGATCACGCAGCCTATTCGTATGAGTTACATTGGTCCTGTAAGAGGTGTTAGTGCCACTCACGGGGCCATTCGTGGGCTGTTTCAGGTTCTCCCCCACTAAGGCCAATTTTTTAAGCTAAAGTAAAAAGTATGCAAATTATCGTTGTATTCTCAAACCGGGAGTCCCATGATCGCACGATCAGTTCGTACGAGTTACATTGGTCCCATTCGACGTCTTTGTCCCACTCACGGGGCCATTCGGGGTCTGTTTCGGGTTTTCCCCCACTAATGACAAGATTTTAAGCTTAAGTCTAGAAATATATAAATCATCATCCTACTCTCAAACTGGCTTCCCCGTGAGCACGCGGTCAGTTCGTACGAGTTACATTGGTCCCGTGTGAGGTGTTACTGCCACTCACAGGGTTGTTCGGGGGCTATTTCGCGTTTTCTCCCACAAACATTAAGTTTTTAAGCCTAAGTCAAGAAATATGCAAATTATCATCGTATTATCAAACCGAGAGTCCTGTGATCACGCGGTGAGTTCGTAAGAGTTACATTAGTCACTTACGAGGTGTTGGTTCCACTCACGAGGCCGTTCGGGGACTGTTTCAAGTTTCCCCCCACTAATGCCATGTTTTGCCTAATTCTTGATATTTTTAAATTATCCTCGTATTCTCAAATCGGGAGTCCCATGATCACATGGTCAATTCGTACGAGTTACATTGGTCCCGTATGAGCTGTTGGTGCCACTCACGGGGCAGTTCGGGGGGTTATTTTAGGTTTTCCCCCTTGAACACCATGTTTTGCCTAAGTCCTAATATTTTTAAATTATCATCGTACTCTCAAACTGGGGGTTTCGTGATCGCGCGGTCAGTTCATACGAATTACATTGGTGCCGTGTGAGGTGTTGGTGCCACTCACGGGGCCATTCAGGGGTTCTTTCGGGTTTTCGCCCACTAATGGCAAGTTTTTAAGAATATTCTCGAAATATGCAAATTATCGTCATATTCTCAAACCAAGAGTCCCGTGATCACACGGTCAATTCGTGCGAGGTGTTATGCCACTCACGGGGCCGTTCGGGGGCTATTTTGGGTTTTTCCCCGCTAACGGCAAGTTTTAATGCCTAAGTCTAGAAATATGCAAATTATCATCGTATTCTTAAATCGGGAGTCCCGTGATCACGCGATCAGTTCGTACAAATGACATTGGTCCCGCGCGAGGTGTTGGTACCACTCACGGGGCCATTTTTGGGATGTTTTGTGTTTTCCAAAACGAACGTCATGTTTTGCTTAAGTCTAGAAATATATAAATCATCATCCTACTCTCAAACTGGCAGCCCCGTGAGCGTGCGATCAGTTTGTACAAGTTACATTAATCCCGTGCGAGGTGTTACTGCCACTCACAGGGCCATTTGGGAGCTATTTCGCATTTTCGCTCACTAACGTTAAGTTTTTAAGCCTAAATCAAGAAATATGCAAATTATCATGGTATTCTCAAACCGAGAGTCCTGTGATCATGCGGTCAATTCGTACGAGTTACATTGGTCCCGTGCGAGGTGTTGGTTCCACTCACGAGGCCATTCGGGGGCTATTGTGGGTTTTCCCCCATTAACGCCATATTTTGCCTAATTCTTAATATTCTTAAATTATCCTCGTATTCTCAAATTAGGAGTCCCGTGATCACTCAGTCAGTTCGTACGAGTTACATTGGTCCCATTTGAGGTGTTGGTGCCACTCACGGTGACGTTTGGGGGATGTTTTGGGTTTTCCCCCACTAACTACAAGATTTTAAGCCTAAGTCTAGAAATATTAAAATTATCATCGTACTCTCAGACCTGTTGTCTTGTGATCCCGCGATCAGTTCATACGAGTTACATTTGTCTCGTACGAGGTGTTACTGCCACTAACGAAGCCGGTCGTGGACTGTTTTGAGTTTTCGCCCAATAACGACATGTTTTTAAGCCTAAGACTAGAAATATGCAAATTATTATCGTATTCTCAAACTCGGAGTCCCATGATCGTGCGGTCAGTTCGTATTAGTTACATTGGTCCCGTGAGAGTGTTGGTGCCACTCACGGGGCTGTTCGGGGGCTGTTTCGTGTTCTCACCCACTAATGCCAAGTTTTTAAGCCTAGGTCAAAAAATATGCAAATTATCATCGTATTCTCAAACCGGGAGTCCTGTGATCATGCAGTCAGTTCGTACGAGTTACACTAGTCCCGTGCGAGGTGTTGGTTCCACTCACGAGGCCGTTCGGGGGCTCTTTCGGGTTTTCCCCCACTAACGCCATGTTTTGCCTAAGTCTTGATATTTTTAAATTATCCTCGTATTCTCAAATCGGGAGTCCCGTGATCTCACAGTCAATTCGTACGAGTTACATTGGCCCCAAATGAGGTGTTGGGGCCACTCACGGGGCCGTTTGTGGGCTATTTTGGGTTTTCCCCCATGAACACCATGTTTTGCCTAAGTCCTGATATTTTTAAATTATCGTCGTATTCTCAAACTAGGGGTCCCGTGATCGCACGGTGAGATCAGACGAGTTACATTGGTCCCGTGCAAGGTCTTGGTGCCACTCACGGGGCCAATCAGGGGTTCTTTCGGGTTTTCGCCCACTAATGGCAAGTTTTTAAGACTATTCTAGAAATATGCAAATGATCATCGTATTCTCAAACCAGGAGTCCCATGATCGCATGATTAATTTATATGTGTTACATTTGTCCCGTGCGAAGTGTTGGTGCCACTCACGGGCCGTTCGGGGACTGTTTTGGGTTTTCCCCCGCTAACGGAAAGTTTTAAACCTAAGTCTAGAAATATGCAAATTATCATTGTATTCTTAAATCGGGAGTCCCGTGATCACACGGTCAGTTCGTACGAATGACATCGGTCCCGCGCGAGGTGTTGGTGCCACTCACGGGGCCATTTGTGGGTTGTTTTGGGTTTCCCCCACGAACGTCATGTTTTGCCTAAGTCCTGATACTTTTAAATTATTGTCGTATTCTCAAACCAGGAGTCCTGTTATCGCGTGGTCAGTTCATACGAGTTACATTGGTCCCGTGTGAGGTGTTGGTGCCACTTACGCGGCCATTCAGGGGTTGTTTCGAGTTTTCAGCAACTAACAACCAGTTTTTAAGCCTAAGTCTAGAAATATGTGAAGTACCATCGTATTCTCAAACCAGGAGTCCCGTGATCGCGTGGTCAGTTCGTACAAGTTTCATTGGTCCCGTGCGAGGTGTTCCTGCCACTCATGGGGCCGTTCGGGGGCTGTTTTGGGTTTTTACCAGTAACGACAAGTTTTTAAGCCTAGGTTTAAAAATATGCAAATTACTGTCATTTTTTCAAATGATCAGTCCCGTGATCGCGCCATCAATTCGTGTGAGGTACATTGGTCCCGTGCGAGGTGTTGGTACCACTCACGTGGTCATTTAGGGACTGTTTCGGGTTCCCCCCCTAATGGTAAGATTTTAAGCCTAATTCTAGAAATACATAAATTATCATCATACTCTCAAATCGGCAGTCTCGTGATTGCGCGGTTAGTTCCCACGAGTTACATTGGTCCACTAAGAGGTGTTAGTGCCACTCACGGGGCCGTTCAGGGGCTATTTCAGGTTCTCCCCCACTAGCGCCAAGTTTTTAAACCGAAGTCCAAAATATGCAAATTATCATCGTATTCTCAAATTGGGAGTCCCGTGATTGCGCGATCAGTTCGTACGAGTTACATTGGTCCCCTGCGAGGTGTTGGTGCCACTCCCGGGGCCATTCGGGGGTTGTTCCGGGTTTTCCCCCACTAATGGAAAGATTTTAAGCTAAGTGTAGAAATATATATATCATCATTGTACTCTCAAACTGGTAGTCCTGTGAACGTGCTGTTAGTTCATACGAGTTACATTGGTCCCGAGCGAGGTGTTACTGCCATTCACCGGGTCGTTCAGGGTCTGTTTTGGGTTTTCGCCCACTAACGTTAATTTTTTAAGCCTAAATCAAGAAATATGAAAATTATCATCCTATTATCAAACCGAAAGTCCTGTGATCACGCGGTCAATTCATACGAGTTACATTGGACCCGTGCGAGGTGTTGATTCCACTCACGAGGCCATTCAGGGGCTATTGTGGGTTTTCCCCGACTAACGTCATGTTTTGCCTAATTCTTGATATTCTTAAATTATCCTCGTATTTTCAGATTGGGAGTCTCGTGATTGTGTAGTCAGTTCATACGAGTTACATTGGTCCCGTGTGAGGTGTTGGTGCCACTCACGGTGATGTTTGGGGGCTATTTTGGGTTTTCCCCCACTAACGACAAGATTTTAAGCCTAAGTCTATAAATATTAAAATTATCATCGTACTCTCAGACTTGCAGTCTTGTGATCATGCGGTCAGTTCATACGAGTTGCATTTGTCTTGTGCGAGGTGTTGGTGCCACTCACGTGGCCGATCGTGGACTGTTTTGAGTTTTCGCCCAATAACGACAAGTTTTTAAGCCTAAGACTAGAAATATGCAAATCATTATCGTATTCTCAAACTCGGAGTCCCATGATCGTGCGGTCAGTTCGTATTAGTTACATTGGTCCCGTGCGAGTGTTGGTGACACTCACGGGGCTGTTTCGAGTTCTCAACCAGTAACTCCAAGTTTTTAAGCCTATGTCTAAAATATGCAAATTATCATCGTATTCTCAAATCGAAAGTCACGTGTTCTCGCAGTCAGTTTGTACGAGTTACATTGGTCCCGTGCGAGGTGTTAGTGCCACTCACGGGTCCGTTCGGGGGCTATTTCAGGTTTTTCCCACTAACGGTAAGTTTTTAAACCTAAGTCTAAAAATATGCTAATTGTCTTCGTATTCTCCAATCGGGAGTCCCATTATTGCGCGGTCATTTCATACGAGTTACATTGGTCCCGTGCGAGGTGTTGGTACCAATCACGGGGCCGTTCGGGGGCTATTTCTGGTTTTCCCCACTAAGGCCGTGTTTTTAGGCCTAAGTCTAGAAATATTCAAATTATCATCGTATTCTCAAACCGGTTGTCCCGTGATAGAGAGGTCAGTTCGTATTAGTTACATTAGTCTCGTGCGAGTTGTTGGTGCCACTCACAGGGCTGTTCGGGGGCTATTTCGGTTTTTCCCCACTAATGGTAAGATTTTAAGCCTAATTTGAGAAATATACAAATTATCCTCGTACTCTCAAATCAAGATTCCCGTGATCGTGCGATGAGTTTGCACGAGTTACATTAGTCCCGTACGAGGTGTTAGTGCCCCACACAGGGCCGTTCAGGGGCTGTTTCTAGTTTTTGCCCACTAACGGCAAGTTTTTAAGTCAACGTCTAGAAATATGAAAATTAATGTCGTAATGTCAAATCAGGAGTCCCGTTATCGAGCGATTAGTTCGTATGAGTTACATTGGTCCCGTGTGAGGTGTTGGTGCCACTCACGGTGATGTTTGGGGGCTATTTTGGGTTTTCCTCCACTAACGACAAGATTTTAAGCCTAAGTCTATAAATATTAAAATTATCATCGTACTCTCGGACTTGCAGTCTTGTGATCATGCAGTCAGTTCATACGAGTTGCATTTGTCTCGTGCGAGGTGTCGGTGCCACTCACGTGGCCGATCGTTGACTGTTTTGAGTTTTCGCCCAATAACGACATGTTTTTAAGCCTAAGACTAGAAATATGCAAATTATTATCGTATTCTCAAACTCGGAGTCCCATGATCGTGCGGTCAGTTCGTATGAGTTACATTGGTCCCGTGAGAGTGTTGGTGCCACTCACGGGGCTGTTCGGGGGCTGTTTCGGGTTCTCACCCACTAATGCCAAGTTTTTAAGCCTAGGTAAAAAAATATGGAAATTATCATCGTATTCTCAAACCGGGAGTCCTGTGATCATGCAGTCAGTTCGTACGAGTTACACTAGTCCCGTGCGAGGTGTTGGTTCCACTCACGAGGCCGTTCGGGGGATCTTTCGGGTTTTCCCCCACTAACGCCATGTTTTGCCTAAGTCTTGATATTTTTAAATTATCCTCGTATTCTCAAATCGGGAGTCCCGTGATCTCACAGTCAATTCGTACGAGTTACATTGGCCCCGAATGAGGTGTTGGGGCCACTCACGGGGCCGTTTGGGGGCTATTTTGGGTTTTCCCCCATGAACACCATGTTTTGCCTAAGTCCTGATATTTTTAAATTATCGTCGTATTCTCAAACTAGGGGTCCTGTGATCGCGCGGTCAGATCAGACGAGTTACATTGGTCCCGTGCGAGGTCTTGGTGCCACTCACGGGGCCAATCAGGGGTTCTTTCGGGTTTTCGCCCACTAATGGCAATTTTTTAAGACTATTCTAGAAATATGCAAATGATCGTCGTATTCTCAAACCAGGAGTCCCATGATCGCATGATTAATTCATATGTGTTACATTTGTCCCGTGCGAAGCGTTGGTGCCACTCACGGGCCGTTCGGGGACTGTTTTGGGTTTTCCCCCGCTAACGGAAAGTTTTAAACCTAAGTCTAGAAATATGCAAATTATCATTGTATTCTTAAATCGGGAGTCCCGTGATCACACGGTCAGTTCGTACGAATGACATCGGTCCCGCGCGAGGTGTTGGTGCCACTCACGGGGCCATTTGTGGGTTGTTTTGGGTTTCCCCCATGAACGTCATGTTTCGCCTAAGTCCTGATACTTTTAAATTATTGTCGTATTCTCAAACCTGGAGTCCTGTTACCGCGTGGTCAGTTCATACGAGTTACATTGGTCCCGTGTGAGGTGTTGGTGCCACTTACGCGGCCATTCAGGGGTTGTTTTGAGTTTTCAGCAACTAACAACCAGTTTTTAAGCCTAAGTCTAGAAATATGTGAAGTACCATCGTATTCTCAAACCAGGAGTCCCGTGATCGCGTGGTCAGTTCGTACGAGTTTCATTGGTCCCGTGCGAGGTGTTCCTGCCACTCATGGGGCCGTTCGGGGGCTGTTTTGGGTTTTTCCCAGTAACGATAAGTTTTTAAGCCTAGGTTTAAAAATATGCAAATTACTGTCATTTTTTCAAATGATCAGTCCCGTGATCGCGCCATCAATTCGTGTGAGGTACATTGGTCCCGTGCGAGGTGTTGGTACCACTCACGTGGTCATTTAGGGACTGTTTCGGGTTCCCCCCCCTAATGGTAAGATTTTAAGCCTAATTCTAGAAATACATAAATTATCATCATACTCTCAAATCGGCAGTCTCGTGATTGCGCGGTTAGTTCCCACGAGTTACATTGGTCCACTAAGAGGTGTTAGTACCACTCACGGGGCCGTTCAGGGGCTATTTCAGGTTCTCCCCCACTAGCGCCAAGTTTTTAAACCGAAGTCCAAAATATGCAAATTATCATCGTATTCTCAAATTGGGAGTCCCGTGATTGCGCGATCAGTTCGTACGAGTTACATTGGTCCCCTGCGAGGTGTTGGTGCCACTCCCGGGGCCATTCGGGGGTTGTTCCGGGTTTTCCCCCACTAATGGAAAGATTTTAAGCTAAGTGTAGAAATATATATATCATCATTTTACTCTCAAACTGGTAGTCCTGTGAACGTGCTGTTAGTTCATACGAGTTACATTGGTCCCGAGCGAGGTGTTACTGCCATTCACCGGGCCGTTCAGGGTCTATTTTGGGTTTTCGCCCACTAACGTTAATTTTTTAAGCCTAAGTCAAGAAATATGAAAATTATCATCCTATTATCAAACCGAAAGTCCTGTGATCACGCGGTCAATTCATATGAGTTACATTGGACCCGTGCGAGGTGTTGATTCCACTCACGAGGCCATTCAGGGGCTATTGTGGGTTTTCCCCCACTAACGTCATGTTTTGCCTAATTCTTGATATTCTTAAATTATCCTCGTATTTTCAGATTGGGAGTCTCGTGATTGTGTAGTCAGTTCATACGAGTTACATTGGTCCCGTGTGAGGTGTTGGTGCCACTCACGGTGATGTTTGGGGGCTATTTTGGGTTTTCCCCCACTAACGACAAGATTTTAAGCCTAAGTCTATAAATATTAAAATTATCATCGTACTCTCAGACTTGCAGTCTTGTGATCATGCGGTCAGTTCATACGAGTTGCATTTGTCTTGTGCGAGGTGTTGGTGCCACTCACGTGGCCGATCGTGGACTATTTTGAGTTTTCGCCCAATAACGACATGTTTTTAAGCCTAAGACTAGAAATATGCAAATCATTATCGTATTCTCAAACTCGGAGTCCCATAATCGTGCGGTCAGTTCGTATTAATTACATTGGTCCCGTGCGAGTGTTGGTGACACTCACGGGGCTGTTTCGGGTTCTCAACCAGTAACGCCAAGTTTTTAAGCCTATGTCTAAAATATGCAAATTATCATCGTATTCTCAAACCGAAAGTCACGTGTTCTCGCAGTCAGTTTGTACGAGTTACATTGGTCCCGTGCGAGGTGTTAGTGCCACTCACGGGGCCGTTCGGGGGCTATTTCAGGTTTTTCCCACTAACGGTAAGTTTTTAAACCTAAGTCTAAAAATATGCTAATTATCATCGTATTCTCCAATCGGGAGTCCCATTATTGCGCGGTCATTTCATACGAGTTACATTGGTCCCGTGCGAGGTGTTGGTACCAATCACGGGGCCGTTCGGGGGCTATTTCTGGTTTTCCCCACTAAGGCCGTGTTTTTAGGCCTAAGTCTAGAAATATTCAAATTATCATCGTATTCTCAAACCGGTTGTCCCGTGATAGAGCGGTCAGTTCGTACTAGTTACATTAGTCTCGTGCGAGTTGTTGGTGCCACTCACGGGGCTGTTCGGGGGCTATTTCGGTTTTTCCCCACTAATGGTAAGATTTTAAGCCTAATTTCAGAAATATACAAATTATCCTCGTGCTCTCAAATCAAGATTCCCGTGATCGTGCGATGAGTTTTCACGAGTTACATTAGTCCCGTACGAGGTGTTAGTGCCCCACACAGGGCCGTTCGGGGGCTGTTTCTAGTTTTTGCCCACTAACGGCAAGTTTTTAAGTCAACATCTAGAAATATGAAAATTAATGTCGTAATGTCAAATCAGGAGTCCCGTTATCGAGCGATTAGTTCGTATGAGTTACATTGGTCCGGTGTGAGGTGTTGGTGCCACTCACGGTGATGTTTGGGGGCTATTTTGGGTTTTCCTCCACTAACGACAAGATTTTAAGCCTAAGTCTATAAATATTAAAATTATCATCGTACTCTCGGACTTGCAGTCTTGTGATCATGCGGTCAGTTCATACGAGTTGCATTTGTCTCGTGCGAGGTGTCGGTGCCACTCACGTGGCCGATCGTGGACTGTTTTGAGTTTTCGCCCAATAACGACATGTTTTTAAGCCTAAGACTAGAAATATGAAAATTATTATCGTATTCTCAAACTCGGAGTCCCATGATCGTGCGGTCAGTTCGTATGAGTTACATTGGTCCCGTGCGAGTGTTGGTGACAGTCACGGGGCTGTTTCGGGTTCTCAACCACTAACGCCAAGTTTTTAAGCCTATGTCTAAAATATGCAAATTATCGTCGTATTCTCAAACCGAAAGTCACGTGTTCTCGCTGTCAGTTTGTACGAGTTACATTGGTCCCGTGCGAGGTGTTAGTGCCACTCACGGGGCCGTTCGGGGGCTATTCCAGGTTTTTCCCACTAACGGTAAGTTTTTAAACCTAAGTCTAAAAATATGCTAATTATCATCGTATTCTCCAATCGGGAGTCCCATTATTGCGCGGTCATTTCATACGAGTTACATTGGTCCCGTGCGAGGTGTTGGTGCCAATCACGGGGCCGTTCGGGGGCTATTTCTAGTTTTCCCCACTAAGGCCGTGTTTTTAGGCCTAAGTCTAGAAATATTCAAATTATCATCGTATTCTCAAACCGGTTGTCCCGTGATAGAGCGGTTAGTTCGTACTAGTTACATTAGTCTCGTGCGAGTTATTGGTGCCACTCACGGGGCTGTTCGGGGCCTATTTCGGATTTTCCCCACTAATGGTAAGATTTTAAGCCTAATTTTAGAAATATACAAATTATCCTCGTACTCTCAAATCAAGATTCCCGTGATCGTGCGATGAGTTTACACGAGTTACATTAGTCCCGTACGAGGTGTTAGTGCCCCTCACAGGGCCGTTCGTGGGGTGTTTCTAGTTTTTTCCCACTAACGGCAAGTTTTTAAGTCAACGTCTAGAAATATGAAAATTAATGTCGTAATGTCAAATCAGGAGTCCCGTTATCGAGCGATTAGTTCGTATGAGTTACATTGGTCCTGTGTGAGGTGTTGGTGCCACTCACAAGGCCGTTCGGGGGCTGTTATAGGTTTTCAACCAAGAACTCCATGTTTTTCCTAAGTCCTGATGTTTCTAAATTATTGTCGTATTCTCAAACCAACAGTCCTACGATCGCGCGACCAATTCTTACGAGTTACATTGGTCCTGTGCGAGGTGGTTGTGCCACTCACGGGGCCATTTGGGGGAAGATTCGGGGTTTCCCCCACTAACGCAATGTTTTACCTATGTTCTTATATTTTTAAATTCTAGTCTAATTGTCAAACAGAGAGTCTCATGATCGCGCGATCAGTTCGTGCAAGTTACATTAGTCATGTGCGAGGTGTTGGTGCCACTCACGGGGCTGTTTCAGGTTTCCCCCCTCTAACACCAAGTTTATAAGCCTAAGTCTAGAAATATGAAAATTACTGTCATATTCTCAAACCAGTAGTCCCGTGATCGCGCGATTAGGTCGTGCGAATTACATTGGTCCCGTGCGAGGTGTTAGTGCCACTCACGGGTCCGTTCAGGGGATCTTTCTGGTTTTCTCCACTAACGCCATATTTTGCCTAAGTCCTAATATTTTTAAATTATCGTCATATTCTCAAACCGGGAGTCCCGTGATCGCACGATCAGTTGGTACAAGTTACATTTGTCCTGTGCGAGGTGTTGGTCCCACTCACGGGGCCATTCGGGGGCTATTTCGGGTTCTCCCCCACTAACGCCATGTTTTTAGGTCTAAGTCTAAAATATGCAAATTATCATCGTATTCTCAAACCGACATTTCCATGATCACGCGATCAGTTCATACAAGTTACATTGGTCCCGTGCGAGGTGTTGGAGCCACTCACGGGGCCGTTCGGGGGTTATTTTGGGTTTTTTCCCACTAACGGCAAGTTTTTAAGCTTAAGTCTAGAAATATGCAAATTATCGTCATATTCTCCAACCGAGAGTCCCGTGATCAAGTGGTCGTATCGTACGAGTAACATTGGCCCCGGGCGAGGTGTAGGTGCCACTCACGGGGACGTTCGGGGGCTATTTCGGGCTTTCCCCAACTAACATTAAGTTTTTAAGCCTAAGTCTCGAAATATGGAAATTATCATCGTATTCTTAAACCAGTTGTTCCCTGATCGCGTGGTCAGTTCGTACGAGTTACATTAGTCCCGTGCGAGGTGTTAGTGCCACTCACGGGGCTGTTCGAGGGATCTTTCGGGGTTCCCCACTAACCCCATGTTTTTCCTAAGTCCTGATATTTTTAAATTATCGTCATATTCATAAACCGGGAATCCCGTGTTCGTGCGGTCAGTGCGTACGAGTTTCATTTGTCCTATGCGAGGTGTTGGTCCCACTCATGGGGCCATTTGGGGGCTGTTTCGGGTTCTCCCCCACTAACGCCAAGTTTTTAAGCCTATGTCTAAAATATACAAATTATCATCGTATTCTTAAATCGACATTCCCATGATCGTGAAATCAGTTCATACAAGTTACATTGGTCCCGTGCGAGGTGTTGGTGCCACTCACGGGGTCGTTCGGGAGATGTTTCGGGTTTTTACCCACTAACGACAAGTTTTTAAGCCTAAGTGCAGAAATACACAAATTGTCGACGTATTCTCAAATTGGGAGTCCTGTGATCGTACGGTCAGATCGTACGAGTTACATTGGTCCCGTGCGAGGTGTAGGTGCCACTCACGGGGACATTGGAGGAAATTTCGAGATTACCCCAACTAACGTTAAGTTTTTAAGCCTAAGTCTAGAAATACGGAAATTATCATCATATTCTTAAACCAGTTGTCCCCTGATCCCGTGGTCAGTTCGTACGAGTTACATTGGTCCCATGTGAGGTGTTGGTGCCACTCACGGGGCCATTCGGGGACTGTTTTGGATTTTCACCCACTAACGACAAGATTTTAAGCCTAAGCTTAAGAATATACAAATCATCATCCTACTCTCTAACTGTCAGTCCCCTGATTGCGTGGTCAGTTCGTATGAGTTACATTGGTCCCGTGCGAGGTGTTGGTGCCCCTCACGGGGCCGTTCGGAGGCTATTTCGGGTTCTCCCCCACTAACGAAATGATTTTAAGCCTAACTCTAGAAAAATATAAGTCAACGTCGTACTCTCAAATTGGAAGTCCCGTGAATGTGCGGTCACTTCGTACGAGTTACATTGGTCCCGTACGACGTGTTACTGCCACTCACAGGGCCGTTCAGGGGCTGTTTCGGGTTTTCTCCCACTAACGTCAAGTTTTTAAGCCTAAGTCAAGAAATATGCAAATTATCATCGTATTCTCAAATTGGGAGTCCTGTGATCATGCAGTCAGTTCCCGTGCGAGGTGTTGGTTCCACTCACGAGGCCATTCGGGGGCTATTGTGGGTTTTCCCCCACTAACGCCATGTTTTTCCTAATTCTTGATATTGTTAAATTATCCTCGTATTCTCAAATCGGGAGTCTCATGATCATGCAGTCAGTTCTGGCGAGTTACATTTGTCCCGTGCGAGGTGTTGGTGCCACTCACGGTGACGTTTGAGGGTTGTTTTGGGTTTTCCCCCACTAATGACAAGATTTTAATCCTAAGTCTAGAAATATGAAAATTATCATCGTACTCTCAGACCTGCAGTCCCGTGATCATGTGGTCAGTTCACACGAGTTACATTTGTCTCGTGAGAGGTGTTGGTTCCACTCACGAGGCCGATCGCGGGCTTTTTTGACTTTTCGCCCAATAACGACATGTTTTTAAGCCTAAGAATAGGAATATGCAAATTATCATCGTATTCTCAAACTCGGAGTCCCATGATTGTGGGGTCAGTTTGTATGAGTTACATTGGTCCTGTACGAGGTGTTGGTGCCACTCACGGGACTGTTCGGGGGTTGTTTCCGGTTCTCACCCACTAACGCCATGTTTTTAAATGTAAGTCTAAAATATGCAAATTATTGTCGTATTCGGAAATTGAAAGTCACGTGTTCGCGCAGTCAGTTTGTACGAGTTACACTTGTCCCGTGCGAGGTGTTAGTTCCACTCATGGGGTCGTTCGGAGGCTATTTTGGGTTTTTGCCCACTAACGACAAGTTTTTAAGCCTAAGTCTAAAAATATGCAAATTATCATCATATTCTTCAACCGGGAGTCCCATTATTGCGCGGTCATTTCGTATGAGTTACATTAGTTTCGTACGAGGTGTTTGTGCCAATCACGGGGCGTTCGGTGGCTCTGTCGGGTTTTCCCCACTAACTCCAAGTTTTTAGACCTAAGTCTAGAAATATTAAAATTGTCATCATATTCTCAAACCGATTGTCCCGTGATAGCGCAGTCAGTTCGTACTAGTTACATTGGTCTCTTGGGAGTTATTGGTGCCACTCACGGGGCTGTTTGGGGGCTATTTCGGGTTTTCCCTAATAACGGTAAAATTTTAAGCCTAATTTTAGAAATATGCAAATTATCGCCGTACTCTCAAATCAAGATTCCCGTGATCGCGCGATCAGTTTCTACGAGTTCATTGGTCCAGTGCGAGGTGTTAGTGCCACTCAAGGGGCCGTTCGGGGGCTGTTTTGAGTTTTCGCCCATTACCGGAAAGTTTTTAAGTCAACGTCTAGAAATATGAAAATTACCGTCATATTCTCAAATTAGGAGTCCCGTTATCGAGTGGTTAGTTTGTACGAGTTACATTGGTCTCGTGTGAGGTGTTTGTGCCCCTCACAATGATCTGGGTTTTCCCCCAAGAACTCCATGTTTTTTTCTAAGTTCTGATATTTCTAAATTATCGTTGTAATCTCAAACGAACAGTCCTGTGATCATGCGGCTAGTTTTTATTAGTTACATAAGTTCCGTGCGAGGTGTTGGTGCCAATCCCGGGGCTGTTTCGGGTTCTCCCCCACTGACTCCAAGTTTTTAAGCCTAAGTCTAAAATATGCAAATTATCGTCTGAAAATGCGTGTAATATCGATTTAAATTAAATTCGCAAGTATCCTAGTAACCCTTATTTAATTAGAGTCTAGTTTTAAACCAAATAAAATCATCCCTTAAACATGCATGTAAATCAACCCATCAAATATAAAGCATGCGACACAAATTAAAGGAAAAATCCTCGCAGGGCAAAACCTTTTATTTCTAGAACTTTGAATAATTTACAAGATCATTGACTTACATACAATCTGATAATGACCCACAAGTGTAACACACGGTGTCTTCGACAAACCTTCAAAGAAATGGCTAGAAACAATGTCGGCTGGAAGTTTCCCTTTCCAGGAGGGCAGCAATGAAGAAGAGAGATGACTTCTCCACAAGGGTATGAACAGACACACAGATGTGTTCTTGGGTTGCAAACAGATTGGCAGAATTGTGTGATTCAAAACATGAGTCTTGGGACTCAAAAAGGTGAAGAATTAAGGTATTTGGACTCTCAAATTCATCTTTCAAAGTCTTGCAAAATAGCTCCCCCGAAGTTGGTTTAAATAGGAAAACACAGGAACAGTTTTGCAAATTTAAAGCACTGAAATTCTATCCAGCGTACAGGGTACCCGAACCGGTTCGGGGTCCCTGCGAACCGGTTCCCCCCCCCCCCCGAACTGGTTCGGGCTGGGTCCGGGGAAGTTCGCTTGTCAAAGGGGCTTTAAACACTTAGAATAAATTCCAAGGTGTTTCTTGGAAATATCTCCATTTTCAACGTGTGATAACTTTTTCACCATAGCTCCGATTGAGGTGCTGTTTCTTCCAGTATTTTTATTGCGGAAAGATATTAAACTTTCCAATTGACCGGTCCTCCGAACGGTGGAGGTAAAATTACCAAATTGCCCTTGAACTTCCCTATCAAGCCTTGTTGCACTGTTTTGACTTCTCTTGCGTACCACTTGCGTTACGAGCCTAAATTCATGGAACGTGAAGTCGTTGAGGTAGATGAGGGACACATGATGGAGATAATAAATGCTTGATTCTCAGAATTCGGATTGAGGCCATCGTGTGCGATCGTGTAGAGACGTGCCAAATGTAGCAGCGTACGGCAAAAATAAATGAAACAGTTCGGACATGATAAAAATGTCCTTACAAATCTCCCCCTATGTCTATGCCGGTACATATATAAAAAATCCGAATTATTGAATAACAAAATTGCCTATACAAATCTACCCTTCCATGAACCCAAAATTGGAAAGATAAAAATGAAAAAGTCTTCATTGTTTCATCTTCAAATCTTCAATACATTCAAAGCTTTTCTCATCAGGGTGTGCAATGTAGAGAGCATCAATGTATTGCCTAGACACATGAGAAAAAAAATACCACGTGACATATAGAGTTTAAAATGAGCTAAACCTATATACCAATTTATGATAAGCATAAGTCAAATATCAAAACTCCCCCAAAATTTAAAATCCCCCAAAATAAGATAATTCTTTCTCCCCCTTTTTATGATGTCCCCAAATAGACAAATAAGAAGAACAAATCAAACAAGCAAAATCGGGGTGTCACGGTATTCAAAACAAAGGATCAATCAAATGGCAAACGTTCTCATGCAAGGAGATGCAAAAAAATCTTCACAAACTTTTTTTATTTTTCAATTTCTCGTGCAAAAAAAATAGATACCATTTGAAAAAAATGTAAAACATGATACAAAAATCACACCATGGATTTAAACTCAAACAACCAAGTCATGGAAATGGAATGACTGGGTGTGAACACATTCGATAGGTAAATCAACTCAATTAATCAAATGTACACGATGCATATGTGTACCCCTAACGAATGAACATCAAACGTATCCTTAGGTGTAAAAGTTTGTTGAATTTAGATGACATCGTCTTATACAAATCAACAAATCAAAGTCAAATGATTTCCACACCAAAAACGACCAAAACTATAAAGCGCATTTTCAAGGACGTGCAAACCCGTTTTAATTCTCCAACCAAACTCCCTCGTATATATTTTCTTTTAGAGGTAATATAAATTATCAAACTTTGGAGAATTGGTGCAAAAACCTAAATGGCCCACAATTTGGCATTAATTTCTTTTTATTTCCTTTCAATTTTTTCGGGCTCTTTAAACGTCTTTGGACCCCGGATAATAAAATTCCTCCATTTTTAGGTCCAATTTAACGGTGGCTTTTGCGCAAAGGATAGATAATTACCTTTCGCAGCCCCTCCCCATTTTTTAAAACAAAGCACACAAACTCACAAAACGGTTTTTATATGCACAATTTCCTTATCAAAATTTATCGCGCTTGGTTCATTTTAAGGATAGGATTGAAGTGAAAACACCCAACCAACATGTGATAAGACAAGAACAATAATCAAACAAATCCGTGTATGTGTGCTATAAGGGAAACATGAGTCAAACATGTAGGAAGTAGCACTTAATTACATCTTAATGACTGCAAACATTATAAAGCACAAGGATGAATTGACCTATTGTCTCAAAATACTATCAAATAGTCACATGTAGAATGAAATGATGTTATGACTCAGTTATCTTAAGTCTTCATCCATAAACAGTGCAAACAAAATACAAAAATCTTTTTGAATTTTCTCAAAATTTTATCAAAAGTAAAATCTTTTTGTATTTTTCAAAATAAAAAATTTATACAAAAAGTACATGTCACAATGCTAGCAAAAAAAATATCATGAAACCAAATAAAACTAGCGTATGACAAACATGCAAACACAATCATCTATATGATATGGCAAGAGAAGAATCATGTGCAAGCAAACGAGAATCAACTTGTCTAAAATCTAGTGTGTCCAAAAGTGATTTCCTAACCCAAATAGATGTGAAACAACGTGTGGGGGACTTAGGAACCAAGGTAACACTAGACTTCGACATCCTAGGACTTCTTCCAAGATCAAAACAAAATCTCCTAAGGTGACCTTTCCTACCACAATGTGAACATGTGTAAACGGGAGGAATGTTACCTAAAGTGTGATCTTTTCTAACGTCCTTGGGATTAATTGACCCTCTAAAACAAATAATGTTTTTGGCTTTAGCACTAGAAACATGAGAACAAGATGAGCCATTACCATCACTATCAAACCTACTTGAATCGTTTAAATCATTTTTAAACTTCAAAATATTTGATTCAAGCAACAAATTAGACTCTTCCCAAGACAGGGATTGCTTTTTCAAATTTCCAACAATTTCTAAAAGGGTATCCCTCTCCCCCTCAATTAAAGAAAACTTTTCCCTAAGAGTCTCTTCACGTGCCACCAACTCATTGATTAAAATATTTCTTTCAACTTTGGCACAAACACAAACCATCGAATTTTTAAGATCCTCTAATTCTTTTTCTAAAACTATGACCTTATCAACAGTCTCCTTTTTGGACAAGTTTAACGCATTAAATTCATGGTCCAAAGAAACAAATTTTTCATGATAAAAATCGGTTTGATTTTGAACCGTTTGCAAAAGATCCATCGCGGATTTAAAACGAGAATTTTCTTTTTCCAAAACTTTAATTCTTTTACAAAGCTTCAAATTCAAACTTTTTAAATTTTCAGCATGGTCGTGAAATTTTTCAAAAATAGGCTCCTCATTGAATGGGCATTCCGTGGAAAAATTGCGATTTTTCACAAAACTGATTAAAAAAATCAATATCTCACAATTTTTGCGGAATATAGGAATACGCGATAAATTAGCATAACCTGCTCTGATACCAATTTGAAAACGCATGAAATATCGATTTAAAATAAATTCGCAAGTTTCCTAGTAACCCTTATTTAATTAGAGTCTACTTTTAAACCAAATAAAATCATCCCTTAAACATGCATCTAAATCAACCCATCAAATATAAAGCATGCGACACAAAGTTAAGGAAAAATCCCCACAGGGCAAAACCTTTTATTTCTAGAACTTTGAATAATTTACAAGACCATTGACTTACATACAACCTGATAATCACCCACAAGTGTAACGCACGGTGTCTTCGGAAAACCTTTAAAGAAACGGCTAGAAATAGTGTCGGCTGGAAGTTTCCCTTTCCAGGAGGGCAGCAATGAAGAAGAGAGACGGCTTCTCCACAAGGGTATGAACAAACACACGGATGTGTTCTTGGGTTGCAAACGGATTCACAAAGGATTGGCCAAATTGTGTGAATCAAAACATGAGTCTTGGGACTCAAAAAAGTGAAGACTTGAGTTATTTGGACTCTCAAATTCATCTTTCAAAGTCTTGCAAAATAGCTCCCTCGAAGTTGGTTTAAATAGGAAAACACACGAAGAGTTTTGCGAATTTAAAGCACTGAAATTCTATCCAGCGTACAAGGTACCCGAACCAGTTCGGGGTCCCTGCGAACCGGTTCCCCCCCACCCCCGAACAGGTTCGGGCTGGGTCCGGGGAAGTTTGCTTGTCAAAGGGGCTTTCAGCACTTAGAATAAATTCCAAGGTGTTTCTTGGAAATATCTACATTTTCAACGTGTAATAACTTGTTCACCGTAGCTCCGATTGAGGTGCTGTTTCTTCCAGTATCTTTGTTGCGGAAAGATCTTAAACTTTCCAGTTGACCGGTCCTCCGAACGGTGGAGGTAAAATTACCAAATTTCCCTTGAACATCCCTATCAAGCCTTGTTGCACTGTTTTGACTTCTCTTGCGTACCACTTGCATTACGAGCCTAAAATCATGGAACGTGAAGTCGTTGAGGCAGATGAGGAACACATGATGAAGATAATAAATGCTTGATTCCCAAAATTCGGATTGAGGCCATCGTGTCCGATCGTGTTGAGACGTGCCAAAAGTAGCGGCGTACGACATAAATAAATGAAACATTTCGAACATGATAAAAATGTCCTTACAAATCTCCCCCTATGTCTATGTCGGTACATACATAAAAACTCCGAATTATCGAATAACAAAATTGCCTATACAAATCTACCCTTACATGAACCCAAAACTGGAAAGATAAAAATGAAAAAGTCTTCATCGTTTGATCTTCAAATCTTCAATACATTCAAACCTTTTCTCATCAGGGTGTGCAATGTAGAGAGCATCAATGTATTGCCTACACACGTGAGAAAAAGAAAATACCACGTGAAATATAGAGTTTAAAATGAGCTAAACATATATACCAATTTATGATAAGCATAAGTCAAATATCAAAACTCCCCCAAAATTCAAACTCCCTCAAAATAAGATAATTCTTTCTCCCCCTTTTTACGATGTCCCCAAATAGACAAATAAGAAGAACGAATCAAACAAGAAAAATCGGGGTGTCACGGTATTCAAAACAAAGGATCAATCAAATGGCAAACGTTCTCATGCAAGGAGATGCAAAAAAATCTTCACAAACTATTTTTGATTTTTCAATTTCTCGTGCAAAAAAAATAGATACCATTTGAAAAAAATGTAAAACATGATACAAAAATCACACCATGGATTTAAACTCAAGAAACAAGTCATGGAAATCGAATGAATCGGTGTGAACACATTCGATAAGTAAATCAACTCAATCAATCAAATGTGCACGATGCATATGTGTACCTCTAACGAATGAACATCAAACGTATCCGTAGGTGTAAAAGTTTGTTGAATTTAGATGACATCATCTTATAGCAATCAACAAATCAAAGTCAAATGATTTCCACACCAATAACGACCAAAACTATAAAGTGCATTTTCAAGGACGTGTAAACCCGTTTTAATTCTCCCACCAAACTCCCTCATATATATTTTCTTTTAGAGGTAATCTAAATTATCAAACTTTGGAGAATTGGTGCAAAAACCTAAATGGCCCATAATTTGGCATTAATTTCTTTTTATTTCCTTTCAATTTTTTCGGGCTCTTTAAACGTCTTTGGACCCCGAATAATAAAATTTCTCCATTTTTTAGGTCCAATTTAACGATGGCTTTTGCGCAAAGGATAGATAATTACCTTTCGCAACCCCTCCCCGTTTTTTAAAACAAAGCACACAAACTCACAAAATGGTTTTTATATGCACAATTTCCTTATCAAAATTTATCACGCTTGGTTCATTTTAAGGACATGATTGAATTGAAAACACCCAACCAACATGTGATAAGACAAGCACAGTAATCAAACAAATCCGCGCATGTGTACAAATCCGTGCATGGTTTAAATTGGAAAACACGTGAAGAGTTTTACAAATTTAAAACACGGAAATTCTATCCAGCGTACAGGGTACCCAAACTGGTTCGGGGTCCCTGCGAACCGGTTTGCCACCCCCCCCCCCCCCCCGAACCGATTCGAGCTGGGTCCGAGGAAGTTCGCTTGTCAAAGGGGCTTTCAACACTTAGAATAAATTCCAAGGTGTTTCTTGGAAATATCTCCATTTTCAACGGGCCATAACTTGTTCACCGTAGCTCGGATTGAGGTGCCGTTTCTTCCAGTACCTTTGTTGCGGAAAGATCTTAAACTTTCCAGTTGACCGGTCCTCCGAATGGTGGCTGTAAAATTACCAAATTTGCCTTGAACTTCCCTATCAAGCCTTGTTACACTGTTTTGACTTCTCTTGCGTACCACTTGCATTATGAGCCTAAAATCATGGAACGTGAAGTCGTTGAGGCAGATGAGGGACACATGATGGAGATAATAAATGTTTGATTCCCGGAATTCGGATTGGGGCCGTCGTATCCAATCATGTAGAGACGTGCCAAATGTAGGGGCGTAAGACATAAATAAATGAAACATTTTGGACATGATAAAAATTTCCTTACATCATCGTATTCTCAAATCGACATTCCCATGATCGTGCGGTCAGTTCATACAAGTTACATTGGTCCCGTACGAGGTGTTGGTGCCACTCATGGGGCCGTTCGGGGGTTGTTTCGGGTTTTTTCCCACTAACGGCAAGTTTGAAACCCTATGTCTAGAAATATTCAAATTATCATCATATTCTTCAACCGGGAGTCCCGTGATCGCGCGGTCAGATCGTACAAGTTACATTGGTCCCGTGCGAGGTGTATGTGCCACTCACGGGGACGTTCGGAGGCTATTTCAGGATTTCCCCAACTAACGTTAAGTTTTTTGCCTATGTCTAGAAATACGAAAATTATCATCGTATTCTTAAACCAGTTGTCCCCTGATCGCGTGGTCAGTTCGTACGAGTTACATTGGTCCCATGCGAGGTGTTGATACCACTTCTGGGGCCATTCGGGGGCTATTTCGAGTTTTCACCAACTAACGACAAGATTTTAAGACCAAGTCTAGAAATAAGCAAATTATCATCGTACTCTCAAATTGGTAGTCCCGTGATCGGACGGTTAGTTTTGTACAAGTTACATTGGTCCCGTGCGAGGTGTTGGTTCCCCTCACGGGGCCGTTCGAGGGCTGTTTCGGGTTTTCCCCCACTAACGGCAAGATTTTAAGTCTAACTCTAGAAATATATAAAGTATCATCGTAGACTCAAACTGGCAGTCCGATGAACGTGCGGTCAGTTCGTATGAGTTACATTGGTCCCGTGCAAGGTGTTACTGCCACTCACAGGGCCGTTCAGGGGCTGTTTTGAGTTTTCTCCTACTAACGTCAAGTTTTTAAGCCTAAGTCAAGAAATATGAAAATTATCATTGTATTCTGAAATCGGGAGTCCTGTGATCATGCGGTCAGTTTGTACGATGTTACATTCATCCCGTACGAGGTGTTGGTTCCACTCATAAGGCCATTCGGGGGCTATTATGGGTTTTCCCTCAGTAACGCCATGTTTTGCCTAAGTCCTGATATTTTTAAATTATCGTCGTATTTTCCAATCGAGATTCCCGTGATTGCGCAGACAGTTTGTACACTTATATTGGTCCCAGACGAGGTGTTGGTGCCACTCATGGGGCCGTTCGGGGACTGTTTTGGGTTTTCCCCCACTAACGTGAAGTTTTCAAACCTAAGTCTAGAAATATGTAAATTATCATCATATTCTCAAACTCGTTATCCCGTGATCGCACGGTCAGTTCTTACTAGTTACATTGGTCTCGTGCGAGGTGTTGGTTCCACTCACGGGGTCGTTTGGGGGCTCTTTCGAGTTTTCCCCACAAACGCCATGTTTTGCCTAAGTCCTGATATTTTTAAATTATCGGCATATTCTCAAACCAAGAGTTTCGTGATCACGCGGTCAATTCGTACGAGTTACATTGGTCCCGTGCGAGGTGTAGGTGCCACTCAAGGAGACATTTGGGATCTATTTTGGGATTTCCCCAACTAACGTGAAGTTTTTAAGCCTAAATCAAGAAATATAAAAATTATCATCGTATTCTTAAACCACTTGTCCCCTGATCCGTGGTCAGTACGTACGACTTGCATTGGTCCCGTGCGAGGTGTTGGTGCCACTTATGGAGCCATTCGGGGGCTATTTCGGGTCTCCCCAACTAATGGTAAGATTTCAAGACCAAGTCTAGAAATATTTGAATTATCATCGTACTCTCAAATTGGCAGTCCCGTGATCGCACTGTTAGTTTGTATAATTTACATTCGTCTCGTGCGAGGTATTGGTGCCCCTCGCGGGGCCGTTCGGGGGCTGTTTCGGGTTTTCTCTCACTAACGGAAAAATTTTAAGCCTAACTCTAGAAATATATAAATCATCATCGTACTCTCAAACTGGCAGTCCCGTGAACGTGCGATCAATTCGTACAAGTTACGTTGGTCCCGTGCGAGGTGTTACTGCCACTCACAAGGCCGTTCAGGGGCTGTTTCGAGTTTTTGCCCACTAACGTTAAGTTTTTAAGCCTAAGTCAAGAAATATGCAAATTATCATCGTATTCTAAAATCGGGAGTCCTGTTATCACGCGGTCAGTTAGTACGAGTTACATTCGTCCAGTGCGAGGTGTTGGTTCCACTCACGAGGCCATTCGGGGGTGGGCTTTCCCCCACTAACGCCATGTTTTGCCTAATTCGTGATATTTTTAAATTATCCTCGTATTCTTAAATCGGGAGTCCCGTTATCACGCAGTCTTTTCGTACGAGTTACATTGGTCCCGTGCGAGGTGTTGGTGCCACTCACGGTGACGTTTAAGGGCTGTTTTGGGTTTTCACCCACTAACGACAAGATTTTAAGTATAAGTCTAAAAAATTGAAAATTATCATCCTACTCTCAGACCTGCAGTCCCATGATCACGGGGTCAGTTCATACGAGTTACATTTGTCTCGTGCGAGGTGTTGGTGCCACTCACGAGGTCGGTTGGGGGCGGTTTTGAGTTTTCGCCCAATAACATGTTTTTAAGCCTAACAATATAAATATGCAAATTATCATTGTATTCTCAAACTCGGAGTCCCATGATCGTGCGGTCAGTTCGCATGAGTTACATTGGTCCCGTTCGAGGTGTTGGTGCCACTCACGGGGCTGTTCGGGGATGTTTCGGGTTCTCACCCACTAACTCCAAGTTTTTAAGCCTAAGTATAAAATATGAAAATTATCGTTGTTTTCTCAAATCGAAAGTCACGTGTTTCCGCAGTCAGTTTGTATGAGTTACATTGGTCCCGTGCGAGGTGTTAGTGCCACTCACGGGGCCGTTCAGGGGATGTTTCGGGTTTTCGCCCACTAACGATAGGTTTTTAAACCTAAGTCTAAAAACATGCAAATTATCATCATATTCTCCAACCGGGAGTCCTGTGATCACGCAGTTAGTTCGTACGAGTTACATTCATCATGTGCGAGGTGTTGGTTCCAATCACGGGGCTGTTCGAGGGCTTTTTCGGGTTTTCCCCACTAACGCCAAGTTTTTAGACCTAAGTCTACAAATATTCAAATTATTATCGTATTCTCAAACCAGTTGTCCTGTGATTACGCGGTCAGTTCGTACTAGTTACATTGGTCCCGTGCTAGTTGTTAGTGCCACTCACGGGGCTGTTCGGGGGCTATTTCGAGTTTTCCCCACTAATGGTAAGATCTTAAGCCCAATTTTAGAAATATGAAAATTATCGTCGTACTCTCAAATCGAGATTCCCTTGATCGCACAGTCAGTTTGTACGAGTTACATTTGTCCCGGGCGAGGTGTTAGTGCCATTCACGGGGCCGTTCGGGGGCTGTTTCGAGTTTTCGCCCACTAACGGCATGTTTTTAAGTCAACATCTAGAAATTTGAAAATTACCGTCGTATTCTCAAATTGGGAGTCCCGTTATCGAGCGGTTAGTTCGTACGAGTTACATTGGTCCCGTGTGAGGTGTTGGTGCCACTCAGAAGGCCGTTTGGGGGCTGTTATGGGATTTCCCCCAAGAACTCCATGTTTTTACTAAGTCCTGATATTTCTAAATTATCATCGTTTTCTCAAACTGAAAGTCATGTGATCGCGCGGCCAGTTCTTACGAGTTTTATTGGTCATGTGCGAGCTGTTGGTGCCACTCACGGGGCCGTTTGTGGGAAGTTTCGAGTTTCCCCCCACTAACGCCATGTTTTACCTAAGTAATTAAAATTTTAAATTATAGTCTAATTCTCAAACAAGGAGTCCCATGATCGCGCGATCAGTTCATGCAAGTTACATTAGTCATGTGCGAGGTGTTGGTGCCACTCACGGGGCTGTTCGGGGGCTGTTTCAGGTTTCCCCTCTAACGCCAAGTTTATAAACCTAAGTCTAGAAATATGCAAATTACTCTCATATTCTCAAACCAACAGTCTCGTGATCGCACGATCAGGTCGTGCGAGCTACATTGGTCCCGTGCGCGGTGTTGGTGCCACTCACGGGGCCGTTCGGGAGATCTTTCGGGTTTTCCCCATGAAAGCCATATTTTGCCTAAGTCCTGATATTTTTAAATTATCATCGTATTTTCCAACCGAGAGTCCCGTGATTGCGTGGTCAGTTCGTACAACTTACATTCGTCCCGTGCGAGGTGTTGGTGCCACTCACGGGGCCGTTCGGGGACTGTTTTGGGTTTTCTTCCACTAACGCCAAGTTTTTAAACCTAAGTCTAGAAATATGAAAATTATCATCGTATTCTCAAACTTGCTATCCCGTGATCACGCGATCAGTTCTTACGAGTTACATTGGTCCTGTGCAATGTGTTGGTTCCACTCACGGGGCCGTTTGGGGGCTCTTTCGGGTTTTCCCCACTAACGCCATGTTTTGCCTAAGTCCTCATATTTTTAAATTATTGTCATATTCTTAAATCGAGAGTCCCGTGACCGCGAGGTCAGTTCGTATGGGTTACATTTGTCCTGTGCGAGGTGTTGGTCCCACTCACGGGGCCATTCGGGGGATGTTTTGGGTTCTCCCCCACTAACGCCATGTTTTTAAGCCTAAGTCTAAAATATACATATTATCATCATATTCTCAATTCGACATTCCCATGATCGCGCGGTATGTACATACAAGTTACATTAGTACCGTGCGAGGTGTTGGTGCCTCTCATGGGGCCGTTCGGCAGTTGTTTCGGGTGTTTTCCCAGTAATACCAATTTTGTAAGCCGAAGTCTAGAAATATGCAAATTAATGTCATATTCTCCAGTCAGGAGTCCTGTGATCGCGCGGTCATATCGTATGGGTTACATTGGTCCCGTGTGAGGTGTAGGTGACACTCACGTGGACGTTCGGGGTCTATTTGGATTTCCCCAACTAACATTAAGTTTTTAAGCCTAAGTCTAGAAATACGGAAATAATCATCATATTCTTAAACCATTTGTCCCCTGATCACGTGGTCAGTTCGTACGAGTTACATTGGTCCTGTGTGAGGTGTTGGTGCCACTTATGGGGTCATTCATGGGCTATTTCGGGTTTCCCCAACTAACGGTAAGATTTTAAGCCCAAGTCTAGAAATATGCAAATTATCGTCGTACTCTCAAATTGGCAGTCCCGTGATCACACAGTTAGTTTGTACAAGTTATATTGGTCCCGTGCGAGGTGTTGGTGCCCCTCACGGGGCCGTTCGGGGGCCGTTTCTAGTTTTCCCCCACTAACGACAAGATTTTAAGTCTAACACTAGAAATATATAAATCTTCTTTGCACTCTCAAACTGGCAGTCCCGTGAATGTGCCGTCAGTTCGTACGAGTGACATTGGTCCTGTGCGAGGTGTTACTGCCATTCACAGGTCCATTCAGGGGATGTTTCGAGTTTTCGCCCACTAACGTGAAGTTTTTAACCCTAAGTCACGAAATATGCAAATAATCATCGTATTCTCGAACCGGGAGTCCTGTGATCACGCGGTCAGTTCGTACGCATTACATTCGTCATGTGCGAGGTGTTGGTTCCACTCACAGGGCCATTCGGGGGGTATTGTGGGTTTTCCACCACTAACGCCATGTTTTGCTTCATTCTTGATAATTTATATTATCCTCCTATTCTCAAATTGGGTGTCCCGTGATGGCGCAGTCAGTTCATATGAGTTACATTGGTCCCGTGCGAGGTGTTGGTGCCACTAAAGGTGGGGGCTTTTTTTTGTTTCCCTCCACTAACGACAAGATTTTAGGCCCAAGTCTATAAATTTGAAAATTATCATTGTACTCTCAGACCTGCAGTTCCGTGATCATGCGGTCTATTCATACGAGTTACATTTGTCTCGTGCGAGGTGTTGGTGTCACTCACGAGGCCGGTCGGGGGCTGTTTTGAGTTTTCGCCCAATAACAACATGTTTTTAAGCCTAAGACTAAAAATATGCAAATTATCTTCGTATTCTCAAACTGGGAGTGCCGTGATTGTGCGGTCAGTTCGTGTGAGTTACATTGGTCCCGTACGAGGTCTTGGTGCCATTCACGGGGCTGTTCGGGGGCTGTTTCGGGTTCTCACCCACTAACGCCAAGTTTTTAAGCCTATGTCTAAAATATGCAAATTATCGTCATATTCTCAAACCGGATGTCACGTGTTCGCGCAGTCAGTTTGTACGAGTTACATTGCTCCCGTGCGAGGTGTTAGTGCCACTCACGGGGCCGTTCGGGGGCTGTTTCGGGTTTTTTCCCACTAACGACAAGTTTTTAAGCCTAAGTCTAAAAACATGGAAATTATCATCATATTCTCAAACTGGGAGTCCCATTGTCGCGCGATCAGTTCGTACGAGTTACATTGGTCCCATGCGAGGTGTTGGTGCCAATCACGGGGCCGTTCGGGGGTTGTTTCGGGTTTTCACCACAAATGCCAAGTTTTTAGGCCTAAGTCTAGAAATATTCAAATTATCATCGGGTTGTTTCGGGTTTTCAAATCGGTTGTCCCGTGATAGGGCGGTCAGTTCATACTAGTTACATTGGTCCCGTGCGAGTTGTTGGTTCCACTCACGGGGCTCCTCGGGGGCTATTTCGGGTTTTCCTCCAATAACGGTAAGATTTTAAGCCTAATTCTAGAAATATGCAAATTATCGTCGTACTCTCAAATCGACATTCCCGTGATCACGTGGTCAGTTTATACGAGTTACATTAGTCCCGTGCGAGGTGTTAGTGCCACTCACGGGGCTGTTCGGGGGTTATTTCGAGTTTTCACCCACTAATGGAAAGTTTTTAAGTCAACATCTAGAAATATGAAAATTATCATCGTATTCTCAAATCGAAAGTCCCGTTATCGAGTGGTTAGTTTGTATCAGTTACATAGATCCCGTGTGAGGTGTTCGTGCCACTCACAAGGCTGTTCGGGGGCTGTTCTGGGTTTTCCCCCAAGAACTCCATGTTTTCCCTAAGTCCTGATATTTCTAAATGATCGTCGTATTCTCAAACCGATAGTCCAGTGATCGCGCGGCTAGTTCTTACGAGTTACATTGGTCCTGCGCAAGGTGTTGGTGCCACTCATGGGGCCGTTTGGGGGAAGTTTCGAGTTTTCTCGCACTAACGCCATGTTTTACCTAAGTACTTATATTTTTAAATTATCGTATAATCCTCAAACAGGTAGTCCTGTGATCACGGGATCGGTTCGTACAAGTTACATTAGTCATGTGCGAGGTGTTGGTGCCACTCACGAGGCTGTTTGGGGGCTGTTTCAGGTTTTCCCCGTCTAACGTAAAGTTTATAAGCCTAAGTCTAGAAATATGCAAATTACTGTCATATTCTCAAACCAACAGTCCCGTGATCGCGTGATCAGGTCGTACGAGTCATATTGGTCCCGTGCGAGGTGTTGGTGCCACTCACGGGGCCGTCTGAGGGATCTTTCGAGTTTTCCCCACTAATGCCATGTTTTGCCTAAGTCCTGATATTTTTAAATTATCATCGTATTTTCCAACCAAGAGACCCGTGATCACGCGGTCAGTTTGTAGAACTTACATTAGTCCCGTGCGAGGTGTTGGTGCCACTCACGGGGTCGTTCGGGGACTGTTTCGGGTTTTCCCCACTAACACCAAGTTTTTAAACCTAAGTCTAGAAATATGTAAATTATCATCGTATTCTCAAACCCGCTATCCCGTGATCGCGTGGTTAGTTCTTATGAGTTACATTGGTCCCGTGCGAGGTGTTGGTTCCACTCACGGGGCCGTTTGGGGGCTCTTTCGGGTTTTCCCCACTAACACCATGTTTTGCCTAAGTTCTGATATTTTTAAATTATCGTCATATTCTCAAACCGGGAGTCCCGTGATCGCGCGATCAGTTCGTACAAGTTATATTTGTCCTGTGCGAGGTGTTGGTCCCACTCATGGGGCCATTCAGAGGATGTTTTGGATTCTCCCCCACTAACGCCAAGTTTTTAAGCCTAAGTCTAAAATATGCAAATTATCATCGTATTCTCAAATCAACATTCCCGTGATCGCCCGGTCAGTTCATTCAAGTTACATTGGTCCCGTGCGAGGTTCTGGTGCCACTCACGGGGCTTTTCGGGGGTTGTTTCGAGTTTTTTCCCACTAACGACAAGTTTGTAAGCCTAAGTCTAGAAATATGCAAATTATCATCATATTCTCCAACCGGGAGTCCCGTGATCGCGCAATCAGATCATACAAGTGACATTGGTCCCGTGTGAGGTGTAGGTGCCACTCACGGGGACGTTTGGTGGCTATATCGGGATTTCCCCAACTAACGTTAACTTTTTAAGCCTATGTCTAGAAATACGAAAATTATCATTATATTCTTAAACCAGTTGTCCCCTGATCACGTGGTCAGTTCGTACGAGTTACATTCGTCCCGTGCGAGGTGGTTGTACCACCTATGAGGACATTCGGGGGCTATTTCAGTTTTTGGCCCACGAACGTTATGTTTTTAAGCCTAAGTCAAGAAATATGTAAATTATCACCGTACTCTTAAATTGGCAGTCCCGTGATCGCGCGTTCAGTTCATATGAGTTACATTCATCCCGTGCGAGGTGTTGGTTCCACTCACGACGCCATTTGTACTCTCAAATTGAACGTGTGGTTAGTTCGTATGAGTTACATTGGTCCCGAGCGAGGTGTTATTGCAACTCACCGGGCCGTTTAGGGTCTGTTTTGGGTTTTCGCCCACTAACGTTAATTTTTTAAGCCTAAGTCAAGAAATATGAAAATTATCATCGTAATCTCAAATCGAGAGTCCTGTGATCACACGGTCAATTTGTACAAGTTACATTGGACCCATGCGAGGTGTTGGTTCCACTCACGAGGCCATTCGGGGGCTATTGTCGGTTTCCCCCACTAACGCCATGTTTTTCCTAATTGTTGATATTTTTAAATTATCCCCGTATTCTCAAATTAGGAGTCCCGTGATCACGCAGTAAGTTCGTACGAGTTACATCAGTCCCGTGCGAGGTGTTGGTGCCATCACGGGGCCGTTTGGGGGCTGTTTTGGGTTTTCCCCCACTAACGACAAGATATTATGCCTAAGTCTAGAAATATGAAAATTATCGTCGTACTCTCAGACCTTCAGTCCCGTGATCACGCGGTCAGTTCATAAGAGTTACATTTGTCTCGTGTGAGGTGTTGGTTCCACTCACGAGGCCGATCGGGGGCTATTTTGAGTTCTCGCCCAATAACGACATGTTTTTAAGCGTAAAACTAGAAATATGCAAATTATTGTCATACTATCAAACTCGGAGTCCCATGATCGGGTCGTCAGTTCGTACGAGTTACATTGGTCCCGTGCGAGGTGTTAGTGCCACTCACGAAGCTATTTTGGGTTCTCACCCACTAACGCCAAGTTTTTAAGCCTAAGTCTGAAATATGCATATTATCGTCATATTCTTAAACCGAAAGTCACGTGTTTGCGCAGTCAGTTTGTACGAGTTACATTAGTCCCGTGTGAGGTGTTAGTGCCACTTACGGAGCCGTTCGGGTGTTGTTTTGGGTTTTTACCCACTAACGCCATGTTTTTAAGCCTAAGTCTAAAAATATTCAAATTATCATTGTATTCTCAAATCGGTTGTCCCATGATAGCGCAGTCAGTTCGTACTAGTTACATTGGTCTCGAGCGAGTTGTTGGTGCCCCTCACGGGGCTGTTCGGGGGGCTATTTCGGGTTTTCCCCCACTAACAGTAAGATTTTAAGCCTAATTTTAGAAATATACAAATTATCATTGTACTCTCAAATCGACATTCCCGCGATCGCGCCGTCAGTTTGTATGAGTTACATTGGTCCCGAGCGAGGTGTTAGTTCCACTCACGGAGCTGTTTGGGGGCTGTTTCGAGTTTTCGCCCACTAACGACAAGTTTTTAAGTCTACGTCTAGAGATATGAAAATTACCGTCGTATTCTCAAATCAGGAGTCCCGTTATCGAGTGGTCAGTTCGTACGAGTTACATTGGTCCCGTGTGAGGTGTTGGTGCCACTTACAAGGCCGTTCGGGGGCTGTTCTCGGTTTTCCCCAAAGAACTACATGTTTTGCCTAAGTCAAGATATTTCTAAATTATCATTGTATTCTCAAACCGACACTCCTGTGATTGCGTGACCAGTTCTTACGAGTTACATTGGTCCTGTGCGAGGTGTTGATGCCACTCACGAGGCCATTTGGGGGAAGTTTCGTGCTTTCCCCCACTAACTCCATGTTTTACCTAATTCCTTATATTTTTAAATTATCGTCTAATTCTCAAAAATGTAGTCTCATGATCGCGCGATCAGTCCGTGCGAGTTACATTAGTCATGTGCGAGGTGGTGGTGCCACTCACGGGGCTGTGCGGGGGTTGTTTCAGGTTTTCCCCTCTAACGCCAAGTTTATAAGCCTAAGTCTAGAAATATGCAAATTACTATCATATTCTCAAACCAGCAGTCCCGTGATCGCGCGGTCAGGTCGTACGAGTTACATTGGTCCCATGCGAGGTGTTGGGGCAACTCACGGGGTCGTTCGGGGGATCTTTCGAGTTTTCCCCACTAACGCCATGTTTTTCCTAAGTCGTGATACTATTAAAAATCTTCGTATTTTCCAACCGAGAGTCCCGTGATCGCGCGGTCAGTTCGTAGGAGTTACATTGGTACTCTGCGATGTGTTAGTGCCACTCACGGGGACGTTCGGGGACTGTTTCAGGTTTTCCCCCACTAACGCCAAGTATTTAAACCTAAGACTAGAAATATGTAAATTATCGTCGTATTCTCAAACCTTCTTTCCCGTGATCTTACGGTCAATTCTTACGAGTTATATTGGTCCCGTGCGAGGTGTTGATTCCACTCACGGGGCCGTTTGGGGGCTCTTTCGGGTTTTCCCCACTAACGCCATGTTTTTCCTAAGTCCTGATATTTTTAAATTATCATCATATTCTCAAACTGGGAGTCCCGTGATCGTTCGGTCAGGTCGTACGAGTTGCATTTGTCCTATGCGAGGTGTTGGTCCCACTCACGGGGCCATTCGGGTGCAGTTTCGGGTTCTCCCCCACTAACGCCATGTTTTTAAGCCTAAGTCTAAAATATGCAAATTGTCATCATATTCTTAAATCGACATTCCCATGATCGCGCAATCAGTTCATACAAGTTACATTGGTCCCGTGTGAGGTGTTGGTGCCACTCACGGGGCCGTTCGGGAGATGTTTCGGGTTTTTACCCACTAACGATAAGTTTTTAAGCCTAAGTACAGAAATACACAAATTATCGGCGTATTCTCAAATTGGGAGTCCTGTGATCGCACGGTCAGATCATACGAGTTACATTGGTTCAGTGCGAGGTGTCGGTGCCACTCACGGGGACGTTGGAGGCAATTTCGGGATTTCCCCATCTAACATTAAGTTTTTAAGCCTAAGTCTTGAAATACGGAAATTATCATCGTATTCTTAAACCAGTTGTCCCCTGATTGCGTGGTTAGTTCGTACGAGTTACATTGGTCCCGTGCGAGGTATTGGTGCAACTTATGGGGCCATTCGAGAGCTGTTTCGAGTTTTCCCCAACTAACAACAAGATTTTAAACCTAAGTCTACAATTATGCAAATTATCATCGTACTTTCAAATTGGCAGTCCCATAATCGCACGGTTAGTTTATACAAGTTACATTGGTCTCGTGAGAGGTGTTGATGCCACTCACGGGGCCGTTTAGGGGCTATTTCGAGTTTTACCCCATGAACGCCATGTTTTTCCTAAGTCCGGATATTTTTAAATTGTCATTGTATTCTCAATACAGGATTCCCGTGATTGTACGGTCAGTTCGTACGAGTTACATTGGTCCCGTGTGAGGTGTTGGTGCCACTCACAAGGCCGTTCGGGGGATGTTTCGGGTTTTCCCCGATGAATGTCATGTTTTGCCTATGTCCTGATCTTTTTAAATTATCATCATATTCTCAAACCAGGAGCCCCGTGATCGCACGGTCAGTTCGTACGAATTACATTGGTCCTGTGCGTGGTGTTGGTCCCACTCACGGGGCCGTTCGAGATTTTTTCGGTTCTCCCCCACTAACGCCAAGTTTATAAGTATTAGTCTAAAATATGCAAATTATCTCATATTCTCAAATTAGTAGTCACATGATCGCACGATCAGTTTGTACGAGTTACATTGGTCCCCTGCTAGATGTTGGTGCCACTTACGGGGCCGTTCGGGGGCTGTTTCCTATTTTCCCCCACTAACGAAAAGATTGTGAGCCTAAGTTTAGAAATATGAAAATCATGATCGTACTCTCAAACTCGTAGTCTTGTGATCACGCAGTCAATTCATACAAGTTACATTCGTCTGGTGCAAGGTGTTGGTGCTACTCACGGGGCCGTTCGGTGGTTGTTTCTGGTTTTATCCCACTAATGGTAAGTTTTTAAGTGTAAGTCTAGAAATATGGAAATTATCATTGTATTATCAAATCGGGAGTCCCGTGATCATGCGATCAGTTCGTACTGGTTACATTGGTCCCCTGCGAGGTGTTGGTGCCACTCACGGGGCCGTTCGGAGGCTATTTCGGGCTTTCCCCCACGAACGCCATGTTTTGCCTAAGTCCTGATATATTTAAATTATTGTTGTATTCTCAAACTGGGAGTCCCGTGATCACGCAGTCAGTTCATACGTGTTTCATTGGTCCTGTGCGAGGTGTTGGTGCCAGTCACGAGGCCGTTCAGGGGTTGTTTCGGGTTTTCACCCACTAACAGCAAGTTGTTAAGCCTAAGTCTAGAAACATCCAAATTATATTCGTATTCTCAAACCGACTGTCCCGTGATCGCGTGGTCAGTTTGTACACGTTACATTGGTCTCGTGCATGGTGTTGCCGCCACTCATGGGGCCGTTTGGGGTTGTTTCGAGATTTCGCCCACGAATGCCATGTTTTGCATAAGTCTTCATATTTTTAAAATATCGTCGTATTCTTAAATCGGGTGTCCGATGATCACACAGTCAGTTCATAGGAGTTACATTGGTCCTGTGCCAGGTCTTGGTTCCACTCACGGGGCCGTTCGGGGTCTGTTTCGGGTTCTCCCTGTCACACCCCAAACCCAATATCCATACTAATCATTTATTATTAGAATAATTACCTCATAAATATTGAGCCCATTAGAAATATAATTCATCTATCCATATTTTACAGCATAATATGCATAATCAACATATTATTATTCTTGTACCATAACGAAATCAATATCAGAGTCATAATTAAGCGGACGTACAATGCTCTGATTAAATATTACAATCATCAACTCAATCCCTACTAACTCAATATATACAATGTGTGAGTATATTAAAACATTCAGCATGACAATGATAAAATCCCCATATTTAAACCCCAACTCTCTCCAATGGTGCATCTCTCAAAGTTACTGATATGGTATCCTAGCTGGCAGCGTACAAACCTGAAATTGTTAAAATATAAACTGTAAGCATTTAGTTTAGTGAGGTACTCCTTACCTGAAACGGAATACCAATTCTATATCGAATCGGTGGATATGAAATCTGAACAATCCTGCCTATTGGCAATATCAAATCCTGGATCATAAGATCCAAAAAATTCTGGCCATTGGAAATAACAAATCCTGGATCATAAGATCCAAATAATTCTGCCCATTGGCAATAACAAATCCTGGATCATAAGATCCAAATAATTCTGCCCATTGGCAATAACAAATCCTGGATATTTGAATATCCAAACAAATCCTGAATACCAAAGTATTCAAACAAATCCTCTCTTAGAGCTATATTCAAATCCAACATATCATTTTCATATCTATATATGAACAGTCATAAGTACACTCACCTTGATAGTTTAACTGGATTTTCCCTTGCCCTTATTTGGTACTTGTTCAATCAACTCTTCTTCCTTTCCTATCATTCTTAAAATATTAGTATCATCATAATAATATCAATAATCCAAATAATGCTTTAAACATAATTCAATCTATAAGCATCATATGATTCAATTCAAATCATTTATCACAAGTGAAGTTCCATCCAAATCTATGTTAATATATTTAACATATCCAAATCATAGACCAAATATACATTCATTTATTCTTCGAAATTCAATCCTTATCATATTAGGATTCCAATACAAAAGTCGATGATATATTTCAATTTTTCAAGCGCAAGATATGCCCATTTCTTTACCACATAACAAATCTGCCCTATAGGCTCTTTTATCGTTCATTCAACTTCCAGGAATTTTCATAATTTTTATACATCATAAATTTCTATAATATTTCCCCAAACATCATTAAACATATTGAACAATACAAAATTAAAGTTTAATAATTTTTAGGGTTCGTTTCCTATGTCAAGTAAAACATCGAACACATGGCAGGCATACTTCTACCCTTAGGGCAGATTTCATACCCGAAATTCAAACTCTCACCAAAGACTCATTTATTTGTATTTTCACATGATTTTCGGATATGTCATACATATATGAGTCCAGGTTAATCTAAAATTTGAATCAATCAATTCCAGTAAGTATACAAAAATATATGGAAGTTTGAATAAACAAAGTTTCTGAACAAAGCAGTTTTAGGGTTTTGTACATTCAACTTAACTTAAACTTGCATATATCCATACATATGCACCCAATCATGAAATGGCAATAAAAAAATCAATTATTTATATCACATAAATCATAAATGCAAGAAAAATAACAAGATTCATGGTTGGAATCACCTTAGGGGCTTTTATGTAATTTATATGAATTTTTTTGAATGTTTCTCCTCACTTTCTTCTTCCTAAACCTCACAATTGTTTTTCCTCAACTTAAAACTCTCCCAAACTGCGTTTTCTGCAGAAAGGAGGATATCTCAAGGGTTTAAGTCGGCCAATACAACCTCCACCTCCAACCAATCAATTTATAACATGTGGCATCATATAAAACAAAATATCATTTAAGGCTAAATGACTACTTTAGCCCCTCTTCATAAAAAGACAACATCTTCCCACTCAGATGTCTGTTCGATGGACCATTTGTTGTGTTTCAAACCTAACTCATATATATACAATTATCTAGTTTATACCTCAAGTCAATTGTTATTTCATAAAGGTCAAAACTAGTCTTAAACTTGAACATTCCTACCTAAAACTTCAAAATTTCACATTTGTAACTAATTCAATATTTCATGCTTTATGGCGCTAGGATTAGACTAAATATAATGATTTAACATTATATATACTAATAACATATTATCCATATCTCCTAAGCCAATCATGATTTAAACATAACTTATCATAATTATATTCGGGTTGTCACACTCCCCCACTAACGCCAAGTTTTTAAGACTTAGTCTAAAATATGAAAATTATCTTCGTATTATCAAACCGATAGTCCCATGATCACGCGGTCTATTCATATGAGTTACATTGGTCCCGTGTGAGGTGTTGGTGCCAATCACGGGGGCCATTCGGGTGCTGTTTCGGTTTTTCCCCAACTAACGACAAGATTTTAAGCCTAAGTCTAGATAATTGCAAATCATCATCGTACTCTCGAACAGGAAGTCTCGTGATCGCGCGGTCAGTTCGTACGAGTTACGTTGGTCCGATGCGAGGTGTTGGTGCCACTCACGAGGTCATTCGGGGACTGTTTTGGGTTTTCGCACACTGACGGAAAGCATTTAAGCCTAAGTGTAGAAATATGTAAATTATCATCATATTCTCAAATCGGGAGTCTCGAGATCGCGTGATCAGTTCGTACGAGTTACATTGGTCTCGTGCGAGTTGTTGGTGCCACTCACGGGATAGTTCAGGGACTGTTTCGGGTTTGCCACCACTAACGCCAAGTTTTTAAGCCTAATTCTAGAAATATGCAAATTATCATCGTATTCTCAAATCGGTTGTCTCGTGATCGCGCGGTCACTTCGTATGAGTTACATTGATCCCATACGAGGTGTTAGTGCCACTCACGGGGCCGTTTGGGGGAAGTTTGGGGTTTTCCCCCACTAACACCATGATTTTCATAAGCAATGATATTTTTAAATTACCATCTTATTCTTGAACAGGGAGTCCCGTGATCGCGCGATCAGTTCGTGTGGGTCACATTAGTCCTGTGCGAGGTGTTGGTGCCATCACGGGGCTGGTAGGGGGCTGTTTCGGCTTTTCCCCCTCTAATGATAAGTTTATAAGCCTAAGTCCAGAAATATGCAAATTATCATCGTATTCTCAAACCGACAGTCCCGTGATCGCGCGGTCAGGTCGTACGAGTTACATTGGTCCCATGCGAGGTGTTGGTGCCAATCACGGGACCGTTCGGGGCTATTTCAGGTTCTCCCCCACTAACACCATGTTTTTTATCCTAAGACTAAAATATGCAATTTATCTTCATATTCTCAAACTGGCATTCCTGTGATTGTGCGGTCTACTCATACGAGTTACATTGGTCCCATGCGAGATTATGTTACCACCCACGGTGCCGTTCGGGGGCTAGTTTAGGTTTTCGCCCACTAATGGCAAGTTTTTAAGCTTAAGTCTACAAATATGGAAATTATCATCATATTCTCTAACCATGAGTCTCGTGATCACGTGGTCAGTTCGTACGAGTTACATTGGTCCCGTGAGAGGTATTGGTGCCACTCAAAGGGCCGTTCAGGGGTTGTTTCTCCACTAACGCCTAGTTTTTAAGGCTAAGTCTAGAAATACAAAAATTAACATCGTATTCTTAAACCGATTGTCTCGTGATCACTTGGTCAGTTTGTATGAGTTACATTGGTACCGTACGAGGTATCGGTGCCACTCAAAGGGCCGTTCAGGGGTTGTTTCGGGTTTTCCCCAACTAACAGAAAGATTTTAAGCCTAAGTTTAGAAATATGAAATTATCATTGTATTCACCAACTGGGAGTCCCTAGATCGTGCGATCATTTCGTACGACACTCACAGGGCCGTTCGGGGGCTATTTCAAGTTTTCCCACAAGAACGCCATGTTTTGCCTAAGTCCTGATATTTTCAAATTATCATCATATTCTCAAACTGGGAGTCCCGTGATCACGTGGTCAGTTCGCACGAGTTACATTGTTCCTATGCGAGGTGTTGGTCCAACTCACGGGGCCGTTCGGGGGCTGTTTCGGGTTCTCCCCCGCTAACGGCAAGTTTATAAGCCTAATGTTAAAATACGAAAATTATAGGCGTATTCTCAAACTGATAGTCCCATGATCGCGTGATCAGTTCGTACGAGTTATATTGGTTCCTTGCTAGGTGTTGGTTCCTCTCAAGGGGTCGTTCGGGGGCTGTTTTGGGGTTTTCCCCACTAACAACAAGATTTTAAACCTAAGTCTAAAATTATGAAAATCATCATCGTACTCTCAAACTGGAAGTCTCACGATCGCGCAGTCAATTCGTACGAGTTACATTCGTCCAGTGCGAGGAGTTGGTACCACTCAGGGGGCCGTTCAGGGGCTATTTTGGGTTTTCACCCGCTAACGGGAAGTTTTTAAACCTAAGTCTAGAAATATGCAAATTACCGTCGTATTTTACAACCGAGAGCCCCGTGATGGCGTGGTTAGTTCGACGAGTTACATTGGTCCCGTGCGAGGTGTTAGTGCCACTCATGGGCCGTTTAAGGGCTATTTAGGGTTTTCCCCCATGAATGCCATATTTTGCCTAAGTCCTGGTATTTTTAAATTATCATCGTATATTCAAACTGGGAGTCCCATGATCACGCGGTCAGTTCATACGAGTTACATTGGTGCCGTGAGAGGTGTTGGTGCCACCCACAGGGCCGTTTAGGGGATGTTTCGGGTTTTCACCCGCTAAAAGCAACTTTTTAAGACTAAGTGTAAAAATATGCAAATTATCATTGTATTCTCAAACCGGATATCCCGTGATCACACGATCAGTTCGTATAAGTTATATTGGTCCCGTGCGAGGGGTTGGTGCCACTCACAGGGTCGTTTGGGGGATGTTTTGGGTTTTCCCCACTAACGCCATGTTTTGATTAAGTCCTGATATTCTTAAATTATTATCCTATTCTGAAACAGGGAGTCCCATGATCGTATAGTCAGTTCGTACGAGTTACATTGGTCCTGTGCGAGGTATTGTTGCCACTTAATGGGTCGTTCGGGGGTTGTTTCGGGTTCTCCCCCACTACCACCAAGTTTTTGACCCTAAGTCTAGAAATATGCAAATTATCATCATACTCTCAAATCGAAAGTCCCGTGATCACGCGGTCAGTTTGTATGAGTTGCATTGGTCCCGTGGGAGGTGTTGGTGCCACTCACGAGGCCGTTCGAGGGCTGTTTTAGGTTTACCCCCACTAATGGAAAGATTTTAAGCCTAAGTCTAGAAATATGAAAATCATCATCGTACTCTCAAACTGGCAGTCTCATGATCATATGATCAATTCGTATGAGTTACTTTGGTCCGGTGCGAGGTGTTTGTGCCACTCATGGGGCCATTCTGGGGCTATTTTGGGTTTTCGCCCACTAACGATATGTTTTTAAGCCTAAGTCTAGATATATTCAAATTATCATCGCATTCACAATCCGGGAGTCCTATGATCACGCGATCAATTCATACTAGTTACATTGGTCCCGTGCGAGGTTTGGTGCCACTCACGGGGCCGTTCGGGGGCTATTTTAGGTTTTCCCCCACGAACGCCAGGTTTTGCCTAAGTCGTGGTATTTTTAGATTATCATGACATTCTCAAACCGGGAGTCACGTGATCATGCGGTATGTTCATACGAGTTACATTAGTTTCGTGCGAGGTGTTGGTACCACTCATCGGGCCGTTCAGGGGCTGTTTCGGGTTTTTTTACCACTAACGGCTAGTTTTTAAGCCTATGCCTAGAAATATGAAAATTATCATTGTATTCTCAAACTGGCTATCATGTGACCGTGCGGTCAGTTCGTATAAGTTACGTTTGTCCCGTGCGTGGTGTTGGTGCCACTCACGGGGCCATTTGGGGGATGTTTCGGGTTTTCCTTCACTAACGCCATGTTTTGCCCAAGTCCTGATAGTTTTAAATTATCATCTTATTCTAAAAGAGGGATTCCCATTATCGCGCGATTAGCTCGTACGAGTTACGTTGGTCCTGTGCGAGGTGTTGGTGCCACTCAGGGGACCATTCGGGGGCTATTTCGGGTTCTCCCCTACTAACGCTAAGTTTTTAAGCCTAAGTCTAGAAATTTGTAAATTATTATTATATTCTCAAAACGAAAGTCCCGTGATCGCGTCTTGAGTTCATACGAGTTACATTTGTCCCGTGCGAGGTGTTGGTTCCACTGATGGGGACGTTTGGTGCTATTTCAAGTTTACCCCCACTAACGACAAGGTTTTATGCCTAAGTATAGAAATATGCAAATTATCATCGTACTCTCAAATCGAAAGTCCCATGATCGCGCGGTCAGTTTGGACGAGTTACATTGGTCCCGTGGGAGGTGTTGGTGTCACTCATGGGGCCGTTCGGGGGATGTTTCGGGTTTTTCCCACTATCGACAAGTTCTTAAGCCTAATTATAGAAAAATGCAAATTATCGTTGTATTCTCAAAACGATAGTCCCATTATCACGCGGTCAGTTGGTAGGATTTACATTGGTCCCGTGCGAGGTGTTAGTGCCATTAACTGGGCCATTCGGGGGTTGTTCTGGGTTTCCCCATGAACGACATGTTTTGCATAAGTCCCGATATTTTGATAATATTGTCCTATTCTCAAACCGAGAGTCCCGTGATCGAGTAGTCAGCTCATAAGAGTTACATTTGTCCCGTGCGGGATGTTGGTGCCACTCACGGGGCTGTTTTGGGTTTTTCCCCACCAACGACAAGTTTTTAAGACTATTCCTAGAAGTATGCAAATGATCATCGTATTATCAAATTGGGAGTCCCACGATCACGCGATTAGTTCGTACGAGTTACATTGGTCCCATGCGAGGTGTTGGTACCACTCAGGTGGCCGTTTGGGGGATGTTTCGGGTTTTCCCATACTAACGCCATGTTTTGACTAAGTCCTAATATTTTTAAATTATCATCTTATTCTTAAATAGGGAGTCTCATTATCACGCAGTCAGTTCGTACGAGTTACATTGGTCCTGTGCGAGGAGTTGGTGCCACTCACGGGACCGTTCAGGGGCTATTTCGGGTTCTCCCCTACTAACGCTAAGTTCTTAAGACTAAGTCTAGAAATCTGTAAATTATTGTTGTATTCTCAAAATGACAGTCCCGTGATCGCGCGATCATTTCATACGAGTTACATTTGTCTTGTGCGAGGTGTTGGTGCCACTTAGGGGGACGTTTGGCGGCTATACCGGGTTTTCCCCCACTAACGACAAGATTTCAAGCCTAAGTATAAAAATATGCAAATTATCATCGTACTCTCAAATTGGCAGTCCCGTGATTGCGCGGTCAGTTTGTACGAGTTACATTGGTCCCGTTGGAGGTGTTGGTCCCACTCATGGAGTCGTTCGGGGGTTGTTTTGGGTTTTTACCCACTAACGGAAAGTTATTAAGCGTAAGTATAAAAAATATGCAAATTATCATCGTATTCTTAAACTGAGAGTTCCATGATCGCGTGGTCAGTTCGTACGAGTTACAATAGTCGTGCGCGAGGTGTTGCTGCCACTCACTGGGCCGTTTGGGGGCTATTTTGGGTTTCCCCATGAACATCATGTTTTTCCTAGGTTCTAATATGTTTAAATTATCGTCGTATTCTCAAATCGGGAGTACCGTGATCGAGCGATCAGTTCATAAAGTTGCATTGGTCCCGTGCGGGGTGTTGGTGCCACTCACGAGGCCGTTCAGGGGTTGTTTTGGATTTTTCTCCACTAACGACAAGTTTTTAAGACTAAGCCTAGAAATAAGAAAATTATCATCGTATTATCAAATCAGGAGTCCCGTGATTGCACGGTCAGTTCATACGAGTTACATTGGTCCCATGTGAGGTGTTGGTGCCACTCACGGGGCCGTTCGGGGGTTGTTTTGGATTTCCCCCACTAACGGCAATATTTTAAGCCAAAGCCTAAAAATATGCAAATCATCATCGTACTCTTAAGCTGGCAGTCCGGTGATCGCGCGGTCAGTTCGTACGAGTTATATTGGTCCCGTGCGAGGTGTTAGTGCCACTGATGGGGCAATTTGGTGGCTATTTCGGGTTTTCACCCACTAACGGCAAGTTTTTAAGACTAGTCCTAGAAATATGCAAATTATCATCATATTCTCCAATCGGGAGTCCCATGATCGCGCGATTATTTTATACGAGTTATAGTGGTCCCGTACGAGGTGTTGGTACCACTCACGGGGCCGTTTGGGAGATGTTTCAGGTTTTCCCACACTAACGCCATGTTTTGACTAAGTCCTAATATTTTTAAATTATCGTCTTATTCTTAGATAAGGAGTCCCATTATCATGCGGTCAGTTTGTACGAGTTACATTGGTCCTGTGCGAGGTGTTGGTGCCACTCACGGGACCGTTTGGGGGCTATATCGGGTTCTACCCTACTAACGCTAAGTTTTTAAGGCTAAGTCTATAAATATGTAAATTATTGTTGTATTCTCGAAATGGCAGTCCCGTGATTGCGTGGTCATTTCGTACGAGTTACATTTGTCACGTGCGAGGTGTTGGTGCCACTTACGAGGACGTTTGGGGGCTGTTTCTGGTTTTCCCCCACTAATGACAAGTTTTTAAGACTAAGTATGGAAATATGCGAATTATCATCATACTCTCAAATTGATAGTCCTGTGATCGCGCGGTCAGTTTGTACGAGTTACATTGGTCCCGTGGGAGGTGTTGGTGCCACTCATGGAGCCGTTCTGGTGTTGTTTCAGGTTTTTTCCCACTAACGGCAAGTTTTTAAGAAGTAAGTATTAAAAATATGCAAATTATTGTTGTATTCTCAAAGCGAGATTCCCATGAATACGCGGCCAGTTCGTACGAGTTACATTGGTCCCGTGCGAGGTGTTGCTGCCACTCACTAGGCCGTTCGGGGACTATTTTGGGTTTCTCCACGAACAACATGTTTTGCCCAGGTCCTGATATTTTTAAATTATCATCGTATTCTCAAACTGAGAGTACCGTGATCGAGCGGTGAGTTCATAAGAGTTACATTGGTCCCGTGCGGGGTGTTGGTTCCACTCACGAGGCCGTTCAGGGGTTGTTTCGGGTTTTTCTCCACTAACGGCAAGTTTTTAAGACTAAGCCTAGAAATAAGAAAATTATCATCGTATCATCAAATCAGGAGTCCCGTGATTGCGAGGTCAGTTTGTACGATTTACATTGGAGGGTAGATTTGTATATGCAATTTTTTATGATTGATAATTCGGATGTTTGTTTTTATGTATGTACCGGCATAGACATAGGGGGAGATTTGTAATGACATTTTTGTCCATGAGCATTTTATATGTCGTACGTCGTTACACCATTGAGAAAATTCAAGAATCATACGCTCATCAACGGAATCCGAATATCAAAGGAAGAAAAAGAATCAGGGAACAGACCGGACCGATCCGGCTCAGATAAAAGAACTGATCCGGTTCCTCCGGACCGATCTGCCTAAAGAGACCGGACCCATCCGCCTGCTGAGGTGAGGCCAGTGTACCCCGGATCCATAGCGAACCGATGAAGCTAAAAAGCCGAACCGATCCGATGCCAACCAGATTGATCCGCCTTCAAAAAAGGAACCGATCCGATGTCACCGGACCGATCCGCCTAAAGATACCGGACCGATCCGACGAGGATAATTTCAAACAGATCGTGTTCAGATCATGTTATTTTAGGGTTCAAGTTCTCCTATTTAATCCCACTACGGGAAGTGGTTTTTCTAAGACTTCTACACACGATTTTCAGAGCAGAGAAAGCCCTAAGTTTTCACCTATTGAGTACCAATACTCTAGGTATTTTGAGTCACACAAATTTCATACATTTGTGAATCCTTTTGGTAACCCAGGAACGCAGTTTTGCAGTTCAACCCCTTGTGGAGGAGACCGTTCTTCTTCTCCATTGCAGCCCTACTGGAAAGGGATAATTCCAGCCGCGACTAAAGAATCCGATACCCGAGGGTTATTCTTAGTCAACTTGTATTTTCATTGTAATCCGATTGTAAGCCATTTTCTTACAAATTATAGTGAAAATAAATGGTTTTTCCCCTGTGGGGGATTTTCCCTTAATTATGTGTGTTTGAATAACTCTTGCATGATTTCATATTGTTTCAACCACACCTAGTTGCACTTATGCTTATCATATATTGGTATCAGAGCAGGTTACGCTAATCTATCGCGTATTCCTTTTTCCGCAAAATTTTTCTAATATATCAATTTTCTGAAAAAATTGATTTTTGAAAAAGTGCGTGTTCAAATGGAGAAGTCATATTATAAAATGCCTGTTTTTGACGGGACAAATTATGCTTATTGGAAAGCCCGTATGAGGTCGGCTTTAAAAGCCATTGATGAACGTGTCTGGATTTTGGTTGAACGAGGATGAACTCCTCCCATTGTGACTGTTGATAATGTGACCAACTTGAAACCTGACATTTCTTGGTCTGATGAAGAAATTAAATGGTCATCTTTTAATTCTAAGGGTCTAAGTGTTATTTCTGGGTCTGTCACACCTGATGAGTTCAAACGTATAATGACGTGTACCACGTAAAAAGAGGCATGGGATGTTTTACAACTCACCCATGAAGGAACTAATGTTGTGAAAGAGTCTAAGTTGCAAAACTTGACAACTCAATTTGAAACAATCACCATGCATGATTCTGAATGCTTTGATGAATTTTATGCTAGACTTTCTGACATTGTGAATACTATTTTTAATCTTGGTGAACATATTCCGAATGCTAGAGTTGTTAAAAAGATTCTTCGTTCTTTGCCTAAGCATTTTATTCCTAAAGTTACTGTGCTAAATTCTATGGGTAATTTAAATACGCTAAAATTGGAAGAACTTGTAGGAGATTTGCAAACTTATGAAATTGATATGTTCCCTAAAAATGCTAAATCTAAAGATAAGGGAATTGCACTTAAAGCCCAAGAGAGAAGGAGTGAGGGGTTAGCTAGAAAGAGGGTAGAGTCATCTAGAAAGAGAGAGACTGACATGTCAGATTCTGAGTGCGATTTTGACTTAGATGATTTGGCTCTTTTCGCAAAAAATTTCAAGAGGATTCTCAAATTTAAGAAAAATGGCAATTTTAAAGATAAAAAGAAATTTGAGAAAAATAAGTTTGAAAAGAAAAATGAAAAGGTTTCCAGAAATCCTCCTCTGAAAGAAAGTGAGAGATGTTTTGAGTGTGATGGTAGGGGTCATAGAGCTTTTGAGTGTGCCAATCGTCTGAATAGAGAGAAAGGGAAATCTGTCCTTAATGCTACCCTTAGTGATGACAGTGAGGTCGAGACGGTGGATTCTGGAGATGAGTCACCGCATGAGTGTAACTTCACTGCATTCATGGCCAGCCAAGTAAGCACTCCTAGTTCTCCTCACGACGTTGAGGATGATGCTTCACAGGGACACCTCGACAGTGAAATCGATGTGAGTGAGGGGGAGGATGACACAAGTGAGAGCGAGAGTGATATACAACGTGCCTACGCTGAGTTATATTCTGAGTCTTTTAAAACTAAAAAGCGTAACAAAGCATTAGTTCTTAAGATCACCTGCTTAGAGGAAGATTTAAAGAAAGAGAGTTCTCCACCTGCTCCGCCCTGAGAGAGAGAGATTATACTTGTGTCGAGAATGAGAATTTGTTTAGAGAGAGAGAGAGTGTTTTAGAGAAAGATAAAGGGGACTTGATTAAGCAAGTGGCTAGTCTTACGAGTCAGCTCCATTCCTCCGTGGAGACTCGGAAGAAACTTGAAGCCCGTGTTGCCCAGCTGACTCATGATCTTGAGAAAGCACGGGAAGTCAAGGTACAAATCGAGGACAGATCTAGGAAGATGGGAAAGATGCTCCTCGGCCCCGCTTTAGGTTTTGGTGATCGTCAAGGAATTGGATATGATGGTGCCTCCACGTCCCAAATTGCACCTGGACCAGTTCCTGAGTTTACTACAACTCCTTATGGTCACCGTAAAAAACCTCGTAGGAGAGTTCGACCAAGAAAAGAAAACCAAGGTCCGCCTTTGACTGTACTCTTTTGTACTTATTGCAAAAGAAAAGGCCACCTTAGGGAAACTTGATATAGCATGGGTCGGACAAGACGTACTACTGCTCCACCACGTCATACTAATGAGTTTTCTAGTATGAGAGAGCGAGTTGAGTTCTTAGCTGCCACGACTCAGAGTTTAATGAAAGAATTCCGACGGATCTCTTTGCCGTTAGTGAATACTTCTCACATTCCAGCTAAAATCAACAATAACAAAGGCAAACAAACGATCATTTTGACTTGGGTTCCTAAGAAAGATAAAAAGGCTTTTGTTGTTCATGTTGCCCTCTCAAAGCACATAATACCTCTCAGTGGTATTTTGATAGTGGGTGCTCCAGACACATGACAGGTGATGCCTCATTTTTTACTACTCTTGAGGACTATCAAGATGTCAAAGTCACCTTTGGAGATGGGAGTAAGTCTAGCATTATAGGACGAGGTACTATCGAGTTACCTGGTTTTCCTAAACTAGAAAATGTTTTGTACGTCAAAGGTTTGAAAGCAAACCTTCTCAGCATTAGCCAGCTGTGCGACACTGACTTTGCAGTAAAGTTTGACCGGGACGCGTGTAAAGTCTACAATCAAGCCGGTAAACTTTTGATGCAAGGGGTAAGGACCGAGGATAATTTCTATGGGACTGAGCCCATATCCTCACTTGTCTGCAACAGCGCCACGATCACTCCTATGGATCTGTGGCACCAACGTCTAGGTCACATGAACGTTAGAGATCTTAATCATTTAGCTAAAAAGGACCTAGTACGTGGCTTACCATCTCTTGGAAAGTCAACTTCGACTGTTTGTGGACCCTGTCAGTTGGGAACACAAATTCGTAGTCCTCATAGGAAGTTGCATTCCATTACCACCTCTGGTGTTCTAGAGTTGATTCACATGGATCTTATGGGTCCCACTCGTACTGAGAGTCTAGGTGGTAAGAGGTACATCCTCGTGATGGTAGATGATTTCTCCATTGTAAGTTTTCTAAGAGAGAAATCCGATGCTGTAGAATTTTTAACGACCAAGTGCCGTGTCCTGCAAAATCCACACGGTGTCACTATTAACAGAATACATAGTGACAACGGCACTGAATTCAAAGAAGCAAAGGTGGATTTGTACTGTGATAGCCTTGGGATCAAACATGAGTTTTCTGCTGTGAGAACTCCTCAGCAAAATGGGATTGTTGAGAGAAATAATAGAACGATCCAAGAGATGGCTAGATCTATGCTTCTAGGTCGTAAAGTTTCTAGGAGATTTTGGGCAGAGGCAGTGTCTACTGCATGCCACACGGTGAATAGGGTTTATTTGCGTCCACACACACTACAGACACCTTATGAGTTGTGGACCGGCAAGAAACCCAACCTGGCATATTTTCGTGTTTTTGGGAGTAAATGCTACATCCTACGGGATAGAGAGCAATTAGGAAAGTTCGACTCCCGGAGCGACGAGGGAATATTTCTAGGATATTCATCGAATAGTAGAGCATACCGGGTTTTTAACCTGAAGAGCTCTAAGATTATGGAATCAATAAACGTCATCGTGCAAGATGACGAACCTTCGACGGTTATTGATCCTAATCTTCAGTGTGAGGATGAGGATTGTTGTGACAGTGATTTACCTGTTCCTCTCTCACGCTCTATGGACCCTACTCCTGTAATAGGAGACACACATGCTTGGGTTCGCAAGAGTCATAACCCTTCTGCCATTTTTGGTGATCCCACTCTAGGGGTCAAGACTCGTGCAAAGCTAGAGAACGTTGTTACCCACCTTTGCTACACGTCCAAAGTCGAGCCCAAGAACCATAAAGAAGCACTCAAGGATGAACATTGGGTATCTGATATGCAGGATGAGTTGCTTCAGTTTAAAAAGAATAATGTCTGGGAATTAGTCCCCCGACCTAGTGAGACTAATGTGATAGGTACCCGGTGGATTTTCAAGAACAAAATGGATGAATATGGTACCATAATCAGAAATAAGGCTAGGTTGGTCGCTCAAGGCTACACATAGATAGAGGGTGTAGACTTTGCGGAGACATTTGCTCCTCTTGCGAGGCTTGAGTCCATCCATCTTCTGCTCGCCATCGCATGTCATCTGCGCTTCAAGGTGTATCAGATGGATGTCAAGAGTGCCTTTTTGAATGGCATTCTACAGGAGGAGGTTTATGTGGAACAACCAAAAGGGTTTGAAGACCCTCAGCACCCTGAGCACGTCTACTATCTGAGGAAAGCCTTGTATGGTTTGAAGAAAGCACCCCGTGCTTGGTACGAGAGGCTTACTTCCTATCTCTTAGCTCGTGGCTTTAAGGGAGGGGGAGTAGATATGACGTTGTTCGTCAGGAGAGATGACGGTGCTATTTTGGTTGCCCAGGTCTATGTGGACGACATAGTCTTTGGATCCACTTGCTCCCAGCATGCTCACCACTTTGAGGAGGAGATGAAACGTGAGTTTGAGATGAGCATGGTTGGTGAGCTTACATTCTTCCTTCGTCTCCAGGTTCGTCAGCTAGAGGATGGGATGTTCATCTCCCAATCCAAGTATGCTAGAGACCTAGTGAAGAAATTTGGTTTAGACTCCGCTAAGCATGCACGTACACCTATGAGTACCACTACCAAGCTTAGTAAGGACACTTCAGGCAAGGATGTAGAGCAAACCTTATATCGGAGTATGATAGGTAGTCTTCTCTACTTGACTGCCAGTCGTCCCGACATCGCCTTTAGTGTTGGAGTTTGTGCGTGATATCAGGCATCCCCAAAAGAGTCACATTTACTTACTCTAAAATGTATTATTAAATACGTGAGTGGGACTCTCTCATACGGGATTTGGTATTCCTTTGATACCGATGACCGTCTGTCCGCCTATTCGGATGCCGATTGGGCTGGGGATGTAGATGGATGTAGGAGCACTTCTGGTGGGTGTTTCTATTTTGGTTCTGCTCTTGTCTCCTGGCTGAGCAAGAAGCAAAATTCCATCTCTTTGTCCACTGCAGAGGCTGAGTACATAGCCGCCGGGAGTTGTTGCACACAACTCTTGTGGATGAAGCAAATGCTGGAGGATTATGGGATATCACAGGACACCATGACCATTTCCTCTGATAACACGAGCGCGATACACATATCCCGCAATCCAGTTCAGCATTCGCGCACAAAACACATCAGGATACGTGAGCACTTTATACGTCATCTAGTTGAAGAGAAAGTCGTATCCCTGAGTTTTGTTCCTACCGACCGTCAGTTAGCCGATATTTTCACGAAACCTTTAGATGTCCTTAGATTTGAGAGTCTTAGGAAATCTTTAGGGATTTGCACAGTTGACTGAGGGGTTGGTCTATGTCTAGAATAGGATGCTTCTTCATGTTCATATCATATGCTTCCTATTGCTAGTCTGTTTTATATGTACCATTGCTTAGTTGTACAACTTTTTTTTATTCTTGTTGCCTTTTTATATTTCTTTTGAAAAATACAAAAAGATTTTCCTTTAAGAAAAATTTTGACAAAAAGCACAAAAAGATTTTATTTTGATAATTTTTTTTTGAAAAAGGTCAAAAAGATTTTTCTGTTTTTGTACCTTTTATGGATGAGCATTTAAGTTAGACAAGTCACAACTTCATTCCATATATCCATGTGACTGTTTGATAGAGATTTGAGAGGCTACATCATTTCATCCATGTGCTTTACATTGATTGAGTCTTTGAGATATAATTAGTGATATCTTCCTACATGTTTGACTCCTATATCCTTTATTGCACACATGCACGGCTATATTTGATTATCTCACTTGTCTATCTCATGTTGGCTTGGGTGTTTTCATCTCAATCCTGTCTATACAATGTACAATATGCGATAAAACTTGACAAGATTGGAATGCATATAAAAACCGTTTTGTGAGATTGTGTGCTTTGTTTAAGAATGGGGAGGGGCTGCGAAAGGTAATTATCTCTTCTTTGCGCAAAAGCCACCGTTCCAAAGGACCTAAAAATGGAGGAATTTTATTATCCGGGTCCAAAGAGGTTAAAAGAGCTTGAAAAAATTGAAAGGCAATAAAAAGAAATTCATGCCAATTATGGGCCATTTAGGTTTTTGCACCAATTCTCCAAAGTTTGAGAATTTAGATTACCTCTAAAAGAATATAATATCCGAGGGAGTTTGGTTGGAGAATATAAATGGGTTTGCACTTCCTTGAAAGTCCTGAAAAAGCATAAAATCATTTTGGACGTTATTGGTGTGAAAATCATTTTGAGCTTTGATTTGTTTATTTGATTGAGTCAATATCTTATATTGTCATTCTTTTACACCAAAGGAAGCATTTGAGTTCATTCGCTAGGAATATCCAATATTCATCGTGCACATATGTCATGTTTGTATGCATTGATTTTCCTATCGAATTTGATCACACCTCTTCATTTACGCTATCATCGACTTGGCTGATGTGTGTTCATTCATGGTGTGATATTATCCTTGTGACATCCCGCACTTGCTTATTTGAATTATTTCTCTCATTTTTCTATTTGGGGACATCATAAAAAGGGGGAGAAAGTATTATCTTATTATGGGGGAGATTTGAAATTTTGAGCTTTGTTCATAAATTGGTATATATGTTTATCTCATTTCAAACTCGATATGTCACTTGGTATTTTTCTTTGTCTCATGTGTGTAGGTACTACTTTGATAACTGAATTGCCCACCTGATGAGAAAAGCGTTGAGATTCCTGAAGGTTTGAAGATCAAACGATGCAGTCTTATTCACTTATACTCTTTCAGTTTTGGGTTCATGGAAGGGTAGATTTGTATAGGCAATTTTTTATGATTGATAATTCGGATGTTTGTTTTTATGTATGTACCGGCATAGACATAGGGGTAGATTTGTAAGGACATTTTTGTCCATGAGCATTTTATATGTCGTACGCCGTTACACCGTTCAGAAAATTCAAGAATCATATGCTCATCAACGGAATCCGAATATCAAAGGAAGAAAAAGAATCAGGGAACAAACCGGACCGATCTGGCTCAGATAAAAGAATCGATCCGGTTCCTCCGGACCGATCCGCCTAAAGAGACCGGACCCATCCGCCTGCTGAGGTGAGGCCAGTGTACCCCGGATCCATAGCGAACCGATGAAGCTAAAAAGCCAAACCGATCCGATGCCAACCGGATTGATCCACCTTCAAAAAAGGAACCGATCCGATGTCACCGGACCGATCCGCCTAAAGATACCGGACCGATCCGACGAGGATAATTTCAAACATATCGTGTTCAGATCATGTTCCGAATTTTAGGGCTCAAGTTCTCCTATTTAATCCCACTACGGGAAGTGGTTTTTCTAAGACTTCTACACACGATTTTCAGAGCAGAGAAAGCCCTAAGTTTTCACCTATTGAGTACCAATGCTCTAGGTATTTTGATTCACACAAATTCCATACATTTGTGAATCCTTTTGGTAACCCAGGAACGCAGTTTTGCAGTTCAACCCCTTGTGGAGGAGACCATTCTTCTTCTCCATTGCAGCCCTACTGGAAAGGGATAATTCCAGCCGCGACTATAGAATCCGATACCCGAGGGTAATTCTTAGTCAACTTGTATTTTCATTGTAATCCGATTGTAAGCCGTTTTCTTACAAATTATAGTGAAAATAAATAGTTTTGCCCCTGTGGGGGATTTTTCCTTAATTATGTGTGTTTGAATAACTCTTGCATGATTTCATATTGTTTCAACCACACCTAGTTGCATGTTTAGGGTTTGTTTGGGTTAAAAGGTGTTTAATATATAAATTGATCATTTGAACGCGAGCACATACGTTCTCACAACCAGTTCGTACGAGTTCCATTGGTCCAGTGCGAGGTGTTAGTGTCACTCACGGGGCCGTTCGTGAGATCTTTCGGGTTTTCCGCCACCAACGCCATGGTTTGCCTATGTCCTGATATTTAAAATTATCATCGTATTCTCAAACCGGGAATCCTGTGATCATCCGATCAGTTTGTACGAGTTAAATTGGTCCTCTGCGAGGCGTTGGTCCCACTCACGGGGCCGTTTGGGGGCTATTTTTGGTTCACCCCACTAACGCCAAGTTTTTAAGCCTATGTCTAAAATATGCAAATTATCATCGTATTCACAAACTAGCAGTCCCATGATTGCGCAGTCTGTTCGTACGAGTTACATTGGTCCCGTGCGACGTGTTGGTGCCACTCATGGGGCCATTCGAAGGTTGTTTCCGGTTTTCCTCCACTAACGGCAAGATTTTAAGCCTCAGCCTAAAAATATGCAAATCATCATCGTACTCTAAAACTTGAAGTCCCGTGATCGCGCGATCAGTCTGTATGAGTTACAGTGGTCCCGTGCGAGGTGTTGGTGCCAGTCACGGAGCCGTTCGGGAGCTGTTTTGAGTTTTTGCCCACTAATGATAAGTTTTTAATCCTATGTCTAGAAATATGAAAATTATTATCATATTCTCCAATCGGGAGTCCCGTGATCACGCGGTTAGTTCGTACGAGTTACATTGGTCCCGCAAGAGGTGTTAGTGTCACTCACGGGGTCGTTTAGGGGTTGCTTCGGGTTTTTGCCCACTAACGGAAAGTTTTTAAGCCTAATCCTACAAATATGAAAATTATTGTCGTATTCTCCAACTGGAAGTCCCGTGATCGTGCGGTCAGTTTGCACGAGTTACATTGGTCCCGTGCGAGCTGTTGGTGTCACTCATGGGGTATTCGGGAGCTTTTTCGTGTAACCACTAATAATGCCAAGTTTTTAAGCCTAAGTTTAGAAATATGCAAATTATCATCGTATTCTTAAATCGGATGTCCCGTCATCGCATGATCAGTTTGTACGAGTTACATTGGTCTCGACCGAGGTGTTGGTGCCACTCACGGGGTCGTTCGGGGGCTATTTTGGGTTTTCCCCGACTAACGTCAGGTTTTGAAGCCTAAGTATAGAAATATGCAAATTATGGTCGTATTCTCAAACCGGTACTTATGTGATCGCGCGGCTAGTTCACAAGAGTTCCATTGGTCCCGTGCGAGGTGTTGGTTCCCCTCACGGGGCCGTTCGGGGGCTCTTTCGGGTTTTCCCCCACTAATGCCATGGTTTGCCTAAGTCCTGATATTTTAAAACTATCATCGTAGTCTCAAACTGGGAGTCCTACGATCAGTTCAGACCAGTTAGATTGGTCCTCTACGAGGGGTTGGTCCCACTCACGGGGCCGTTCACGGGCTATTTAGGGTTCTTCCCCACTAACGCCGAGTTTTTAAGCATAAGTCTAGAAATATGCAAATTATTATTGTATTCCCCAACTGGGAGTCCCATGATTGCGCGGTCAGTTCATATGAGTTGCATTGGTCCCGTGCGAGGTGTTGGTGCCACTCACGGGGTCGTTCGGGAGCTGTTACGGGTTTTCCGCCACTAACGCCAAGTTTTGAAGCCTAAGTCTAGATATATGGAAATTATGGTCATATTCTCAAATCGGTAGTCCCGTGATCGCGCGGTTAGTTTCGTACGAGTTCCATTGGTCCCGTGCGATGTGTTGGTGCCACTCACAGTGCCGTTCGGGGGGTTTTTTGGGGACTATTTTGGGTTCTCCCTTATTAACGCCAAGTTTTTAACCCTATTTATAAAATTTGCATATTATCATCATTTTCACAAACTAGAAGTCCCATGATCATGCGGTCAGTTCGTACGAGTTACATTGTTCCCACGCGAGGTGTTGGTGCCACTCACGGGGCCGTTTAAGGGCTATTTTGGGTTTTCCCCACCAACGCCATGAGTTGCCTAAGTCCTGATACTTTTAAATTATCATCTTATTCTCAAACCGGGAGTCCTGTGATAGCGTGGTCAGTTCGTACGATTTACATTGGTACCGTGCGAGGTGTTTGTGCCACTCACGGGGCCATTCGGGGGTTGTTTCGAGTTTTCGCCCACTAACGGCATGTTTTTAAGCCTAAATCTAAAAATATGTAATTTATCATCGTATTCTCAAACCGGGAGTCCGGTGATCACGCCGTTAGTTTGTACAAGTTACATTGGTTCCATGCGAGGTGTTGGTGCCACTCACGGGGCCGTTCGGGGGCTATTTTGGGTTTTTGCCCACTAACGGCTAGTTTTTAATCCTATGTCAAGAAATATACAAATTATCATCATATTCTCGAATCGGGAATACCATGATCGTGCGGTCAGTTTGTAAGAGTTACATTGTTCCCGTGCGAGGTGTTGCTGTCACTCACGAGGCCGTTCAAGGGATGTTTCGCGGTTTCCCCACTAACGCCATGTTTGTCCTAAGTCTTGTTTTTTTTAAATTATCCTCGTATTCTCAAACAGAGAGTCCCGTGATCTCGCGATCAGTTCGTATGAGTTACATTAATCCCATGTAAGGTGTTGGTGCCACTCACAGGGCCATTCGGGGGCTGTTTCAGGTTTTCCCACACTAACGAAAAGATTTTAACCCCAAGTCCAGAAATATTCAAATTATCATCGTACTCACAAATCGATAGTCCTGTGATCGCGCGGTCAGTTCATACCAGTTACATTGGTCGCATGCGAGGTGTTGTTGCCTTTCACGGGGCCGGTCGAGGGTTGTTTCTAGTTTTTGCCCACTAACTACAAGTTTTTAAGCCTAAGACTAGAAATATGCAAATTATTATTTTACTCTCAAACCGGGAGTCCCGTGATCACGCGGTTAGTTCGTACGAGTCACATTAGTTCCGTACGAGGTGTCGGTTCCACTCACGGGGCCATTCGGGGGCTATTTCGGGTTTACCCCACTAACGCCAAGTTTTTAAGCTTATTTCTAGAAATATTCAAATTATCGTCATATTCTCAAACCGATAGTCTCGTGATCACGCGGTCAGTTTGTACGAGGTTCATTGGTCCTGTGCAAGGTGTTGGTGCCACTCACGGGGCCGTTCGGGGGTTGTTTTGGGTTTTCCCCCACTAACGGCATGTTTTACTTAAGTCCTGATATTTTTAAATTATCATCATATTGTCAAACTGGGAGTAATGACTTACATTGGTCCTGTGCGAGGTGTTGGTCCCACTCACAGGGCCGTTTGGGGGCTATTTTGGGTGCTCACCCACTAACACCAAGTGTTTATGTGACAACCCGAATATAATTATGATGAATTATATTTAAATCATGCTTATCTTATGTGACATGAATAATGTGATATTAGTATATCTAATGTTAAGTGGTTATGTTTCTTATAATCCTACTTTCATAAATCATGAAAGGTCGAATTATTCACAAACACAAATTTTGTTGTTTTCGGTAGAAATGTTCCTGTTAGAGACTAGTTTTGACCTTTATAACATTATAAATGAATTGAGGTGAAAACTAGATAGTTGTAGACATGTGAGTTAGGGTTGTAACACCACAAACGGATCATCAAATGGATGCCCGAGTAAAGAGTTATACCGAATTTACGAACAAAGGGCAAAGCTGTCCATTCCCTTTAAGTGGTAAATTGTCTTTTATTAAACCAAATGTTTTAAATTGATTGGTTGGCTTGGCAGGCAGCCTTGGCCGACTTAAAACCCTCCCTCTAACATATTTCTTCATCAAAACCAAACCTAGGTTCAGTTTCAAGTGTTGTTAGCTTGAGGAAATAGAAAGTTGATGTTTAGGAAGAAAAAGTGAGGAGAAAAAGTGTAGAAAAATCTGTGGAAATTACGTAAAATCCCTGAAGGTAATCCAAATTGAAATTCTAGTTAATTATCTTATATTACTGATTTATATGATATAAATCCTTGATTTTTTATTGACCTTTCATGCTTGGGTGCATATGTATGAATATATGCAAGTTTAAGTTAAGTTGAATGCATAAACCCTTAAAAATTGCTTTGTATTGAAACCCCTTGTATTCAAACTTGCATATCTCTTTGTGTTCTTACTGTAATTGATAAATTCCAATTGGACATGAAATTATACTCATATATTAATATCATATCTGAAAATTAGAATTTATACCCTTGTAGTTAGGCCGTAATGATGATTTCAAGTTGGTACATGGTTTCTGTTTTTATACTTCATTTCGGTATGCCCTGAGTTTAGTCAAGCTTTTGAGATAGCAAATGAATTCAAACAATTATGAATATTTAATTATGTACCATTAAGTATGTGTACTGAAAATGGGTTGAAAATCATTGAAATTTATGCTGGAGAAAAATTATGAAAATTCTTGGAAGTTGAAGGAACAATAGAGGAGCTTGTAGGACAGATTTCTTGTGTTGTAGAGAAATGATCATAACTTGCCCTAGGAAGCTTGAAAAATTACACCGTCACTTGTACTGGATAGTATATTCATATATGTTTTCACATTGATGAGGTTGGACCCCTGTATTTGTACAGTTAAGGAATATAGGATGGTCAGGTATGTAGGACAATAATTTCAGGCCATACTGGATACCCCTTGAATGAATGTTTGTATTTCTTCCTTACAAAGGGTACTTTGAGTACGTGTTTCATGTGTATATACATTGACAAGTATAATTTCATGTTTACTTGACTTTGGTTATAAATTACTTGTAAGGTATTTCCTACGGTTGAATGTCCGTAACTTTATCAACATGTATATCATTGTTTTGCCTTTACCTATGTTTTATGGAATGTGACTTAATTGGAATTATATTGTTGATGTATAGTCATGGAAAGTTACATAATTATGTTTGGATAATATTTATGATTGATGTTCAGTACTGATTTAGTTGGATTGACAGGTGTAAGGTCTAATCAACCCAGTTCAGCTCCACCAGAAGAAAACGTGAATACATAGTTGTCAACCAAGGTGAGTGTACTCACTGGAAAGAGATATTTGTATCGAGTTATTGATATGATCATAATATAATGAATATGAAATTTTTCATTTCAGTTTACCGAAATGAGGGGTTACTCCTCGACCGGGAATGGGGGAGATTTGTCCATTAATGACAAGGGGATACTCCTCGACCAGGAATGGGGGAGAATTGTCTATTTAGACAGGATATGTGAATCATGATTCGGAAAAGTTGGTCATTCATTATGAATGATCCGGATAAGTTAATTCATAATTATATGGACATGATATATTGCATGTAAATTTATGCAGTAGTATAGTAGTGATGCATTCACTGGGCTATTTATCTCATGGTTCCTATGTTCACATTTTTCAGGTAACGCGATGTCACTGCCAAATCTAGGAGGTCGGGTTGGGTTAGCCAGGAATGGGAGAAACTATGATTTTGTGTAAATGTAAATGATGTAATTAAGTTAACTTATCCTTCAAGAAAGTTTTTATGGGCATGATTACTCTGATGTTGTAAAAAGGTTTTCAGTTATATGGATTTACAATGATGACTCTGAAATCAAAACTCGTGATTATGGTTTGGTTAGATTAATTATGGTTTGACTCACTTTGACTTTCAAACTTAATTATAAGTAACTGGGTTGGGGCGTGTCAGCTTTTGGTATCAGAGCCTAGGTTTTAGAGGTTTTGGAGTGAGAAGAGTCTAGATTTGGCAGTGAATGTTAGAAATATATTTTATTTGATACTAACGATTATGTTAGGAGAGATATGTATATCTGCATGTTGTTATATCTTTGATTCATTTCAGATATAAGATAATGGAACGAGGGAATGTAAATGTGAGATTAGAAGATGAGGCCTCAAATATGGCAGCAGAAGCGGAGGTTGAGCAACCTGTTCATGGAAATGTAGAACCCGAGCAGGAACAATTGACCGACATGCAAAAAATGGCACGTGCTATGAATTTAATGGCAGAGCAGCAAGCTAGATTTATGGTTCAGATGGAAGAACAACATACCAAACAAATGGAGGCACAAGCATTGGCCAGGGCTAAGGAGGTGATACACCGGGAAGAAAGAAGTACTTCACATGAGAAATTTATGAAGATGAACGCACCATCGTTCAAAGGAGCAGTTGATCCCGCAGAGGCAGAAGTCCGGGTTAAAGAGATTGAACTTATCTTTGGGGTGATGAGGATGCCTGAAAATCAACGAGTGACCTTGGCGTTGTATATGCTGAAAGAAGAAGCTAAATATTGGTGGAATGCCACAAAACATTTGTTGATTACTCCAGAAGGTGGGAATTTGATCTCATGGGATGCTTTTGTTAAAGCTTTATATGATAAGTATTTTCCCCCAATGTATCAAAAACAAAAGGAGAAGGAATATTTCATGTTGAATCAGGGGAGTATGACAGTTAGAGAATACGAAGCTAAACTGACAGCCTTATCTCGGTTTTGCTTCGAGGTTTATATGGAATGAGGAAGATATGTGCAGCCGATTTCTCGATGGGCTCGAGTTAGTCATTAAATCTCGATTGTCGGCTTTAGAGACTTTTAACTATTCCTCCTTGGTGAACAAAGCCATGTTAGTAGAAAGGGACGTGAATGAAGCTAGAGGGAATCGAGAACGAGGTGTAAAGAGAAGCAGATTCGATCCAAGTTATCAAAAGGGTGGTGATACAGAATATTTGAGACTTGGAGGGCAGAAATTCCACCATGGTAGAGGCATGGGAAACAGTTTTCAAAGGGGTGAAGCAAGTGGTGGAAGAGGTTCAAGAGTTTCACCGCAAGGAGATCCAAATGTTTGTTTCTTTTGTGGGACATCGGGTCATGTAAAGAGAAATTGCCCAAAGCTACTGAATATAAAATGTTTTAACTGCCACCAGAAGGGTCATTTGAGAAAGAATTGCCCTATGTTGGCGAGAACAGTTTCAGTCAGTAGTGTGGGGCCTCATAAAGGATCTTCTCCAGGAAGTACCACCAGGGGGAGAGCTAAAGAACAAGGAACTGGATCGAGGGCAGGAGGAAGAGTGTTTGCGATGACGCTACAAGATTCCCATGCTACACCTGAATTGGTTACAAGTAAACTTTTTATTGCAAACAAAGATCTATATGCACTCATTGATCCTGGATCTACGCATTCATTTGTGGCATTAGATATTGTTTCATATTTGGGTAGACCATGTTCATTCCTCAATTGTGCCTTATATATTTCTACCCCAATGGAAAGTGTAATTCTAGTTGAGCATGTTTATAAAGATTGTGTCTTACGAATGGGTGAGAGAGATTTCTATGTTGACTTGATACCGTTGGCCATTTGGGATTTTGATATTATACTGGGGATGGATTGGTTATCAACGTATCATGCTTCCATTGATTGTTTTCGAAAGGAAGTTACATTTCATCTGCTAGGTGAACCTGAGTTTCAGTTTACAGGATAAAGGAATGTTGTCCCTAATTGTCTTATCTCAGCCATTAAGAGTAGAAAGTTATTGAGTAAAGGTTGTAAAGGGTATTTAGCTTATGTTGTTGATGTTAGTAAGGAAACACTTAAAGTTGAAGATATACCAGTGGTTAGATAATTTTCTGATGTCTTCCCATAGGAATTGCCAGGATTGCCACGCGATAGGGAAGTAGAGTTTTCTATTGAATTAATTCCAGGTACTGGTCCAATTTCTCTTGCTCCATATAGAATGGCACCAGCAGAGTTGAAAGAATTAAAAGTGCAATTACAAGATCTGATAAGCAGAGGTTTCATTCGGCCTAGTGTTTCTCCATGGGGAGAACCAGTGTTATTTATGAAAAAGAAAGATGGGACAATGCGATTATTTATTGATTATCGGCAGTTGAATAAGGTGACCATTAGAAATAAGTACCCTCTACCTCGTATCGATGACTTGTTTGACCAATTACAGGGGGCCACAGTATTTTCGAAGCTTGATTTGAGATCGGGTTACCACCAACTGAAAGTGAAGGATAGTGATATTTCTAAAACAGCTTTTCGGACTCGATATGGGCACTATGAGTTTTTGGTGATGCCTTTTGGATTAACCAATGCTCCAGCCGTTTTTATGGAATTGATGAATTGGGTATTCCACCATTTCATTGATTCATTTGTGATTGTATTCATAGACGATGTGTTGATTTACTCGCGTAGCATGGAGGAACATGAGAAGCATTTGAGACTTGTATTGCAGATTTTGAGAGAGAAGAAATTGTTTGCTAAATTCAGTAAGTGTGAGTTTTGGTTGAATGAAATTGTGTTTTTAGGGCCCATGGTCTCGGGAAATAGGATTTATGTTGATCCAAAGAAAGTGGAAGAAATTGTTGAATGGGAAAGTCCTAAGAATGTGACAAAAATTAGGAGTTTCCTAGGATTGGCAGGTTACTATCACAGATTCATTAAGGGATTTTCAGCAATAGCATTACCACTGACAAAATTGACTCGTAAAGAAGTGAAGTTTGTATGGGATGAATAATGTGAGAGGAGTTTTAAACAATTAAAGAATCGGTTGGTTTCAGCCCCTATACTTACTATTCCATGTGGGAATGAGTCTTTTGTGATCTATACAGATGCTTCATTTCAAGGTTTAGGATGTGTTCTTATGCAGAATGGGAAGGTAATAGCATATGCTTCCAGACAATTAAAGACGCATGAACGAAATTACCATATACATGATTTGGAGCTAGAAGCCATTGTTTTTGCTTTAAAGTTGTGGAGACATTACTTGTATGGAGAAACTTGTGAGATATTTACAGATCATCAAAGTTTGAAATACTTGTTTACACAGAAGGAACTGAATTTGAGACAGAGGCATTGGATAGAGCTGATTAAAGACTATGACTGTACCATTCATCATCATCCTGGAAAGGCCAATGTGGTAGAAGATGCTTTGAGTCGAAAATCATCAGGGATGCTTGGTTGCATCCGGTGTGCCCGTGTTGGAAATATTCTTGACTTTGCATCGATGGTGATTGAATTTAAGTTTTCAAAAAGTGGAGGATTATTAGCACATGTCACAGTGAGACCTTTATTGGCAGAACACATACGAAGTTTGCAGATCAGTGATCCATTCCTTGAAAAAACAAGAAGTTTGGGATGGTAGAGAGAGTGACTTTGAGATTAAGAATGATGAATCGTTGTGTTATAAAAATAAGATTTGTGTACCTAATGATCCACCCTTAAATAAAGATATATTAGAAGAGGCACATAGTTAAATTTACTCTATGCATCTAGGAGGTACCTAAATGTACAGAGATTTGAAAGAGTATTACTGGTGGAATAATATGAAACGTGAGATTGCAGAGTTCGTAGCTAAATGTTTAGTGTGCCAGCAAGTAAAGGCGGAGCATCAGAAGCCGGCAGGATTATTACAGTCATTGCCTATTCCGTAATGGAAGTGGGAGCATATAACGATGGACTTTGTTACAGGATTACCCCGATCACCAAAGGGGCATGATTCTATTTGGGTGATTGTAGACCGATTGACGAAGTCAGCTCATTTTCTCCCAGTTAAGACCACCTACACTGTTGACAAGTATGCATGTATGTACGTTGATGAGATTATCCGTTTACATGGGGGACCGGTGTCAATTGTATCAGATAGAGATCCAACGTTCACTTCTAAGTTTTGGCCTCATCTCTAGAATTCCATGGGAACAAGTTTGAAGTTCAGAACTGCATTTCATCCACAAACTGATGGGCAATCAGAAAGGACGATTCAAATATTAGAAGACATGTTACGAGCCTGTGTATTTGACTTCAAAGGTAGTTTGGATGATCATTTGCCATTGATGGAATTTTCATATAATAATAGTTATCAGTAGACTATTGGTATGGCTCCTTATGAAGCTTTATTTGGGAGGAGATGTAGAACGCCTTTGTGTTGGGATGAAGTGGGTGAAAGGAAAATTTTGGGTCCTGAATTGATAGATATGACAAATGAAAAGATAAAAATGATTCGGGAATGGATACAGATAGCGCAAAGCAGGCAGAAATTTTATGCAGAGAAGAGGAAGCATCCATTGGAATTTCAGAGGGGAGATTTTGTATTCCTCCATATTTCACCATGGAAAGGTGTTATGAGATTTGGGAAAAAGGGGAAACTAAGTCCAAGATACATTGGACCATTTGAGGTGTTGGAAAGAATTGGGGCCCTGGCATATAGATTAGCATTGACTTTAGAGTTGTCTCGTTTACATGATGTGTTTCACGTATCGATGCTTTGTAAGTATTTGGCGGATCCATCTCATCAGTTGAAAACTCAACCAATTGAACTGAAGGAAGACTTATCGTACATCGAGGAGCCAATGGAAATTATTGATCGTAAGGAACAAGTATTAAGAGATAAAGTTATTCCCTTAGTTAAAGTTATGTGGATGAGCCATGGAGTTAAATAAGAAACTTGGGAAACAGAGGATAGCATGAAGAAACAGTATCCCCATTTGTTTGGTAAGTGACATTTATATTAAATTTCGGGGACGAAATTTTCTAGGGGGGGGAAGTTGTGACAACCCGAATATAATTATGATGAATTAGATTTAAATCATGCTTATGTTATGTGACATTAATAATGTGATATTAGTATATATAATGTTAAGTGGTTATGTTTATTATAATCCTACTTTCATAAATCATGAAAGGTCGAATTATTTACAAACACAAATTTTGTTGTTTTCGGTAGAAATGTTCCTGTTAAAGACTACTTTTGACCTTTATAACATTATAAATGACTTGAGGTAAAAAATATATAGTTGTATACATGTGAGTTAGGGTTGTAATACCACAAACGGATCATCAAATGGATGCCCGAGTAAAAAGTTATACCGAATTTACGAACAAAGGGCAAAGCTGTCCATTCCCTTTAAGTGGTAAATTGTCTTTTATTAAACCAAATGTTTTAAATTGATTGGTTGGATTGGTAGGCAGCCTTGGCCGACTTAAAACCCTCCCTCTAACATATTTCTTCAGTAAAACAAACCCTAAGTTCAGTTTCAAGTGTTGTTAGCTTGAGGAAATAGAAAGTTGATGTTTAGGAAGAAAAAGTGAGGAGAAAAAGTGTAGAAAAATCTGTGGAAATTACGTAAAAGCCCTGAAGGTAATTCTAATTGAAATTCTAGTTAATTATCTTGTATTACTGATTTATATTATATAAATTCTTGATTTTTTTATTGGCCTTTCATGCTTGGGTGCATATGTATGAATATATGCAAGTTTAAGTTAAGTTGAATGCATAAACCCTTAAAAATTGCTTTGTATTGAAACCCCTTGTATTCAAACTTGTATATCTCTTTCTGTGCTTACTTTAATTGAGAAATTATAATTGGAAATCAAATTAGACTCATATATTAATATCATATCTGAAAATTAGAATTTATCGCCTTGTGGTTAGGCCGTAATGATGATTTCAAGTTGGTACATGATTTCTGTTTTTATACTTCATTTCAGTATGACCTGACTTTAGTCAAGCTTTTGAGATAGCAAATGAAGTCAAACAATTATGAAACTTTAATTCTGTACGATTAAGTATGTTTAATGAAAATGGGTTGAAAATCATGGAAAGTTATGCTGGAGAAAAATTATGAAAATTCTTGGAAGTTGAAAGAACAATAGAGGAGCTTGTAGGGCAGATTTCTTGTGTTGTAGAGAAATGATCAGAACTTGCCCTAGGAAGCTTGAAAAATTACACCGTCACTTGTACTGGATAGTATATTCATATATGTTTTCATATTGGTGAGGTTGGACCTCTGTATTTGTACAATTTAGGAATATAGGATGGTCAGGTATGTACGACAATAATTTCAGGCCATAGTGGATACCCCTTGAATAAATGTTTGTATTTCTTCCTTACAAAGGGTACTTTGAGTACATGTTTCATGTGTATATACATTTACAAGTATAATTTCATGTTTACTTGACTTTGTTTATAAATTACTTGTAAGGTATTTCCTACGGTTGAATGTCTGTAACTTTATCAACATGTATATCATTGTTTTGCCTTTACCTATGTTTTATGGAATGTGACTTAATTGGAATTATATTGTTGATGTATAGTCATGGAAAGTTACATAATTATGTTTGGATAATATTTATGATTGAGGTTCAGTACTGATTTAGTTTGATTGACAGGTGTAAGGTCTAATCAACCCAGTTCAGCTCCACCAGAAGAAAACGTGAATACATGGTAGTCAACCAAGGTGAGTGTACTCACTGGAAAGAGATATTTGTATCGTGTTATTGATATCATCATAATATAATGAATATGAAATTGTTAATTTTGGTTTACCGAAATGAGGGGTTACTCCTCGACCAGGAATGGGGGAGATTTGTCCATTAATGATAAGGGGTTACTCCTCTACGAGGAATGGGGGAGAATTGTCTATTTAGACAGGATATGTGAATCATGATTCGGAAAATTTGGTCATTGATTATGAATGAGCCGGATAAGTTAATTCATAATTATATGGACATGATATATTTCATGTAAATTTATGCAGTAGTATAGTAGTGAAGCATTCACTAGGCTATTTTGCTCATGGTTCCTATGTTCACATTTTTCAGGTAACGCGATGTCACTGCCAAATCTAGGAGGTCGGGTTGGGTTAGCTAGGAATGGGAGAAACTATGATTTTGTGTAAATGTAAATGATGTAATTAAGTTAACTTATCCTTCAAGAAAGTTTTTATGGGCATGATTACTCTGATGTTGTAAAAAGGTTTTCAGTTATATGGATTTACAATGATGACTCTGAAATCAAATCTCGTGATTATGGTTTGGTTAGATTAATTATGGTTTGACTCACTTTGACTTTCAAACTTAATTATAAGTAACTGGGTTGGCGTGTGTTAGTTTAAGCCTAAGTCTAAAATATGCAAATTATCATCGTATTCTTAAACCGGCAGTCCCATGATCGCTCGGTCAGTTCGTACGAGTTACATTGGTCCCGTGCGAGGTGTTGGTGCCACTCACGGGGCCGTTCGATGGTTGTTTCGGGTTTACTAATGGCGAGATTTAAATCCAAAGCCTAGAAATATGAAAATCACCGTCCTACTCTTAAACTGGCAGTCCCGTGATCACACGGTCAGTTTGTATGAGTTACATTGGTCTGGTGCGAGATGTTGGTGCCACTCACGGAGCTGTTCGGGGGCTGTTTCGGGTTTTCCCTGACTAACAGAAAGTTTTGAAGCCTAAATTTAGAAATATGCAAATTATGGTCGTATTCTCAAACCGATAGTCCCGTGATTGTACAAGCAGTTCATACGAGTTTCCTTGGTCCCGTGCGAGGTGTTGGTGTCACTCACGGGGCCGTTCGTGAGATGTTTCGAGTTTTCCCCCACTAACGCCATGGTTTGCCTATGTCCTGATATTTTTAAATTACCATCGTATTCTCAAACCGGGAATCCAGTGATCACACGATATGTTCGTACGAGTTACATTGGTCCTGTTCGAGTGGTTGGTGCCACTCACGGGACCGTTCGGGGGCTATTTCGGGTTCTCCCCTACTAACGCTATGTTTTAAGCCTAAGTCTAGAAATATGTAAATTATTGTTGTATTCTAAAAATGGAAGTGCCGTGAATGCGTGATCATTTCGTACGAGTTACATTTCTCCCGTGCAGGGTGTTGGTGCCACTTATGGGGACGTTTTGGGGCGTTTTCGGGTTTTCCCCACTAACGAAAAGATTTTAAGCCTAAGTATCAAAATATGCAAATTATCATCATACTCTCAAATTGGCAGTCCCGTGATCGCGCGGTCAGTTTGTACGAGTTACGTTGGTCCCGTGGGAGGTGTTGGTGCCACTCATGGAGCCGTTCGGGGGCTGTTTTGGGTTTTTGCCCACTAACGGAAAGTTTTTACGCGTAAGTATAAAAATATGCAAATTATTTTCGTATTCTCAAACTGGGAGTACCATGATCACGCGGTCAGTTGATACGAGTTACATTGGTCCCGTGCGAGGTGTTGCTGCCACTCACTGGGCCGTTTGGGGGCCATTTTTGGTTTCTCCATGAACAACATGTTTTGCCTAGGACTTGATATTTTTAAATTGTCTTCGTATTCTCAAATCGGGAGTCCCGTGACCGAGAGGTCAGTTCATAAGAGTTACATTTGTCCCGTGCGGGGTGTTGGTGCCACTCACGAGGCCATTCAAGGGTTATTTTGGGTTTTTCTCCACTAACGAAAAGTTTTTAAGACTAAGCCTAGAAATAAGCAAATTATCATCGTATTATCAAATCAGGAGTGCCATGATTGCACGGTCAGTTCGTACGAGTTACATTGGTCCCATGTGAGGTGTTAGTGCCACTCACGGGGCCGTTCGGGGGCTGTTTCGGATTTGCCCCCACTAACGGCAAGATTTTAAGCCTAAGCTAAAAAATATGCAAATCATCATCGGACTCTCAAACTGGCACTCCCCTGATAGCGCGGTCAGTTCGTATCAGTTACATTGGTCCCGTGCGAGGTGTTGGTGCCACTCATGGGGCCATTTGGGGGCTATTTCGGGTTTTCACCCACTAACGGCAGGCTTTTAAGCCTAACTTTAGAAATAATCAAATTATCATCGTATTCTCCAACCAGGAGTCTCGTGATCGTGCGGTCAGTTCGTACGATTTATATTGGTCCCTTACGAGGTGTTGGTGCCACTAACGGGGCCGTTCTGGTGCTGTTTCAAGATTTCACCCACTATTGGCATGTTTTTAAGCCTATGTAAAAAAATATGAAAATTTTCATCATATTCTACAACCGGGCGTACCGTGATCACGTGGTCAGTTCGTATGAGTTACATTGGTCCCATGCGAGGTGTTGGTGCTACTCACGAGGCCATTCGAGGGAGGTTTCGGGGTTTCCCCCACTAATCCCATGTTTTGCCTAAGTCCTGTTGTTTTAAATTATCCTCGTATTCTAAAATTCGGAGTCTTGTGATCACGCGACCAGTTCGTGCGAGTTACATTAGTCCCATGTGAGGTGTTGGTGCCACTCACGGGTCCGTTCGGGGTTTTTTCGAGTTTTCCCCCACTAAGGACAAGATTTTAAGCCTAAGTCTAAAAATATGCAAATTATCGTAGTACTCTCAAACTTCCAGTCCCGTGATCGCGCGGTCAGTTCATACGACTTACATTGGTCCCGTGCGAGATGTTGTTGCCTTTCATGGGGCCGGTTGAGGGCTGTTTCGAGTTTTCCCCCACTAACGCCAAGTTTTTAAGCCTAAGGCTAGAAATATGAAAATTATTGTCATATTCTTAAACCGGGAGTCCCGTGATCGCACGGTCAGTTCGTTCGAGTTACATTGGTCCCGTACGAGGTGTTGATGCTACTCACGGGGCCGTTCGGTGGTTGTTTCGGGTTTTCCCTGACTAACGACAAGTTTTGAAGCCTAAGCCTATAAATATACAACTTATGGTAGTATTCTCAAACCGGTAGTCTCGTGATTGTGCAACCAGTTCGTACGAGTTCCATTGGACCCATGCGAGGTGTTGGTGTCACTCACGGGGTCGTTCGTGAGCTCTTTCGGGTTTTCCCCCACTAACGCCATGGTTTGCGTATGTCGTGATATTTTTAAATTATCATCTTATTCTCAATCCGGGAATCCTGTGATCACGCGATCAGTTTGTACGAGTTACATTGGTCCTCTGCGAGGTGTTGGTCCCACTCACGGGGCCATTCAGGGGCTATTTTTGGTTCACCCCACTAACGCCAAGTTTTTGAGCTTATGTCTAAAATATACAAATTTTCACCGTATTCACAAACTAGCAGTCCCATGATCGCGCGGTCAGTTCGTACGAGTTACATTGGTCCCGTGCGAGGTGTAAGTGCCACTCATGGGGCCGTTCGAGGGCTGTTTAAGGTTTCCCCCACTAACGGCAAGATTTTAAGCCTCAGCCTAAAAATATGCAAATCATCATTGTACTCTAAAACTGGAAGTCCCGTGATCGCGCGATCAGTTCGTATGAGTTACAGTTGTCCCGTGCGAGCTGTTGGTGCCACTCACGGGGCCGTTCGGGGGATGTTTCGAGTTTTCACCCACTAATGATAAGTTTTTAATCATATGTCTAGAAATATATGAATTATCATTATATTCTCAAATCGGAAGTCCCGTGATCGCACGGTTAGTTCATATGAGTTACATTGGTCCTGTGCGAGGTGTTAGTACCACTCACGTGGTCGTTTAGGGGCTGCTTCGGGTTTTTGCCCACTAACGACAAGTTTTTAAGCTAAGTCTAGAAATATGAAAATTATTGTCATATTCTCCAACTGGGAGTCCCGTGATCATGCGATCAGTTTGTACGAGTTACATTGGTCCCGTGCAAGGTGTTGGTACCACTCACGGGGTGTTCGGGAGCTTTTTAGGGTATCCCCCAATAATGCCAAGTTTTTAAGCCTAAGTTTAGAAATATGCAAATTATCATGGTATTCTCAAACCGGTTGTCCCGTGATTGCACGGTCAATTTGTACGAGTTACATTGGTCTCGGCCGAGGTTTTGGTGCCACTCACGGGGTCGTTCGGGGGCAATTTTGGGTTTTCCCTGACTAACGCCAAGTTTTGAAACCTATGTCTAGAAATATGCAAATTATGGTCGTATTCTCAAACCGGTAGCTCTGTGATCGCCTGGCCAGTTCAGACGAGTTCCATTGGTCCCGTGTGAGGTGTTGGTGCCACTCACAGGGCCGTTCGGGGGCTCTTTCGGGGTTTTCCCCACTAATGCCATGGTTTGCCTAAGAACTGATATTTTAAAATTATCATCGTATTCTCAAACTGGGAGTCCTATGATCACACGATCAGTTCGTACGAGTTATATTGGTCCTCTGCGAGGTGTAGGTCCCACTCACGGGGTCGTTCGGGGGCTATTTAGGTTTCTTCCCCACTAGCGCCGAGTTTTTAAGCATAAGTCTAGAAATATGCAAATTATTATCGTATTCCCCAACCGGGAGTCCCGTGATCGCGCGGTCAGTTCATATGAGTTGCATTGGTCCCGTGCGAGGTGCTGGTGCCACTCACGGGGCCGTTCGGGTGCTGTTTCGGGTTTTCCGCCACTAACGCCAAGTTTTGAAGCCTAAGTCTAGATATATGCAAATTATGGTCATATTCTCAAATCGATAGTCCCGTGATTGCGCGACTAGTTTTGTACGGGTTCCATTGGTCCCGTGCGAGGTGTTGGTGCCACTCACAGGGGCATTTGGGGGTTCTTTCGAGTTTTCTCCCACTAACGCCATGACTTACCTAAGTCCTGATATTTCTAAATTATCATCGTATTCTTAAATCGGGAGTCCTGTGATCGCATGATCAATTCGTACGAGTTACGTTGGTCCTCTGCGAGGTGTTGGTCCCACTCACGAGGCCGTTCGGGGGCTATTTTGGGTTCTCCCCCCATTAACGCCAAGTTTTTAACCCTATGTATAAAATATGCAAATTATCGTCATATTCACAAACTAGAATTCCCATGATCGTGCGATCAGTTCATACAAGCTACATTGTTGCCGAGCGAGGTATTGGTGCCACTCACGGGGTCGTTCAAGGGCTATTTTGGGTTTTCCCCACCAACGCCATGATTTGCCTAAGTCCTGATACATTTAAATTATCATGTTATTCTCAAACCGGGAGTCCTTTGATAGCGCGGTCAGTTCGTACGATTTACGTTGGTACTGTGCGAGGTGTTGGTTCCACTCACGGGGTCATTCGGGGTTTGTTTCGAGTTTTCGCCCACTAACGACAAGTTTTTAAGCCTAAATCTAGAAATATGTAATTTATAATCGTATTCTCAAACCGGGATTCCGGTGATCGCGCCGTTAGTTTGTACTAGTTACATTGGTTCGATGCGAGGTGTTGGTGCCACTCACGGGGCCGTTCGGGGGTTGTTTTGGGTTTCTGTCCACTAACGACTTGTTTTTAATCCTAAGTCAAGAAATATACAAATTATCATTATATTCTCAAATCGGGAATACCATGATCGCGCAGTCAGTTTGTAAGAGTTACATTGGTCCCGTGCGAGGTGTTGGTGTCACTCACGAGGACGTTCAGGGGATGTTTCGGGGTTTCCCCCACTAACGTCATGCTTGGCTTAAGTCCTGATATTTTTAAATTATCCTCGTATTCACAAACCGGGAGTACCGTGATCGCGTGGTCAGTTCGTATGAGTTACATTAGTCCCATGCAAGGTGATGGCGCCACTCACGGGGTCGTTCGGGGGCTGTTTCGAGTTTTCCCACACTAACGACAAGATTTTAACCCTAAGTACAGAAATATACAAATTACCTTCATATTCTCAAATCGGGAGTCCCGGGATCGAGAGGTCAGTTCATAAGAGTTACATTGGTCCCGTGTGGGGTGTTGGTGCCACTCACGAGGCCATTCAGGGGTTATTTCGAGTTTTTCTCCACTAACGGAAAGTTTTTAAGACTAAGCCTAGAAATAAGAAAATTATGATCGTATTATCAAATCAGGAGTCCCGTGATTGCACGGTCAGTTCGTACGAGTTACATTGGTCCGATGTGAGGTGTTAGTGCCACTCACGGGGCCGTTCGGGGGATGTTTCGGATTTGCCCCCACTAACGGCAAGATTTTAAGCCTAAGCCTAAAAATATGCAAATCATCATCGTACTCTCAAACTGGAAGTCCCGTGATCGCGCGATCAGTTCGTATGAGTTACAGTTGTCCCGTGCGAGCTGTTGGTGCCACTCACGGGGCCGTTCGGGGGATGTTTCGAGTTTTCACCCACTAATGATAAGTTTTTAATCATATGTCTAGAAATATATGAATTATCATTATATTCTCAAATCGGAAGTCCCGTGATCGCACGGTTAGTTCATATGAGTTACATTGGTCCTGTGCGAGGTGTTAGTACCACTCACGTGGTCGTTTAGGGGCTGCTTCGGGTTTTTGCCCACTAATGACAAGTTTTTAAGCTAAGTCTAGAAATATGAAAATTATTGTCATATTCTCCAACTGGGAGTCCCGTGATCATGCGATCAGTTTGTACGAGTTACATTGGTCCCGTGCAAGGTGTTGGTACCACTCACGGGGTGTTCGGGAGCTTTTTAGGGTATCCCCCAATAATGCCAAGTTTTTAAGCCTAAGTTTAGAAATATGCAAATTATCATGGTATTCTCAAACCGGTTGTCCCGTGATTGCACGGTCAATTTGTACGAGTTACATTGGTCTCGGCCGAGGTTTTGGTGCCACTCACGGGGTCGTTCGGGGGCAATTTTGGGTTTTCCCTGACTAACGCCAAGTTTTGAAACCTATGTCTAGAAATATGCAAATTATGGTCGTATTCTCAAACCGGTAGCTCTGTGATCGCCTGGCCAGTTCAGACGAGTTCCATTGGTCCCATGTGAGGTGTTGGTGCCACTCACAGGGCCGTTCGGGGGCTCTTTCGGGGTTTTCCCCACTAATGCCATGGTTTGCCAAAGAACTGATATTTTAAAATTATCATCGTATTCTCAAACTGGGAGTCCTATGATCACACGATCAGTTCGTACGAGTTATATTGGTCCTCTGCGAGGTGTAGGTCCCACTCACGGGGTCGTTCGGGGGCTATTTAGGTTTCTTCCCCACTAGCGCCGAGTTTTTAAGCATAAGTCTAGAAATATGCAAATTATTATCGTATTCCCCAACCGGGAGTCCCGTGATCGCGCGGTCAGTTCATATGAGTTGCATTGGTCCCGTGCGAGGTGCTGGTGCCACTCACGGGGCCGTTCGGGTGCTGTTTCGGGTTTTCCGCCACTAACACCAAGTTTTGAAGCCTAAGTCTAGATATATGCAAATTATGGTCATATTCTCAAATCGATAGTCCCGTGATTGCGCGACTAGTTTTGTACGGGTTCCATTGGTCCCGTGCGAGGTGTTGGTGCCACTCACAGGGGCATTTGGGGGTTCTTTCGAGTTTTCTCCCACTAACGCCATGACTTACCTAAGTCCTGATATTTCTAAATTATCATCGTATTCTTAAATCGGGAGTCCTGTGATCGCATGATCAATTCGTACGAGTTACGTTGGTCCTCTGCGAGGTGTTGGTCCCACTCACGAGGCCGTTCGGGGGCTATTTTGGGTTCTCCCCCCATTAACGCCAAGTTTTTAACCCTATGTATAAAATATGCAAATTATCGTCATATTCACAAACTAGAATAACCATGATCGTGCGATCAGTTCATACAAGCTACATTGTTGCCGAGCGAGGTGTTGGTGCCACTCACGGGGTCGTTCAAGGGCTATTTTGGGTTTTCCCCACCAACGCCATGATTTGCCTAAGTCCTGATACATTTAAATTATCATGTTATTCTCAAACCGGGAGTCCTTTGATAGCGCGGTCAGTTCGTACGATTTACGTTGGTACTGTGCGAGGTGTTGGTTCCACTCACGGGGTCATTCGGGGTTTGTTTCGAGTTTTCGCCCACTAACGACAAGTTTTTAAGCCTAAATCTAGAAATATGTAATTTATAATCGTATTCTCAAACCGGGATTCCGGTGATCGCGCCGTTAGTTTGTACTAGTTACATTGGTTCGATGCGACGTGTTGGTGCCACTCACGGGGCCGTTCGGGGGTTGTTTTGGGTTTCTGTCCACTAACGACTAGTTTTTAATCCTAAGTCAAGAAATATACAAATTATCATTATATTCTCAAATCGGGAATACCATGATCGCGCAGTCAGTTTGTAAGAGTTACATTGGTCCCGTGCGAGGTGTTGGTGTCACTCACGAGGACGTTCAGGGGATGTTTCGGGGTTTCCCCCACTAACGTCATGCTTGGCTTAAGTCCTGATATTTTTAAATTATCCTCGTATTCACAAACCGGGAGTACCGTGATCGCGTGGTCAGTTCGTATGAGTTACATTAGTCCCATGCAAGGTGATGGCGCCACTCACGGGGCCGTTCGGGGGCTGTTTCGAGTTTTCCCACACTAACGACAAGATTTTAACCCTAAGTACAGAAATATACAAATTACCTTCATATTCTCAAATCGGGAGTCCCGTGATCGAGAGGTCAGTTCATAAGAGTTACATTGGTCCCGTGTGGGGTGTTGGTGCCACTCACGAGGCCATTCAGGGGTTATTTCGAGTTTTTCTCCACTAACGGAAAGTTTTTAAGACTAAGCCTAGAAATAAGAAAATTATGATCGTATTATCAAATCAGGAGTCCCGTGATTGCACGGTCAGTTCGTACGAGTTACATTGGTCCCATGTGAGGTGTTAGTGCCACTCACGGGGCCGTTCGGGGGATGTTTCGGATTTGCCCCCACTAACGGCAAGATTTTAAGCCTAAGCCTAAAAATATGCAAATCATCATCGTACTCTCAAACTGGCACTCCCCTGATAGCGCGGTCAGTTCGTATCAGTTACATTGGTCCCGTGCGAGGTGTTGGTGCCACTCATGGGGCCATTTGGAGGATATTTCGGGTTTTCACCCACTAACGGCAGGTTTTTAAGCCTAACTTTAGAAATAATCAAATTATCATCGTATTCTACAACCGGGAGTCCCGTGATCATGCATTCAGTTCGTACGAGTTACATTGGTCCCTTACGAGGTGTAGGTGCCACTAACGGGGCCGTTCTGGTGCTGTTTCAAGATTTCACCCACTATCGACATGTTTTTAAGCCTATGTACAAAAATATGAAAATTTTCATCATATTCTACAACAGGGCATACCGTGATCACGTGGTCAGTTCGTATGAGTTACATTGGTCCCATGCGAGGTGTTGGTGCTACTCACGAGGCCATTCGGGAGAGGTTTCGGGGTTTCCCCCACTAATGCCATGTTTTTCCTAAGTCTTATTGTTTTAAATTATCCTCGTATTCTAAAATTGGGAGTCTTGTGATCGCGCGATCAGTTCGTGCGAGTTACATTAGTCCCATGTGAGGTGTTGGTGCCACTCACGGGTCCGTTCGGGGGTTGTTTCAAGTTTTCCCCCACTAAGGACAAGATTTTAAGCCTAAGTCTAAAAATATGCAAATTATCGTAGTACTCTCAAACTTCCAGTCCCGTGATCGCGCGGTCAGTTCATACGAGTTACATTGGTCCCGTGCGAGGTGTTGTTGCCTTTCACGGGGCCGGTTGAGGGCTGTTTCAAGTTTTCCCCCACTAACGCCAAGTTTTTAAGTCTAAGGCTAGAAATATGCAAATTATTGTCATATTCTTAAATCGGGAGTCCCGTGATCGCACGGTCAGTTCGTTCGAGTTACATTGGTCCCGTACGAGGTGTTGATGCTACTCACGCGGTCGTTCGGTGGTTGTTTCGGGTTTTCCCTGACTAACGATAAGTTTTGAAGCCTAAGCCTATAAATATAGAACTTATGGTAGTATTCTCAAACCGGTAGTCTCGTGATTGTGCAACCAGTTCATACGAGTTCCATTGGACCCGTGCAAGGTGTTGGTGTCACTCACGGGGTCGTTCGTGAGCTCTTTCGGGTTTTCCCCCACTAACGCCATGGTTTGCCTATGTCCTGATATTTTTAAATGATCATCATATTCTCAAGTCGGGAATCCTGTGATCACGCGATCATTTTGTACGAGTTACATTGGCCCTCTGCGAGGTGTTGGTCCAACTCACGGGGCCATTCAGGGGCTATTTTTGGTTCACCCCACTAACGCCAAGTTTTTGAGCCTATGTCTAAAATATACAAATTTTCACTGTATTCACAAACTAGTAGTCCCATGATCGCGCGGTCAGTTCGTACGTGTTACATTGGTCCGGTGCGAGGTGTTGATGCCACTCGTGGGGCCGTTCGGGGGCTATTTTGAGTTTTCCCCCACGAACGCCATGTTTTACCGAAGTCATGACATTTTTAATTATATTCGTATTCTCAAACCGGGAGTCCCATGACCACGCGGTCAGCTCGTACGAGTTACATTGATCCCGTGTGAGGTGTTGTTGCCACTCACGGGGCTGTTTAGGGGAAGATTCGGGTTTTACCCCACTAATGCCATGTTTATCATAGGACCTGTAATTTTTAAATTTATCATTGTATTCTCAAACCGGGCATTTCGTGATTGCACGGTCAGTTCAGACGACTTACATTGGTCCCGAACGAGGTGTTATTTCCACTCACGGGGCCATTCATGGGCTATATTGGGTTGTCCCCCACTAACGACATGTTATTAAGACTCAGTCTAGAAATATGCAAATTATCATCGTATTCTCAAATCGGGAGTCCCGTGATCGCATGGTCAGTTCTTACGAGTTACATTGGTCCCGTGCGAGGTGTTGGTGCCACTCACGGGGCCGTTCGGAGGTTGTTTATTATTTTCCCCCACTAACGCCAAGTTTTTAAGCCTAATTCTATAAATTTTCAAACTATCATCATATTCTCAAATCGGTTATCCCGTGATCGCGCGGTCAGTTCGTATGAGTTACATTGGTCCCGTGTGAGGTGTTGGTGCCATTGACGGGGTCGTTCGGGGGTTGTTTCTTGTTTTCCTCCACCATCGCCATAATTTGGCTAAGTCCTAATATTTTCAAATTATCGTCTTATTCTCAAACCAGAAGTCTCGTGATCACGCGGTCAGTTTGTACGAGTTACATTGGTCCCGTGCCAGGTGTTGGTGCCACTCACGGGGCGGTTCAAGGGCTATTTTGGGTTCCCCTACTAACGGCATGTTTTCAAGCTTAAGTCTAGAAATATGCAAATTATCGTCGTATTCTCAAATCGCGAGTCCCGTGATTGCACGGTCTGTTCGTACGAGTTACTTTGTTCATGTATGAGGTGTGTGTGCCACTCGCGGGGTCGTTTAGGGACTATTTTGGGTTTCCTTCCACTAAGACCATGTTTTGCCTCAATCATGTTATTTTTAAATTATCATCTTATTCTCTAATCGGGAGTTCCGTGATCGCACAGTCAGTTCGTACGAGTTAGATTTGTCCTGTGCAAGGTGTTGGGGCCACTCACGGGGCCGTTCAGGGGATGTTTTGGGTTCTCCCCCACTATCGTTAAGTGTTTAATCCTAAGTCTAGAATATGCATATTATCATCATATTCTTGAAATGGCAGTCTCGTGATCGTTCGGTCAGTTTGTACGAGTTACATTGGTCCCGTGCGAGGTGTTTGTGCCACTCACATGGCCGTTCGGGGGCTGTGTTGGGTTTTCTCCCACTAACGACAAGATTTTAAGCCTAAGTCCAGAAATATGCAAATTATCATCGTACTCACAAATCGGTAGTCCTGTGATCGCGCGGTCAGGTCATACGAGTTACATTGGTTGCATGCGAGGTGTTGTTCCCTTTCACAAGGCCGGTCGAGGGCTGTTTCTAGTTTTCGCCCACTAACGACAAGTTTTTAAGCCTAGGACGAGAAATATGCAAATTATTGTTTTACTCTCAAACTGGGAGTCCCGTGATCATGAGGTCAGTTCGTACGAGTTACATTAGTCCTGTACGAGGTGTCGGTGCCACTCACGGGGCCGTTCGGGGGCTATTTCGGGTTTTCCCCCACTAACGCGAAGTTTTTAAGCTTATGTCTAGAAATATGAAAATTATCGTTGTATTCTCAAATCGATAGTCTCGTGATCACGCGGTCAGTTTTTACGAGGTACATTGGTCCTATGCAAGGTGTTGGTGCCACTCATGGGGTCGTTCAGGGGTTGTTTTGGGTTTTCTCCCACTAACGGCATGTCTTACTTAAGTCCAGATATTTTTAAATTATCATGGTATTCTCAAACCAGGAGTCCTGTGATCGCGCGACCCGTTATAACTATTTTGGTTTCTCACCCACTAACACCAAGTGTTTAAGCCTAAGTCTAAAATATGCATATTATCATCGTATTCTTAAACCAGCAGTCCCATGATCGCGCGGTCAGTTCGTACTAGTTACATTGGTGCCACTCACGGGGTCGTTTGAGGGCTGTTTCGGGTTTACTAACGGCAAGATTTTAAGCCAAAGCCTAGACATATGAAAATTATCATCGTACTCTTAAACTGGCAGTCCCGTGATTACACAGTCAGTTCGTACGAGTTACATTGGTCTCGTGCGAGGTGTTGGTGCCACTCACAGGGCCGTTTGGGGGCTGTTTGGGGTTTTCACCCACTAATGATAAGATTTTAAGCCTAAGTCTAGAAATATGCAAATTATCACCATATTCTCAAACCGGGAGTTCGTGATCATGCGGTCAGTTCGTACGAGTTACATTGGTCCCATGTGAGGTGTTAGTGCCACTCACGAGGTCATTCAGGGCCTGTTTCGGGTTTTCACCCACTAATAGAAAGTTTTTAAGCCTAAGTCTAGTAATATGCAAATTATTGTCGTATTCTCCAACCGGGAGTACCGTGATCACGTGGTCAGATTTAATAAGTTACATTGGTACCGTATGAGGTGTTAGTGCCACTCACAAGGCCGTTCAAGGGCTGTTTCGGGTTTTCCACCATTAACGCCAAGTTTTTAAGCCTAAGCCTAGAAATATGCAAATCATCGGTGTATTCTCAAACCGACCATCCCGTGATATTGCGGTCAGTTCGTACGAGTTACATTGGTCCTGTGCGAGGTGCTAGTGCCACTTACAACACTTTTTAGGGGACATTTCGGGCTTTCCCCCACTAATGTCATGTTTTGCCTAAGTCCTGATATTCTTAAATTATCGTCTTATTCTCAAACAGGGAGTCCCGAGATCGCACGGTCAATTCGTATGAGTTACATTGGCCGTGGGCGATGTGTTGGTGCCGCTTATGGGGTCGTTCGGGGGTTGTTTCGGGTTTTCCCCCACAAACACCATGTTCTGCCTTAGTCATGATATTTTTAAATTAATATCATACTCTCAAACATGGAGTCCTATGACCGCGTAGTCAGTTCGTACGAGTTACATTGGACTCGTGCGAGGTGTTAGTGCCACTCACGAGGACGTTCTTGGGCTGTTTCGGGTTTTCTCCCGCGAACACAATGTTTTGCTTAAGTCATGATATTTTTAAATTATCATCATATTCACAAATAGGGAGTTCCGTGATCGCTCGATCAGATCGTACAAGTTACATCAGTCTCGTACGAGGTGTTGCTGCCACTCACGGGGACGTTCAGGGCTATTTTGAGTTTCCCCCACTAATGGCAAGTATTTAAGAATAAGTCTAGAAATATGCAAATTATCATCGTATTCTCAAAGAGAGAGTCTCGTGATTGTGCGGTCAGTTCGTACGAGTTACATTGGTCCCGTGCGAGGTGTTACTACCACTCTCGGGGCCGTTCAAGTGCTATTTCGAGTTTTCTCCCACTAACGAAATGTTTTTATGCCTAAGTAAAGAAATATGCAAATTTTTGTCGTATTCTCCAATCGGGAGTACCATGATCACACAGTCAGATAGTACGAGTTACATTAGTCCCGTACGAGGTGTTAGTGCCACTCATGGGGCTGTTTTGGGGACGTTTCGGGTTTGCCCCCACTAATGCCATGTTTTGCCTAAGTCCTGATATTTTTAAATTAACAACTTATTCTCAAACCGGGAGTGTCGAGATCATGCGGTTAGTTCGTACGAGTTACATTGGTCCGGTGCGAGGTGTTGGTGCCACTCATTGGGCCGTTCGGGGGCTGTTTTGAGTTTTCCCCAATGAACGCCATGTTTTTCCTAGTCATGATATTTTTAAATTATCATCATATTCTCAAATCGGGAGTCCCATGATCATGCAGTCAGTTTGTACGAGTTACATTGGTCCCGTACGAGGTGGTGGTGCCACTCACGGGGCCGTTCGTGGGCTATTTTGGGTTTTCCCCACGAATCCCTTATTTTGCCTAAGTCCTTATATATTTAAATTATCATTGTATTCTCAAACCTTGAGTATCGTGATCACACGATACCTTCGTACGAGTTACATTGTCCCGTACGTGGTGTTTCAGCCACTCACGGGTCCGTTCAGGGGTTGTTTCGAGTTTTCCCCCACTAACGGCAAGTTTTCAAGACTAATATAGAAATATGAAAATTACCATCGTATTCTCAAACTGAGAGTCCCGTGATCACGCGGTCAGTTCGTATGAGTTACATTGGTCCCGTGCGAGGTGTTAGTGCCCCTCACGGGGTCGTTCAGGGGTTGTTTCGCGTATTTGTCCACTAGCATAATGTTTTTAAGCCTAAGTCTAGAAATATGGAAATTGTTGTCATATTCTCCAACTGGGAGTACCGTGATCATGCGGTCAGATCGTACAAGTTACATTGGTCTCATACGTGGTGTTAGTGCCACTCACGGGGCCGTTCGTGGGCTGTTTTGGGTTTTCCTCCACTAACGCCAAGTTTTTGAGCCTAAGTCTAGAAATATGCAAATTATCATCGTATTCTCAAACCGGTCGTCCCGTGATTGAGCAGTCAGTTTGTACGAGTTACATTGATCCCTTGCGAGGTGTTGGTGCCACTCACGGGGATGTTTAGGGTATGTTTCGGGTTTTCCCCCTCTAATGCCATGTTTTCCCTAAGTCCTAATATTTTTAAATTATCATCTTATTATCAAACTGAGAGTCCTGAGATCGCGCGATCAGTTCGTACGTGTTACATTGGTCCGGTGCGAGGTGTTGGTGCCACTCATGGGGCCGTTCGTGGGCTATTTTGAGTTTTCCCCCACGCACGCAATGTTTTGCCAAAGATATGATATTTTTTAATTATCGTCGTATTCTCAAACCGGGAGTCCCGTGATCACGCGATCAGTTCGTACGAGTTACATTGGTCCCGGACGAAGTATTGGTGCCACTCACGGGGCTGTTTAGGGGACATTTTGGGTTTTCCCCCACTAATGCCATGTTTTTCCTAGGACCTGTAATTTTTAAATTATCATTTTATTCTCAAATCGGGCATTCTGTGATCGCACGGTCTGTTCAGATGACTTACATTGGTTCCGTACGAGGTGTTATTTCCACTCACTGGGCCGTTCAGTGGCTGTTTTGGGGTTTCCCCCACTAACTGTAAGTTATTAAGACTCAGTCTAGAAATATGAAAATTATCGTCGTATTCTCAAACCCGGAGTCCCGTGATCGCACGGTCAGTTCTTACGAGTTACATTGGTACCGTGCGAGGTGCTGGTGCCACTCACAGGGACATTTGGGGGATGTTTCAGGTTTTCCACCACTAACGCCAAGTTTTTAAGCCTAAGTCTAGAAATTTACAAACTATCATCATATTCTCAAATCGGCTATCTCATGATCGGGCGGTCAGTTCGTACGAGTTACATTGGTCCCGTACGAGGTGTTGGTGCCATTGACGGGGCCGTTCGGTGGCTGTTTCTTATTTTCTCCCACCATTGCCATAATTTTCCTAAGTCCTGATATTTTTAAATTATCATAATATTCTCAAACCGAGTGTCTCGTGATCGCGCAATCTGTTGGTACGAGTTACATTGGTCCCGTGCGAGGTGTTGGTGCCACTCACAGGGCCGTTCCTGGGTTGATTTGGGTTTTCCCCCACGAACCCCATGGTTTGCCGAAGTCCTGATATATTTAAATTATCGTCGTATGCTCAAACCGAGAGTTTCGTGATCACACGGTCAGTTCGTACGAGTTATATTGTCCCATACGAGGTGTTTCAGCCACTCAGAGGGCCGTTCAGGGTCTGTTTTGAGTTTTCCCCCATTAATGGCAAGTTTTTAAGACTAAGTCTAGAAATATGCAAATTATCATCGTATTCTCAAACCTAGAGTGTCGTGATCGCGCGGTCAGTTCGTATGAGTTACATTGGTCCCGTGCGAGGTGTTAGTGCCACTCACGGAGCCATTCAGGGGTTGTTTCGGATTTTTGTCCACTAACGTAAAGTTTTTAAGCCTAAGTCTAGAAATATGCAAATTTTTGTTGTATTCTCCAACTGGGAGTACCGTGTCACACGGTCAGATCGTACGAGTTACATTGGTCCCATACGTGGTGTTAGTGCCACTCACGGGGCCGTTCGGGGGCTGTTTCGGGTTTTTCCCAACTAACGCCAAGTTTTTAAGCTTAAATCTAAAAATATGTAAATTATCATCATATTCTCAAACCGGTCATCCCGTGATTGAGCGATCAGTTTGTACGAGTTACATGGGTCCCGTGCGAGGTGTTGGTGCCACTCACGGGGATGTGTAGGGGATGTTTCGGGTTTTTCCCCACTACTTCCATGTTTTTCCTAAGTCCTGATATTTTTAAATTAACATCTTATTCCCAAATCGAGAGTCCCGAGATCGCGCGGTCAGCTCGTACGTGTTACATTGGTCCGGTGCGAGGTGTTGATGCCACTTGTGGCGCCGTTCGGGGGCTATTTTGAGTTTTCCCCCACGAACGCCATGTTTTATCGAAGTCATGACATTTTTAATTATATTCGTATTCTCAAATCGGGAGTCCCATTACCACGCGTTCAGCTCGTATGAGTTACACTGATCCCGTGTGAGGTGTTGCTGCCACTCACGGGCCTGTTTAGGGGACGCTTCGGGTTTTCCCCCACTAATGCCATGTTTATCATATGACCTGTAATTTTTAATTTTATCATTGTATTCTCAAACCGGGCATTTCGTGATTGCACGGTCAGTTCAGACGACTTACATTGGTCCCGAACGAGGTGTTATTTCCACTCACGGGGCCGTTCATGGGATGTATTGGGTTGTCCCCCACTAACGGCAAGTTATTAAGACTCAGTCTAGAAATATGTAAATTATCATTGTATTCTCAAATCGGGAGTCCCGTGATCGCATGGTCAGTTCTTACGAGTTACATTGGTCCCGTGCGAGGTGTTGGTGCCACTCACGGGGCCATTCGGAGGTTTTTTCTTGTTTCCCTCACTAACGCCAAGTTTTTAAGCCTAATTCTAGAAATTTGCAAACTATCATCATATTCTCAAATCGTCTATCCCGTGATCGCGCGGTCAGTTCGTATGAGTTACATTGGTCCCGTGTGAGGTGTTGGTGCCATTGACGGGGCCGTTCGGGGGTTGTTTCTTATTTTCCCCCACCATCGCCATAATTTGGCTAAGTCCTAATATTTTCAAATTATCGTCTTATTCTCAAACCAGAAGTCTCGTGATCACGCGGTCAGTTTGTACGAGTTACATTGGTCCCGTGCCAGGTGTTGGTGCCACTCACGGGGCGGTTCGAGGGCTATTTTGGGTTCCCCTACTAACTACATGTTTTTAAGCTTAAGTCTAGAAATATTCAAATTATCGTCGTATTCTCAAATCGCGAGTCCCGTGATCGCACGGTCAGTTCGTACGAGTTACATTGTTCATGTACGAGGTGTGTGTGCCACTCGCGGGGTCGTTTAGGGACTATTTTGGGTTTTCTTCCACTAACACCATGTTTTGCCTCAATCATGTTATCTTTAAATTATCATCTTATTCTCTAATCGGGAGTTTCGTGATCGCACAGTTAGTTCGTACGAGTTAGATTTGTCCTGTGCGAGGTGTTGGGGCCACTCACGGGGCCGTTCAGGGGTTGTTTTGGGTTCTTCCCCACTTTTGTTAAGTGTTTAAGCCTAAGTCTAGAATATGCATATTATCATCGTATTCTCGAAATGGCAGTCCCGTGATCGTTTGGTCAGTTTGTACGAGTTACATTGGTCTCGTGCGAGGTGTTTGTGCAACTCACATGGCCGTTCGGGGGTTGTGTTGGGTTTTCCCCCACTAACGACAAGATTTTAAGCCTAAGCCTAGAAATATGAAAATCATCATCGTACTCTCAAACTGGTAATCCCGTGATCCCGTGGTCAGTTCGTACGAGTTACGTTGGTCCCGTTCGAGGTGTTAGTGCCACTCACGGGGCCGTTCTGGGGCTATTTCTTGTTTTCGCCCACTAATGAAAAGTTGTTAAGGCTAAGTCTAGAAATATGAAACTTATTAACGTATTCTCCAATTGGGAGTACCGTGATCACGTGGTCAGATAGTTTGAGTTACATTGGTCCCGTACGAGGTGTTAGTGCCACTCACGGGGCCGTTCGGGCGTTGTTTTGGGTTTACCCCCACTAACGCCAAGTTTTTAGGCCTAATTCTACAAGTATGCAAATTATCGTCGTATTCGCAAACCGGCCATCCCGTGATGGCATGATCAGTTCGTATGAGTTACATTAGTGCCGTGTCAGGTGTTTGTGCCACTCACATGGCCGTTTAAGGGACGTTTTAGGTTTTCCCCCACTAATGCCATGTTTTGCCTAAGTCCTGATATTTTTAAATTATCGTCTTATTCTCAAACCGAGAGTCCCGAGATCGCGCGATCAATTCGTATGAGTTACATTGGTCGAGGGTGAGGTGTTGGTGCCGCCTATGGGGTCGGTCGGGGGTTGTTTGGGTTTTCCCCCACGAACGCCATGTTTTGCCTTAGTCATGATATTTTTAAATGATCATCGTATTCTCAAACTGGGAGTCCCGTGATAACGCAGTCAGTTCGTACGAGTTACATTGGTCCTGTGTGAGGTGTTGGTGCCACTCACAGGGCCATTCATGGGCTGTTGTAGGTTTTCCCCCACGAACGCCATGTTTTTCCTAAGTCCTGATATTTTTAAATTATCATCGTATTCTCAATCTGGGAGTTCTGTGATCACACGATCAGTTCATACGAGTTACATTAGTTCCGTGCGATGTGTTTCTGCCACTCACGAGGCCGTTCAGGGGTTGTTTCGAGTTTTTTTACCAATAACGACATATTTTTAAGTCTAAGTCTATAAATATTCAAATTATTATCGTATTCTGAAACCGGGAGTCCCATTATCACGCGGTCAGTTCGTACGAGGTACATTGGTCCCGTGCAAGGTGTTGGTACCACTCAGGGGCCGTTCGAGGGCTTTTTCAGGTTTTCCACCACTAACGCCAAGTTTTTAAGTCTAAGTCTAGAAATATGCAAACTATCATCGTATTCTCAAATCGTTTGCCTCGTGATCACGCAATTAGTTCGTACAAGTTACATTGGTCCAGGTGCGAGGCGTTGGTGCCATTCAGAGGGGATGCTTCGGGTTCTCCCCCACTAATGCCAAGTTTTTACGCCTAAGTCTAAAATATGCAAATTATCATCATATTCTTAAACCGGCAGTCCCGTGATCGCGCGATCACTTCGTACGAGTTACATTGCACCCATGCCAAGTGTGGGTGCCACTCACGGGGCTGTTCGGGGGCTGTTTTGGGTTTTCCCCACTAACGACAAGATTTTACGGCTAAGTATAGAAAAATGCAAATCATCATCGTACTCTCAAATTGGCAGTCCCGTGATCGTGCAGTCAGTTCGTAGGAGATAGATTAGACCTGTTCGAGGTGTTGGTGCCACTCAGAGGGCCGTTAGTGGGCTATTTTGGGTTTTCGCCAACTAAAAGAAAGTTTTTAAGCCTAAGTATAGATATATTAAAATTATCATCATATTCTCAAATCGGGAGTTCCGTGATCGCACGCTAAGTTCGTACGAGTTACAATGTTCCCGTACGAGGTGTTGGTGCCACTCACGGGGTCGTTAGGGGGCTCTTTTGGGTTTTCCCCCACTAACACCATGTTTTGCCTCAATAATGATATTTTTATATTATCGTCTTATTCTCTAATCGGGAGTCCCATGATCGCGCAGTCAGTTGGTACGAGTTACATTTGTCCTGTGCGAGGTGTTGGTACCACTCACGGGGCCGTTCAGGGGTTGTTTCGGGTTCTCCCCCACTAACAATAAGATTTTAAGCCTAATCCTAGAAATATGAAAATCATCATCGTACTCTCAAACTGGACGTCCCGTGATCACGTGGTCAGTTCCTATGAGTTACATTGGTCCCGTGCGAGGTGTTAGTGCAACTCACGGGGCCGTTCAGGGGCTATTTTTGGTTTTCTCCCACTAACGGAAAGTTTTTAAGCCTAAGTCTAGAAATATACAAATTATTGTCTTATTCTCCAATTGGAAGTACCGTGATCACGCAGTTGAATCGTACGAGTTACATTTGTCCCGTACGAGGTGTTAGTGCCACTCTTGGTGCCGTTGGGGGGTTATTTCGGGTTTTCCCCCACTAACGCTATGTTTTTAGGCCTAAGTCTAGAAATACAGAAATTACCATCGTATTCACAAATCGGTCGTCCTGTGATTGCGCAGTCAATTCGTATGAGTTACATTGGTCCGGTGCGAGGTGTTGGTACCAGTCATGGGGCCGTTCGGGGGCTATTTTGGGTTTTCACCCACGAAAGCCATCTTTTATCTAAGTCATGATATTTTTTAATTATCATCGTATTCTCAAACTGATAGTCCCAAGATCATACGGTCAGTTCATAGGAGTTACATTAGTCCTGTGCGAGGTGCTGGTACCACTCACGGGACTGTTTAGGGGGTGTTTCGAGTTTTCCCCCACTAATGCCATGTTTTACCTAGGACCTGATATTTTTAAATTATCATCGTATTCTCAAACTGTACGTTCCGTGATAGCACGGTCAGTTCAGGCGAGTTACATTGGTCCTGTATGAGGTGTTATTTCCACTCACAGGGCCGTTCAGGGGATGTTTCGGGTTTTCCCCCACTAATGGCAAGTTTTTAAGCCTAAGTCTAGAAATATGAAAATTATCATCGTATTCTCAATCCGACTATCCCGTGATCGTGCGGTCAGTTCGTACGAGTTACATAGGTCCCGGGCGATGTGTTGGTACCGTTGACGGGGCCGTTCGGGGGCTGTTTCTTGTTTTCCCCCACCATCGCCATGATTTACCTAAGTCCTGATATTTTTAAATTATCATCTTATTCTCAAACTGGGAGTCCCGTGATTGCGCGGTCAGTTCGTACGAGTTGCATTTGTCCGGTATGAGGTGTTGGTGCCACTCACGGGGACGTTCGGGGGCTATTCCGGATTCTCTCCCACTAACACCAAGTTTTTAAGCCTAAGTCAAAAATATGCAAATTAACGTCGTATTCTTAAACCGGAGTCCCGTGATAACGCGATTATTTTGTACAACTTACATTGGTCCCGTGCCAGGTGTTGGTTCCACTCACGGGCCGTTCGGGGGTTATTTTGGGTTTTCTCCCACTAACGGCAAGATTTTATGCCTAAGTCTAGAAATATGTGAAACATCAACGTACTCTCAAACTGGCAGTCCCGTGATCACACAGTCAGTTCATAGGAGTTACATTAGACCCGTGCGAGGGGTTAGTGCCACTCACGGGGCCGTTCGGGGGCTGTTTTGGGTTTTTTCCCACTAACAACAAGTTTTTAAGCCTTACTCTAGAAATATGCACGAGCGAGGTGTTGGTGCCACTCACGGGGCCGTTTAAAGGACGTTTCGGGTTTTCCCCCACTAATGACATGTTTTGCCTAAGTCCTGATATTTTTTAATTATCATCTTATTCTCAAATCGGGAGTCTAGAGATCGCACAGTCAATTCGTACGAGTTACATTGGTCGAGTGCGAGGTGTTGGTGCCCCTTATGGGGCCGTTCGGGGGTTGTTTCAATTTTCCCCGACGAACGCCATGTTTTGCCTAAGTCATGATATTTTTAAATTATCATCGCATTCTCATACCGAGAGTCCCATGATCATGCACTCAGTTCGTACGAATTACATCGGTCCCGTGCGAGGTTTTGGTCCCATTCACGGGGCCCTTCATGGGCTGTTTTGGGGTTTCCCCCACGAACGCCATGTTTTGCCTAAGTCCTTATATTTTTAAATTATCATCGTATTCTCAAACTGGGAGTTCCGTGATCACATGATCAGTTCATACAAGTTACATTTGTCCCGTGTGAGGTGTTTATGCCACACACGAGGCTGTTCAGGGGTTGTTTCGTGTTTTTGACCACTAACGACAAGTTTTTAAGACTAAGTCTATAAAGATTCAAATTATTGTCATATTCTCAAACTGGGAGTCCCATGATCGCGCGATCAGTTCGTGCAAGTAACATTGGTCCTGTGCGAAGCGTTGGTGCCACTCACGAGGCCGTTCGGGGGCTTTTTTGGGCTTTCCACCACTAACGCCAAGTTTTTAAGTCTAAGTCTAGAAATATGCAAACTATCATCATATTCTTAAACTGGTTGCCCCGTGATCGCGCGGTTAGTTCGTACAAGTTACATTTGTCCTGTGCGAGGTGTTGGTGCCATTCATGGGGCCATTTGGGGTTGTTTCATATTTTCCCCCACTAACGCCATTATTTCCCTAAGTCCTCATATTTATAAATTATCGTCTTATTCTCAAACTGGAAGTCCCATTATCGCACAGTCAGGTCGTACAAGTTACATTGGTCCTCTGCGACGTGTTGGTGCCACTTACGGGAGCTGTTTCGGGTTCTCCCCCTCTAACGCCAAGTTTCTATTCCTAAGTCTAAAATATGCAATTTATCATCGTATTCTTAATTCAAAAGTCTCGTGATCGGGCGATTAGTTCGTACGAGTTACATTGATCCCATACCTGGTGTTAGTTCCACTCAAAAGGGTCGTTCGGGGGTTGTTTCGAGTTTTCCCCACTAACGATAAGATTTTATGCCTGTCTAGAAATATGAAAATAATCATTGTACTCTCAAACTCGCAGCCCCGTGATCGCGCGATCAGTTAGCACGAGTTACATTGGTCCCGTCCGAGGTATTAGTGCCACTCACAGGGCCGTTCGGGGGCTGTTTTGGGTTTTCACCCACTAATAGCAATTTAAGCCAATATACAGAAATATGAAAATTATCATCATATTCTCAAACCAGGAGTCCCGTGATCGTGTGGTCGGTTAGTACGAGTTACATTAGTCCTTTGAGAGATGTTGGTGCCACTCACGGGGTCATTAAGGGGCTGTTTCGGGTTCTCCCCCACTAACGCCAAGTTTTTAAGCCTAAGTATAAAATATGCAAATTATTGTCAAATTCTCAAACTGACAATCCCATGATCGCGCGGTCAGTTCGTACAAGTTACATTGGTCCTCTGCGACGTGTTGGTGCCACTTAAGGGGGTTGTTTCGGTTTCTCCCCCACTAACGCCAAGTTTTTAAGCCTAAGTCTAAAATATGCAATTTATCATTGTATTCTTAAATCGAAAGTCCCGTGATCGGGCGATCAGTTCGTACGAGTTACATTGATCCCATACCTGATGTTGGTGCCACTCAAAGGGGCCGTTCGGGGGTTGTTTCGAGTTTTCCCCACTAACGATAAGATTTTACGCCAATGTCTAGAAATATGAAAATAATCATTGTACTCTCAAACTCGTAGTCCCGTGATCGCGCGGTCTGTTGGCACGAGTTACGTTGGTCCCGTGCGAGGTATTGGTGCCACTGACAGGGCCGTTCGGGGGCTGTCTCTGGTTTTCACCCACAAACAGTAACTTTTTAAGCCAATATATAGAAATATGCAAATTATGATCATATTCTCAAACCAGGAGTCCCGTGATCACGTGGTCAGTTTGTACGAGTTACATTGGTCCTTTGAGAGGTGCTGGTTCCACTCACGGGGTCGTTAAGGAGTATTTCGAGTTCTCCACCACTAATGCCAAGTTTTTAAGCCTAAGTCTAAAATATGAAAATTATAGTCGAATTCTCAAACGGGCAATCCCATGATCGCGTGGTCAGTTTGTACAAGTTACATTGGTCCCGTGTGAGGTGTTGGTGCCACTCACGGGGCCGCTCGGGGACCGTTTTGGGTTTTCCCACACTAACGGCAATATTTTAAGCCTAAATATAAAAATATGCAAATCATCATCGTACTCTCAAATTGGCAGTCCCGAGATCGCTCGATCAGTTCGTACGGGTTACATTGGTCCCGTGCGAGGTGTTGGTGCCACTCATGGGGCCGTTCGGGGGCTATTTTGGGTTTTCCTCCACGAACGCCATGTTTTTACCAGAGTCCTGATATTTTTAAATTATTGTCATATTCTCAAATCGGGAATCCCACGATCAGGTGGTCAGTTCAGACGAGTTACATTGGTCCCATAAGAGGTGTTGATGCCACTCACGGGGCCGTTCGGGGCCCGTTTCTGGTTTTCCCCCACCAAAGGCAAGATTTTAGGCCTAAATGTAGAAATTTTGCAAATTATCATAATATTCTCAAATCGAGAGTCCCGTGATCAACCGGTCAGTTCATACGAGTTACATTGGTCCCGTGTGAGATGTTGGTGCCACTCACGGGGCCGTTTGGGGGTTGTTTCGGGTTTTCCCCATACAAGACAAGATTTTAACCCTTAGTCTAGAAATAAGGAAATAATCATTGTACTCTTAAATCGGCAGTCCCTTGATCGTGCGGTCACTTCGTACAAGTTACATTAGTGCCGTGTTAGGTGTTGGCGCCAATCACGGGGCCGTTCGGGGGCTATTTCAAGTTTTTGCGCACTAACGACAAGTTTTTAAGCCTAAGTCTAGAAATATGCAGATTATCATCGTATTCTCAAACTTGGAGTCCCGTCATCTCGAGGAAAGTTCGTACAAGTTATATTAGTCCCGTGTGAGGTGTTGGTGCCACTCACGGGCCCGTTCGGGAGATGTTTCGAGTTTTCCTCCACTAACGCCATGTTTTACCTAAGTCCTAATATTTTTAAATTATTATCTTATTCTCAAACTGGGAGTCCCATGATCGCACGGGCAGTTTGTACGAGTTACATTGGTCCCGTGCGAGGTGTTGGTACCACTCACGAGGTCATTCGGGGGCTATTTTGGGTTTTCGCCACAAAAGCGTAGTTTTTAAGCCTAAGTCTAGAAATATGATAATTATTGTCATATTCTCAAAATGGCAGTCCTGTCATCACGTGGTCAGTTCGGACGTGTTACATTGGTCCCGTGCGAGGTGTTGGTGCCATTCACGGGGCCGTTCGGGGGCAGTTTAGGCTTTTACTCCATCATTGCCGTGTTTTACCTAAGTACTAATATTTTTAAATTATCGTCGTATTCTTAAACCGGGAGTCCCATGATCATGCGTTTAGTTCATAAGAGTTACATTGGTCCCGTGCGAGGCATTGGTGCCTCTCACAGGGCCGTTCGTGTGCTGTTTCAGGTTTTCCCTCACTAACGGCAAGATTTTAAGCCTAAGTATAGAAATTTGCAAATTATTTTTGTATTCACAAACCGGGTGTCCCATGATCACACAATCAGTTTGTACGAGTTACATTGGTCCCTTATGAGGTGTTGGTTCCACTCACGGGGCCGTTCAGGGGCTTTTTCGACTTTTCCTCACTAACACCATGTTTTGCCTAAGTGCAGATATTTATAAATTATCGTCTTATTCTCAAACCAGGAGTCCCGTGATATCGCGATCATTTTGTACGAGTTATGTTGGTCCTGTGCGAGGTGTTGATATCACAGGGCCGTTCGGGGGTTGCTTTGGGTTCTCCTCCAATAACGCCATGTTTTTAAGCCTAAGTTTAAAATATGCAAACTATCCTCGTATTCTCAAACCAATAGTCCCGTGATCATGCGGTCAGTTCGTACAAGTTACATTTTTCCCATGCGAGGTGTTGGTACCACTCACGGGGCTGTTCGGGGGATATTTCGGGTTTTCACCCACTAATGTCATGTTTTGCCTAAATCCTGATATTTTTAAATTATCATCATTTTCTTAAACTTAGAGTCTCATGACCGCGTGGTAAGTTCGTACAAGTAACATTGGTCCTGTGCGAGGTGTTGGGGCACTCACGAGGCCGTTCAGGGGCTGTTTCGGGTTTTCCCCCACTAACGGCAAGATTTTAAACCTAATTCTAGAAATACACAAATTATCATCGTACTCTCAAACCTGCATTCCCGTGATCGGGTGGTTAGTTCGAACGAGTTACATTGGTCCCATGCGAGGTGTTAGTGCCACTCACGTGGCCGGTCGGGGGCTATTTCGAGTTTTCTCCCACTAACAACAAGTTTTTAAGCCTAAGACTAACAATAATCAAATTATCATTCTATTCTCAAACCGGGAGCCCTATGATCGCGCGGTCAGGTCGTGCAAGTTACATTGGTCCCATGTGAGGTGTTGGTGCCACTCACGGGGCCGTTCGGGGAATATTTTGAGTTCTCCCCAACTAATACCATGTTTTTAAGCCTAAGTCTAGAAATATGAAAATTATCATCGTATTCTCAAACCGACAGTTCTGTGATCGCACGGTCTGTTCGTACGAGTTACATTGGTCCCATGCGAGGTGTTGGTGCCACTCAGAGGGCCGTTCGGTGGTCATTTCGGGTTTTTATCCACTAACGCCATGTTTTACCTAAGTACTAATATTTTTAAATTATTGTCCTCGTATTCTCAAACCGGGAGTCCCGTGATCGCGCGACCTGTTCATATGAGTTACATTGGTCCACTGCGAGGTGTTGGTTCCAATCACGGGGTAGTTCGGGTGCTGTTTCGGGTTTTCCCCAACTAACGGTGAGATTTTAAGCCTAAGTCTTGAAATATGCAAATTGTCATCATACTCTCAAACTTGCAGTCCCGTGATCACGTGGTCAGTTTATATGAGTTACATTGGTCGCGTGTGAGGTGTCGGTGCCACTCAGGGGGCCATTTGGTGGCTGTTTCAGGTTCTCCCCCACTAGTGCCAAGTTTTTAAGTCTAAGTCTGGAAATACGAAAAGTATCATCGTATTCTCAAACCGACAGTTCCGTGATCACGCGGTCAATTCGCATGAGTTACATTTGTCCCGTACAAGGTGTTGGTGCCAGTCACAGGGCCGTTCGAGGGTTGTTTCGGGTTTTCCCCCACTAACAGCAAGATTTTAAGCCTAAGTCCATTAATAAGAAAATCATCATTGTACTCTCAAACTGGTAGTCCCATCATCACATGGTTAGTTCGTACAAGTTACATTGGTCCCATGCGAGGTGTCGGTGCCACTTACGGGGCCATTCGGGGTCTATTTTTGGTTTTCGCCCATTAACAGGAAGTTTTTAAGCCTAAGTCTTAAAATATGTATATTATCATCGTATTCTCAAACCGGGAGTCCCGTGGGCATACGATCACTTCGTACAAGTTACATTGGTCTTGTCCGAGGTGTTAGTGCCACTCACGGGGCCGTTTTGAGGCTATTTCAGGTTTTCTCCCACTAATCCCATGTGTTGCCTAAGTTCTAATATTTTTAAATTATCCTCGTATTCTAAAACTAGGAGTCCTATGATCACGCGGTCACTTCGTACAAGTTACATTTGTCCCGTGCGAGGTGATGGTACCACTCACGGGGCCGTTCGGGGGTTATTTTGGGTTCTCCCCCACTAATACCATTTCTTAAGCCTAAGTCTAGAAGTATGAAAATTATCATCGTATTCTCAAACCGACAGTTCCTTGATCGCGTGGTCAGTTCGTACGAGTTACATTGGTCCCGTGCGAGGTGTTGGTGCCACTCACGTGGCCGTTCGGGGGTTATTTCGGGTTTTCCCCCACAAATGGCAAGATTTTAAGTCTCAGTCCAGAAATAAGTAAATCATGGTATTACTCTCGAACTAGAAGTCCCGTGATCGCGCGGTCAGTTCGTACACGTTACATTGGCCCCGTGTGAGGTGTTGACGCCACTCACGGGGCCGTTTGGGGGGTATTTCAAGTTTTCACCCACTAACGACAAGTTTTTAAGCCTAAGTCTAGAAATATGCAGATTATCATCATATTCTCAAACCGATAGTCCCATCATCTCGCGATCAGTTCGTACTAGTTGCATTAGTCCCGTGCGAGGTCTTGGTGCCACTCACGGGCCCGTTCGAGGTCTGTTTCGGGTTTTCCCCCACTAACACCATGTTTTGCCTCAATAATGATATTTTTATATTATCGTCTTATTCTCTAATCTGGAGTCCCATGATCGCGCAGTCAGTTGGTACGAGTTACATTTGTCCCGTGCGAGGTGTTGGTGCCACTCACGGGGCCTTTCAGGGGCTGTTTCGGGTTCTCCCCCACTAACAATAAGATTTTAAGCCTAATCCTAGAAATATGAAAATCATCGGCGTACTCTCAAACTGGATGTCCCGTGATCACGTGGTCAGTTCTTATGAGTTACATTGGTCCCGTGCGAGGTCTTAGTGCCACTCACGGGGCCGTTCTGGGGCTATTTTTGGTTTTCTCCCACTAACGGAAAGTTTTTAAGCCTAAGTCTAGAAATATGCAAATTATTGTCTTATTCTCCAATTGGAAGTACCGTGATAACGCAGTCGAATCGTACGAGTTACATTTGTCCCGTACGAGGTGTTAGTGCCACTCATGGGGTCGTTCGGGGGTTATTTCGGGTTTTCCCCCACTAACGCTAAGTTTTTAGGCCTAAGTCTAGAAATACACAAATTATCATCGTATTCACAAATCGGCCATCCCGTGATTGCGCAGTCAATTCGTATGAGTTACATTGGTCCGGTGCGAGGTGTTGGTGCCACTCATGGGGCTGTTCGGGTGCTATTTTGGGTTTTCACCCACGGACGCCATCTTTTTGTCTAAGTCATGATATTTTTTAATTATCATCGTATTCTCAAACCGAGAGTCCTAAGATCATGCGATCAGTTCATATGAGTTACATTAGTCCTGTGCAAGGTGCTGGTACCACTCACGGGACTGTTTAGGGGATGTTTCGGGTTTTCCCCCACTAATGCCATATTTTACCTAGGACCTGATATTTTTAAATTATCGTCCTATTCTCAAACCGTGCGTTCCGTGATAGCACGGTCAGTTCAGACGAGTTACATTGGTCCTGTATGAGGTATTATTTCCACTCATAGGGTCGTTCAGGGGATGTTTTGGGTTTTCCCCCACTAACGGCATGTTTTTAAGCCTAAGTCTACAAATATAAAAATTATCATTGTATTCTCAATCCGACTATCCCGTGATCGTGCGGTCAGTTCATACGAGTTACATTGGTCCCGTGCGAGGTGTTGGTACCATTGATGGGGCCGTCCGGGGGCTGTTTCTTTTTTCCCCCACCATCGCCATGATTTACCTAAGTCCTGATATTTTTAAATTATCATATTATTCTCAAATAGGGAGTCCTGTGATCGCGCTGTTAGTTCGTACGAGTTGCATTTGTCCGATACGAGGTGTTGGTGCCACTCACGGGGACGTTCGGGGACTATTTCGGGTTCTCTCCCACTAACACCATGTTTTTAAGCCTAAGTCAAAAATATGCAAATTATCGGTGTATTCTTAAACTGGAGTCCCGTGATCACGCGATTATTTCGTACAACTTATATTGTTCCCGTACCAGGTATTGGTGCCACTCACGGGGCCGTTCGGGGGCTGTTTTGGGTTTTCTCCCACTAACGGCAAGATTTTAGGCCTAAGTCTAGAAATATGCAAAACATCAACGTACTCTCAAACTGGCAGTCCCGTGATCACACAGTCAGTTCATTGGATTTACATTAGACCCGTGCGAGGGGTTAGTGCCACTCACAGGGCCGTTTGGGGGCTGTTTTGGGTTTTTGCCCACTAACAGCAAGTTTTTAAGCCTTACTCTAGAAATATGCACGGTCAGTTCAGGGGTGATCGCACGGTTAGTTCGTAGGAGTTACATTATTTGGGGGTTGTTTCGGGTTTCCCCACTAATACCATATCGTTCCTCAATCATGATGTTTTTAAATTATTATCTTATTCTCTAATCGAGAGTCCCGTGATTGCGCAGTTAGTTCGTACGAGTTACATTTGTCCTGTGGGAGGTGTTGGTGCCACTTACGGGGCGTTCGGGGGCTATTTTGGGTTCACCCCCACTATCGTTATGTTTTTAATCCTATGTCTATAAATATGCAAATTATCATCGTATTCTCAAAATTACAGTCCCGTGATCGTGCGGACAGTTTGTACGAGTTACATTGGTCCCGTGGGAGGTGTTGGTGCCACTCAAGTGGCCGTTCGGGGGTTGTGTCGGGTTTTCCTCCCTTAACGCCAAGTTTTTAAGCCTAAGCCTAGAATGTTGCAAATTATCATCATATTTGCAAACCGTTCATCCCGTGATTGCGCGGTCAGTTCGTATGAGCTACATTAGTCCCGTGCGAGGTGTTGGTGCCACTCACGGGGCCGTTTAAGGGACTTTTCGAGTTTTCCCCCACTAATGCCATGTTTTGCCCAAGTCCTGATATTTTTTAATTATCATCTTATTCTCAAATCGGGAGTCTAGAGATTGCACAGTCAATTCGTACGAGTTACATTGGTCGAGTGCGAGGTGTTGGTGCCCCTTATGGGGCCGTTCGGGGGTTGTTTCAATTTTCCCCGACGAACGCCATGTTTTGCCTAAGTCATGATATTTTTAAATTATCATCGCATTCTCATACCGAGAGTCCCGTGATCATGCAGTCAGTTCGTACGAATTACATCGGTCCCGTGAAAGGTGTTGGTCCCACTCACGGGGCCCTTCATGGGCTGTTTTGGGTTTTCCCCCACGAACGCCATGTTTTGCCTAAGTCCTTATATTTTTAAATTATCATCGTATTCTCAAACTGGGAGTTCCGTGATCACATGATCAGTTCATACAAGTTACATTTGTCCCGTGTGAGGTGTTTATGCCACACACGAGGCTGTTCAGGGGCTGTTTCGTGTTTTTGACCACTGACGACAAGATTCAAATTATTTTCATATTCTAAAACTGGGAGTCCGATGATGGCACGATCAGTTCGTGCAAGAAACATTGGTCCCGTGCGAAGTGTTGGTGCCACTCACGAGGCCGTTCGGGCGCTTTTTTTGGCTTTCCACCACTAACGCCAAGTTTTTAAGTCTAAGTCTAGAATTATGCAAACTATCATCATATTCTCAAACTGGTTACCCCGTGATTGCGCGGTTAGTTCGTACAAGTTACATTTGTCCCATGCGAGGTATTGGTGCCATTCATGGGGCCGTTTGGAGGCTATTTCTTATTTTCCCCCACTAATGCCATGATTTCCCTAAGTCCTCATATTTATAAATTATCGTCTTATTCTCAAACCGGAAGTCCCATTATCGCGCGATCAGGTCGTACGAGTTACATGGGTCCTCTGCGACGTGTTGGCGCCACTTACGGGGGATGTTTCGGGTTCTCCACCACTAACGCCAAGTTTTTAATCCTAAGTCTAAAATATGCAATTTATCATCGTATTCTTAAATCAAAAGTCCCGTGATTGGGAGATCAGTTCGTACGAGTTACATTGATCCCATACCTGGTGTTGGTGCCACTCAAAGGGGCCGTTCGGGGGTTGTTTCGAGTTTTACCCACTAACGATAAGATTTTATGCCTATGTCTAGAAATATGAAAATAATCATTGTAATCTCAAACTCGCAGTCCCGTGATCGCGCGGTTAGTTGGCACGAGTTGCGTTGGTCCCGTGCGAGGTATTAGTGCCACTCACGGGGCCGTTCGGGGGCTATTTTGGGTTTTCACCCACTAACAGCAACTTTTTAAGCCAATATATAGAAATATGCAAATTATCATCATATTCTCAAACTAGGAGACCCGTGATCGCGTGGTCGGTTAGTACGAGTTACATTGGTCCTTTGAGAGGTGTTGGTGCCACTCACGGGGATGTTAAGGGGCTGTTTCGGGTTCTCCCCCACTAACGCCAAGTTTTTAAGCCTAAGTCTAAAATATGCAAATTATTGTCAAATTCTCAAACTGGCAATCCCATGATCGCGCGGTCAATTCGTACAAGTTACATTGGTCCCGTTTGAGGTGTTGGTGCTATCACGGTGCCGCTCGGGGACCATTTTGGGTTTTCCCCCACTAACGGCAAGATTTTAAGCCTAAATCTAAAAAGATGCAAATCATCATCGTACTCTCAAATTGGCAGTCCCGAGATCGCGTGGTCAGTTCGTACGGGTTACATTGGTCCCATGCGAGGTGTTGGTCCGACTCACGGGGCCGTTCGGGGGCTATTTCGGGTTTTCCTCCACGAACGCTATGTTTTTGCCTGAGTCGTGATATTTTTAAATTATTATAGTATTCTCAAATCAGGAATCCCACGATCACGTGGTCAGTTCAGACGAGTTACTTTGGTCCCATACGAGGTGTTGGTGCCACTCATGGGGCCGTTCAGGACCCGTTTCTGGTTTTCCCCCACCAAAGGCAAGATTTTAGGCTTAAATCTAGAAATTTCCAAATTATCATAATATTCTCAAATCGAGAGTCCCGTGATCAAGCGGTCAGTTCATACGAGTTACATTGGTCCCGTGTGAGATGTTGGTGCCACTCACGGGGCCGTTCGGGGGTTGTTTCGGGTTTTCCCCATACACGACAAGATTTTAACCCTTAGTCTAGAAATAAGGAAATCATCATCGTACTCATAAATCGGTAGTCCCTTGATCGTGCAGTCACTTTGTACAAGTTACATTAGTGCCGTATTAGGTGTTGGCTCCAATCACGGGGTCGTTCGGGGGCTATTTCAAGTTTTTGCACACTAACGACAAGTTCTAAGCCTAAGTCTAGAAATATGCAGATTATCTTCAATTTCTCAAACTTGGAGTCCCGTCATCTCACGGACAATTCGTACAAGTTACATTGGTCCCGTGTGAGGTGTTGGTGCCACTCACGGGCCCGTTCGGGTGATGTTTCGAGTTTTCCTCCACTAACGCCATGTTTTACCTAAGTCCTAATATTTTTAAATTACTATCTTATTCTCAAACTGGGAGTCCCATGATCACACGGACAGTTTGTACGAGTTACATTCGTCCCGTGCGAGGTGTTGGTACCACTCACGGGGTCATTCGGGGCTATTTTGGGTTTTCGCCACTAACGCGTAGTTTTTAAGCCTAAGTCTAGAAATATGTAAATTATTATCATATTCTTAAAATGGCAGTCCCGTCATCACGTGGTCAGTTCGTACACGTTACATTGGTCCCGTGCGAGGTGCTGGTGCCATTCACGGGGCCGTTCGGGGGCTGTTTAGGGTTTTACTCCATTAACGTCGTGTTTTACCTAAGTACTAATATTTTTAAATTATCGACGTATTCTCAAACCGGGAGTCCCATGATCATGCACTTAGTTCATAAGAGTTACGTTGGTCCCGTGCCAGGCATTGGTGCCTCTCACGGGGCCGTTCGTGTGCTGTTTCAGGTTTCCCCCCACTAACGACAAGATTTTAAGCCTAAGTATAGAAATTTGCAAATTATTTTTGTATTCACAAACTGGGTGTCCCATGATCAGACAATCACTTTGTACGAGTTACATTTGTCCCGTATGAGGTGTTGGTGCAACTCACGGGGTCGTTCAGGGGCTTTTTCGACTTTTCCTCACTAACGCCATGTTTTGCCTAAGTCCAGATATTTATAAATTATCGTCTTATTCTCATACTAGGAGTCCCGTGATATCGCGATCATTTCGTACGAGTTATGTTGGTCCTGTGCGAGGTGTTGATATCATGGGGCCTTTCGTATTCTCAAACCAATTGTCCCGTGATCATGCGGTCAGTTCGTACAAGTTACATTTTTCCCGTGAGAGGTGTTGGTACCACTCACGGGGCCGTTGGGGGGCTATTTTGGGTTTTCACCCACTAATGTCATGTTTTGCCTAAATCCTGATATTTTTAAATTATCATCATATTCTTAAACTTAGAGTCTCATGATCGTGTGGTGAGTTCGTACAAGTAACATTGGTCCTGTGCGAGGTGTTGGTGCACTCACGAGGCCGTTCGAGGGCTGTTTCAGGTTTTCCCCCACTAACGGCAAGATTTTAAGCCTAATTCTAGAAATACACAAATTATCATCGTACTCTCAAACCTGCATTCCCGTGATCGGGTGGTCAGTTCGAACGAGTTACATTGGTCCCATCTGAGGTGTTAGTGCCACTCACGTGGTCGGTTGGGGGCTATTTCGAGTTTTCGCCCACTAACAACATGTTTTTAAGCCTAAGACTAGCAATAATCAAATTATCATTCTATTCTCAAACCGGGAGCCCTATGATCGGGCGGTCTGATCGTATGAGTTACATTGGACCCATGCGAGGTGTTGGTGCCACTCACGGGGCTGTTCGGGGGCTATTTTGGGTTCTCCCCAACTAATACCTTGTTTTTAAGCCTAAGTCTAGAAATTTGAAAATTATAATCGTATTCTCAAACCGACAGTTCTGTGATCGCAAGGTCTGTTTGTACGAGTTACATGGGTCGCGTGCGAGGTGTTGGTGCCACTCACAGGGCCGTTCGGGGGTCATTTCGGCTTTTTCTCCACTAACGCCATGTTTTACCTAAGTACTAATATTTTTAAATTATTGTCCTCGTATTCTAAAACCGGGAGTCCCGTGATCATGCGATCAGTTCATATGACTTACATTGGTCCACTACGAGGTATCAGTGCCAATCACGGGGTAGTTCGGGGGCTGTTTCGGGTTTTCCCCAACTAATGGTGAGATTTTTAGCCTAAGTCATGAAATATGCAAATTGTCGACATACTCTCAAACTTGCAGTCCCGTGATCACGTGGTCAGTTTATACGAGTTACATTAGTCGCGTGCGAGGTGTTGGTGCCACTCAGGGGGCCATTCGGTGGGTGTTTCAGGTTCTCCTCCACTAGTGCCAAGTTTTTAAGTCTAAGTCTGGAAATATGAAAAGTATCACCGTATTCTCAAACCAACAGTTCCGTGATCGCGCGGTCAATTCGTATGAGTTACATTTGTCCCGTACGAGGTGTTGGTGCCAGTCACAGGACCGTTCGGGGGTTGTTTCGGGTTTTCCCCCACTAATAGCAAGATTTTAAGCCTAAGTCCATTAATAAGAAAATCATCATTGTACTCTCAAACCGGTAGTCCCGTCATCACGTGGTTGGTTCGTACAAGTTACATTGGTCCCGTGGGAGGTGTCGGTGCCACTCACGGGGCCATTCGGGGTCTAATTTGGGTTTTCGCCCATTAACAGGAAGTTTTTACGCCTAAGTCTTAAAATATGCATATTATCATCGTATTCTTAAACCGGGAGTCCAGTGGGCATGTGATCACTTCGTACAAGTTACATTGGTCTCGTCCGAGGTGTTAGTGCCACTCACGGGGTCGTTTCAAGGCTATTTCAGGTTTTCTCCCACTAATCCCATGTTTTACCTAAGTTCTAATATTTTTAAATTATCCTCGTATTCTAAAACTAGGAGTCCCATGATCACGCGATCACTTCGTACAAGTTACATTGGTCCCCTGCGAGGTGTTGGTACCACTCACGGGGCCGTTCGGGGGGTATTTTGGGTTCTCCCCCACTAATACCATGTTTTTAAGCCTAAGTCTAGAAGTATGAAAATTATCATCGTATTCTCAAATCGACAGTTCCGTGATCGCGTGGTCAGCTCGTACGAGTTACATTGGTCCCGTGCGAAGTGTTGGTGCCGCTCACGTGTCCGTTCGGGGGTTATTTCGGGTTTTCCCCCACAAATGGCAAGATTTTAAGTCTCAGTCCAGAAATAAGTAAATCATGGTATTACTCTCAAACTGGAAGTCCCGTGATCGCGCGGTCAGTTCGTACAAGTTATATTGGCCCCGTGTGAGGTGTTGGCGCCACTCATGGGGCCGTTTGGGGGCTATTTCAAGTTTTCGCCCACTAATGACAAGTTTTTAAGCCTATGTCTAGAAATATGGAGATTATCATCATTTTCTCAAACCGAGAGTCCCATCATCTCGCGATCAGTTCGTACGAGTTACTTTAGTCTCGTGCGAGGTCTTGGTGCCACTCACAGGCCCGTTCGGGGGCGGTTTTGGGTTTTCCTCCACTAAGGCCATGTTTTACCTAAGTCCTAATATTTTTGAATTATTGTCCTTATATTCTCAAACCGAGAGTCTCGTAATCGCGCGATCAGTTCATATGAGTGACATTGGTCCAGTGCGAGGTGTTGGTGCCAATCACGGGGCCGTTAGGGGGACGTTTCGGGTTTTCCCCAACTAACAGGAAGATTTTACGCCTAAGTCTTGAAATATGTAAATTATCATCGTACTCTCAGACCTGCAGTCCTGTGATCCCACTATTAGTTCATACGAGTTACATTTGTCTCGTGCGAGGTGTTGCTGCCACTCACGAGGCCGGTCGGGGACTGTTTTGAGTTTTTTCCCAATAACGAAATGTTTTTAAGCCTAAGACTAGAAATATGCAAATTATCGTCGTACTCTCAAACTCGAAGTCCCATGATCGTGCGGTCAGTTCGTATGAGTTACATTGGTCCCGTGCGAGGTGTGGGTGCCACTCATGGGTCCATTCGAGGGATGTTTCAGGTTATCCCCCACTAATGCCATGTTTTTAAGCCTAAGTCTAGAAATATGAAAATTATCTTCATATTCTCTAACCGACAATTTCGTGATCGCACGGTCAGTTCGTACGAGTTACATTGGTCCCGTATGAGGTGTTGGTGCCACTCACAGGGACGTTCGGGGGTTGTTTCGGGTTTTCACCCACTAAAAACAAGATTTAAGCCTAAGTCTAGAAATAAGCAAATCATCATCGTACTCTCAAACCGGTAGTCCCGTGATCGCACAGTATGTTCGTACAAGTTACATTGGTCTCATGCAAGTGTTGGTGCCACTCACGGGGCCATTTCAAGTCTATTTCAGGTTTTCTCCCACTAATGCCATGTTTTGCCTAAGTCCTAATATTTTTAAATTATCCCCATATTCTCAAACTAGGAGTCCCGTGATGACGTGATCGCTTCGTACAAGTTACATTGGTACCGTGCGAGGTGTTGGTGCCACTCACGGGGCCGTTCGGGGGTTATTTCGGGTTTTCTCCCACTAATGCCATGTTTTGCCTAAATCTTGATATTTTTAAATTATCCTCGTATCTTAAACTCGGAGTCTCGTGATCGGGCGGTCAGTTCCTACAAGTAACATTGGTCCTAGGCGAGGTGTTGGTGCACTCACGAGGCCGTTCGGGGGCTGTTTCGGCTTTTACCCCATTAACGGAAAGATTTAAAGCCTAATTCTAGAATTATGCAAATTATCATCATACTCTCAAACCTGCAGTTCCGTGATTCCGTGGTCAGTTCATTCGAGTTACATTGGCCCCATGCGAGGTTTTAGTGCAACTCACGAGGCCAGTCGGGGGCAATTTCGAGTTTTCACCCAGTAACAACAAGTTTTTAAGCCTAAGACTAGAAATAATCAAATTATCATTCTATTCTCAAACCGGGAGCCCTGTGATCACGCGGTCAGTTCGTACGAGTTACATTGGTCCCATGCGAGGTGTTGGTACCACTCACGGGGCCGTTCGGGGGCTATTTCGGGTTTTCACCCACTAAGGACAAGTTTTTAAATTCTAAGTCTAGAAATATGCAAATTATCATAATATTCTCAAACCAAAAGTCCCATGGGCGCGCAGTCGGTTCGTACGAGATAAATTGGTCCCGTGCGAGGTGCTGGTGCCACTCACGTGGCCGTTTCGGGCCTGTTTTGGCTTTTCTCGCACTAATGTCATGTTTTGCCTAAATTTTGATATTTTTAAATTATCCTCATATTCTCAAACTCAGAGTCTCGTGGTGGTGCGGTCAGTTCGTACAAGTAACATTGGTCCTGTGCGAGGTGTTGGTGTACTCACGAGGCCGTTCGGGGTCTGTTTCGGGTTTTCCCCCACTAATGGTAAGATTTTAATCCTGATTCTAGAAATACACAAATTATCATCGTACTCTCGAACCTACAGTTCCGTGATCGGGTGGTCAGTTCGTACGAGTTACATTGGTCCCATGCTAGGTGTTAGTGCCACTCACAAGGCCGGTCGGGGGTTGTTTCGAGTTTTTGCCCACTAACAAAAAGTTTTTAAGCCTAAGACTAGCTATAATCAAATTATCATTCTATTCTCAAATCGAGATCCCTGTGATCGTGCGATCAGTTCGTACGAGTTACATTGGTCCCATGCGAGGTGTTTGTGCCACTCAAGGGGTCGTTCGGGGGCTATTTTGGCTTCTCCCCCAGTAATACCAAGTTTTTAAGACTAGGTCTAGAAATATGAAAATTATCATCGTATTCTCAAACCGATAGTTCCATGATCACGCGGTCAGCTTGTACGAGTTACATTGGTCCCTTGCGAGGTGTTTGGGCCACTGATGTGGCCGTTCGGGGGTTATTTCGGGTTTTTCGCCACAAACGGCAAGATTTTAAGCCTAAGTCCAAAAATAAGTAAATCATCATATTACTCTCAAACTAGCAGTCCCGTGATCGCGCAGTCAGTTCGTACAAGTTATATTGGCCCCGTGTGAGGTGTTCGAGCCACTCACGGGGCCGTTTGGGGGCTATTTCAAGTTTTTGCCGACTAACAACAAGATTTTAAGCCGAAGTCTAGAAATATGTAGATTATCATCATATTCTCAAATCGGGAGTCCTGTCATCTCGCGTTCAGTTCGTACAAGTTACTTTGGTCCCGTGCGAGGTGTTGGTGCCAGTCACGGGTCCGTTCGGGGGCTGTTTTGGGTTTTCCTCCACTAACGCCATGTTTTACCTAAGTCCTAATATTTTTAAATTATTTTCATCATATTCTAAAACTGGGAGTCCAGTGATCGCGCGATCAGTTCATATGAGTTACAATAGTCCAGTGCGAGGTGTTGGTGCCAATCACGGGGCCGTTCAAGGGATGTTTCGAGTTTTCCCCAAGTAAGGACAAGATTTTCAGCCTAAGTCTTGAAATATGTAAATTATCATCATACTCTCAAACTTGTATCGCCATGATCACGTGGTTAATTTGTACGAATTACATTTGTCCCGTGCAAGGTGTTGGTGCCACTCACGGGGTCGTTCGGGGGTTGTTTCGAGTTTTTGCCCACTAACGACAAGTTTTTAAGCCTAAGTCTAGAAATATGTAAATTTTTGTCATATTCTGAGATCGAGAGTCCCGTCATCATCCAGTCAGTTCGTACGAGTTACATTGGTCCCGTACAAGGTGTTGGTGCCACTCATAGGGACGTTCGGGGGTTCTTTCGGGTTTTCACCCACTAACAGCAAGATTTTAAGCCTAAGTCCAGAAATAAGCAAATCATCATTGTACTCTCAAATCGGTAGTCCCGTGATCACGCGGTTAGTTCGTACAATTCACATTGGCCCCCTGCGAGGTGTCGGTGCCACTCACGGGGCTGTTCGGGGGTTATTTTGGGTTTTCGACCATTCACGAGAAGTTTTTAAGCCTAAGTCTTGAAATATGAATATTATCATTGTATTATCAAACTGGGAGTCCGGTGGGCATTCGGTCACTTGGTACGAGTTACATTGGTTTCGTGCAAGTGTTGGTGCCACTCACGGGGCCGTTTCGAGGCTATTTTAGGTTTTCTCCCACTAATGCCATGTTTTGCCTAAGTCCTAGTATTTTTAAATTATCCTCATATTCTCAAACTAGGAGTTCCATGATCACACGATCACTTCGTACATGTTACATTGGTCCCGTGTGACATGTTAGTGCCACTCACAAGGTCGTTTGGGGGCTATTTCGGATTTTTCCAACTAACGATAAGTTTTTAAGCCTAAGTCTAGAAATATGTAAATTATCATCGTATTCTCAAATCGGGAGTCTCTTCATCTCGCGGTGAGTTCGTATGAGTTACTTTGGTCCCGTGCGAGGTGTTGGTGCCAATCACGGGCCCATTCGGGGGTGTTTTGGGTTTTACTCCACTAACGCCATGTTTCACCCAAGTCCTACTATTTTTAAATTATTGTCCTCGTATTCTCAAACCGGGAGTCCCGTGATCACGTGATCAGTTCATATGAGTTACATTTGTCCAGTGCGAGGTGTTGGTGCCAATCACGGGGCCGTTCGGGCGCTGTTTTGGGTTTTCCCCAACTAACAACAAGATTTTAAGGCTAAGTCTTAAAGTATTCAAATTATCATCATACTCTCAAACCGGCAGTCCCGTGATCAAGTGGTCAGTTTGTAAGAGTTGCATTGGTCCCGTGCAAGGTGTTGGTGCCACTCAAGGGGCCATTCGGTGGCTATTTCAAGTTCTGCCCCACTAATGCTAACTTTTTAATCCTAAGTCTTGATATATGAAAATCTTCATCGTATTCTCAAAACTGACAGTTTTGTGATCTCGCTGTCAGTTCCTACGAGTTACATTAGTCACGTTCGAGGTGTTGGTGCCACTCACGGAGCCATTCAGGGGTTATTTGGGGTTTTTCCCTACTAACAACAAGATTTTAAGCCTATGTCCAGAAATAAGCAAATCATTGTTGTACTCTCAAATCGGTAGTCCCGCTATCGCGCGGTTATTTCGTACAAGTTAAATTGGTCCCGTGCGAGGTGTTGGTGCCACTCACGGGCCCTACGGGGGCTATTTTGGGTTTTCACCCAATAAAAGGAAGTTTTTAATCCTAAGTCTTAAAATATGGATATTATCATCGTATTCTCAAGTCGGGAGTCCCGTGGGCATGCGGTCACTTCGTACGAGGTACATTGGTCTCATGTGAGGTGTTGGTGCCACTCACGGGGCTGTTTTGAGGCTATTTTAGGATTTCTCCCACTAATGCCATGTTTTGCCTAAGTCCAAATATTTTTAAATTATCCTCGTATTCTCAAACTAGGAGTTCTGTGATCACGCGGTCGCTTCGTACAAGATACCTTGGTCCCGTGCGAGGTGTTGGTACCACTCACGGGAACGTTCATCGGCTATTTCGTGTTTTCACCCAGTAACGGCTAGTTTTTAGGCCTAAGTCTAGAAATGTGCAAATTATCATCGTATTATCAAACCGAGAGTCCCATGGGTGCGCGATCAGTTCATACGAGTTATATGTGTCCCGTACGAGGTGTTCTTGCCACTCACGGGGCGTTTTCGAGGCTATTTTGGGTTTTCTCCCACTAATGCCATGTTTTGCCTAAGTCTAATTATATTTAAAAATGCCTCGTATTCTCAAACCGGGAGTCCCGTGATCACGCGGTCAGTTCGTACAAGTAACATTGGTCCTGTGCGAGGTGTTGGTGCCACTCACGGGGCCGTTTGGGTGCTTTTTTGGGTTTTTCCCCCACTAACGATAACATTTTATGTAATGACCCCATTTTCTTATGCCAATATATAATTGTCTTGTGTCAATTTCGTCACACTTACTATCTAATAATGATATATTATTACATATATGATATTCCGAGTTCTTAGTATGACAAAACCCATTTTTAAATTTGAAGAATCAACGGTAAAAGGGGTCAAACTGAGATTTTATGGCACATCCTAAGCTAAGTGATAAGTTTTGGGGTAGAAAATGTAATTTCATGAAACTTTAGGGACTTGGTTTTAATAAAGAAAGTTTTAGGGACCAAATGAAAAATAAAAAGGAGCCTTTTTGTAAATAAAATATTTTCAGGGACCTAAAAGAAATATTGAAAATATATGGTGTAAAATTACTAAAATACCCTTCAGGTGTAAAATGACCCTTATTCCCTTAATAACTTTCCACCTCGTGCTTTCTTTTGAACATATCCACTGCACACGTGTCACCTCTATAGGAAAGGATAAAACTCATGTAAATCCTCTAGAAAAAGGAAAAACACGTGTCGTTGTTTGGTAAACGAAGACTGCAAGGCTGATCCGTTGCACGACACGTGAACGACGACTCACCAAAGTGAAACCTTATCAACCAGACACGTGTAACCACCTAAATATCGTTGGAAAACTATAAATAGGGCCTTTGGGGGATCATTTGAAACTCACACCAATTCCTTGAGAATTATAGAAAGAAATAGTGAGAGAAAGTGTGAGAAAGTTTAAGAAGAAGTTCTTACGGATATTCATCTTAAGGTAATGTTAATGTTATAATGCATCTTTATAGTTTTAATTTATTGTTTTACAGCTTTACTTAGTAGTTATGCTGGTAAAATACAATAAAGAATTCACTAATCAAAACTTAAAATTTAGAACAAATCCATGTTGATTTTATAAACTTGTTTGAAATTATACGCTTTTAAAAATGATTCTTTTTAAAGAAATTGCTCGTTATTATGGAATCCCATTTAAGTAATTCCAAAGTCAGGCCCGGTGAAGTTATGTCAAGATGAGATGGTATTTAAATGGTGCCCCTGTGACCCTCCATCTCTACTGGGAATGAATCCGAAAATGTTCTGTCTAGATGAGATGGTATTTAAGTGGTGCCCCTGTGACCCTCCATCTCTACTGGGAACCGACGGATGAGGAAAGACTATGAATTGAATTCTTCAATTACGATCAAGGAGTTTTAAAAGTTAACAAATGAGGATTCCGTAATCCTTTAAAAGAGGAAGTTATTATTAAAGTATAGTATAAACTGGACCTTAGAACGTGTACTTAAATCTTTATCAGATTAACGTGTGATCGAAGACTCAATACCAATAAATTTGACCTCCATTTTGGGTGAGTACTCTATGAAATTTCTTGTGCATTTTGATTATATTATATTATGAAACTATTTGTATTTTGTGAAATGCTTTTATTCTCAAAATGCATCTGATACCGATGATTTCGTCGTTTGTTATATGTTTATATCTCTCCATATAAACATCTGATTTGAATTCTAAAATTATTGATTCGGCCTATGGAAACTCTCTTACTATGTTGGCCTTGACTACCGGGTGGAAATATTTGGGTGGTACCTTCCCAGCTGGTTTATCGCTGGTGTGCCCTAAATAAGGCGTTGTTCTAGAAATCATGATTATCTATCTGTGATGTTATCGGGTGGAAACATTTGATAACACTATCTGTCTGGGTATTAGAGTGTACATGGACACTAAAATTGAATAATTAACACATGCTCAATTGTTTTATCTGTTCTGTTCTGAACTATTTATTCTGAATACATATATTGTCATTTACTTTATATATATTATTTGAAATTCCTATCTCTATGTATATACCTTCTGTTCTAAATTGAATAGGTATCTATTTTCTGAAAACCTTGGAATATTTGGAGATTGAACCTCATTCGGCTTTTAGCTGATGTTGTATAAGTAACCATTTTTCAGGAAACATATAGGCTCACGGACGGAACGAAAATGGACTATATTGAAGATTTAGCTTTTAGACCTCTTTTTATAAAATGTTTATTTAGAGCATGTCTGGCTCTCTTGTAATAAGGTTTAAATTTTCTCTTAAGTTGTAACTCGTTGTTACTTTTAATATATATGAAGTTTCCTTTAGAAAGCTCTGATGACGTAATTCCTTTACTTTCAGTATTTTACGATTCATAACCATGTGATAATATTTTCGTTGCATTTATTTAAGGAATCAATTAAATCGGAATATTTGTTGCCTTGGTGGCATGTCAAGACACTCGTTCCCTAATACTATTTTGGGTCGGGGTCGTGACAAAGGTGGTATTAGAGCATAGTTTATGAACCCATAGACTACTGAACATAAGTTTCGGACATTCTCGATTTTAAGTCTCCATACATAGGTTATAGGATTAAATATCCGACTTATGTGATAACCCTCCATATTTCTTATAGTCTACATATAATTATTTATATATCATTGTTCTTCTAAAAAGCAATCTTGGGCTAGTATAATACATCTTACGTTTGGCCGTGACTGTAGAAAATGACAAAGGCAAGATCAACTCTAGGGACTAGTGGTTCGAGTATGGAAGGACTGGAAGGTGCATACAAGGCAATTGAAAGTCTAGCAAGAATTGTGGAGCATCATGTGAATAATGGAGCACCAAGGAATCTTGAACTAAGTAGTTTTACTATTGAACAGTTCAAGAAGTTGAATCCTCCATCTTTTAAAGGGACTCCTAACCCCACTGAAGTAGAAAACTGGCTGATGCAAATGGAAAACATGTTCGATGTTCTTAAGTGTACAGATGAACAACGGGTTTTATTTGGAACATTCATGTTAGAAGGTGAAGCCGAACATTGGTGGAGAATGACTAAGAGAATGCATGGGGAAAGGAATAATCCCATAGGTTGGAATGACTTCTTAGTGATCTTCTATGATAAATACTTTCTCGAAACGGTGCAAGACCAAAAAGCAACTGACTTCATGGGTCTGGTTCAAGGAAATATGGCGGTTAGTGAATATGAGGCAAAGTTTACTGAGTTATCCCGTTTTGCACCTCATGTTGTGATAACCGATGTTTTAAGAGCCAAGAAGTTTGAACATGGGTTAAGGTTGAATATTCGTAGCCGAATTTCCATCCTAAAGTTGACATCATATAATGACGTGGTGGCTAGGGCCAAAATAGCTTAGAAGGATAGTGAAGAATATAATCAAGTTAGAGAGGGGAAGAGGAAGTTTGGAGAACAAAGAGGAAGGAACCCCAATAACAAACCCTTTAGGACTATACCTAATATAGGACAACCTTTAGTAAATAAACCCTTTAATGTTGATAAATGCCAACGTTGTGGTAATATTCATAGAGGGCGAGCGTGTTACCTGGAGATGGGGAGTTGCTTTGAGTGTGGCGAAAAGGGACATAAAATGCGAGATTGTCCTAACAAAGGGAAGATGGCAACAAAGACTTCTAATGACAATAAGGATCAGGGCAGACAAGGTATAGTCTTTAATCTTTCCGATGCAAAGGCTTCTAATGCAGTAGTGTTAGGTACACTTTCTATATGTGCACAACCTTTTCAAGTTTTAATTGATCCTGGTTCTACCCATTCATTTGTGTTTGTGCGTTTTGTTAATCGCTTTCCTAATATTCCTGAATCCTTGAATCATATCATACACGTTTCTACTCCTTCAGGTGAGTTATTGACAGGAACATTAGTATATAAGTCTTGCCCCATAAATGTCAGTAGTCATAAACTATTCGCTGATTTGATAGTTTTAGACATAAGAGATTTTGAAGTCATTTTGGGGATGGATTTGTTGGCACCATATCATGCTAGGGTGGATTGTTTTGAGAAGATAGTTATTTTCCAAATTCCTAACCAACCAGAATTCAGTTTTGAAGGAACTAGCATCTTATCTCCCATGCGTATTATCTCTGCAATGCAAGCTTGTAATTTTCTTAAGAACGGATGTCAAGGATTCCTTGCCAGTGTTATTGATTTGCAAACAAAAGAGCCTAGTTTAGAAGATATTCCTATAGCTAGGATTTTTCCAGATGTTTTTTCAGATGATTTGCCCAGTCTACATCCTAGTAGAGAAGTAGAATTTACCATTGACCCTTTTCCTGGAACCACACCAATCTCAAAACCACCTTATCGCATGGCACCTTTAGAATTAAGGGAATTAAAAGTTCAATTACAAGATCTATTAGACAAGGGTTTTATTAGACCTAGTATATCCCCTTGGGGTGCTCCAGTGTTATTCGTTAAAAAGAAGGATGGAACGATGAGGTTATGTATAGATTATCGTGAACTAAATAAGGTGACCATTAAGAATAAATACCCCTTACCTCGTATAGATGATTTGTTTAACCAACTGCAAGGTGCACAAGTATTTTCGAAGATTGACCTTAGGTCAGGCTATCACCAATTGAATATTAAGGAAGAGGATATTTCGAAATCAACTTTTCGTACTAGATATGGTCACTATGAATTTCTTGTGATGCCATTTGGATTAACTAATGTACCAGCCACTTTTATGGATATGATGAATAGAGTGTTTAGGAAATATCTGGATCAGTGTGTGGTTGTTTTCATTAATGACATCCTTATTTATTCCAAAGGTATTGAAGAACACGAGAAGCATTTGGAGATAGTATTACAAATCCTTAGGAAAGAGAAATTAAAGAAGTGTGAATTTTGGTTGCCTAGTGTTTCTTTTCTAGGACATGTCATATCCAAGGAAGGAGTGTCGGTTGATCCTCAAAAGATCGAGGCTATACTAGATTGGCCATGACGAACTAATGTGACGGAGATTCGTAGTTTCCTAGGATTAGCAGGTTATTATCGAAGATTTGTTGAAGGATTTTCTAGTATTGCCAAACCTCTGTCTAGGTTAACACAAAAGACGGTAAAATATGAATGGTCTGAGGAAGTTGAGAATAGTTTTCGAGAACTTAATAATCAATTAGTAACTGCCCCAATTTTGATTATTCCTTCCGGTACAAGAGGATTTGTGATTTATAGTGATGCTTCTAAAAATGGTTTGGCATGTGTGCTAATGCAAAATGGAAAAGTAGTAGCTTACGCCTCGAGACAGTTAAAACACCATGAGCAAAATTATCCAACCCATGACTTAGAATTAGTAGCGGTAATTTTTGCTCTTAAGATTTGGAGACATTATTTGTATAGTGCGACTTGTGAGATTTATATCGATCATAAGAGTTTGAAATATATCTTTACTCAGAAGGAATTGAACATGAGACAAAGGAGGTGGCTAGAATTGATGAAGGATTATGATGTAAATATTCACTATCACCGGGGGAAAGCTAATGTAGTTGCCGACGCTTTGAGTAGAAAGTCTACACCAAATTTAGCATGCCTTATTACTAGCCAGGAAGCTATATTGAAAGATTTGAGAAGTATGGAAATAGATGTACGTATTTATAGTGAAGGAGGAATAATCGCAAACTTACAAATACAACCCACGTTGATGGAAAGAATTAAAGTTGCACAAGTAAATGACCCACAACTGAAGAAGATTAAAGAAGAGGTTATTAAAGGGAAGATAATTGAATTTGCGATACAATATGATATATTAAGGTTTGGAAATAGAGTCTGTATACCTGGTGATGCCCAACTAAAGAGGAAGATTTTGGAGGAATGTCATTACTCGATATTCACAGTTCATCCCAAAAATACCAAGATGTATAGAGATCTCTGAGAAGTGTTTTGGTGGAATAACATGAAAAGGGAGATAGCAGAGTTTGTATCTTAGTAAAAGCTGAACATTAGAAACCATCAGGATTATTACAACCTTTACCAATCCCCGAGTGGAAGTGGGAACATATTACCATGGATTTTGTGACAGGGCTACCAAGGAGTTCCAATGGTAATGATTCCATTTGGATAATTATTGATAGGTTAACTAAATCTTCTCATTTTCTTGCCATAAAGATTACCCATTCCTTAGAAAAGTTAGCTAAATTGTATATACGGGAAATTATTAAGCTTCATGGAACCCCAGTTTCAATTATTTCTGATCATGACCCTAGATTCGTGTCTCGCTTTTGGGAAAGCCTACAAGTAGCCATGGGAACAAAATTGAATTTCAGCACCGCTTTTCATCCTAAAACAGACGGACAATCGGAGAGAACCATCCAAACCTTAGAGGATATGCTTAGGTCATGTGTACTTGAGTTGAAGGGGAATTGGGACAATCATTTACCATTAGTGGAATTTGCATATAATAATAGCTATCAAGCAAGTATTCAAATGGCTCCGTATGAGGCACTCAATGGTAGAAGGTGTCGTTCTCCCTCATGTTGGGTAGAAGTTGGAGAAAGAAAATTATTGGGACCAGAATTGATTCAGGTCACAATAGAGAAAGTGAAATTGATACAAGACCGACTTCAAATCGCTCAAAGCCGTCAAAAGAGTTATGCTGACAATCGGCATCGACCGTTAGAATTCCAAAGAGGAGATTATGTTTTCTTACGAGTATCACCGACAAAGGGAGTAATCCAAGTTGGAAAGAAAGGAAAGTTGAGTCCAAGATACTTAGGACCTTTTGAAATCCTTGAAAGGATAGGTGTTGTTACGTATCGAATAGCCTTACCCCCTGAACTCTCTAGTGTGCATAATGTGTTTCATGATTCAATGATGAAGAAATACATCCCTGATCCAGCACATATCTTAAGTTATGAGCCTCTTCAAGTTAGATAATATTTGACATACATTGAGCATCCAGTGGAAATCTTGGACCATAAAGATCAAATATTACGAACCAAGGTTATTCCACTAGTCAAAGTATTATGGAGGAATCATTATGTTGAAGAAGCAACATGGGAGCGGGAAGTTGAAATAAAAGAGCGATATCCACACCTTTTTGGAAATTAATGTAAGTAAAGTTTGGGGACCAAACTTTTTATAAGGAGGGTAGGATGTAATGACCCCATTTTCTTATGCCAATATATAATTGTCTTCTTTCAATTTCGTCACACTTACTATCTAATAATGATATATTATTACATATATGATATTTCGAGTTCTTAATATGACAAAGCAAGTTTTTAAATTTGAAGAATCAATGGTAAAATGGGTCAAACTGAGATTTTATGGCACATCCTAAGCTAAGTTATAAGTTTTGGGGTAGAAAATTTAATTTCATGAAACTTTAGGGACTTGGTTTTAATAAAAAAGTTTTTGGGACCAAATGAAAAATAAAAAGGGGCCTTTTTGTAAATAAAATATTTTCAGGGACCTAAAGGAAATATTGAAAATATATGGTGTAAAATTACTAAAATACCCTTCAGGTGTAAAATGACCCTTATACCCTCAATAACTTTCCACCTCGTGCTTTCTTTTGAATATATCCACTGCACACATGTCACCTCTATAGGAAAGGATAAAACTCATGTAAATCCTCTAGAAAAAGGAAAAACACGTGTCGCTGTTTGGTAAACCAAGACTGCAAGGCTGATCCGTTGCACGACACGTGAACGACGACTCACCAAAGTGAAACCTTTTCAACCAGACACGTGTCAACACCTAAATATCTTTGGAAAACTATAAATAGGGCCTTTGGGGGATCATTTGAAACTCACACCAATTCCTTGAGAATTATAGAAAGAAATAGTGAGAGAAAGTGTGAGAAATTTTAAGAAGAAGTTCTTAGGGATATTCATCTTAAGGTAATCTTAATGTTATAATGCATCTTTATAGTTTTAATTTATTGTTTTACAGCTTTACTTAGTAGTTATGCTGGTAAAATACAATAAAGAATTCACTAATCAAAACTTAAAATTTAGAACAAATCCAAGTTGATTTTATAAACTTGTTTGAAATTATACGATTTTAAAAAATATTCTTTTTAAAGAAATTGCTCGTTATTATGGAATCCCATTTAAGTAATTCCAAAGTCAGGCCCGGTGAACTTCTGTCTAGATGAGATGGTATTTAAATGGTTCCCCTGTGACCCTCCATCTCTACTGGGAATGAATCCGAAAATGTTCTGTCTAGATGAGATGGTATTTAAGTGGTGCCCCTGTGACCCTCCATCTCTACTGGGAACCGACTGATGAGGAAAGACTATGAATTGAATTCTTCAATTACGATCAAGGAGTTTTAAAAGTTAAAACAAATGGGGATTCTGTAATCCTTTAAAAGAGGAAGTTATTGTTAAAGTATAGTATAAACTGGACCTTAGAACGTGTACTTAAATCTTTATCAGATTAACGTGTGTTCGAAGACTAAATACCAGTAAATTTGACCTCCATTTTGGGTGAGTACTCTATGAAATTTCTTGTGCATTTTGATTATATTATATTATGTAAACTATGTGTATTTTGTGAAATGCTTTTATTCTCCAAATGCATCTGATACCGATGATTTCGTCGTTTGTTATATGTTTATATCTCTCCATATAAAAATCTGATTTGAATTCTAAAATTATTGATTCGGCCTATGGAAACTCTCTTACTATGTTGGCCTTGACTACCGGGTGGAAATATTTGGGTGGTACCTTCCCAGCTGGTTTATCGCTGGTGTACCCTAAATAAGGCATTGTTCCAGAAATCATGATTATATGTATGTGATGTTATCGGGTGGAAACATTTGATAACACTACCTGTCTGGGTATTAGAGTGTACATGGCCACTAAAATTGAATAATTGACACATGCTCAATTGTTTTATCTGTTCTGTTCTGAACTGTTTATTCTGATTATATATATTTTCATTTACTTTATATATATTACTTGAAATTCCTATCTCTATGTATATACCTTCTGTACTAAATTGAATAGGTATCTATTTTCTGAAAACCTTAGATTATTTGGAGATTGAACCTCATTCGGCTTTTAGCTGATGTTGTATAAATAACCATTTTTCAGGAAACGTTTAGGATCATGGACGGAACGAAAATGGACTATATTGAAGATTTAGCTTTTAGATCTCTTTTTATAAAATTTTTATTTAGAGCATGTCTGGCTCTCTTGTAATAAGGTTTAAATTTTCTCTTAAGTTGTAACTCGTTGTTACTTTTAATATATATGAAGTTTCCTTTAAAAAGCTCTGATGACGTAATTCCTTTACATTCAGTATTATACGATTCATAACCATGTGATAATATTTTCGTTGCATTTATTTAAGGAAACAATTAAATTGGAATATTTGTTACCTTGGTGGCATGTCAAGACACTCGTTCCCTAATACTATTTTGGGTCGGGTTCGTGACATTTTAAGCCTACGGCTAGAAATATGCAAACTACCATCGTACTCTCAAACCTGCAGTCCCATGATCGTGTGGTCAATTCGTACGAGTTACATTGGTCCCGTGCGAGGTGTTGGTGCCAGCCACGAGGCCAATCGAGGTTGTTTCAAGTTTTTGCCCACTAACAACAAGTTTTTAAGCATAAGACTAGAAATAATCAAATTATCGTCGTATTCTCAAATCGGGAGCCCTGTGATTGCGCGGTGAGTTGGTACGAGTTACATTGGTCCCGTGCGAGGAGTTGGTGCCACTCACGGGGCCGTTCGGGGGCTATTTTGGGTTCTCCCCCACTAATGCAAAGTTTTTAAGCCTTAGTCTAGAAATATGAAAATTATCATCATATTCTCAAACCGATAGTTCCGTGATTGCGCAGTCAATTCATACGAGTTACATTAGTCCCGTGCGAGGTGTTGGTGCCACTCACGAGGTCGTTCAACGGCAAGATTTTAAGCCTTAGTCCAGAAATAAGTAAATCATCATCTTACTCTCAAATCGACAGTCCCGTTATCGCGTGGTGACTTTATACAAGTTACATTGGTCCCGAATGAGGTGTTGGTGCCACTCACGGGGCCGTTGGGAGGCTATTTCGTGTTTTTTTCCCACTAACGACAACTTTTTAAGCCGAAGTCTAGAAATATGGACGTTACCATCGTATTATCAAACTAGGAGTCTCGTCATCTCGCGATTAGTTCGTACGAGTTACCTTGGTCTCGTGCGAGGTGTTGGTTCCACTCACGGGCTCGTTCAGGGGCTATTTCGAGTTTTCCTCCACAAATGCCATGTTTTACCAAAGTCCTAATATTTTAAAATTATTGTCGTATTCACAAACTAGGAGTCCCATGATCGCACGAGTAGTTTGTACGAGTTACATTGGTTCCGTGCGAGGTGTTAGTGCCACTCACGGGGTCGTTCGGGGGTTGTTTCGAGTTTTCGCCCACTAATGACAAGTTTTTTATCCTAAGTCTAGAAATATGTAAATTTTTGTCATATTATCAAATCGAGAGTCCCGTGATCGTGTAGGCAGTTCGTACGAGTTACATTGGACCTATACGATATGTTGGTGCCACTCATGGGGACGTTCAGGGGATGTTTCATGTTCTCCCCCACTAACGCCATGTTTTAAGCCTAAGTTTAGAAATATGCAAATTATTCTCATATTGTCAAAATGGTAGTCCCGTCTTCGCATGGTCAGTTCGTACGAGTTACATTGGTCCTGTGCGAGGTGTTAGTGCTATTCACGGGGCCGTTCGGGGGCTATCTTGGGTTTTCCTCCACTAAAGTCGTGTTTTACTTAAGTCCTAATATTTTTGAATTATTGTCGTATTCTCAAATCGGGAGTCCTGTGATCGTGCGTCCAGTTCATACGAGTTACATTAGTCCCATGTGAGGCGTTGGTGCCTCTCACGGGGCCGTTCGGGTGCTGTTTCAGGTTTCCCCCCACTAACGGCAAGATTTAAAGCCTAAGTATAGAAATTTGCAAATTATCATCGTATTCCCAAACCGGGTGTCCCATGATCGTGCAGTCGGTTTGTACGAGTTACATTGGTCCCGTATGAGGTGTTAGTGCCAATCACAGGCCATTCGGGGGATTTTTCTTCTTTTCCTCACTAACGCCATGTTTTGCCTAAGTCCATAATTTTTTAAATTATTGCCTTATTCTCAAACTAGGGGTCCCATGATATCACGGTCATTTTGTACGAGTTACATTGGTCCTGTGCGAGGTCTTGGTGCAACTCACGGGGCCGTTCGGGGGTTATTTTGTGTTCTCCCCCAATAACGCCAAGTTTTTTAAGCCTAAGTCTAAAATATGCAAATTATACTCGTATTCCCAAACCAATAGTCCTGTGATCATGCGGTTAGTTCGTACAAGTACCATTTTCCCGTACGAGGTGTTGGTACCACTCACGGGGCTGTTCGAGGGCTATTTCGAGTTTTCACCCACTAACGACAAGTTTTTAAGCCTAATCCTAGAATTCTGAAAATTATCATCGTATTCTCAAATCGAAAGTCCCATGGGGGCACGGTCAGTTCATACGAGTTACATTGGTCCCGTGCGATGTGTTAGTACCACTCACGGGGCCGTTTCGGTGCTGTTTCGGGTTTTCTCCCACTAATGCCATGTTTTGCCTTCTGATATTTTTAAATTATCCTCATATTCTCAAACCCGAAGTCTCGTGATCGCACTGTCACTTCGTATAAGTAGCATTGGTCCTGTGCTAGGTGTAGGTGCCACTCACGAGGCCGTTCGGGGGCTGTTTGAGGTTTTCCCCCACTAACGGTAAGATTTTAAGCCTAAGTCTAGAAATATGCAAATTATCATCATACTCTGAAACCTGCTGTCCCGTGATCGCGGGGTCGGTTCGTACGAGTTACATTTGTCCCATGCGAGGTGTTAGTGCCACTCACGAGGCCGGTGGGGGGCTCCTTCGAGTTTTCGTCCAATAACAACAAGTTTTTAAGCCTATGTCTAGAAATATGAAAATTATCATCATATTCTCAAACCCACAGTTCCGTGATCGCATGGTCTGTTCGTACGAGTTACATTGGTCCCGTGGGAGGTGTTGCTGCCACTCACATGGCCGTTCGGGGGTTATTTATGGTTTTCCAACACAAACGACAAGATTTTAAGCCTCAGTCCATAAATAAGTAAATCATCATCGTACTCTCAAACTGGCAGTCTCGTGATCGCGAGGTCATTTTGTACAAGTTACATTGGTCCCGTGTGATGTGTTGGTGCCACTCACAGGGCCGTTCGGGGGCTGTTTCGGGTTTTTCCCACTAACGATAAGTTTTTAAGCCTAACTCTAGAAATATGCAGATTATCATCATATTCTCAAACCGGGAGTCCCGTCATCTCTCGGTTAGTTCGTTTGAGTTAGTTTCATCCTGTGCGAGGTGTTGGTGCCAATCACGGGCCCGTTCGGGGGCTGTTTCGAGTTTTCCTCCACGAATGCCATGTTTTACCCAAGTCCTCATATTTTTAAATTATTGTCGTATTCACAAACCGGGAGTCCCGTGATCGCACTGGCTATTCGTACGAGTTACATTGGTCCCGTGTGAGGCATTGGTACCTCTCACGGGGCCGTTCGGGTGTTGTTCAGGTTTTCCCTCACTAACGACAAGATTTGCAAGTATAGAAATTTGCAAATTATCGTCGTATTCTCAAACCAGGAGTCTCGTGATCACGCAGTCAGTTCGTACGAGTTACATTGGACTCGTGCGAGGTGTTGGTGCCACTCACGGTGTCATTCGGGGGCTGTTTTGGGTTTTCAGCCACTAACAGCAAGTTTTTAAGCCGAAGGCTAAAAATATGCAAATTATCATTATATGCTCAAATTGGGAGTCCCGTGATCGCACGGTCAATTCGTAGGAGTTAATTTGTTTGGGGGGTGTTTCGGGTTTTCCCCCACTAACACCATGTTGTGCCTCAATCATAATATTTTTAAATTATCATCTTATTCTCTAATCAAGAGTCCCGTGATCACACAGTCAGTTCGTATGAGTTACATTTGTCGTGTGCGATGTGTTGGTGCCACTTACGGGGCCGTTCGGGGGTTGTTTCGTGTTCTCCTCCACTATCGTTATGTTTTTAAGCCTAAGACTAGAAATATGCAAATTATCATCGTATTCTCAAAATGGCAGTCCCGTGATCGTGCGGTCAGTTCGTACGAGTTACATTGGTCCCGTGGGAGGTGTTGGTGCCACTCACGTGGTCGTTCAGGGGCTGTGTCGGGTTTTCCACCACTAACGATAAGATTTTAAGCCTAAGCCTAGAAATATGAAAATCATCATTGTACTCTGACACTGGCTGTCCTGTGATCACGTGGTTAGTTCGTATGAGTAACATTGGTCCCGTGCGAGGTGTTGGTGCCACTCACGGGGTCGTTTCGGGGGTTGTTTCGGGTTTTCGCCCACTAAGGAAAGTTTTTATGCCTAAGTCTAGAAATATTCGAATTTTAGTCATATTCTCAAATTGAGAGTCTCGTGATCGTGCAGTCAGTTCGTACGAGTTACATTGGACCTTTACGAGGTGTTGGTGCCACTCACGGGGACGTTCAAGGGTTGTTTCATGTTCTCCCCCATTAACGCCAAGTTTTTAAGCCTAAGTCTATAAATATGCAAATTATTATCATATTGTCAAAATGGCACTCATGTCATCGCGTGGTTAGTTCGTACGAGTTACATTGGTCCCGTGCAACGTGTTGGTTTCATTCACGGGGCCGTTTAGGAGATCTTTCGAGTTTTCCTCCACTAACGTCGTGTTTTACCTAAGTCCTAATATTTTTAAATTATTGTCGTATTCGCATACTGGGAGTCCAATGATCATGCGTCAAGTTCATAGAGTTACATTGGTCCCGTGTGAGGCATTGGTGCCTCTCGCAGGGCCGTTCGGGTGTTGTTTCAGGTTTTCCACCACTAACGACAAGGTTTTAAGCCTAAGTATAAAATTGGAAAATTATCGTCGTATTCCTAAACCGGGTGTCCCGTGATCACGCAGTCAATTTGTACGAGTTACATTGGTCCCGTATGAGGTGTTAGTGCCAATCATAGGGCCGTTCGGGGGCTTTTTCGGATTTTCCTCACTAACGCCATGTTTTGCCTAAATCCGAATATTTTTAAATTATCTTCTTATTCCCAAACTAGGAGTAACGTGATATCACGATGATTTCGTACGAGTTACGTTGGTCCTGTGCGAGGTGTTGGTGCCGCTCATGGGGCCGTTCGGGGGTTGTTTTGGGTTCTCCCCAATAACGCCAAGTTTTTTAAGCCTAAGTCTAAAATAAGCAAATTATCCTCGTATTCCCAAACCAATAGTCCCATGAACACGCGGTCAGCTTGTACTAGTTACATTTTCCCCGTGTGAGGTGTTAGTACCCCTCATGGGGCCGTTCGGGGGCTACTTCGGGTTTTCACCCACTAACGACAAGTTTTTAAGCCTAAGTCTAGAAATGTGCAAATTATCGGTGTATTCTCAAATCCACTGTCCCATGAACGTGCGGTCTGTTCATACGAGTTACATTAATCCCGTGTGAGGTATAAGTACGACTCATGAGGCCATTCCGGGGCTGTTTCGGGTTTTCTCCCACTAATGCCATATTTTTCCTAAATCCTGATATTTCTAAATTATCCTCATATTCTCAAACCCGGAGTCTCATGATTGCGCGATCAGTTCGTATAAGTAACATTGGTCCTGTACGAGGTGTTGATGCCACTCACGAGGCCGTTCGGGGGCTGTTTCAGGTTTTCCCACCCTAACGACAAGATTCTAAGCCTAAGTCGAGAAATATGCAAATTTTCCTCGTACTCTGAAACGTGCAGTACCGTGATCATGTTGTCAGTTCGTACGAGTTACATTGGTCCCATGCGAGGTATTAGTGCCACTCACGAGGCCAGTCAGGGGCTATTTCGAGTTTTTGCCCACTAACAACAAGTTTTTAAGCCTAAGACTAGCAATAATCAAATTATCATTCTATTCACAAACCTGGAGTCCCGTGATTGTGTGATCCGTTCATACGAGTTACATTGGTCCCGTGTGAGGTGTTGGTGACACTCACTGGGCCGTTCAGGGGCTTATTCGGGTTTTCAGCCACTAAGCCAAGTTTTTCAGCCTAAGTCTAGAAATATGCCAATTATCATTGTATTCCCAAATCAACAGTCTTGTAATCGCGCAGTCAGTTCGAACGAGTTACATTTGTCCCGCGCGAGGTGTTGGTGCCCATCATGTGGTCGTTCGGGGGTTATTTTGAGTTTTCTCCCATAAACGGCAAGATTTTAACTCTTAGTCTAGAAATAAGTAAATCATCGTAGTACTCTCAAACTTGAAGTCCCGTGATCACGTGATCACTTCGTACAAGTTACATTTTTCCCGTGTGACGTGTTGGTTCCACTCACGAGGCCATTCGGGGGCTATTTCAGGTTTTTCCCACTAACGATAAGTTTTTAAGCCTAACTCTAGAAATATGAAGATTATCATCGTATTCTCAAGACAGGAGTCCCTTCATCTCTCGGCCAGTTCGTACGAGTTACTTTGGTCCCGTGCGAGGTGTTGGTGCCACTCACAAACCCGTTCGGGGGTTGTTTCAGATTTTCCTCCATGAACGTCATGTTTTACCTAAGTCCTAATATTTTTAAATTATTGAAATATTCTCAAAACGGGAGTCCCATGATTGCACTGGCTTTTCGTACGAGTTACATTGGTCCCGTGGGAGGCGTTGGTGCCTCTCACGGGGCCGTTCGGGTGTTGTTTCAGGTTTTCCCCCACTAACGGTAAGATTTACAACTATAAAAAATTTCAATTTATCATCGTATTCTCAAACTGAGAGTCCCGGGATCATGCAGTCTGTTCATACGAGTTACATTAGTCCCGTATGAGGTGTTGGTGCCACTCACGGGGCCGTTCAGGAGCTATTTCGGGTTTTCACCCACAAATGCCATGTTTTGCCTAAGTTGTAATATTTTTAAGTTATCATCGTATTCTCAAACTAGGACTCCCGTGATCACGCGTTCAGTTCATACGAGTTACATTATTCCCGTGCGAGGCGTTGGTGCCTCTCACGGGGCAGTTCGGGTGTTGTTTCAGGTTTTCCCCCACTAACGGCAAGATTTGCAAGTATAGAAATTTGCAAATTATCATTGTATTCTGAAACTAGGATTCCCATGATCATGCAGCCAGTTCGTACGAGTTACATTGGTCCCGTATGAGGTGTTGGTGCCACTCACGGAGCCGTTCGGGGGATTTTTCGGCTTTACCAAACTAACGCCATGTTTTACCTAAGTTCGCATATTTTTAAATTATCATCTTATTCTCAAACTTGGAGTCTTGTGATCACACGGTCAGTTCGTACGAGTTACGTTGGTCCCCTGCGAGGTGTTGGCGCCACTCACGGGGCCGTTCGGAGGCTGTTTCGGGTTTTCCTCCACTAACAACAAGATTTTAAGCCTAAGTCTAGAAATATGTAAATTATTGTTGTACTCTCAAACCTGTCGTCCCATGATCACGCGGTTAGTTCATATGAGTTACATTGGTCTCGTGCGAGGTGTTGGTGCCACTCACGAGGTCAGTCGGGGGTTGTTTTGATTTTTCACCCACTAACGGCAAGTTTTAAGCCTAAGACTAGCAATATGCAACTTATCATCGTATTCTCAAACCAGGAGTCCTGTGATCACGTGGTCAGTTCATACGAGTTACATGGGTCCCGTGCGAGGTGTTCGTGCCACTCACGAGGCCGTTCGAGGGCTATTTTGGGTTTTCGCCCACTAACGTCAAGTTTTTAAGCCTAAGTATAAAAATATGCAAATTATCATCGTATTCTCGAATCGAGAGTCCCGTGATCACGCGGTCAGTTTGTACGAGTTATTTTGGTCCCGTGCAAGGTGTTGCCGCCAATCACGGGACCGTTCGGGGGCTATTTTGGGTTTTTCCACACTAATGCCATGTTTTGCCTAAGTCCTAATATTTTTAAATTATCCTCATATTCTTAAACTGTGACTCCCGTGATCATGCGGTCAGTTCATACGAGTTATATTGGTCCCGTACGAGGTGTTGGTGCCACTCACGGGGCCGTTCGAGGGCTGATTCGGGTTCTCCACCACTAACGCCATGTTTTTAGCCTAAGTATATAAATATGAAAATTATCATCGTATTCTCAAATCGATAGTTCCGTGATCATGCGGTCAGTTCATACGAGTTACATTGGTCCCGTGCTAGGTGTTGGTGCCACTCATGGGGTCGTTCGTGGGTTGTTTCAGGTTTTCCCCCATTAACGGCAAGATTTTAAGCCTATGTCCAGAAATAAGAAAATCATCGTCGTACTCTCAAACCAGAAGTCCCTTGAACGTACGGTTAATTCGTACAAGTTACATTGGTCCCTGTGCGAGGTGTTGGTGCCACTCACGGGCCCGTTCGGGGGCTGTTTCGAGTTTGCCCCCACTAACGCCATGTTTTACCTAAGTCCTCATATTTTTAAATTATCATCATATTCTCAAACTAGGAGTCCCGTGATCACGCGGGTAGTTCATATGAGTTACATTTGTCCCGTGCGAGGTGTTGGTGCCTCTCACGGTGCCGTTCGGGTGCTGTTTTAGGTTTTCCCCAACTAACGGCAAGATTTCCTAGTATAGAAATTTGCAAATTATCCTCGTATTCTTAAACTGGGACTCCCGTGATCACGCGGTCAGTTCGTATGAGTTACATTGGTCCCGTACGAGGTGTTGGTGCCACTCACGAGGCCGTTCGATGGATCATTCGGGTTCTCCACCACTAACGCCAAGTTTTTTAGCCTAAGTATAGAAATATGAAAATTATCGTCGTATTCTCAAATTGATAGTTCCGTGATCATGCGATCAGTTCGTACGAGTTACATTGGTCCCGTGCTAGGTGTTGGTGCCACTCATGGGGCCGTTCGAGGGTTGTTTCAGGTTTTCCCCCATTAACGACAAGATTTTAAGCCTATGTCCAGGAATAGGAAAATCATCGTCGTACTCTCAAACCAGAAGTCCCGTGATCGTACGGTTAATTCGTACAAGTTACATTGGTCCCTGTGCGAGGTGTTGGTGACACTCATGGGCCCGTTCGGGGGCTGTTTTGAGTTTTCCCCCACTAACACCATGTTTTACCTAAGTCCTCATATTCTTAAATTATCATCATATTATGAAACTAGTAGTCCCGTGATCGCGCAGGTAGTTCATATCAGTTACATTTGTCCCGTGCGAGGTGTTGGTGCCTCTCACAGGGTCGTTCGGGTGCTGTTTTCGGTTTTCCCCCACTAACGACAAGATTTTCTAGTATAGAAATTTGCAAATTATTATCATACTCTCAAACTGGCAGTCCGGTGATCACGCAGTCAATTTGTACGATATACATTGGTCCAGTGTGAGGTGTTGGTGCCACTCACGGGGCCGTTCGAGGGTTGTTTCGGGTTTTCGCCCCCTAACGACATGTTTTTGAGCCTAAGTGTAGAAACTATGCAAATTATCATCGTATTCTCAAACCGGGAGTCCAGTGATCGCGCGGTCAGTTCGTAAGAGTTACATTGGTCCTATGCGAGGTGTTGGTGCCACTAACGGAGACGTTCGGGGATTGTTTTGGGTTTTTCCCCAATAATGCCATGTTTTTAATTCTAAGCTAGAAATATGGAAATTCTCATCTTATTCTCAAACCGGTAGTCTCGTGATCGAATGGTGAGTTTGCACGAGTTACATTGGTCCCCTACGAGGCGTTGGTTGTACTCACAGGGCAGTTTGGGGGCTGTTTCGGGTTCTCCGCCACAACGCCAAGTTTTTAAGCCTAAGTCTAAAAATATTAAAATTATCATTATATTCTGGAGTCGGAGGTCCTATGATCGTGCTGTTAGTTCGTATGAGTTACATTGGTCCCGTGCGAGGTGTTGGTTCCACTCACGGGGCCGTTCAGGGGATATCTCAGGTTTTCCCCAAAAAACGACAAGATTTTCATCCTAAGGTTAGAAATATGCAAATTATCATCGTATTCTCAAATTGGCAGTACCGTAATCGCGCGGTCAGTTCGTACGAGTTACATTGGTCCCGTACGAGGTGTTGGTGCCATTCACGAGGCCGTTCGGGGGCTATTTTGGGTTTGCCCCACTAACGCCAAGTTTGTAAGCCTAAGTCTAGAAATATTCAAATTATCTTCATATTCTCAAACCGGGAGTCCCGTGATTACACTGTCAGTTTATACGAGTTACATTAGTCCCGTTCGAGGTGTTGGTGCCACTCATGGGCCGTTCAGGTGCTATTTTGGGTTTTCCCCCACGAAAGCTACGTTTTTGCCTAAGTCATGATATTTTTAAATTATCATCGTATTCTAAAAAATGGGAGTCTCGTGATCTCATGTGATCATGCGGTTAGTTCGTACGAGTTACATTGCTCCCGTGCGACGTGTTAGTGCAACTCACGGGGTCGTTCGAGGGCTGTTTTGGGTTTTCAACCACTAACTACAATTTTTTTAGCCTAAGTCTATAAATATACAAATTTTCATCGTATTCTAAAACTAGGAGTCCCGTGATCACGCGGTTAGTTCGTACGAGTAACATTTGTCCCGTGCGCGGTGTTGGTACCACCCACGAGGCTGTTCGGGGGAAGTTTTGTGTCTTACCCCATGAACACCATGTTTTTCCTAGGTCCAAATATTTTTAAATTATTGTCATTTTCTCAAACCAGGAGTCCCGTGATCGTACGGTCATATAATACGAGTTATATTGGTCCCGTGTGAGGTGGTGGTGCCACTCACGGGGCCGTTAAGGGGCTATTTCAGGTTTTTCCCACCTAACAAAATGTTTTTACGCCTAGTTCTAGAAATATGTAAATTATCATTGTATTCTCAAACAGGGAGTTCCGTGATCGCGCGGTCATATAATACGAGTTACATTGGTCCCATGCTAGGTGTTGGTGACATTCACGGGGCCGTTCAGGGGCTGTTTCGGGTTTTTGCCATCTAACGGAATATTTTTACGCCTAAGTCAAAAATATGATAATTATTGTACTATTCTCAAACCGAGAGTCCTGCGATCATCCGGTCAGTTTGTACGTGTTACATTAGTCCCGTGTGAGGTGCTGGTGCCACTCACGGGGCCGTTCGGGGGCAGTTTTGGGGCTTCCCCACGAATGCCAAGTTTTTAAGTCCAAGTCTAGAAATATGAAAACTATTATCGTATTCTCAAACCGACTGTCCCGTGATCGTACGATCAGTTTTTACGAGTTACATTGGTCTCGTGCGAGGAGTTGGTTCCACTCACGGGTCCGTTCGGGAGCTGTTTTGGGTTTTCCGCCACTAACGCCATGTTTTTCTTAAGTTCTGATATTTTTAAATTATCATCTTTCTCTCAAACCAGGACTTTCGTGATCGTGCGATCAGTTCATACGAGATACATTGGTCACGTGCGAGGTGTTGGTGCCACTCACGGGTCGTTCGGGGGTTGTTTTTAGTTTTCGCCCACTAAAGGAATGTTTTTATGCCTAAGTCAAGAAATATGTAAATTATCATTGTATTCTTAAACTGGGAGTCTCGTGATCGCGTAGTTAGTTCATACAAGTTACATTGGCCCCATGTGAGGTGTTGGTCCCATTCACGGGGCCGTTCGGGAGCTATTCTGAGTTTTCCACCAAGAACGCCATGTTTTTGCCTAAGTCGTGATATTTTTAAATTATCATCATATTATCAAACCGGGAGTCCCGTGATCGCACGGGAAGTTCGTATGAGTTACATTGGTCTCGTCGAGGTGTTGGTGCCACTCACGGGGTTGTTTCAGGTTTTCCCCCACTAATGGTAAGATTTAATGCCTAAGTCTAGAAATATGCAAATTTTCATCGTATTCTCAAATTGGGAGTCCTGTGATCGCGTGGTCGATTCGTACGAGTTACATTGGTCCCGTGCGAGTTGTTGGTTCAACTCACGGGGCTGATCGGGGGCTGTTTCAGGTTTTCCACTACAAACACCAAGTTTTTATGCTTAAGTTTAAAATATGCAAATTATCGTCGTATTTCCAAATCGATTATCCCCTAATCGCGCGGTCAGTTCGTACGAGTTACATTTCTCCCGAGCGAGGTGTTGGCGCCACTCACGAGGATATTCGATGTCTATTTTGAGGTTTTCCCCCACTAACGCCATGTTTTCCCTAAGTCCTGATATTTTTAAATTATCGTCGTATTCTCAAATCCATAGTTCTGTGATCATGCGGTCAGTTCGTACGATTTACAATGCTCCTATGCGAGGTATTGGTGCCACTCATGGGGCCGCTCAGGGGATGTTTCGAGTTTTCACCAACTAACGGAATATTTTTACGCCTAAGTCTAGAAATACGAAAATTATCGCCGTACTGTCAAATTGGGAGTCCTGTGATCGCGCGGTCAGTTTGTACGGTTTACATTTGTCTACCGTGAGGTGTTGGTGCCACTCACGGGGCTGTTCGGGGGCTATTTCCAATTTTACCCACTAACTCCAAGTTTTTAAGTCTAAGTCTATAAATATACAAACTATCATCGTATTCTCAAACCGTTTGTCCCTTGATCACACAATCAATTTGTACGAGTTACATTGGTCTCGTGCGAGGTGTTAGTACCGCTTACGGGGCCGTTCGGGGGTTGTTTTGGGTTTTCCCCCACTAACGCCATGTTTTACCTAAGTTCTGATATTTTTAAATTATCATCCTATTCTGAAACCGGGAGTCCCATGATCGGAGCGTCAGTGCGTACGAGTTACATTGGTCCCGTGCGAGGTGTTGGTGCCACTCACGGGCCGTTCGGGGGTTATTTCGGGTTCTCCCCCACTAATGGCAAGATTTTAAGCCTAAGTCTAGAAATATGCAAATTATCATCTTACTCTTAAATTGGCAGTCCCGTGATCACATGGTTAGTTTTTACGAGGTACATTGGTCCTGTGCGAGGTGTTGGTGCCATTCACGGGGCTGCTCGGGGGCTGATTCGGGTTTTCCCCACAAATGCCAAGTTTTTAATTCTAAGTCTAGAAATATGAAAACTATCATTGTATTCTCAAACCGGTTGTCCCATGATCGCGCGATCAGTTCGTACGAGTTACATTAGTCCTGTGCGAGGTTTTGGTGCCACTCACGTGGCCGTTCAGGGGCTGTTTCGGCTTTCCCCCCACTAAAGTAATGTTTTTATGCCTAAGTCTAAAAATATGTAAATTGTCATCGTATTCTTAGACCGAGAGTCCCGTGATCACGCGGTCAGTTAATACGAGTTGCATTGGTCCCATGCGAGGTGTTTGTGCCACTCACGGGGCCGTTTGGGGGCTGTTTTGAGTTTTCCCCCATGAAGGCAATGTTATTGCCTAGTCATGATTTTTTTAAATTATCATCGTATTCTCAAACCAGGAGTCCTGTGATCACGTGGTTAGTTTGTACGAGTTACATTGGTCTCGTGCGAGGTGTTGGTACCACTCACGGGGCTGTTCGAGGGTTATTTTGGGTTTTCCCCAATAACGCCAAGTTTTTAGGCCTAAGTCTAGGAATATACAAACTATCATCGTATTCTCAAACTGACTATCCCATGATCACGCGATGAATGTGTACGAGTTACATTGGTCCCGTACGAGGTTTTAGTGCCACTCACGTGGCCGTTCAGGGGCTGTTTTGGATTTTCCCCCACTAACGGAATGTTTTTAAGCGTAAGTCTACAAATATGTAAATTATTGTCTTATTCTCAAAGCAGGAGTCCCGTGTTCATGCGGTCAATTCATATGAGTTACAATGGTCCCATGCGAGGTGTTGGTGACACTCATAGGGCCGTTCGGGGGCTGTTTCGAGTTTTCCCCCACGAAGCTCATGTTTTTGCCTAAGTCTTGATTTTTTTAATTATCATCGTATTCTCAAACCTGCAGTCCCGTGATCACGCAGTTAGTTCATATGAGTTACATTGGTCCTGTGCGAGGTGTTGGTGCCACTCACGGGGCTGCTCGGGGGCTGTTTCGGATTTTCCCCACAAATGCTAAGTTTTTAGGCCTAAGTCTAGGAATATGCAAACTATCGTCATATTCTCAAACTAGCTGTCCCATGATCGTGCGATCAATTCATATAAGTTACATTGGTACCGTATGAGGTGTTGGTGCCACTCACGTAGCCGTGCAGGGGCTGTTTTGGGTTTTCTCCCACTAACGGAATGTTTTTAAGCCTAAGTCTAGAAATATGTAAATTATCATCGTATTCTCAAAGTGGGAGTCCCGTGTTCACGTGGTATGTTCATACGTGTTACATTGGTCCCATGCGAGGTGTTGGTGCCACTCACGGGGCCGTTCGGGGGCTGTTTCGAGTTTTAACCCACAAAAGGCCATGTTTTTGCCTAAGTCGTGATATTTTTAAATTAACATCGTATTCTCAAACCGAGAGTCTCATGATCGCGTGGGCACTTCGTGCGAGTTACATTGGTCCCGTGCGAGGTGTTGGTGCCACTCACAGGGTCGTTCAGGTGTTGTTTTGGGTTTTCCTCCAATAACGCCATGCTTTGTCTAAGTCCTTCTGTTTTTAAATTATCATCTTATTCACAAACTGATAGACCCGTGATCACGTGGTCAGTTCGTACGAGTTACATTGGTCCTATGTGAGGTGTTGGTGCCTCACGGGACCGTTCGAGGGATGTTTCGAGTTCTCCCCCACTAACGCCATATTTTTTAGCCTAAGTCTATAAATATACAAATTATCATTGTATTCTCAAATCGGCCGTCCCATGATCACGCGGTCAGTTCGTACGAGTTACATTGGTCCCGTGCGAGGTGTTGGTGCCACTCACGGGGCCGTTCAGGGACTATTTTGGGTTTTCACCCCTTTAGCGGAATGTTTTTATGCCTAAGTCTAGAAATATGTAAATTATTATTGTATTCTCAAATCGGGAGTCCCGTGATAGTACGGTCAGTTTGTACGAGTTATATTCATCCCCATCGCGGAGTTGGTGCCACTCAAGGGGCCGTTCGGGGGATGTTTTGGGTTTTCCTCCACTAACGCCATGTTTTGTCTAAGACCTGATATTTTTAAATTATCATCTTATTCTCAAACTGGAAGACCCGTGATCATGCGGTCAGTTCGTACGAGTTACCTTGGTCCCGTGTGAGGTGTTGGTTTCACTCACGGGGGCGTTCGGGGGCAGTTTCGAGTTCTCCCCCACTAACGCCAAGTTTTTAAGCCTATGTTTAGAAATATGCAAATTATCATTGTATTCTTAAACTGGGGGTCCCGTGATCACGCGATCAGTTTGTACAAGTTACATTGGTCCCGTGCGAGGTGTTGGTGCCACTCACGGGGCTGTTCGGGGGCTATTTCGAGTTTTCCCCCACGAACGCCATGATTTTGCCTAAGTCATGATATTTTTAAATTATCATTGTATTCTCAAACTAGGAGTCCAGTGATCGCGCGGGCAACTCGTACGAGTAACATTGGTCCCGTCGAGGTGTTGGTGCCACTCATGGGGCCGTTCAGGGGCTGTTTCAGGTTTCCCCTCACTAACGACAAGATTTTAAGCTTAAGTCTAGAAATATGCAAATTATCATCATATTCTCAAACTGGGAGTCCCCTGATCGCGCGGTCAGTTCGAACAAGTTACATTGGTCCTGTGCGAGTTGTTGGTTCCACTCACGGGGCCGTTAGGGGGCTTTTTCTGGTTTTCCCCACTAACGCCAAGTTTTTAAGCCTAAGTCTAAAATATACAAATTATTGTCATATTTTCAAATCGGTTCTCCCGTGATCGTGGGGTTAGTTCGTACGAGTTACATTGGTCTCAGGCGAGGTGTTGGTGCCACTCACGTGGACGTTCGGGAGCTAATTTGCATTTCTCGCACTAATGCCATGTTTTCCCTAAGTCCTGATATTTTTAAATTATCGTGTTATTCTCAAATCCAAAGACCCATGATTGTACGATTAGTTTGATCGAGTTACAATGGTCCTATGCAAGGTGTTGGTGCCACTCACGGGGCCGTTCGAGGGTTGTTTCGGCTTTTCCCCCACTAACGGTAAGATTTTAAGCCTAAGTTTATAAATATGCAAATTATCATCGTACTCTCAAATCGATAGTCCCGAGATCGTGTGGTTAGTTTATACGAGTTACATTGTTCCCGTGCGAGGTGTTATCGCCACTCACGGGGCCGTTCGGGAGCTGTTTCGAGTTTTCACCCACTAACGGAAATTTTTTAAACCTAAGTCTAGATATATGCAAATTATCATCGTATTCTAAAACCGGGAGTCCCGTTATCGCATGGTCAGTTCGTACGAGTTACATTAGTCCTGTGCGAGGTGTTAGTGCCACTCACGGAGCCGTTCGGGGGCTATTTTAGGTTTCCCCCACTAATGCCAACTTTTTAAGACTAAGTTTATAAATATGCAAACCATCGTCGTATTCTCAAATTGACTGTCTCGTGATCGCGTGATCAGTTTGTACGAGTTACATTGGTCCCGTCCGAGGTGTTGGTGCCACTCACGGGGCCGTTCGGGGGCTATTTCGGGTTTTCCCCCACTGACGCCATGTTTTGTCTAAGTCCTGATATTTTTAAATTATCGTCTTATTCTCAAACCAGGAGTCTCATTATCGCGCGGTCAGTTTGTACGGGTTACATTGGTCCTGTGTGAGGTGTTGGTGCCACTCACGGGGCTGTTCGAGGGTTGTTTCGGGTTGTCCCCCACTTACGCAAAGTTTTTGGGCCTAAGTCTAGAAACATGCAAATTATCATTGTATTCTCAAATCGAAAGTCTCGTGATCGTGCGATCAGTTCATACGTGATACATTGGTCCCGTGCGAGATGTTGGTTCCACTCACTAGGCCGTTCGGGGGCTATTTTGGGTTTTCCCCCACTAACGACAAGTTTTTAAACATGAGACTAGAAGTATGCAAATTATTATTGTACTCTCAAATCGGCAGTCCCGTAATCGCGCGGTCAGTTTATAAGAGTTACATTAGTTCAATGCGAAGTGTTGGTGCCACTCACGTGGCCGTTCGGGGGCTATTTCGGGTTTTTATCCACTAACGGCAAGTTTTTAAGCCTGCTTAGAAATATGCAAATTATTGTTATATTCTCAAATCGTGAGTCCCGTGATTGCGCGGTCAGTTCATACGAGTTACATTAGTCGTGTGCGAGGTATTGATGCCACTCAAGGGGCCATTCGAGGGCTATTTCGGCTTTTCCCAAATGAACGCCATGTTTTTCCTAAGTCTTGATATTTTAAATTATCGTCATATTCTCAAAATGAGAGTCCCGTGATCGCGCGATCAGTTACGACGAGTTACATTGGTCCCGTGCTAGATGTTGGTGCCACTCACGGGGCCGTTCAGGGGTTGTTTTGAGTTTTTGCCCACTGATGGCATGTTTTTAAGACTAAGTCTAAAAATATTCAAATAATCATCGTAATCTCAAACGGGGAGTCCCGTGATTGCGTGATCTGTTCCTACGAGTTACATTGGTCCCATGAGAGGTGTTGGTGCCACTCATGGGGCCGTTCAGGGGCTGTTTTGGGTTTTCCCCACTAACGCCAAGTTTTTAAGCCAAAGTCTAGAAATATGCAAACCATCGTCATATTCTCAAATTGACTATCTCTTGATCGCACGATAAGTTTGTACGTGTTACATTGGTCACGTGCGAGGTGTTGGTGCAACTCACGCGGCCGTTCGGGGGCTATTTCGGGTTTTCCCCCACTAGAGCCATGTTTTTTCTAAGTCCTGATATTTTTGAATTATCATCTTATTTTCAAACTAGGAGTCCCATGATCATGCGGTCAGTTCTTATGAGTTACATTGGTCCTGTGTGAGGTGTTGAAGTTACTCACGGGGTTGTTGGGGGGTTGTTTCGGGTTCTCCCTCACTAATGCCAATTTTTTTAGCCTAAGTCTAGAAATATGCAAATTATCATTGTATTCTCAAACCGACAGTCATGTGATCGCGCGGTCAGCTCATACGTGTTACATTGGTCCCGTACGAGGTGTTGGTGCCACTCACGGGGCCCTTCGGGGGATTTTTTGGGTTTTCCCCCACTAATGTCAAGATTTTAAGCTTGAGTCCAGAAATATGCAAATTTTCATCATACTCTCAAATCAGCAGTCCCGTAATTCTGCGATCAGTTCGTACGAGTTATATTTATTTCTGTACGAGGTGTTGGGGCCACTCACGGGGCCGTTAGGGGGCTATTTTGGGTTTTCGCCCACTAATGACAAGTTTTTAAGCCGATCTAGAAATATGAAAATTATCATCGTATTCTCAAACCAAGAGTCCCATGATCATGCAGTCAGTTCATACGAGTTACATTGTTCCCGTGAAAGGTGTTGATGCCACTCACGGGGCCATTCGGGGCTATTTCGAGTTTTACCCCCCGAACGCCATGTTTTTCCTAAGTCCTGATATTTTTAAATTGTCATCGTATTCTCAATACAGGATTCTCGTGATCCCACGGTCAGTTCGTAAGAGTTACATTTGTCCCATATGAGGTTTTAGTTCCACTCACGGGGTCGTTCGGGGTGCTGTTTCGGGTTGTCCCCCACTAACGGCAAGATTTTAAGCCCAAGTCTAGAAATATGCAAATTATCGTCGTACTCTCAAATCGGTAGTCCCGTGTTCGCGTGGTTAATTTCTATGAGTTACATTGGTCCCGTGCGAGGTGGTGCTACCACTTACGGGGCCGTTCGAGGGTTGTTTCGGGTTTTCGCCCACTAATGCCAAGTTTTTAAGCCTAAGTCCAGAAATATGCAAATTTACGCCGTATTCTCAAACCAGAAGTCCCGTCATCGCGTTGTCAGTTCGTACGAGTAACATTGGTCCCATGCGAGGTTCCTGTGCCACTCACGGGGCAGTCCGTGGGTTGTTTCAAGTTTTCCCCCATGAACACCATGCCTTGCCTAAGCCGTGACATTTTTAAATTATTGTCGTATTCTTAAACCGGGAGTCCCGTGATCACGCGATCGGCTCATACCAGTTACATTGGTACCGTGTGAGGTGTTGATGCCACTCACGGGGCCATTCTGGTGTTGTTTCAAGTTTTACCCACTTACGCCTAGGTTTTAAGACTAAGCCTAGAGATATGCAAATTATCATCGTATTCTCAAACTGGGAGTCCCATGATCATACGGGTTGTTTGTACGAGTTATATTGGTCCTGTGTGAGGTGTTGGTGCCACTCACTGGGTCGTGCGGGCGCTGTTTCGGGTTTTTTTCCCACTAACGGCAAATTTTTAAGCCTAAATCTAGATATATGCATATTATCATCGTATTCTCAAATCGAGAGTCCCGTGATCGCGCGGTCAGTTCGTACGAGTTTCATTGGTCCCGTGCGAGGTGTTGGTGCCACTCAGTAGGTCATTCGGGGGATATTTTGGGTTTTACCCACTAACGGCAAGATTTTAAACTTGAGTCTAGAAGTATGCAAATTATCATCGTACTCTCAAATCGGCAGTCCCGTAATCACGCGGTCAGTTTGAAAGAGTTATAGTGGTTCAGTGCGAGGTGTTGGTGCCACTCACGTGGCCGTTCAGGGGCTATTTCGGGTTTTTGCCCAGTAACGAAAAGTTTTTAAGCCTTTTTAGAAATAGGCAAATTATTGTTGTATTCTCAAACCATGTGTCCCGTCGTCGTACAGTCAGTTCCTACGAGTTACATTGGTCGTGTGCGAGGTGTTGATGCCACTCACGGGGCCATTCAAGGGCTATTTCGACTTTTCTCCAATGAACGCCATGTTTTTCCTAATCCTGATATTTTAAATTATCTTCATATTCTCAAAATAAGAGTCCCGTGATCGCGCGATCAGTTATGATGACTTACATTGGTCTCATGCGAGGTGGTCGTGCCACTCACGGGACCGTTCAGGGGTCGTTTCGAGTTTTTGCCCACTGATGGTATGTTTTTAAGACCAAGTCTAATAATATATAAATAATCATCGTATTCTCAAACCAGGAGTCTCGTGATTGTGTGGTATGTTCCTACGAATTACATTGGTCCCATGCGAGGTGTTGGTACCACTCATGGGGCAATTCTGGGAGTGTTTTGGGTTTTCTCCCACTAATGCCAGGTCTTTAAGACTAAGTCTAGAAATATGCAAACCATCACCATATTCTCAAATTGACTATCTTGTGATCGCGCGATCAGTTTCTACGAGTTACATTGGTCCCGTACGAGGTGTTGGTACCACTCACGGGGCCGTTCTGGGGCTATTTCGGGTTTTCCCCCACTAACGCCATGTTTTGTCTAAGTCCAGATATTTATAAATTACCATCTTATTCTCAAACTAGGAGTCCCATGATTGTGCGGTCAGTTCGTACGAGTTACATTGGTCCTGTGTGAGGTGTTGGTGCGACTCACAGGACTATTCGGGGGTTGTTTCGGGTTTTCCCCCACTAATGCCAAGTTTTTTAGCCTAAGTCTAGAAATATGCAAAATTTCATTGTATTCTCAAATCGACAGTCCTGTGATTGTGCGGTCAGTTCTCACGAGTTACATTGGTTCCGTATGAGGTGTTGGTGCCACTCACGAGGCCGTTCGGGGGATGTTTCGGGTTTTCCCCACTGCTGACAAGATTTTAAGCTTGAGTCTTGAAATATGCAAATTTTCATCGTACTCTCAATTTGGTAGTCCCGTAATTGCGCGGTCAGTTCGTACGAGTTACATTGGTTCTATACGAGGTGTTGGTGCCTCTCACGGGGCCGTTCGGGGGCTATTTTGGGTTTTCGCCCACTAACGACAAGTTTTTAAGCCTACCTAGAAATATGCAAATTATCATCGTATTCTCAAATCGGGAGTCCCGTGATCACGCGACCAGTTCGTACGAGTTACATTAGTCCCGTGCGAGGTGTTGGTGACACTCACTGGGCTGTTCGGGGGCTGTTTCGGGTTTTCTCCACTAGCGGCAAGATTTTAAACCTAAGTCTAGAAGTATGCAAATTATCATTGTACTCTCAAATCAGCAGTCCCGTAATCGCGCGATCAGTTTGAAAGAGTTACATTAGTTCAGTGCGAGGTGTTGGTGCCACTCACGTGGCCGTTCGAGGGCTATTTTGGGGTTTTGCCCACTAATGGCAAGTTTTTAAGCCTGTTTAGAAATATGCAAATTATTGTTGTATTCTCAAATCGTGAGTCCTGTCATCGCGCGGTCAGTTCGTACGAGTTACATTGGTCGTGTGCAAGGTGTTAATGCCACTCACGGGACAATTCGAGGGCTATTTCGGCTTTTCCCCGATGAATGCCATATTTTTCCTAATCCTGATATTTTAAATTATCATCGTATTCTTAAAATGAAAGTCCCGTGTTCGCATGATCAGTTACGACGAGTTACATTGGTCCCGTGCGAGGTGTTGGTGCAACTCACGGGACCGTTCATAGGTTGTTTCGAGTTTTTGCCCACTGACGGCATGTTTTTAAGCCTAAGTCTAAAAATATACAAATAATCATCATATTCTCAAACCGAGAGTCCCGTGATTGTGTGGTCTGTTCCTACCAGTTACATTGGTCCCGTGCGAGGTGTTGGTACCACTCATGGAGAAATTCAGGGGCTGTTTTTGGTTTTCCCCACTAACATTAGGTTTTTAAGCCTAAGTCTAGAAATATGCAAACCATCGTCATATTCTCAAATCGACTATCTCGTGATCGCGCGATCAGTTTGTACGAGTTACATTGGTCCCATGCGAGGTGTTGGTGCCACTCACGGGGCCGTTCGGGGTATATTTCGAGTTTTCCCCCACTAACGCCATGTTTTGTCTAAGTCCTGATATTTTTAAATTATCAACTTATTCTCAAACTAGGAGTCCCATGATCGTGCGGTCAGTTCGTACGAGTTACATTGGTCCTGTGTGAGGTGTTGGTGTGACTCACAGGGCTGTTCGGGGGTTGTATCGGGTTCACCCCACTAATGCCATGTTTTTTAGCTTAAGTCTAGAAATATGCAAATTATCATTGTATTGTCAAATCGACAGTCCTGTGATCGCACGGTTAGTTCATACGTGTTACATTAGTCCCGTACGAGGTGTTGGTGCCACTCACGAGGCCGTTCAGGGGATGTTTCGGGTTTTCCCCACTAATGAAAAGATTTTAAGCTTGAGTCTAGAAATATGCAATTTTTCATCGTACTCTCAATTTGGTAGTCCCGTAATTGCGCGGTCAGTTCGTACGGGTTACATTGGTTCACTACGAGGTGTTGGTGCCACTCATGGGGCCGTTCATGGGATATTTTGGGTTTTTGCCCACTAACGACAAGTTTTTAAGCCTATCTAGAAATATGCAAATTATCATCGTATTCTCAAATCGGGAGTCCCGTGATCACGCAGCGAGTTCGTACGAGTTACATTGGTCCCGTGAGAGGTGTTGATGCCACTCACGGGGCCGTTCGGGGGTTGTTTTGGGTTTTCGTGCACAAATGCCACGTTTTTAAGCCTAAGTCCAGAAATATGCAAATTATTGTCGTATTCTCAAATCGAAAGTCCCGTCATCACACGATCAGTTCGTACGAGTAACATTGGTCCCGTGCGAGGTGCTGGTACCACTCACGGGGCAGTTCGTGCGCTTTTATTTGAGTTTACCACCATGAAGACCATGCCTTGCCTAAGCCGTGACATTTTTAAATTATCATCGTATTCTTAAATCGAGAGTCTCGTGATCACCCGGTCAGCTCATACAAGTTACATTAGTACCGTGCGAGGTGTTGGTGCCACTCACGGGGCCGTTCAGGTGTTGTTTCATGTTTTTGCCCACTAACGCCAAGTTTTTAAGACTAAGCCTAGAGATATGCAAATTATCATCGTATTCTCAAACTGGGAGTCCCATGATCGCACGGTATGTTCGTACGAGTTACATTTGTCCTGTGCAAGGTGTTGGTGCCACTCACGGGGCCATTTGGGGGTTGTTTCGGGTTTTACCCAGTAACGGCCTATTTTTAAGCCTAAGTCTAGAAATAGGCAAGCCATCATTGTATTCTTAAATCAGTTGTTCTGTGAGCGCGTCATCAGTTTGTACGAGTTACATTGGTCCCGTACAAGGTGTTGGTGCCACTCATGGGGCCGTTCGGGGTTGTTTTGGGTTCTCCCCCACTAACGCCAAGTTTTTGAGGCTAAGTCTAGAGATATGAAAATTATCATTGTATTCTCAAATCGAAAGCCCTGTGATCGTGCGGTCAGTTCGTATGCGTTACATTGGTCCTCCGTGAGGTGTTGGTGCCACTCATAGGGCCATTCGGGGGATGTTTTGGTTTCTCCCCCCTAACACCAAGTTTTTGAACCTAAGTCTATAAATATGCAAATTATTGTTGAATTCACAAATCGAAAGTCCCGTGATAGCGCGGTCAGATCGTACCAGTTATATTGGTCCCGTGCAAGGTGTTACTGCTACTCACGGGGCCGTTCGAGGGCTATTTCGGGGTTTCCCCCACTAACGGCTAGATTTTAAGCCTAAGTCTAGAAATATGCAAATTATTATCGTTTTCTCAAATCGGTATTCTCGTGATCACGCGGTCAGTTCGTACGAGTTACATTGGTCCCGTGCGAGGTGTTGGTTCCACTCACGGGGCCGTTCGGGGGCTATTTCGAGTTCTCCCCCACTAACGGCAAGATTTTAAGCCTAAGTCTAAAAATATGCAAATTATTGTCGTACTTTCAAATCGGTAGTCCTATGATAGTGTGGTTAGTTTGTATGAGTTACATTGGTCCCGTGCGAGGTGTTGGTTCCACTCACGGGGCCGTTCGGGGGCTATTTCGAGTTCTCACCCACTAATGGTAAGATTTTAGGCCTAACTCTAGAAATATGCAAATTATCGACGTACTTTCAAATCGGTAGTCATGTGATCGTGTGGTTTGTTTGTATGAGTTGCACTGGTCCCGTGCGAGGTGTTGGTGCCACTCACGGGGCCGTTCAGGGGTTATTTCGAGTTTTCGCCCACTAACGCCATGTTTTTAAGCCTAAGTCCAAAAATATGCAAATTATCATCGTATTCTCAAATCGGGAGTCCCGTCATCATGCGGTCAGTTCGTACGAGTAACATTGGTCCCATGCGAGATGATGGTGCCACTCACGGGCAATTCGTGGGATCTTTCGAGTTTCCCCCTAAACACCATGCTTTGCCTAAGTCGTGATATTTTTAAATTATCATCATATTCTTAAATCGGGAGTCCCGTGATCACGTGGTCAGTTTATACCAGTTACATTGGTACCGTGCGAGGGGTTGGTGTCACTCATAGGGCCCTTCAGGTGTTGTTTCATGTTTTCGCCCACCAACGCCAAGTTTTTAAGACTAAGCCTAGAGTTATGCAAATTATCATGGTATTCTCAAACTGGAAGTCCCGTGATCGTATGACCTATTCGTACGAGTTACATTGGTCCTGTGTGAGGTGTTGGTGCCACTCACAGGGCCGTTCAGGGGTTGTTTCGGGTTTTCCCCACTAACGGCATATTTTTAAGCCTAAGTCTAGAAATAGGCAAACCATTGTTGTATTCTTAAATCGGTTGTTCCGTGATCACATGATCAGTTTGTACGACAAACATTGGTCTCGTGCGAGGTGTTGGTGCCACTGACGGGGTCGTTTCAGGGCCGTTTCGGGTTCTCCCCCACTAACGCCAAGTTTTTGAGCCAAAGTCTAGAAATATGCAAATTATCATTGTATTCTCAAATCGAAAGTCCCGTGATTGCGCGATCTGTTCGTATGAGTTACATTGGTCCTCTGTGAGGTGTTGGTGCCCCTCACGAGGCCGTTCGTGGGCTGTTTCAGGTTCTCCCCCATAATGCCAAGTTTTTTAGCCTAAGTCTTGAAATATGCAAATTATCATTGAATTCCCAAACCGGCAGTCCCATGATCGCGCGGTCAGATCGTAGGAGTTACATTGGTCCCGTGCGAGGTGTTGGTGCTACTCACAGGGCCGTTCTAGGGCTATTCAGGTTTTCCCCCACTAACGAAAAGATTTTAAGCATGAGTCTAGAAATATGCAAATTAACATCGTACTTTCAAATTGGAAGTCCCGTAATCGCGCGATCAGTTCGTAAGAGTTACATTAGTTTCTGTGCGAGGTGTTGGTGCCTCCAACGGGCCGTCCGGGGGCTATTTCGGGATTTCACCCACTAACGGCAAGTTTTTATGACTGTCTAGAAAGATGCAAATTATCCTCTTATTCTCAAACCGGGAGTCACGTGATCGTGCAATCAGATCATACGAGTTACATTGGTCCCGTGTGAGGTGTTGATGCCACACACGGGGCCGTTCGGGAGTTGTTTCGAGTTTTCCCCCATGAATAACATGTTTTTCCTAAGTCCTAATATTTTTAAAATATCATTGTATTCTTAAAACGAGAGTCCCATGATCGCGCGTCCAGTTACATTGGTCCCGTGCGAGGTGTTGGTGCCACTCACGGGGCCATTCAGGGCTGTTTCGGGTTTTCACACACTAACGGCATGCTTTTAAGACTAAATCTAAAAAAATACAAATTATCGTCATATTCTCAAACCGGCTGTCCCCTGATCCCACGATCTTTTTGTACGAGTTACATTGGTCCCATGCGACGTATTGGTGTAACTCACGAGGCCGTTCGAGGGCTATTTTGGATTTTCCCGTTCTAACGTCATGTCTTGCCTAAGTCCTGATATTTTTAAATTATTGTCTTATTCTCAAATTGGGAGTCTCGTGATCGTGCGGTCAGTTCGTACGGGTTGCATTGGTCCCACGCGAGGTGTTGGTGCCACTCACAGGGGCGTTTGGGGGTTGTTTCGGGTTTTCCACCATGAACACCATGTTTTGCGTAAGTCCTAATATTTTTAAATTATCGTCATATTATTAAACCGAGAGTCCCGTGATCACGCGGTTAGTTCATACAAGTTACATTGGTACCATATGAGGTGTTGTTGCCACTCATGGGGCCGTTCAGGTGTTGTTTCGTTTTTTCTCCCACTAACGCAAAGTTTTTAAGATTAAGTCTAGAAGTATGCAAATTATCATCGTATTCTCAAACTGGGAGTCCCGTGATCGCGCAGTCAGTTTGTACGAGTTACATTGGTCCCGTAGAGGTGTTGGTGCCACTGACGGGGTCGTTCGGGGGTTGTTTTGGGTTTTCCCCACTATTGCAATGTTTTTAAGCCTATGTCAAGAAATATACATACCATCATCATATTCTCAAATCGATTGTTCCATTATCACGTGATCAGTTTGTACGAGTTACATTGGCCCCGTGCGAGGTGCTGGTACCACTCACGGGGCCGTTCCGGGGTTGTTTCGGGTTTTCCCCTACTAACGGAAAGATTTTAATCCGGAGTCTAGAAGTATGAAAATTATCATCGTACTCTCAAATCAACAGTCCCATAATACTGCGGTGAGTTCGTACGAGTTACATTGGTTCTGTGCGAGGTGTTGGTGCCACTCACGGGACCGTTCGGGGCCTTATTTGAGTTTTCGCCCACTAATAGCAAGTTTTTAAACCTATCCAAAAATAGGAAAATTATCATCGTATTCTCAAACTGGGAGTACCACAATCGCGCAATCAGTTACTATGAGTTAAATTGGTCCCGTGCGAGGTGTTTGTTCCAGTCATGGGGTCGTTCAGGGGCTGTTCGGGTTTTCTCCCACTAACGATAAGTTTTTAAGACTAAGTCTAGAAATATGCAAATTATCATTATATTCTCAAAGCGGTAGTCCCGTGATCACGCAATCAGTTCTTACGAGCTACATTGGTCCCGTGCGAGGAGTTGGTGCCACTCACGGGGCCATTCAGGGGATGTTTCAGGTTTTCTCGCACAAACGACAAGATTTTAAGGTTGTGTCTAGAAATATGCAAATTATCATCGTACTCAAAAATCGCCAGTCCCACAATCGTGCGGTTAGTTTGTACGAGTTACATTGGTTGTGTGCGAGGTGTTGGTGCCACTTACGGGGTCTTTCAGGGGCTATTTCGGGTTTTCACCCACTAAAAGTAAGTTTTTAATCCCATCTTGAAATAAGAAAAATATCCTCGTATTCTAAAATCGGGAGTCCCGCGATCACACGGTAAGTTCGTACGAGTTGCATTGGTCCTGTGAGAGGTGTTGATGCCACCCACGGGGCCATTCGGGGGTTGTTTCGTGTTTTACCCCGCTAATGCCAATTTTTTAAACCTAAGTCTAGAAATATGCAAACTATCGTCATATTCTCAAGCCGGTTGTCCCGTGATCACACGATCAGTTCGTACAAGTTAGATTGGTCCTGTGGGAGGTGTTGGTGCCACTCACGGGGCCGTTCGAGGGCTATTTCAGGTTTTCCCCCACTAACGCCATGTTTTGCCTAAGTCATTATATTTTTAAATTATCATCTTATTCTTGAATCGAGAATCCCGTGACTGTGCGGTCAGTTCGTACGAGTTATATTGGTCTCGTACGAAGTGTTGGTTCCACTCACGAGGTCGTTCGGGGGCTATTTCGGGTTCTCCCCCACTAACGACAAGATTTTAAGCCTATGTCTAGAATGATGTAAATTATTATCGTACCCTTAAATCGATAGTCCCATGATCACGTGGCTAGTTTGTATGACTTACATTGGTCCCGTGCGAAGTGTTGGTGCCTCTCACGGGGCCGTTCGGGGGCTGTATCGGGTTTTCTCCACTAACGCCAAGTTTTTATGACTAAGTCTAGAAATATGCAAATTGTCGTCGTATTCTCAAATCGGGAGTCCCGTGATTGCGCGATCAGTTTGTACAAGTTACATTGGTCCCCTGCGAGGTGTTGGTGCCACTCACGGGGCCATTCGAGGGCTGTTTCGAGTTCTCCCCCACTTACGCCAAGTTTTTGAGATTGGGTATATAAATTTGCAAATTATCATTTATTCTCAAAATGGCAGTCCCGTGATCACGCGGTCAGTTCGTACGAGTTACATTGGTCCATTGTGAGGTGTTGGGGCCACTCACGGGGCCGTTCGGGGGCTGTTTTGGGTTTTTCCCCACAAACGGCAAGATTTTAAGCCTGAGTCTAGAAATATGAAAATGATCATCGTACTCTCAAATCGATGGTCCGTAATCGCGCGGTCAGTTCGTACGAGTTACATTGGTTCTGTGCGAGGTGTTGGGGCCACTCACGGGGCCGTTCGGGGACTATTTCAGGTTTTCGCCCACTAACGACAAGTTTTTAAGCCTCTCTAGAAATATGAAAATTATCATCGTATCCTCAAACTGGGAGTCCCGTGAACACATGGTCAGTTCGTACGAGTTACATTGATCCTGTGCGAGGTGTTGATGCCACACACGGGGCCGTTCGGGGGCTGTTTCGGGTTTTCCCCACAAATGCCATGTTTTTCCTAAGTCCTGATATTTTTTAATTATCATCGTTTTCTTAAAATGAGTCTCGTGATCGCGCGGTCGATTACTACGAGTTACATTCATCCCGTGCGAGGTGTTGGCGCCACTCACTGGGCCGTTCAGGGGTTATTTTCTGTTTTCGCCCGCTAATGGCATGTTTTTAACACTAAGTATGAAAATATGCAAATTATCATCGTATTCTCAAACTGGTTGTCTCGTGATCACGCGATCTGTTTGTACGAGTTATATTGGTCCCATGCGAGGTGTTGATACCACTCACGGGGCCGTTCGAGGGCTATTTTGGATTTTCCCGCACTAATGCCATGTTTTGCCTAAGTCTTGATATTTTTAAATTATCGTCTTATTCTCAAATCGGGAGTCCCATAATCACGCGATCAGTTCGTACGAGTTACATTGGTCCCGTGCGAGGTGTTGATGCCACTGATTGGTCCTTTCGGGGGCTATTTTGGGTTTCCCCCACGAACACCATGTTTTTCCTAAGTTAAGATATTTTTAAATTATCATCGTATTATCAAAATGAGAGTCCTGTGATCACACGATCAATTACTACAAATTACATTCGTCTCGTGTGAGGTGTTGGTGCCACTCACAGGGCCATTTTGGGTTTTCTCCCAGTAACGGAATGTTTTTAAGACTAAGTCTAGAAATATGCAAATTATTATCGTATTCTCAAATCGGGAGTCCCGTGATCGCGTGGTCATTTTGTACGAGTTACATTAGCCCCGTGCGAGGTGTTGGTTCCACTCACGAGGACGTTCGGGGGGATGTTTTAGGTTTTCCCCCACTAGCGCCGTGTTTTTAAGCCTAACCCTAGAAATATGTAGATTACCATCGTATTCTAAAATCAGCAGTCCCGCGATAACGCTGTCATTTCGTACGAGTTACATTGGTCCTTTGCGAGGTGTTGGTGCCACTCACGGGGCCGTTCGGGGGGTGTTTCGAGTTTTCCCCCACTAATGCCATGTTTTGCCTAAGTCCTGATATTTTTAAATTAACGTCGTATTCTCAAAGAGGGAGTCCCATTATCATGCGATCGGTTCACACGAGTTGCATTGGTCCCGTGCGAGTTGTTGGTGCCACTCGCGGGGTCGTTCAATTATTGTTTCGGGTTTTCGCCCACTAACGACATGTTTTTAAGGCTAAGTGTAGAAAAATGAAAATTATCATCGTATTCTCAAACTGGGAGTCCCATGATCGCGCGGTCAGTTCATACGAGTTACATTGGTCCTGTGCATGGTGTTGGTTCCACTCACGCGGCCGTTTGGGCGATTATGAGTTTTCACCCACTATCGGCAAGTTTTTAAGCCTATATCCAGAAATATACAATTATCATCATTTTCTCAAATCAGGAGTCCCGTGATCGCGCGATCAGTTCGTATGAGTTTCAGTGGTCCGGTGCGAGGTGTTGGTGCTACTCACAGGGTCATTCAGGGGATGTTTTGGGTTTTCCTCCACAAATGCCATGTTTTGCCTAAGTCCTGTTATATTTAAATTATCGTCGTATTCTCAAACCGTGAGTCCCATGATCGCGCGGTCACTTCATACGAGTTACATTTGTCCCGTGCGAGGTGTTGGTGCCACTCACGGCGCCGTTCAGGGGTTGTTTTGGGTTTTCGCCCACTAACGACAAGTCTTTAAGACTAAGTCTAGAAATGTGCAAATTATCACCGTATTCTCAAATCGGGAGTCCCGTGATCGCGCGATTAGTTCATACGAGTTACAATTTTCCCGTGCGCTATATTAGTGCCACTCACAGGGCTGTTCGGGGGATGTTTTGAGTTTTTCCCCACTAACGATAAGTTTTTAAGCCTAAATCTAAAAATATGCAAACTATCGTCATATTCTTAAACCGGCTGTCCCATGATCGCGCAGCCAGTTTGTAAGAGTTACATTGGTCCCGTGCGAGGTGCTGGTGCTAGTCACGGGGCTATTTTGAGGTTTCCAAACTAACACCATGTTTCTCCTAAGTCCTGATATTTTCAAATTATCATCCTATTCTCAAATGAAGAGTCCCGTGATGACACGGTCAGTTCGTACGAGTTACATTGGTCCTGTACGAGGTGTTGTTGTCGTTCACGGGGTCGTTCACGGGGTCGTTCAAGGGCTGTTTCGGATTCACACCCACTAAAGCAACTTTTTAAGACTAAGTATAAAATAACCAAATTATCATCATATCCGTAAATCGACAGTCATGTGATCATGCGGTCCGTTCATACGAGTTACATTGGTCCCGTGCGAGGGGTTGGAGTCACTCACGGTGCGGTTCGGGGGCTGTTTTGGGTTTTCTCCCACTAACGGCAAGATTTTAAGCCTAAGTCTAGATATATGCAAACCATCTTCATTCTCAAACTGTCATTCCCATGATCGTGCGGTCAATTTGTATGAGTTACATTGGTCCCATGCGAGGTGTTAGTGGCACTCACGGGGCCGTTCGGGGGCTGTTTGGTGTTTTCGCCCAGTAACGGAAAGTTTTTAAGCCTAAGTCTAGAAATATGCAAATTTTCATCTTATTCTCAAATCGGGAGTCCCTTGGTCGTGCGGTTAGTTCGTGCGAGTTACATTGGTCCCGAGCGAGGTGTTGGTGCCACTCACGGGGCCGTTCGGGGGCTGTTTTGAGTTCTCCCCCACTAATGCCAAGTTTTTAAGCGTAAGTCTATAAATATGAAAATTATCATTGTATTCCCAAACCGGCAGTCCCGTGATCGTGCGGCTAGTTCATATGAGTTAAATTGGTCCCGTACGACATGTTGGTGCCACTCAGAGGGCCGTTCCGGGCTATTTCTAGTTTTCCACCACTAATAGTAAGATTTAAAGGCTAAGTCTAGAAATATTCAAATTATCATCGCTCTCTCAGGCCAGCAGTCTCGTGATCGTGCGATTAGTTCGTACGAGTTACATTGGACCCGTGCGAGGTGTTTATTCCACTCACAGGGCCGGTCGGGGGTTGTTTTGAGTTTTTGCCCACAAACGGCAAGTTTTTAATCCTAAGACTAGAAATATGCAAATTATCATCGTATTCTGAAACTGGGAGTCCCGTGAATGCACAGTCAGTTCGTACGAGTTACATTGGTCCCGTGCGAGGTGTTAGGGCCACTCACGAGGCCGTTTAGGGGCTGTTTCGGGTTTTCACCCACTAACGCCATGTTTTTAAAACTAAGTTCTGATATTTTTAAATAAGCATTATATTCTTAAATCGGGAGTCCCATTATCGTGCGATCAGTTCATACGAGTTACATTGGTCCCATGCGAGGTATTTGTGCCACTCACGGGGCCGTTCAGGGGTTATTTCAGGTTTTCACCCACTAATAGCAAGTTTTTACGACTAAGCCTAGAAGTATGCAAATTATCATCGTATTCTCAAATCGAGAGTCACGTGATTGTGCGATCAGTTCGTACAAGTTACATTCGTCCCGTGCGAGGTGTTGGTGCCACTCACAGGGCCGTTCGGGGGATGTTTCGAGTTTTCCCCCACAAATGCCAAGTTTTTTAGCCTAAGTCTAGAAAAATCCAAACTATCCTCGTATTCTCAAATTGACAGTCCCGTAACCCTGCGGTGAGTTCGTACGAGTTACATTGGTTCTGTGCGAGGTGTTGGTGCAACTCATGGGGCCGTTCGTGGGCTATTTCGAGTTTTCCAAACTAACGCCATGTTTTGCCTAAGTCCTGATATTTTTAGATTATCGTCTTATTCTTAAATAGGGAGTTCTGTGATCCCATGATCAGTTTGTACGAGTTACATTGGTCCTGTGCGAGGTGTTAGTGCCACTCATGGGGCCGTTCGGGGGCTGTTTTAGGTTCTCCCCACTAACGCCATGTTTTCAAGCCTAAGACTAGAAATATACAAATTGTCATTGTATTCTCAAATCGGCAGTCCCATGAACACCCGGTCAGTTCGTACGAGTTACATTGGTCCCGTGCGAGGTGTTGGTGCGACTCACGGGTCCGTTCGGGGCCTATTTTCGGTTTTCCACCACTAACGGCAAAATTTTAAGCCTAAGTGTAGAAATATGCAAAGTATCGTTGTATTCTCAAACATGCATTCCCGTGATCGCGTGGTCAGTTCATATAAGTTACATTGGTCCCGTACGAGGTATTGGCGACACTCATAGGGCCGATCGGGCGTTGTTTCTAGTTTTTGCCCACTAACGGCAAGTTTTTAAGCCCAAGTCTACAAATATGCAAATTATCATCTTATTATTAAACCGGAAGACTCATGATCGCGCGGGCAGTTCATATGAGTTACTTTGGTCCCGTGCGAGGTGTTGGTGCCGCTCACGGGGCCGTTCGAGGGATGTTTCGGGTTTGGACCTACTAACGCCATGTTTTGCCTATGTGCTGATATTTTTAAATTATCTTTGTATCCTCAAACTGGGAGTCCCATGATTACACGGTCAGTTTGTATGAGTTACATTGGTCCTGTGCGAGGTGTTGGTGCCATGACGGGGCCGTTCGAGGGCTGTTTCGGGTTCTCCCCCACTAACGCCATGTTTTTAATGCTAAGTCTAGAAATATGCAAATTATCATCGTGTTCTGAGACGGGAGTCCTGTGATCGCGCGATCTATTTGTACAAGTTACATTAGTCTCGTGCAAGGTGTTGGTGCCACTCCTGGGGTCATTCGAGGGGTATTTCGGGTTTTCCCCCACTAACGCCAAGTTTTTAAATTTAAGACTAGAAGTACGCAAACTATCATCATATTCTCAAACCAGGAGTCTCGTGATCGCACGGTCAGTTCGTATGAGTTACATTGGTCCCGTACGAGGTGTTGGGGCCACTCATAATTTCGTTCAGGGGCTGTTTGAAGAGTGCCCAATATGTGTGTGTTTTCAACAAAACCAATTTTCCTTCAAAAAAGATCCAACTTTTAATTATGCACCAACCAAGTTGTGAAATCCCAATTCTTACTTTAAACCAATTTTATCTTGATTAATCCTAAACATGCATCTGGTGATTAAAGCAAGTAAAGAAAAGTAAAGAATACTCACAACGCCGAATGTACGAGAAAAAAAACCCAAAATGGGAAAACAACCTCTGACGGCCCAAGCCAGATAATCACTATGAACAATGGTTTTACAAAGACAAATTAGACTTACACTAAGACTCGATCCCCATGAGTCTTGAGACTCCTTCTGGTCTTCAACCGTTCTTCATTAGTGCCCACGTAAAAATTCCGTCTTCCATGATCTCTGTCCACAACACACGCGTCCACGTATGTCTCGGTGTCCACCGATATGGCTTTGATATGTCTACGATGTCGAACACGATGTCTGTCGCTTCTTCACTGCTAAACCCTTTTTGTTCAATGTGTAGAATAAACAACTTTGGTGCAGAAAGATCACGTAAACATATAAGAATGATAACTCGGATCTTTTTAAACTCTAAGGATGTGTTTAAGACTTTTAAACCTTAGAAAACATGTGCAAACAAGGTTCTGGTTTGTAAAATCGTTCTCCAGAAAGAACACTGACAAAATTATGATACAAACACTGTTTAAGTAGGATTTAAACACTTCCTCGAAAAACATGTCGTTCGAACGACTTAAGCATGTCATTCGCGCGACATTGTATCTCGTTCGAACGAGATCCAATTTCGTTCGAGCGACCTCGAGAAAGTTTGACTTTCTTCGACTTTCGGATAAAAACGTCTCTTAATAAAGAGATACAAATTAGTCAAACTCTATTTTGAGCTTATCATCATAAAATGAAGTTTAAACAATTAAAACACTTTTAAAACATTTAAAAACATTTTTCTTTATAAAAATTACATCCTTATCTTTTATAAAATAATTCCGAGCACCATTAATTATACGCATTCATACTTGAGTGATATCGGAATGAAATTAACTTTGAAGACGAGTAAACTTGAACCAAATAAACATCGGCATGATTATTTCTTTGAAGCTTTGCCACAACGTCTTCAATTTCTTCAATACGTGATAGAACAAGTGGGATCGTGACAAAATAAAATTCTCCCTATGACATATTACAAACACAGTTTTATTCACGGAATAAAGTCAAAAAAATATAGGGACTCAATTGGAAATTTATGTCCTTACAAATTTCCCCCTTTGACTATTCCGAGACAAAACTGAACCAGTGAAATGCCTAACCGGGCCGTCAAGCCGTATGACGCCTAAATCCCATCCCATAAACTCAATAATCAAAAAACAGGACACAGACTAGTATATGTAGCACCGGCAAGCATGAACTGTCTGAATGTGATGTAGTCTTGAAATCTCGAATCGTTGAGCATACCTACAGACATGAAACAGACAAATACCAAGTGAAGTATGGAGGAACAAATGAAACCAATTTATATATTAAGTAAGAACATATCATTTGAAACAAGTGAGCAATTATTTGATACCAATTTGTCAATTTGTTACCAATTACCAATTACCAATTACTAATATGAAACAAATATAATCGCTCAACAAATCTCTCCCTACATCACATACATCTCTCCCCCTTTTTGTCTCGAATAGACAATCCGGCGAAAAGATAAACCAATATGAAATATCTAGCATGAGAATATGATACCAAATAGAATCAAGTTGATACCAATTGTGAAAAATGAAAAACCGCTAGATAAAATGAATCAACCAGCTAAAAAAGATCATGCAATGACAAAACAGTATCTAGTAAACCAAGGAATCACACAAAGAGTATACCAGTCAAATCAAGTGTGATAAACGTTATATATGCCAAAATACCAAATTGGAACATAGAAGGACCTGCATATAAACCAATTAAACCAAAAAAAATGCTTCCTGCAGTACCAAAAATATATCAAATTAAGCCAGAGGACTGCAAACCAATCAGAAGCCAACTTTCACCCTGTCGTTCGAACAAGCTAGGAACTTCGCTCAAACGAGATGAGGAAGTCGCTCGAACGAAGTACAGAAGTCATTCGTACGAGATGCAATGTCGTTAGAACGACTTCGCGCGACCTGCCAAAATTTCCCAGTTTCCTAGAAATATTATAAAGTATTGCCCAGTGAAAAAAATTTCACAAAAAAATTCCAGGATGGGACTGACATAAGCAAAACAGTGCTAAAACAGTAAGCTTTTCGCAAAAAATGCAAAAACTCATAAAAACTAAAAATGCGAGTTACATGCAAACATAGTACCGATGTGCTCAAACATGGACATGGAATGAATGGCCGTGAAACTACAACAAATGAGTCACAATTCCAACACATCGAAATGATCAAGAAGCTCTAATTGATAGCGATAAATCATCAAACTTTATCATAGCCAAATAATAATTAAAGAGTGAGCTTAATGAACTAAACATACTTCATGCACACAAATCCAGAATTTTGACGATTCTACAAACAATAGCGTCAAATTGCAATATTTCAACATTGGGATTAGATGTGCAAACCCGTTTAAATTTTCTCCAACCAAACACCCTCATATAAACATACTTTATCAAGTTATTTTGAGGTTTCTAGCATTCTCAACTTAGAGAAATTCTTATTTGTCCTTTTCTTAGCATTTTGCTTTTTTTTTGGGGTTCTTTTAAACGGTGGCTTTCACGACGAGTTAATTTTGAACTCTCACAGCCCTTTCCCGTGAATCACTCATTATTTTTTCAATTCAAATACTCACGATAAACGGTTATTATATGCACACTTCTCCTTAAATTTACTTACGCATAGATGACAAGATTGAGATAAGAACGCCTCACCAAATTGAAATATGCAAGAGAGGTCAAATATCCATATAAACTCGTGCATGTGTGCGATGTTGGAATATATACAAAGTCGAATCAAGATGCATATCAACTTCGAAACAACCCCATATAAACAATGGTTAAGATCATTCTAAGCATCGATACTAATGACCAAATGTCCTAGCCACATGGATAATGAAATGATGGGGGGGTCTAAGCACACCAATATGCCACATCAAACATGTAAACTCAAAAACAAAATTTGAAATTTTTTTTGGCTTTTCAAACATATTTTGACTCAAAGGAAAGAAAAATCTTTTTGTATTTTCAAAAGTTTTCTCAAAAAACAAAATCTTTTTGTATTTTTCAAATAGGACTCAAACTATAATACAAAATGATACACATGTCATAATACTAGCAATGAATATATCACAGAGCAAACTAGCATATGACAAACGTGCAAGCTACTATCCACAAGAAATAGCAAGAGATGAATCATGGGCATGCATGTGAGATTCAACCAATGAAGCATTTAGCATCTTCAAAATGGATTTCCCAACCCAAACAGGTGTATGCCTAACAAAACAGATTTTGGGAACCAATAGGACACTACGTTAAATCTTCCTAGGGTCTTTTCTAAGATCAAAACAAAAACTCTTAAGGTGACCTTTCCTACCACAATGCGAACATGTGAAAACATGACGAGGAACGGGACCTTTAGGTTGAACTTTTTTAATACCCTCGGATGTGGTTGACGCTCTGAAAAAACTATGGTTTTGGCTTTTACAATCAAACCACTAGTACAAGATAAGCCTCTACCATCACTACTCGAGTCATTTAAATCATTTTTTAACTTCAAAACTTTCGACTCAAGCAAACGATTAGACTCCTCAAAAATTAGGGACTCCTTCTTTAAATTTTCAATTACCCCTAGAAGGTTATCTCGCTCCCCCTCAATGTGAGCAAACTTATCCCTAAAAGCATTTTCTCGTGCCAAAAAATCATTAATGGAAATATTTTCCTCAACGGCACAAACTCTAGAATTTCTCAAATCCTCTAACTCTTTTTTTAAAAAGAGGACTCTATCATCACTCTCCTTTTTGCCCAACTTTAATATATTAAAATCCTTAAACAAGGAACTAAAGTGCTCACGACGAATATCTCTTTGAATTTGAAATATTTGCAAATATTCAATCCTATTTTTGAGACCATAATTTTCTTTCTCCAACATTTCAATATGATTTGCAAACTTTAAATTCAAACGATGTAGATCGTCAACGCTTAGAGCATCCATCGAGAGAAAACAAACACAGGAGAGATAAACAAACACACAGGATCACAAAACAAATAAATATGTTTTCTAGGTCTGATACCAATTTGAAGAGTGACCAATTTGTGTGTGTTTTCAACAAAACCAATTTTCCTTGGAAAAAGATCCAACTTTTAATTATGCACCAACCAAGTTGTGAAATCCCAATTCTTACTATAAATAAATTTTATCTTGATTAATCCTAAACATGCATCTAGTGATTAAAGCAAGTAAAGAAAAGTAAAGAATACTCACAACGCCAAATGTACGAGGAAAAAATCCAAAATGGGAAAACAACCTTGGACGGCCCAAGCCAGACAATCACTATGAACAATGGTTTTACAAAGACAGATTAGCCTTTCACTAAGACTCTATCCCCATGGGTCTTGATGCTCCTTCGAATCTTCAACCGTTCTTCATTAGTGCCCACGCAAAAATTCTGTCTTCCACGATCTCTGTCCACAACACAAGCATCCACGTATGTCTCAGTGTCCATCGAAATGGCTTTGATACATCCACGATGTTGAACACGATGTTTGTCGCTTCTTCACCGCAAGACCCTTTGTGTTCAATGTTTAGAACAAACAACTTTGTTGCAGCAAGATCACGTAAACATATAAGAATGATAACTCGGATCTTTTTAAACTCTAAGGATGTGTTTAAGACTGTTAAACCTTAGAAAACATGTGCAAACAAGGTTATGGTTTGTAAAATTGTTTTCCAGAAAGCACACTGACGAAATTATGATGCAAACACTGTTTAAATAGGATTTAAACACTGCCTCAAAAAACTTGTCATTCGAACGAATTAAGCATGTCGTTCGCGTGACATTGTATCTCGTTCGAACGAGATCTAATGTCGTTCGAGCGACCTCGTGAAAGTTTGACTTTCTTTGACTTTCAGATAAAAACGTCTATTAACAAAGAGATACAAATTAGTCAAACTCTATTTCGAGCTTATCATCATAAAACGAAGTTTAAACTATTAAAACACTTTTAAAACATTTAAAAACATTTTTCTTTCTAAAAATTACATCCTTATATTTTATAAAATAATTCTGAGCACCATTAATTATACGCATTCATACCTGAGTGATCTCGGAATGAAATTAACTTTGAAGACGAGTAAACTTGCACCCAATAAACATTGGCATGATTATTTCTTTGAAGCTTTTCCAAAACCTCTACAATTTCTTCAATACGTCATAGACCAAGTGGGATAATGACAAAATAAAATTCTCCCTATGACATATTACAAACACAGTTTTGTTCACGGAATAAAGTCAAAATAATACAGGGAATCAAATGGAAATTTATGTCCTTACACTGTTTCGGGTTTTCCACCCCTAATGCCATGTTTTTAAGCCTGAGTCCTGATATTTTTAAATTATCGTCGTATTCAGCCGTGATCGCGCGGTCAGTTCATACGAGTTACACTCGTCCCGTGCGAATAGTTGGTGTCACTCACGAGGCTGTTCGGGGGTTGTTTCAGGTTTTCACCCACTAACGGGAAGTTTTTAGGACTAAGTCTAGATATATGCAAATTATCACCGTATACTCAAACTGGAAGTCCCGTGATCGCACAATCAGTTTGTACCAGTTAAATTGGTACCGTGGGAGGTGTTCGTGCCATTCACGGGGTTGTTCGGGGGTTGTTTTGGGAATTCCCCAACTAACAACGAGTTTTTAAGCCTAAGTCTCGAAATATGCAAACTATTCTTATGATCGCATGGTCAGTTCGAACGAGTTACATTGGTCTCGTACGAGGTGTTAGTGCCACTCACAGGGTCGTTCATGGGAAGTTTTGATTTCTAGAAACTAACGCCAGGTTTTGCCTAAGTCATGATATTTTTAAATTATCGTCTTATTCTCAAACTGGCAGTCCCGTGATCATAGGGTCAGTTCGTACGACTTACATTGGTCCCATGCGAGGTGTTAGTGCCACTCATGGGGACGTTCGGGGGCTGTTTGGGGTTTTCATCCACTAATGGCAAGGTTCTAAGACTAAGTCTAAAAATATGCAAATTATCATTGTATTCCCAAACTGACAGTCCCGTGATCGTGCAGTTTGTTCATACGAGTGAAATTGGTCACGTACGAGATGTCGGACCGTTCCGAATTGTTTCATGTTTTCCACCACTAACAGCAAGATTTTAAGCCTAAGTCTAAAAATATTCAAATTATCACCGTTCTCTTAAACCTGTAGTTCCTTGATCGTGCGGTTAGTTCATACGAGTTACATTTGTCCCGTACGAGGTGCTTGTGCCACTCACGAGGCCGGTCGGGGGCTGTTTTGAGTTTTTGCCAACGCACGACATGTTTTTAAAACTAAGATTAGAGATATGAAAATTATCATCATATTCTCAAATTGGGAGTCCCGTGATCGCACAGTCAGTTCGTACGAGTTACATTGGTCCCGTGCGAGGTGTTGGGGCCACTCACGGGGCCGTTCAGGGGCTGTTTTGGGTTTTCCCCCAATAATGCCAAGTTTTTAAGCCTAATTCCTGCCATTTTTAAGTTATCATTATATTCTCAAATCGGGAGTCCCGTGATTGTGCGGTCCGGTCATACGAGTAACATTGGTCCCGTGTAAAGTGTTGGTGCCACTCACGGGGCCGTTCAGGGGCTGTTTTGGGTTTTCATCCACTAACGTGAAGTTTTTACGACTAAGTCTAGAAATATGCACATTATCGATGTATTCTTAAATCGGGAGTCCCGTGATTGCGTGATCAGTTCGTATGAGTTACATTGGTCCCGTGCGAGGTGTTGGGTCCACTCACGGGGCCGTTCGGGGGTTGTTTCGGGTTTTTCCCCACTAACGCCAAGTTTTTAAGTTTAACTCTCAAAATATGCAAACTATCATCGTATTCTCAAACCGACTGTCCCGTGATCGAGCGGTCAGTTCGAACGAGTTACAATGGTCCTGTACGAGGTGTTAGTGCCACTCACGGGGTCATTTGTGGGCAGTTTTGAGTTTTCCAAACTAACGCCATGTCTTGCCTAAGTCCTAATATTTTTAATTTATTGTCTTATTCTCAAATCGGGAGTCCGATGATCGCGTGGTCAGTTCGTACGAGTTACATTGGTCCTGTGTGAGGTGTTGGTGCCGCTCACGGGGCTGTTCGGGGGCTGTTTCGGGCTCTCCCCAACTAACACCAAGTTTTTAGGCCTAAGAGTAGACATATGCAAATTATCTTTATATTCTTACACTGGCAGTCCCATAATCGCGTGGCCAATTCGTGCGAGGTCTTGGTGAGACTCACGGGGCAGTTCGGGGGCTGTTTCAGGTTTTCCACCACTAACGGAAAGATTTTAAACCTAAGACTAGAAATATGAAAATTATCATCATCCTATCAAACCTACAGTCCCGTGATTGCACAGTCAGTTCGTACGAGTTACATTCGTCCCGTGCGAGGTGTTGGTGCCACTCACCGTCGGGTGCTGTTTTTAGTTTTTCCCCACTAACGACATGTTTTTGAGCAAAAATATAGAAATATGAAAATTATCATCGTATTCTCAAAATGACAGTTACGTGATCGCGCCTTCAGTTCGTACGAGTTATATTGGTCCCTTGCGAGGTGTTGGTGCCACTCACGGGGTCGTTCGGGAGCTGTTTCGGGTTTTCCCCCACTAACGGCAAGTTTTTATGCCTAAGACTAGAAATATGCAAATTGTCATCATATTCCCAAACCAGGAGTCCTGGGATCGCACAATAAGTGTATACGAGTTAAATTACTCCCGTGCGAGGTGTTGGTGCCACTAACGGGGCCGTTCGACGGTTATTTCGGGTTTTCCCCCACTAACGCCAAGTTTTTAAGACTAGGTCTAGAAATATGCAAATTATATTTGTATTCTCAAACCGGTATTCCTGTGATCACGCGGTCACTTAGTACGAGTTACATTGGCCCCGTCGAGGTGTTGATGCCACTCATGAGGCCGTTTGAGGGCTATTTAAGGTTTTCCCCCACTAATGCCATGTTTTTCCAAAGTCCTGATATTTTTAAATTATCATCGTATTATCAAACCGGTAGTCCCATGATTATGCGCTCAGTTCATACAAGTTACATTGGTCCCATGTATGGTCTTAATGCCACTCACAGGGCCATTTGGTTGTTGTTTCGGGTTTTCCCCCCACTAACACCAAGTTTTTTAGCCTAAGTCTTGAAATATGCAAACTATTGACGTATTCTCAAATCGACTGTCCCATGATCGCGCGGTCAATTCGAACGAGTTACATTCGTCCCATACGAGGTGTTAGTGCTACTCACGGGGCCATTCGTGGGAAGTTTCGAGTTTTCCAAACTAACGCCATGTTTTGCCTCAGTCCTGATATTTTTAAATTATCATCGTATTCACAAACCGTGTGTCCCATGATCGCACGGTCAATTCGTATGAGCAACATTGGTCTTGTACGAGGTGTTGGTGCCACTCACGAGGCAGTTTAGGTGTTGTTTCTGGTTCTCCCCCTCTAACACCGAGTTTTTAAGCCTAAGTCTAGTAATATGAATATTACTGTCGTATTCTCAAACTGACAATTCTGGTGGTCAGTTTGTACGAGTTATATTGGTACCGTGTGAGGTGTTAGGGACACTTATGGGGCCGTTCAGGGGTTGTTTCGGGTTTTCCCCCACTAATGGCAAGATTTTAAACTAATGTCTAGAAATAAGTAAATCATCAACGTACTCTCAAATCGGCAGTCCCATGATCGCGCAATTAGTTCGTATAAGTTTAATTGGTCCCGTGCGAGGTGTTGGTGACACTCACGGGGCCGTTCGGGGGCTATTTCGGGTTTTTGCCCTCGAAAGGCAAGTTTTTAAGACTAAGTCTAGAAATACGCAAATTATCATTGTATTCTCAAACTGGGAGTCCCGTGATCGCACGATCAGTTCATACGAGTTAAATTGGTCCCGTTCAAGGTGTTGGTGCCACTCACGTGGCCATTCGGGGGCTGTTTTGGGCATTCCCCCACTAATGCCATGTTTTTCCTATGTCCTGATATTTTTAATTTATCATCTTATTCTCAAACGAGGAGTCCCGTGATCGCGCGATTAGTTCGTACAAGTTACATTGGACCCATGTGAGGTGTTGGTGCCAACGGGGCCGTTCGAGTGCTGTTTTGGGTGCTCCCCCACTAACATTAAGATTTTAAGCCTAAGTCTAGAAATATGCATATTATCGTCGTAATCTCAAATTGGTAGTCCCGTGATCGCGTTGTTAGTTTTTACGAGTTACATTGGTCCCGTGCGAGATGTTGGTGGCCCTCACGGGGCCGTTCGAGGGCTGTTTCAGGTTTTCCCCACTAACGCCAAGTTTTTAAGCCTAAGTCTAGAAATATGCAAACTATCATCTTATTCTCAAACCGGCTGTCACGTGGCGCGTAATCGGTTCGTACGAGTTACATTGGTCCCGTGCGAGGTGTTGGTGCCACTCACGGGGTTGTTTCGGGTTTTCCCCCACTAACGCCATGTTTTGCTTAAGTCCTGATATTTTTAAATTATCGTCTTATTCTCAAACTAGGAGTCTCGTGATTGCGCAGTCAGTTCGTACGAGTTACATTGGTCTTGTGCGAAGTGTTGGTGCCACTCACGGGGTCATTCGGGTGCTGCTTCAGGTCTCCCCCACTAACGGCAAGATTTTAAGCCTAAGTCCAAAAATATGTAAGTTATCGTTGTACTCTCAAAATCGGTAGTCATGTGATCATGTGGTTAGTTTGTACGAGTAACATTGGTCCCGTGCGAGATGTTGGTGCCACACACGGGGCCGTTCGAGGAATGTTTCGGGTTTCGCCCACTAACGCAAAGTTTTTAGGCCTAAGTCCAGAAATATGCAAATAATCATCATATTCTTAAACCGGTTGTCCCGTGATCGCGCAATCAGTTCGTACGAGTTACATTGGTCCCATGCGAGGTGTTGGTGCCACTCAAGGGGCCGTTCGGGGTCTGTTTTGAGTTTTCCCCCACTAACTCCATGTTTTTAATAAGTCCTGATATTTTTAAATTATCATCTTATGCACAAACCGAGAGTCCCATGATCACACGATCAGTTTGTATAAGTTATATTGGTCCTGTGTGAGTTATTGGTGCCACTCACGGGGCCGTTCAGGGGTTGTTTTGGGTTCTCCCCCACTAACGACAAGATTTTAACCTCTAGTCTAGAAAAGTGCAAATTATTATCGTACTCTAAAATTGGCAGTCCCATAATCACGCGGTCAGTTCGTACGAGTTACATTTGTCCTGTGCGAGGTGTTGGTGCCCCTCACGGGGCCGTTCGGGTGCTATTTCGGGTTTTCCCCCGCTAACGGCAAGTTTTTAAACCTGTCTAGAAATATGAAAATTATCGTTGTATTCTCAAATTGGGAGTTTTGTGATTATCTGGTGAGTTCGTACGACTTACATTGGTCCCATACGAGGTGTTGGTGCCACTCACGGGGTCGATCCGGGTTTATTTCAGGTTTTCCCCCATGAACGCCATATTTTTATTATATCCTGATATTTTAAATTGTCATCGTATTCTCAAAATGGGAGTCTCGTGATCGTGCGATCAATTTCTACGAGTTACATTGGTCCCATGCGAGGTGTTGGTGCCACTCACGGGGCCGTTTAGGGGCTATTTCAGGTTTTTTCGCACAAGCGCTGTGTTTTTAAGCCTAAGACTAGAAACATGCATATTACCGTCGTATTCTCAAACCGACAGTCCCGCGATCGCGCGATCAGTTTGTATGAGTTACATTGGTCCCGTACGAGGTGTTGGTGCGACTCACGGGGCCTTTGAGGGGTTGTTTCAGGTTTCCCCACTGACACCATGATTTTTCTAAGTCCTGATTTTTTCAAATTATTGTCGTATTGTCAAACTGGGAGTCCTGTGATCGCGCGGTCCATTCATACGAGTTACATTGATCCCGTGTGAGGTGTTGGTGACACTCGTGGGGCCGTTCAGTTGTTGTTTTGGGTTTTCACCTATTAACGGCAAATTTTGAAGACTAAGCCTAGAAATATATAGATTATCATCATATTTTCTAATCAGGAGTCCCGTGATCAAGCAGTCAGTTCGTACGAGTTACATTGGTCCCGTACGCGGTGTTGCTGGCACTTACGGGGCTGTTTGGGGACTTTTCGGGTTTTCACCCACTAAAGGCAAGTTTTTAAGCCTAAGTATAGAAATATGCAAATTATTATAGTACTTTCAAACTGAGAGTCCCGTGCTCGTGCGGTCAATTCGTACGAGTTACATTGGTCTCGTGCGAGGTGTTGCTGCCACTCATGCGGCCGTTTGGGGGCTATTTGTGGTTTCCCCCACGAACGCCATGTTTTCCCTAAGTCCTGATATTTTTAAATTATCATCGTATTCTCAAACCGGGAGTCCCGTGATCGCGCGGTCAGTTCTTACTAGTTATATTTGTCCCATGCGAGGTTTGGTGCCACTCACGGGGCCATTTAGGGGTTGTTTCGATTTTTCACCCACTAATGGCATATTTTTAAGACTAACTCTAGAAATATGAAAATTATCATGGTATTCTCAAACCGAGGTCCCGTTATCGCGCGATCAATTCGTACGAGTTACATTGGTCCCGTGCGAGGTGTTGGTGCCACTCACGAGGCCGTTCGGGGGCTATTTCGAGTTTTCAACCACTCACGCTAAGTTTTTAAGCCAAGGTCTAAAAATATGAGAACTATCATCATATTCTCAAACCGATTGTCCCATTATCGCACGGTCAGTTTGTATAAGTTACATTGGCCCCGTGTGAAGTGTTGGTGCTAGTCACAGGGCCATTTGGGGGTTGTTTTGGGTTTTCCAAACCAATGCCATGTTTTGCCTAAGTCCTAATATTTTTCAATTATCATCGTATTCTCAAATTGGGAGTCCCGTGATCAAATAGTCAGTTAGTACGAGTTACAGTGGTCCTGTACGAGGTGTTTCTTCCATTCACGAGGTCGTTCGGGGGCTATTTTGTATTCTCACCCACTAACGTAAGTTTTTAAGTATAAGTCCAAAATATGCAAATTATCATCATATTCTCAAATCAGCAGTCTCGTGATCACACGGTCAGTTTGTATGAGTTATATTGGTCCCGTACGAGGTGTTGGTGTCACTCACGACGTCGCACGGCTGCTGTTTCGGGTTTTCCATCACTAATGGCATTGTTTTAAGACTAAGTCCTTAAATATGCAAATCATCATCCTACTCTCTAATTGGCAGTCCTGTGATCGCACGATCAGTGCGTACGAGTTACATTGGTCCCGTGCGAGGTGTTAGTGGCCATTTGGGGGATGTTTCGAGTTTTCGACCACCAATGACAAGTTGTTAAGCCTAAGCCTAGAAATATGAAAATTATTGTTGTACTCTGAAACCTACAGTCCCGTGATCACGCAGTCAGTTCTTTCGAGTTACATCGGTCCCGTGCGAGGTGTTAGTGCCACTCACGGGGTCGGTCGGGGGTTATTTTGAGTTTTCGCCCACTGACGTCAATTTTTTAATCATAAGACAAGAAATATGCAAACTATCATTGTATTATCAAACCTAGAGTCCAGTGATCACGCGGTTAGTTCGTACAAGTTACATTGGTCCCGTGTGAGGTGTTGGTGCCACTCGTGGCGCCGTTCCGGGGCTGTTTCGGGTTTTCCCCCACTAACACCAGGTTTTTAAGGCTAAGTCTAGAAATATACAAATTATCATCGTATTCCCAAATGGCAGTCCCGTGATCACGCGGTCAGTTCATACGAGTTACTTTGGTCTCATGCGAGGTGTTGGTGCCACTCACAGGGCCATTCGAGAGATGTTTCGGGTTTTCCCCAGTAATGCCATGTTTCGCCTAATTCCTAATATTTTTAAATTATAGTCGTATTCTCAAACCGGGAGTCCCGTGATCACGGGTTCAGTTCGTACGAGTTACATTGGTCCCGTGCGAGGTGTTGGTGTTACTCACGGTGCCGTTCGGATGCTTTTTTTAGTTTTCCACCACTCACGCCATGTTTTTAAGACGAAGTCTAAAAATATGCAAACTATCGTCGTATTCTCAAACCGATTGTCCCATGATCGCAGGGTCTATTTGTATAAGTTACATTGGTCCCGTGCGAGGTGTTGGTGCTAGTCACGGGGCCATTCGGGAGCTGTTTCGGGTTTTCCAAACTAATGCCATGTTTTCCCTAAGTTCTAATATTTTTAAATTATCGGCTTATTCTCAAATCGGGAGTCCCGTGATCAAATGGTCAGTTAGTACGAGTTACGTTGGTCCTGTACGATGTGTTGCTTCCATTCACGGGGGCATTCGGGGGCTATTTTGGATTCTCCCCCACTAACGTAAATTTTTAAGTCTAAATCTAAAATATGCAAATTATCATCATATTCTCAAATCAGTAGTCTCTTGATCGCGTGGTCAGTTCTTATGAGTTACATTGGTCCCGTACGAGGTGTTGGTGTCACTCATGATTCCGCTCGGGTGCTATTTCGGGTTTTCACCCTCTAATGGCAATGTTTTAAGACTAAGCCTTGAAATATGCAAATCATTATCATACTCTCTAACTGGCAGTCCCGTGATTGCACGGTCAGTTCGTACGAGTTACGTTGGTCCGGTACGAGATGTTGGTGCCATTCACGGGGCCGTTCGGGGGTTGTTTCGGGTTTTCGCCCACTAATGACAAGTTGTTAAGCCTAAGCCTAGAAATATGAAAATTATCATCATACTCTGAAACCTATAGTCCCGTATCGCGCAGTCAGTTCGTTCGAGTTACATTGGTCCCGTACGAGGTGTTGGTGCCACTCACATGGCCGGTCAGGGGTTATTTCGAGTTTCCGCCCACTGACGTCAAGTTTTTAATCATAAGATAAGAAATACGCAAATTATCATTGTATTCTGAAACTGAGAGTCCCGTGATCACGTTGTTAGTTCCTACGAGTTACATTGGTCCCGCGTGAGGTGTTGGTGCCACTCACGGCGCCGTTCAGGGGCTATTTTGGGTTTTCCCCACTAACGATAGGTTTTTAAGCCTAAGTCTAGAAATATACAAATTATCATTGTATTCTCAAATGGAAATCAAGTGATCGTGCGGTCAGTTCATACGAGTTACTTTGGTCCCATGCGAGGTGTTTGTACCACTCACAAAGCCATTCGAGAGTTGTTTCGGGTTTTCCCCCACTAATGCCATGCTTTGCCTAATTCCTAATATTTTCAAATTATAGTCGTATTCTCAAACTGGGAGTCCCATGATCGCGCGTTCAGTTCATACGAGTTACATTTGTCCTGTGTGAGGTGTTGGTGCAACTCACGGGGCCATTCGATGGCTGTTTAGGGTTCTCCCCCACTAACGCCAACTTTTTAAGCCTAAGACTAGAAATATGCAAATTATCATCGTATTCTCAAACCTAGAGTCCCGTGATCGCACGGTCAGTTCGTACGAGTTACATTATTCCCGTGAGAGGTGTTGGTGCCACTCACGGGGCTGTTCGGGGGATGTTTCGAGTTTTCCCCCACTAACGCCAAGTTTTTAAGCCTAACTCTAAAAATAGACAAATTATCATCGTATTCTCAAACTGGCTGTCCCGTGATCGCATGGTCAGTTCGTACTAGTTACAATGGTCCCGTCCGAGGTGTTGGCGCCACTCATTGGGCTGTTCGAGGGTTGTTTATGGTTTCCCCCCACTAATGCCATGTTTTTCCTAATTCCTAATATTTTTAAATTATCATCATATTCTCAAACCGAGAGTCTCGTGATTGCGCAGTCAGTTCGTACGAGTTACATTTGTCCCATGCGAGGTGTTAGTGCCACTCACGGGACCGTTCAGGGGATGTTTCGGGTTTTCACCCACTAATGGCAAGTTTTTAAAACTAACTCTAGAAATATGAAAATTATCATTGTATTCTCAAACTGGGAGTCCCGTGATCGCGCGATTAGTTCGTACAAGGTACATTGGTCCCGTGTGAGGTATTGGTGCCACTCACGGGGTCGTTCGGGGGATGTTTCGGGCTTTCCACCACTCACGCCATGTTTTTAAGCCAAAGTCTAAAAATATGTAAACTATCCTCATATTCTCAAACAGGTTGTCCCATGATCGCATGGTCAGTTTGTATAAGTTACATTGGTCCCGTGCGAGGTGTTGGTGCTAGTCACGGGGCCATTCGGGGGCTATTTCGGGTTTTCCAAACTAATGACATGTTTTGCCTACGTCCTAATATTTTTAAATTATCATCTTATTCCTAAATCGGGAGTCCCGTGATCAAATGGTCAGTTAGTACGAGTTACATTTGTCCTGTACGAGGTGTTACTTCCATTCATGGGGCCGTTCGGGGGCTATTTTGGATTCCCAAGTTTTTTAGTTTAAGTCTAAAATATGCAAATTATCGTCATATTCTCAAATCAGCAGTCTCGTGATCGCGCGGTCAGGTCGTATGAGTTACAATGGTCCCGTACGAGGTGTTGGTGTCACTCACGAAGCCGTTAGAGTCCTGTTTCGGGTTTTCCCCCACAAATGGAATTGTTTTAAGACTAAGTCTTGAAATATACAAATCATCATCGTACTCTCTAACTTGCAGTCCCGTGATCGCACGGTCAGTTCGTACGAGTTACATTGGTCCCGTGCGAGGTGTTGGTGCCATTCACGGGGCCGTTCGGGGGATGTTTTGGGTTTTCACGGGGTCATACAAGTTGTTAAGCCTAAGCCTAGAAATATGAAAATTATCATCGTACTCTCAAACATACAGTTCTGTGATCACACAGTCAGTTCGTTCGAGTTACATTAGTCCCCGTGCGAGGTGTTGGTTCGACTCACAGGGCCATTCGAGAGCTGTGTCGGGTTTTCCCCCACTAACGCCATGTTTTGCCTAATTCCTAATATTTTTAAATTATAGTCGTATTCTCAAACCGGGGTTATTTCGAGTTTTCTCCCACTGACGTCAAGTTTTTAATCATAAGACAAGAAATATTCAAACTATCGTTGTATTATCAAACTGAGAGTCCCGTGATCACATGGTTAGTTCGTACGAGTTACATTGGTCCCGTGTGAGGTGTTGCTGCCACTCATGGCGTCATTCGAGGGCTGTTTCGGCTTTTCCCTCACTAACACCAGGTGTGGCCATCCTCGATCCCCGCCGCGGAGGGAAATGGATCCTTCGGGTCCCACGCGTCCCCTCTCAGGAGTGCAGTTCGACCGATGTCGATTTGTGAGGTGTGAAAAAGTAGAGAGATTCAGCGTCGCCAATCTATTTTACTCAAAATATGCAAAAGAAAAGGGGGAGCCTCCCTGAAGGATGGCATCCAAAGACATATTGGTGCGTGCGAAACCAAAATGATTCGAGAAGGGTTTGGAGGCTTAGTTACAAAATGGGACGGTGTTAGGCACCCATTCCGCCCTTTCGGTTGCTCATGAATTTTTGCTATTTTCCTTTATATTTCCCCCAGTGATATGTTTGCATGTGTATATATAGAATGGAGGTAGGAATCCTCGGCTTGTATCATGGAAAAGATAAAGCGAGTCATCCGTAGGAATGTGAGATTAATATAAAAAATAAGATTTATGCGATTACCCCTATGTTCATCGTTATAAGAGAACGATAACGCATGTGGAATAATACGCCACTAAGAACGAGTATGTATAAAATATAATAGAAAATGAGATAAAGAGAAGATAGAAAATAAGAGGAAAAGTGAGAAAATGACTCGAATCTCGGGTTTTACCCCGAGACGCCTACGTAGCCTATAAAGTCATCAAAGTCCACGTAGTTCGCATACAAAATGAGGGGTGGGGTTTATCCCATAAATATAAATGTAGAAATCTGTTATTTGTAAGTGTGTGTGTGTGTGTGTGTATAAAAAGTGTTTTAGTGTGAGAAAAGTGTAGAAAAAGTGTGAGAAACCCTAGTTGGAATTTATGAGCAAACCCTATTTTTCTTGTTTTTTTGGGTTTTATTTATATGAAAATAGGAGATGTGCAATAATACTAGATAAAAACTATGTTAGGATATGTGAAATAAGATAATAAAAGTGCTTAAGTAATAAAACAAGTTATTGCGAATTTAAGAAGATTTGAAGAGAAAGGTGATAGAGACGGACCTTCTTGGAGACTCTGAGCTTGATCTTGAATGTTGAAAAGCAGCCCTTTCACTTGGGTGATGATGGAGGGTGGTTAATTCATCAAGTTTTATGGAAGGGATGATGAAAAGTGGAAGTGAAAAAGAGATTTGGAAGTTAAAATCACGTTGCCTTCGAGAGAGGTTTCTGGGGGTTTTCTGAGAGTGATTTTGCTTCTGATCTCAGATCCCTTGCAAATGAAGCCAAGGCCTCATTTTATAGGCCTAGGATCCTGCCGATAGGCATTACCATGGCACTACCTATCGGCAGGTACCGATAGGCAGGGTCTGGGACCTGCCATTTGGCAGTGCGCTTCAGGCTCTTTCGAAAAATTAGCCGCTTAGGGCAAACCATTGGTCAGAATCGTGCACGGGGCATACCATTGAAAAGGTATTTCAGAGACCTTTGAAAGTCTTTTGGACCACTCTCGAGTTTGGGAGCTGACTTTTGGTCAAATGTGGCTCGGAAGCATTTGTCAGTCCGTTGGACGGGGAATCGTTCGAACGCAAATGGATCATTCGTCCACATGGTAAGTCCAAACCATATATGGGGCAGACCATTAGAAAGGTTAGGAGATGTACTTTGACATTCCAAAGTGTTTGATCCGGTTCGGGGAGTTAACTTTGGTCAACCGTGCTCGAGAAGCATTCGGTGATCTCTCGGAGTCAAACGGAACGTTCGTCCGCATGGAAAGTCAGAATCGCGTACGGGATGGATCGTTGGAAAGGGTTTTTAGTTCCCTTCGAAGATTCATTCATCCTCAGTCGAGTTGAAGAGTTGACTTAGGTCAAACAGAGCCCAGGGGTGCCCGGTGGCCTCTATGATGGGTTTCGGACGCAAACGGATCGTTCATCTGCATGGTAAGTCCGAATCGCATACAGGACGGACTGTTGGAAAGGGTATTCAGTGTCCTTCAAAGATTCATTGAGTCTCTTTCGAGTTGAAGAGTTTGACTTTTGGTCAAACCGAGCCGGGGAGTGTTTGATGGCTTCCATGTCAGTGCTCGGGACATGACCTGGGTTTGCGGTGATGAGTGGAGGTACTAGGGACCTAAGGAGAGTTAGGGGGTAACAGAATGAGGTGTCTACACCAGGTTTTTAAGACTATGTGTAGAAATATACAAATTATCATCCTATTCTCAAACGACAATCCCGTGATTGCGCGGTCAGTTCATACGAGTTACTTTGGTCCTATGCGAGGTGTTGGTGCCACTCACGGGGCCATTCGAGGGCTGTTTCGAGTTTCCCCCACTAACGCTATGTTTTGCCTAAGTCCTAATATTTTTAAACTATAGTCGTATTCTCAAACCAGGAGTCTCGTCATTGCGCGGTCAGTTTGTACGAGTTACATTTGTCCTGTGTGGGGTGTTGGTGCCACTCAAGGGGCCATTCGGCGACTGTTTAGGGTTCTCCCCCACTAACGCTAAGTTTTTAAGCCTAAGAATAAAAATATGCAAATTATAATCGTATTATAAAACTGAGAGTCCCGTGATCGCGCGGTCAGTTCGTACGAGTTACAATTGTCCCGTGAGAGGTGTTGGTGCCACTCACGGGGCAGTTCGGGGGTTGTTTTGAATTTTTCCCCACTAACGCCAAGTTTTTAAGCCTAAGTCTAGATATATGCAAATTACCGTCATATTCTCAAACCGGCAGTCCCGTGATCGAACGGTCAATTCGTATGAGTTACATTGGTCTCGTGCGAGGTGTTGGCACTACTCACAGGATAGTTCGAGGGTTGTTTCTGGTTTTTCCCACTAACGCCAAGTTTTACCTAAGTCCTGATATTTTTAAATTACCATCGTATTCTCAAACCGAGAGTCCCGTGATCACGTAGTCAGTTCATACGAGTTACATTCTTCCCATGCGAGGTGTTAGTGCCACTCACGGGGCCGTTCAGGGGATGTTTCGAGTTTTCACCCACTAACAACAAGTTTTTAAGAGTAACTTTAGAAATATGAAAATTATCATGGTATTCTCAAACTGGGAGTCTTGTGATCGTGAGCTTAGTTCGAACGAGTTATATTGGTCCCGTGGGAGGTATTGGTGCCACTCATGGGCCGTTCAGGGGCTGTTTCGGGTCTTCCCCCATTAACGCTAAGTTTTTAAGCAAAAGTCTAAAAATATGAAAACTATCGTTGTATTCTCAAACCGGTTTCCCATGATCGCACCGTCAGTTTGTACAAGTTACATTGGTCCCGTGCGAGGTCTTGGAGCTAGTCACGAGGTTATTCGGGGGTTGTTTTGGGTTTTCCAAACTAATTCCATGTGTAGCCTAAGTCCTGATATTTTAAATTATCATCTTATTCTCAAATCGGGAGTCCCGTGATCAAATTCTCAGTTAGTACGAGTTCATTGGCCATGTACGAGGTTTTGCTTCCATTCACGGGCCATTCGGGGGATATTTTGGATTCTCCCCCACTAACGCAAGTTTTTAAGCCTAAGTAAAAAATATACAAATTATCATCATATTCTCAAATCATCAGTCTCATGATCGCAGGGTCAGTTCGTACCAGTTACATTGGTCCCGTGCGAGGTGTTGGTGTCACTCACGATGCCGTTCAAGGTGCTATTTCTGGTTTTCCCCCACTAATGACAAGGATTTTAGAGTATGTCCTGAAATATGCAAATCATCATCGTACTCTCAAACTGGCAGTCCCATGATCGAACGATCAGTTCGTACGAGTTACATTAGTCCCGTTTGAGGTGTTGGTTCCATTCACGGGGCCATTCGGGGGCTATTTGAGGCTTTCACCCAACAATATCAAGTTTTTAAGCCTAAGTCTAGAAATATGCAAATTACCATTGTATTCTCAAACTGACAGTCCCGTGATCGCGCGATCAGTTCGTACAAGTAACATTGGTCCCGTTCGAGATGTGGTTACCACTCACGGGGCCGTTCGGGGTTGTTTCACCTTTTTTACCACTAACGACAAGATTTTAAGCCTAAGTCTAGAAAATTTTAATTATCGTTGTACTCTCAAACCTACAGTCCCATGATCACACGATCATTTCGTACGAGTTACATTGGTCCCGTGCGAGGTGTTGGTGCCACTGATTGGGCCGGTCAGGACATGTTTTGTGTTTTTACCCACAAATTGCAAGCTTTTAAGCCTAAGACTGAAAATATGCAAATTATCATCATATTCTCAAAGCAGGAGTCCCGTGATCGCACGGTCAGTTCGTACGAGTTACATTGGTCCCCTGCGAGGTGTTGGGGCCACTCACCGGGCCGTTTGGAGGTTGTTTCAGGTTTTCCCCCACTAACGCCAAGTTTTTAATCCTAAGTCTTGATATTTTTAAATTTTCATCGTATTCTCAAACCAGATGTCATGTGATCGTGTGGTCTGTTCATACGAGTTACATTGGTCCCATGCGAGGTGTTGTTGCCACTCATAGGGTCGTTCGGGGGCTATTTCGGGTTTTCCACCACTCACGCCATGTTTTTAAGGCAAAGTCTAAAAATATGCAAACTATCATCATATTCTCAAACAGGTTGTCCCATGATCGTATGGTCAGTTTGTATAAGTTACATTGGTCCCGTGCAAGGTGTTGGTGGTAGTCAAGGGGCCATTCGGGGGATGTTTTGGGTTTTCCAAACTGATGCCATGTTTTGCCTATGTCCTAATATTTTTAAATTATCATGTTATTCTCAAAGTGGGAGTCCCGTGATCAAATGGTCAGTTAGTCCGAGTTACATTGGTCCTGTACGAGGTGTTACTTCCATTCACGGGGCCGTTCGGGGGCAATTTTGGATTCTCCCCCACTAACGCAAGTTTTCAAGTCTAAGTCAAAAATATGCAAATTATCATCATATTCTCAATTCAGCAGTCTTGTGATCGCGCGGTCAGTTTGTATGAGTTACATTGGTCCCGTACGAGGTATTAGTGTCACTCACGATGTCGTTTGGGTTCTGTTTCGAGTTTTCCCCCACTAATGGCAATGTTTTAAGACTAAGTCTTGAAATATGCAAATCATCACCGTACTCTCTGACTGGCGGTCCCGTGATCGCACGGTCAGTTTGTACGTGTTACATTGGTCCCGTGCGAGGTGTTGGTGCCATTCACGGGGCCGTTCGGCGGTTGTTTTGAGTTTTCTCCCACTAGTGACAAGTTGTTAAGCCTAACGCTAGAAATATGAAAATTATCATCATACTCTCAAACCTACAGTCCCATGATTGTGCAGTCAGTTCGTTTGAGTTACATTGGTCCTGTGCGAGGTGTTGGTGCCACTCATAGGTCCGGTCGGGGGTTATACCGTGTTTTCGCCCACTGACGTCAAGTTTTTAATCATAGAACTAGAAATATGCAAATTATCGTTGTATTCTTAAATCTTGAGTCCCGTGATCGTGTTGTTAGTTCGTACGAGTTACATTGGTCCCGTGTGAGGTGTTGGTGCCACTCACAGGGCCGTTCGGGGGCTGTTTCGGGTTTTCCCCACTAACGCCTGATTTTTATGCCTAAGTCTAGAAATATAAAAATTATCAACCTATTCTTAAATGGTAGTCCCGTGATGACGCGGTCACTTCATTCAAGTTACTTTGGTCCCATACGAGGTGTTGGTGCCACTCACGAGGCCATTCGAGGGTTGTTTCGAGTTTTCCCCTACTAATGCCATGTTTTGCCTAATATGGCCATCCCCGATCCCCGCCGCGGAGGGAAAAGGATATTTCGAGTCCCGCGCGTCTCCTCTCGGGAGAGCACTTCGGCCGGCGTCGATTTGTGAGGTGTGAAATCTAGGGAGATTCAGAGTCGCCAATCTATTTTACTCAAAACAAACAAAACAAAAGGGGGAGCCACCCCGAAGGATGGCATCCAAAGACATACTGGTGCGTACCCAACTAAAATGATTCGAGAAGGGTTCGGAGGCTTAGTTATGAAATGGGAAGGTGTTAGGCACCCATTCCCCCCTTTCGGTATCTCGTGAATATTTGCTATTTTCCTTTATATTTCCCCCCGTGATATGTGTGCATTTGTATATATAGAATGGAGGTAGGAATCCTCGGCTTGTATCATGGAAAAGATAAAGCGAGTCATCCGTAGGAATGTGAGATTAATATAGAAAACAGGATTTACGCAATTACCTCTACATTGATCGTTATAAGAGAACGATAACGCATGTGGAATAATATGCCACTAAGAACGAGTATGTATTAAATATAATAGAAAATGTGATAAAGAGAAGATAAAAAAAAATAAGAGAAAAAGTGAGAGAAGGACTCGAATCTCGGGTTTTACCCCGAGACGCCTACGTAGCCTATAAAGGCATCAAAGTCCACGTAGTTCTCATACAAAATGAGGGGTGGGGTTTATCCCGTAAATCAAAAAGGATAAATCTCTTATTTGTAAGTGTGTGTGTGTGTGTGTGTGTAGAAAAAGTGTTTTAATTGTGAGAAAAGTGTGGAAAAAGTGTGAGAATCCCTATTTGGAATTTATGAGCAAACCCTCTTTTTCTTATTTTTTTTGGGTTTTATTTATATGAAAATAGGAGATGTGCAATAATACTAGATAAAAGGTATGTTAGGATATGTGAAATAAGATAATAAAAGTGCTTAAGTAATAAAACAAGTTATTGCGAATTTAAGCAGATTTGAAGAGAAAGGTGAGAGAGATGGACCTTCTTGGAGACTCTGAGCTCGATCTTGAATGTTGAAAAGTAGCCCTTGCACTTGGGTGATGATGGAGGGTGGTTAATTCATCAATTTTGATGGAAGGGATGATGAAAAGTGGAAGTGAAAAAGAGATTTGGAAGTTGAAATCACGTTGCCTTCGAGAGAGGTTTCTGGGGGTTTTCTGAGAGTGATTTTGCTTCTGATCTAAGATCCCTTGAAAATAAGGCTAAGGCCTCCTTTTATAGGCCTAGGATCCAGCCGATTGGCATTACCATGGCACTACCTATCGGCAGGTACCGATAGGCAGGGTCTGGGACCTACCATTTGGCAGTGCGCTTCAGGCTTTTTCGGAAAATTGGCCGCCGATGGCAAACTGTTCGTCAGACTCGCACACGGCGCATACCATTGGAAAGGAATTTCAGAGAACTTTGAAAGTCCATTGGATCGCTCCCGAGTTTGGGAGTTGACTTTGGGTCAAATGTGGCTCAAAAGCGTTTGTCAATCTGTTGGACGGGGAATCGTTCGGACGTAAATGGATCGTTCATCTGCATGGTAAGTCCAAACCCTCGCATGGGGTGGACCGTTAGAAAGGTTAGGATATGTACTTCGACATTCCAAAGAGTTTGACCCGGTTCAGGGAGTTGACTTTGGTCAATCAGGCCCGGGAACCATTCGATGACCTCTCGGAGTCAAATGGATCGTTCATCCGCATGGAAAGTCAGAATTGTGCACAGGACGGACCGTTGGAAAGGATTTTTAGTGCCCTTTAAATATTCATTCAGCCTCGGTCAAGCTGAAGAGTTGAATTAGGTCAAACAGAGCTCGGGGGTGCCTGGTGGCCTCAATGACGGGTTTCGGACGTAAACGGATCGTTCGTCCGCATGGTATGTCAGAATCGCGCACAGGATAGACCATTGGAAAGGGTATTTAGTGCCCTTCGAAGATTCATTAAGTCTCGGTCAAGCCAAAGAGTTTAACTTTTGGTCCAACCGAGCCGAGGAGTGTCCGATGGCTTCCAGGTCAGTGCTCGGGACATGACTTGGGTTTTCGGTAATGAGTGGAGGTACTTGGGACCTAAGGAGAGTTAGGGGATAACAAAATTAGGTGTCTATAGGGCCCCTCAATGGGTGAGTTTGGAATAAATAATATCCATCGATTAGACACCGCATGATGCTTCCGAGAGAGCATGATCAATTTAAAGGATCGAGGCCGATTCTGAGGACCTAGAGAAGCGAGGATGACCAATTCAAAGGGTCGAGGTCAATTCAGAGGACCTAAGGAGCGTGCTGGGGATGACCAACTCAGAGGGTCGAGGTTGATTTCGAGGAACTAAGGAGCGAGGGTGACCAATTCATAGGGTCGAGGTCAGTTTTGAGGACCTAAGGAGCGAGGGTGACCGATTCAGAGGGTCGAGGTCAGTTCTGAGGACCTAAAGAAATGAGGATGACCAATTCAGAGGGTCGAGGTCAGTTATGCAGACCTAAGAGTGGTGACGATCGAGGATCGAGGTCAATTCTGACCTAACTCAGGTGACGATCCAAGACCGGGGCCAATTTTGACCCAAGAGTGGTGACGATTGAGTACCGAGGTCAATTCTGACCTAACTCAGGTGATGATCCAATATCGGGGTCAATTCCGACCCAAGAGTGGTGATGACTAAAGACCGAGGTCAATTCTGACCTAAATCAGGTCACAATCCAAGACCGGGGTCAATTTTGACCCGAGAGTGGTGACGATCGAGGACCGAGGTCAATTCTGACCTAACTCAGGTGACAATCCAAGATCGGGGTCAATTCTGACCCATGACTGGTGACGATCGAGGACTGAGGTCAATTCTGACCTAACTCAGGTGACGATCCAAGACCGGGGTTAATTTGGACCCAAGAGTGGTAACAACCGAAGACCGAGGTCAATTCTAACCTAACTCAGGTGACAATCCAAGACTAAGGTCAATTCTGACCTGAAATTGGTTACGACCGAGGACCGAGGTCAATTCTGACCTAACTCAGGTGATAATCCAAGACTGGGGTCAATTCTGACCCAAGAGTGGTGATAACCAAGGACCGAGGTCAATTCTGACCTAACTTAGATGACTATTCAAGCCCGGGGTCAATTTTGATCCAAGAGTGGTGACGACTGAGGACCAAGGTCGATTCTAACCTAACTTAGGTGACGATCCAAGACCGGGGTCAATTCTGACCCAAGAGTGGTTGCATTTCCTTGGGAAAAGAAAAGAGTTCCACTAGGGATTAGAATTGGATTTGAGGTTTCGTTGGGGATAATAATTGTATTTGAGGTTCCTCTGGGGATAAGAATTGGATTTGAAGTTCCGCTGGGGAACGATGAATGAGTTGGGGAAGATTTGGATCGTCCTTTGGGAGAGATCGCCTGGGGCGAGTGATTCTTCGGAATTCCGTTGGGAAAAATACCATGCGATATTGTTTCGCACCGGGTAGCCGATGGATGGGGAGGCTTTGTGTCTTTTACTTGAGCGAAGGAGCTGATTATTGGGGAGATAACCGATTTGAAGTTGTAAACTCTGATGAGGAGGTGATTATATGGTCTGGGCGCATTGCTCGAGAGGTCATTCACTTGGATTTTGAGGGTTTCATTGGGGAAAAAGAGGTTTCGCCTGAAAGAGTGCCAAATTTCTTGATGAAAATGTTCTAAATCCCTCTTGGGATTTTTAGGAATTTTCTGAGGATTTTTCAGGAGTTTTTAGCATTTTCTAGGAATTTCTATTGGAAATTTTAAGTGGGGTGCCGGCCGGCATAGACTGAGTGGCACGGACTTTTTGACTGCCTCGGGAAGGTGAGGAGTCAGTGCTGATCGGTATGGAAGGGGGAGATGCCGATCGACATGGCGCTTGGCATCCTATATAAAGGGGGCGAATCCCCTTCATTTTTCACAGCTTCTTGCCTTCTCTCTTTATGCGATTTCTCTCTTCAAATTATTCTAACGTTCCGATCTTCAAGAAATGGCCGACTTTCGGAGCACCGCAGTCCGCTGGGAGTGGTTGACCGTTGATGACTGGGCGAATGTGGATTGGAGGGATAGGGTGCCCCTTGCTTTGGGGAATGAGAATGCTTTCGATGCATTGGAGTCGGTTGTGGATGAGCGGACCTTGTTGTGGGAGCCATCGCATCATCTCTCTTCGAGAGTGATTCCTGGTGTTTATGTAAGTAACCTGAACTTTGGCATTCCTTTCTTTTTGGGTGATTTTTCATTCTTTCTTGACTTTTGATGAGATTTTTACTTTTGCCAGTCTGATATTTCCATAAGTAACATGCGTGCTCGCGGGACGACGGGTCTTAAGGATGTTTGGGAGCATCTTCCACCCGTGGTGTGATGGATTGTATCATCAGTGGGATTTGGGAGGTTGGCGGTTGTGCTGGATGAGACACCTCGTTCGACAGCGGTCCTATGCGCTTTGGGGGAGAGGTGGTGGGAAACTACCCACACTTTCCATGTTGGCTTTGGGGAGATGACGGTGACTCCCATAGATTTGCAATAACTATTGGGGCTAGATTGTGATTGGGAGAAGATAGAGGTGTATCACTCCTTGCGGGTGAGGCCGTAGGCGGTGCATGCGGGACTTGGTGATGTGAGGAGGATAGTTTCGGGAGATTCTATCCGGCTGTCCCAGCTGAAGGATGTTCTGTTGAGTAGAGTGATTGATGTGGAGGATGGGATGCAAGTGAGGCATATGGCCTAATTATTCATCTTGTTGGTGTTGGGAGGTTTGATGGTGGCATCGAGTGGCAACGTCGTCCATTTGTGGTTTTTGTCGTACTTGAGGGTGTTTTCGAACATCCCTTTCTATGATTGGGGGAGTCTGACCTTGGCGACCCTTTACTCTTCTTTGGATGCATTCAGCTGGTGCTGCCGGCAGACTTTTACTGGAGCCACGTATCTCCTCAAGGTATTCTTTACTTTGCGCATTTTCATTTCGTGCCTTCGCATTTTCCTTTCATGCATTCGCATTTTCCTTATACGTCTCTTTTTTCTTATGAATTCAGACGTTGTTCTCTGAGGTAATCGGGTGCAACACTCCGCTGATTGCTCTTAAGGATGACACTGTTGGGGACTTCTGCCGATTGTATCGATGGCATAAGGCCAATCGGCAGTCAAAGGGATCTCTATCCCTAGAGGCGGTGCGTCAGGTCTTGAATGACCTGACCAGTGGTCGGGTAAGGTCCTTTCCTTTTCAGTCTTAGTTTTTTCACCTTCTGATCTTGTATTGACTCATGCCTGCTTGGGGATTTTTAGGTGACCATTTATCCTTGGGGGACAGCCATTCAGGATACGGGGATGACTGGGGTGAACGAGCAGATGAGGCGTTTGTTGGCGCATGAGTTCGGCCATTCCTGGTATCTCGGGGAGAAGGTGGCTCATCAGATCGCCGAGGAGGAGGAGGTGGTGCCACCTGTGCAGCCTCATACATCTATGAGGCGGGAATGACAGCTATTGGAGGAAGAGATGATCGCGGCGATGATCGGTGAGTCCTATGCATTGTACACTGATATGGCTGCGCCGTATGACTACATGGATTTTGGTGACGAGCTGGTTGATGGCACCCAACATACATGATGCCTTGCATTTCCCTCCTGCAGGTTCGAGTCGGGCGGTGGGGTCCTCCCACGGTGGTGGTGGTCCATCGGCACCTGCAGCGGCAGTGACCTCAGAGGTCCCTTTTGTTCGGCTGCACACTCCTTGGTATAACATCTGGCGGGCTGATGGAGGGATAGTGCCGATGTTGCACCGTCCTCTTACGATGGATCCGAAGGAGATGGATTTAACAAAGGAGGTCCTTCCTCCTGTGATAAACCTTTCGGTCCTTTTTCTCTTTTTGATTTCTTTTGCTTGATAGTGATTCTGCCTTTTCCTTACAGTAAATCTGGGTGTCGACCACTTGGCTCAGGGTCATTAGAGATTGGATATCATCGGTGACTGCCCACATTCGGGATGTTGTTCTTATTCCTTCTTGTTTGGTGCCGTCAGCCTCATCCGGGGAAGACTCTAGCTCGGGTAGTGGGGGCGCATCGTCTCGTCGTAGGGGGAAGAGAGCGCGTCGCAGGGGTGGAAGCTCTTGAGAGAGAGAGAGAAAATGTGGGTTCGGGCTGAGTCCCGTTGTTTTTGGCTTTTCTTTCTATTTCCTGCAAAATGATGTAACATAGAAAACAGATATATGCAATGCAATGTAGTTTTTTGACTATCTTTTATTTTAATGATGAATGAATGCATGCACATGCGCTTTTTAATTTACTACTGAGACCGTAAAACAGGGGTATTTTTTGAATTTTCAAAGGAAAGTTGTTTTATTTAAAAAGGGGAATCCCATAAGGATAAAACAGGATTCTTGAATTTTTTTTGAGAAAATCAATTTATTTTTATTGAGTTTTCTGATTTGACAAAAGAGGAAAGGAGGAAATTTCCAAAAATGGGGGGTTGCTGATCGGTAAACACCCTCACCTACCTATCGACAGTTTAGTCGAGTCGTATCAATTGAAAGCTTTGATTGGTACCCTCTTCAGCCTTTAGTACCTTGTGGTGTCGGATTTCTTCCAATTTCTGCAGGGATTATGTCCCTTGTGAGGATTTTTAAGTATAAAAAGGGAGAAGGGTAGAGTGTTCTCACACACCTTTGCATCCTCATCTGCCTACCCATTATCTTTTAGTCTTGCAAGATGGCTCTCCCTGGTAGCATTGAGTTTGCTAATTACCTCGAAGCCTTGGAAGTTATGTGCTCTTATAATGTCAACTATGATGCCTTCAACATGCGTCGAGTATCCTTGTGGCGCAATCGGCCTTTTGAGTGGAATATGCTAATAGCGGCGGTACAATTCTGGTACCCTGAAGACCATGTATTCCGGTTTGGGTTGGAAGAAGTTTGTCCTACCTACGAGGAATTTTCTGCCATATTGGGTGTGAATACCAGCGTTGTTGCGGCTTTACCCAAATTTTTCCGCTCTTCTAGGGATTTATTGGTTGGGCTTGTTCATATCTCGCCTTCAGCGGCTAGATCGTTGGTCACTGGAGGAATGATCTCCCTCCCGGTGGTCCTACAATCCGTGCATTTGTAGGATGTAGGTGATGCCGACTATGCTAGAGCCATTGTTCTGGGCCTTGTTTCAAAACTGCTGTTGGTGACTGGGGAGGTGCAAGTGGACCCTCAACTTTCAGCCATTACTTCATGGATGTCATACTGTCACAATCCAACGGTGGAGATATTGGCGGAGACTCTGAATGGCCTGGATGCGTGGAGAGAAGGTCGTTCTGACTTTTTGAGGGGTAGCCCTGTGATGTTGTTCATGTGGTTGTCTGAAAGATTCCGTTTGGCGACTCCTCCAAAGTATCCCTTTTCGGTTGTACCCAACTTCTTTTCACGCTACTTCATCCACGTTGGCCTATATGTTGAGAATTATGAGAATTGGTTGTGGAGCATACGGCTCGTGGGTTGTATTGTTCAGTGCCTTGGTGTGGACAGTTACAGCCAGTTCTGGAGCTAGGAGAGTATTCATATGTGCGACTGGTTGGTCTCAGACAGACCTCTTTTTATTTCCCTTGGCGGCTTCTATGCCAATTTGGATGGGCGCATGGCGTGCCCCCTCGAACCTTAAATTTCTTTCCAGTAGAAGATCTGACTGAGCGCTTGCGTCTGTTTCTTGGATCTCTGTGGGAAAATTGACGTTTGTCGACCCGTCCCTCTTAGTCTGTCGGGAAGGTTTGGCATGTCCCCAAAGATTATATGAGGTGGTTGTGGAGGAAAGTGGTCAGCAAGATGTTGGCAGTGGAGACTGGTCAAAGGTGGTTTATTTCATCTGAATCCATGGAAGGGGGTGTTGTGGTCTTTTCGAAGATGGTTAAGGCTCATCGATCCATGGAATGTTTTTGACACTTTATTAAGGTAGGTGAAACTTGGGGTCCTCAGGATGTAGATGATGAGGGTGCAAGCTCTTCGGTTAGTTTTGGGTAGGACTCTTGGGGAGTTTATTTGGTGTGGGGATTTTATCTGGCTTTTTTTGGTAATAGGGGGAAGGGAGTTATCCGTTCCTTTTTCTTATGTAATATGTACTGTAGTTTCTTATTAATGAAATAAACAAGTTTCTGATCATCCAGCTGTGCCTTTCGATGAATTTTGTATTTTGAATTATCTATACCGATCGCTAAGGCATACATAATCCTTCTGTTCAAGTAGATGTTTAGAATGAACTCTCGTTCTCGGAGATAAGAAAAGAATATATTTTTATGAAAAAAGAGGGGGCCGTACTCATGTAAGATGTATGAGCTGCCTACGTACCTCTGGGGTTTTTTGAAAAGTTTTAAAATAGTTTTTGTAGAGGATCAGGCCCACGTAATTCTGGGTAGAGGGAAATGAAGAGTTTTTTTTTGTTTTTTTTTAGAATAGAAGGGGGATGAGAAGAGTCGTAGCACGCCGATATTTCGGTCTAGGGGTAGAATTTCTTGAGACGGTCTAGATTGACTGGATGAGCCATCTCTTCCCCATCCAGGTCAGTGATCATGCCGGCACCGTCAGACAAGATTTTCTTCACAATGTAAGGGCCGCTCCAATTGGGCTTGAATTTTCCTCTGGGGTCCCAGATGAGTTCAATTATCTCTTTGAGGGATAAATCCCCTCCCGGGCACCGTGGTCCTTGACTCTCTTATTGAATGAACGTGTTATTCGGCAATGGTACCCTTGTATGTGGTATAGAGACTTCAATCTCCTTTCGTCCAGGAGGGTCAGCTGGTCAAGACGACTTTTGCACCAGTCTTCTTCACTAACCTTACTTTCGAGCATGACGCATGGCGAGGGTATCTCCAGTTCCACAGGTATGAATTCTTCCATGCCGTAGACCAAAGAGTAAGGGGTAGCCCAGTAGAGGTTCGGATTGAGGTTCGATATCCCCAGAGGGCGTACGAGATTCGGTCGGTCCAATCCATACAACTTTTGGTCATCTTGTTGATGATGGCTTTGAGGTTTTTGTTGGCGGCTTCAACTGCACCATTGGTCTGAGGTCAGTAGGGAGAATATTTATGTCTCTAAATCCCATACTCGTTGATAACTTCTGTGACTTCTGCCTCGAAGTGCAAACCGTTATCTGACACTAGCTCGTGCGGGACCCCATATCGGCAGATGATATTTTTCTTGATGAATTTGGCCACCTTCTTGGCATTCAACACTGCATATGACTCAGCTTCAACCCATTTGGTGAAGTAATCGATGGCGACCAAGATGAACTCATGTCCGTTTGAAGCCATTGGTGTAACTTTCCCTATGATGTCGATACCCCAGGTGGAGAACGGCCAGGGAGAAGTCATGTTGTATAATTCCCGCGGAGGTAGATGTTGGAGATTGGAGAACTATTGGCATTTATGGCATCTCCGAACATAGGCGGTGCAATCCTGGCCCATGGTGGCCTGGTAGTAGCCATGTGGGATGATCTTCTTGGCAAGCATGTGATTGTTCATGTGGGGCCCATATTCCCCGCTGTGGATTTTCTGCATTATCTTTTCAATGTCAGCCCCTACGATACAGTGCAAATGAGTTCCATCAAAATTTCTTTTGAGTAGTGCTTTATGACAGATGATGTACTGGGTGGCCAGCCTTCGGAGGGTAGCTCGGTCATTCTTATTGGAACCCTCGGGATACCTACCGTACCTAAGGAGGCCCCAAATATCATAGTACCAGTAGTTGACTAGCTCATGATCTTCTGTGGTGAGGAGCTCAATGTGGTAGCAATGGGTTGGTTTGTCTTGCTTTTGAACTAGGAAGGGGGTCATTGTTATTCCCTCGGGCATGTCGAGCATGGAGGATACAGTAGCGAGGGCATCGGCTAGGTTATTCTTTTCTCGGGGTGGGTAATGAAAGGTGATATCTCAGAATTGGGAGGCTAACTCTTCTAATTGGGCATGAAAGGGTTGGATCTTTTTTTCCTTGACTTTTCACTTCCTGAGCACTTGACCGATGATGAGGGAAGAATCCCCGTAGACATCAAGCTATTGAATACCTTTCTTGAGAGAGACCTTGAGGCCCACTGTGCATGCCTCGTATTCCATCATGTTGTTGGTACAAGGGAAATCGAATTTAATGGCGATGGGAGTGTGGGAGTCATCTGGGGCGACTAGGAGTATCCCAATGCCATATCCCTTTTTATTGGCAGCGCCATAAAACAACATTTTCCATCAAAGGCGGTCTTGAGTGGTATAGAGGATATTTTCATCTGGGAATTCGGAGATCTGGGCATCAGCTTTATCTATGGGGTAATCAGCGAGGTAGTCAGAGATGGCTCTTCCTTTAACGACTTTCTGTGTGACATACACAATATCAAACTCGGTTAGGAGAATTAACCATAAGGCCATTCGAATGGATAAGGCGGGTTTATCAAGTAGGTATTTGATGGGATCCATTCGGGATACAAGTTTGATGGGGAAGGCGAGCATGTAGTGTCATAACTTTTACGTGACCCAGACAAGTGCGACACATGCCTTTTCCAAAGCAGTGTAGTTGACCTTATACTCGACCAATTTACGACTGGCATAATATATGGCTCCTTCTTTGTGGGAGTGTTCGAGGTATTGGGCTAGAAAATCCCTAGTTGTAGTGTCGGTTATGGTTAGGTATAAGAGCAAAGGGAGACCAGGTTGTGGTGGCATGAGTACCGGAGGTTGGGTTAGATATTGTTTGATTCGGTCAAAAGCTTATTGGCAAGCCTCGTTCTAAACCTTGGTTGAATCCTTTCGGAGAATCTTGAAGATTGGTTCACAGATGGAGGTTAGCTGGCTGATGAACGAGCTGATATATTGTAATTTCCCAAGAAAACCTCAGACTTCTTTCTCTGTTCGGGGTGGTGGCATCTCAAGTATGGCCTTCAGCTTGGCAGGATATGCTTCTATCCCCTTCTCACTAACCATGAATCCTAATACTTTTCCCTATGTAACACCGAAGACGCATTTCTATGGATTGAGTCGCATCTGATAATGCCGCAGTTGTTAAAAGAACTTTCGGAGAGCGGGAACATGACTTTCTCTATTTTTGGACTTGATAATCAAATCATCCACATAAACCTCGACCTCCTTGTGAATCAGGTCATGCAGGATGGTTGTGGCAGCCCTCAGTGTAGCAAAAGGTCCCCCATGGGGTGATGAATGCGGTTTTTTCTTGGTGGTCGGGGTGCATCTTGATTTGGTTGTATCCATCAAACCCGTTGATGAACGACTTGAGATCGTGACTGGCTGTGTTGTCCATGATCATGTCGATATTGGGTAGCAGATAATCATCCTTCGGAGAGGCTTTGTTTAATTCTCGATAATCCACACACATTCTAACCTTTCCTCCTAAATTCGGTACAGGTACAATGTTGGCTAGCCACGTGGGATATTTGATCACTCGAATGAAACCCACGTTCAACTATTTGACCACCTCTTCATTGACTTTGAGCGACCATTTGGTGAGCGTGGGGATCTCATGCTGAGCTATTTCAGGATCAATACTGGGCATATCATCGTAGGACCATACGAAGACATCCACGAACTCCTTCAGTAATTCTTCGAGTTGTGCACGCTCATGCTCGTCAAGGGTGGTCACTATCCTAATCTCACACAGTTGGCTACTAGAACCGAGATTAATAACAACAGTCTCTTCTTCATTAACTTGAACGCGGTTATGTTGTTTGTTATTAACCTTATTTAAATTAGTTAAGAATTGTTCATTTTCAAAATCATCATCATCAAAAGTTCGATTAGAATCTAAACAATTAATGTAAGGCACATCAATATACTCAAAATCTTTGTTTATTTCATTGATAGGAAAAACAACATTGAGAAACTCATCAAAAGAGGTCTTGATTACATTTGAGCCAAGATAAACAACAGTACAAGAAATAGGGTAAACATTGGGGTTAGGGGAGATTTCAAGAGGTAGAACTGGCATAGCATTCCAGTTGAGGAGTGGTGTATCAACAGCCTTGATCAGATGAGAGGGGTCTAGTGATGTGGTGCCTGAGTGAACTATGCAAAGTGCCAGCCCCAGTGTCTGTAAGTTGAAGGAATCTTCGGAGTCAGTTTCCTCAATTTTTTCGGTATCTTTGATGAGCGGTTGTACGCGGTGTGGGAAACTTTTGGCCCATGGGTAGCTATCTTGGAAAAAGATCTCCATTCCATGCTTCATCTTCTTATCTGTATGGTCGTACCACGGTTCTAGAAAGCCGCAAACGGGGAAGTCTTCGTCCTCTTTGATAAATAGTCCATTGAAGGAGTCTCCTGGGATAGTCTGGAAATAGTCTATTCTCCTCTTTGGTCGAGGTTGGCGGATCATCTTGAGCTCTTGTTCCGATGGTTGATACCCCAAGCCATAAGGGTGGAAAGCTTTCTTCAGTTCGATGGGCTCAAGTATCCCTTGTTGCCTTTGTCCCAGCCCCAGTCCGGGGATGAAGTGAATGTTTCTGAACATCTGAATAACATTGACATTGCCATGAGGGTCGTATTCTGGACAAACCCTTTCTTTGAAACCGTCCCCTGCCGGGAGTAGGAGTGGCTCAACTCGAAATCCTGATATGAGCATATCATTTGACCCATATTGTATCTTGAGAATTTGACTGCTGGTGCTTACACCTTCGACATTGTTATTGTCACCCAAAATGGTGATGACTCGCCCATCGGTGAAGAAGTTCAATTTCTGATGGAGTGAGGAAGACACACCCTTTATACTGTAGAGCTAGGGTCGTCCGAGCAACAGGTTGAAACAGGCCGGGATATCGATTACCTGGAATTCCACAATAAGGTTTATAGGACCAGCCCCTATTATAAGTTTTATATATCCCATCACCTCCCAACGGGTATTATCGTAGGCACGTACAGCGGCGGAGGTTGGAGCGAGGTCACTTTCTTTCAGGCCTAATCATTTGAAGGTTCTCAACGGGCAAACATTAAAGGCGGATCCATTATCAATGAGAGGGAGCGATACAACCTTCCTCATAACCTCGACGGAGATGTTGAGTGCGTGATTGTGGTTTGGACTAATTTTGGGGATTTCTTCTGCAGAAAATAATAGCATTCGGGTGGAGGTCAAGGATCCGACCAAATTTACCTCTTCTTCTGGTGTGGTAGAAGGAGTAACTGTGGGTCTTGTGAGCAACTTGTTTAAAGCATTTTTGTGTAGTTGGGAAGACATGAAAAGCCCCCATAGAGTGATGTTAGCTTGATTTTTCATCAGTTGATCGAGGATCTTGCTCTCCTCAATGGTCATATCTGGCATAGGAAGGCTTTCAACGCCCTTCCCCTTGTCATTTACTGGTAGCGAGTTTGGAACTTGGTAATGTCTCCCAGATCTGGTCATGTGATTTAATGAAGAAGGGAAAAACTTAAATCATATTTCCTTGTCAATCTCAGGTTGTTCTGCCGCCTTGTCTATTTCTCTAAGGAGTTCTTCAAATGAGATCATCCCACATAAGTCGGCTACTAGGCCAGTTCCTCCTGAAGCTTGCTCTTCATTTGAATTTTTGAATTCTTCCCCCCATCCGGTGGCAACAATTCTGTTTTCCCCTGTGAAGTCAATGCATTCCACAACTTCAACGACTTCTTCAAATAGGTCTTCCCATTCTGTGGGGATGTGTAAGGGTGAAGGGACTAGATGCCCTTGTAGCTTCAAAGCACATAATAACTCGGTGATACTGCAAATGTTGTTGGTTTTCCTGAATGGTTTCGCCGTGATCTGGACAACATCATCTAAGTTGACTTCGTCGGTTGGTACCACCCAACTATCTGATTCTCGGGCCCATTTTCGTGCTTCCAAACATAGCGCACTGAACCTCAAGCAATCAATATTCATCTATGAGGGAAATTTCAGCCCGAACACTAGGAGTTTATTTAAGACTTCTGACAATTCCATTCTTCCATTTCCAGAACAGGTACAGACAGCGATGCATGCTCTAGTAAGGAGTGATAGTGCTTTATCAGCGGGGCTAGTATGGTATAGGAGGAAATATGGGCAAATTGGAAGAGGTTTAGGAGGGTATAGGGGTGTGATTTGAGTTGATGGATCGAAATTTGGGTTTTCTTCCTAGAAGATGGCATTGGTGTGATTTGGGAGTGGGTTGTGAGTAGTGTTTGGTTTAGGCTTGGCTGGTGGGGCGATGGTACCCCGATCGATGAGATCTTGGATTATGTTTCGAAAGTGGAAGCATTGGTCGGTGGTATGGCCAGCTGTTTCGTGAAAGGCTCAATAAGCATTCGTCTTGAAGTTTCTTGGGAGTGGATTTGGCAATGGACATGGATCCAAGGGTTTGATAAGGTTTCGTCTTAACAGGGCTTGGTAAACTTTTGAGAGGGGAGCATGGAGCTCAGTGTATTCCCTTCGGATGGGGGCAGGGTGACTTTCTGGTGCCCATGATGTGGTTGGTTGAGAGATGTTATTGATGGTTGAGACTGCGGCACTAACAGGTTTGTCATATTTTTTGGGGGTGAACTGTCCGGACACCTTCTTTGGTTCAACTTCTGTTTTGGCAAGACCTTCCTCAATTTGTACTCCTGCTTCTCTGAGAGCTCGAAATTCAGGTTAGTGTTGTCCTCCCATGGTTGCTCGGACATGGGGCAAGAAATTCTTCTTCACTATGTTGACTTGTTCTTCCTCAGATGGCCGATTGGTCATGGTAGCTGCTTTTTCACTCCATCGGGCTATAAAGTTACTGACTGATTCTCTAGAGTTTTGTTTGAGCATCTCTAAATCACGGCGGGTGAACTTGAGATCTTCGTTGTATTTGTACTATGACATGAATTCTCGAGCTACATCCTCATAGTTACGGATTCTGGACTCCTCAAGAGATAAAAACCATCGGAGGGCACTATTCTTCAAAGTTTGTTGAAACAATTGGGCATCACTTCTCAGAAGCCCCTAGTAGAGTCATGGAACGATGATAACTATGAAGATGAAGAATTAGGGGACCACTCCCCCCGAATTTCTAGATATTTGGCATGTTGAACTTCTCGGGTAATCTCGCTTTAGGATAAGGAGACATGTGGGTGTCGTCCATGTAATTCCCAGAGATCCTGACTTGGTCAAACTTCTTGGTGAGCATCTTGAGATCCTCTTATCCTTTATTCAACTCCTCCTCCTTTGGATCAGTGACCACAGGCAGGTTAGCCATAGGCTGGGCAACATTTGGCATTAGAAGCTGGGCAGGCGGCGGCCCATTAGCAGGAGGGTCACGTGGAGAGTGCTGATATTCTTCTGGGACCCAGATAGGATCGGGTGGACCCATAGCACGAGGGAACAGCGCATCGGGCCCTTGAGAAATAGGGACTCGGTTTCGTTGCATTTCTCGGACCTCAGCTTGGAGGTTGTCAATCTTGGCCACGAGCTGAGCTAGGACTGTCAGTAGATCCGGTGGTATGGCTGGTGCTTAATCTTCATTCTCCATGGAAGATGGATGGTATCTGGACTCAAAAGAAGTAGTAGAGGAGCGGATGAAACTTCGGGGTGATATGAGTGAAGACCGAAGCCAATAAGGAGCCAGGCCAAGGGCGTGCGATCGACCTGAGAAGGCGTCGGAGGAGATTTATTTTTGAGAAAAAAGGGTAAGAAACTATTTTTGGATTTTTGATAAAAAGGGAGAAATGTTTTTGGATTTTTTCATAAAAAGGGAGAAATGTTTTTGGATTTTTAATAAAGAAGGGAGAAATGTTTTTGGATTTTTAATAAAGAAGGGAGAAATGTTTTTGGAGACGAAACTCAGCATGATTATTATGATTATTATGTTCTCATTTGTATTTAATTCTCCTAAATGCAATGCCGGAGGAGACCCGAGCCTGGAAAAGTGGGGGTCTTAATATATGCAAAGCTACGTTTGGACTTGTAACTAGGCTCGCGGACAGGGTCCCGTTTTAAAAAATGCACGAAAATTAGGCGGCAGGCCGACCCGAAATTTTGGCAGAGTTTCGGGTTGAAACCGACAATCTGAAGTGTGTGTCCTAGGTTTGACACCTATATGCGGGTATGCAGTTGGTTGGGTGAATCGGCCTGGGTTCCCCCCTTTGGCGTGACATCCACGATATACGTCTTGCTCTTGCGGGCAATCGGTACGTGTGGACAAGCCATTTGATATACCCGAGTGTACGTGAATTTCCTCACCATATACCTCGTGGGGACGGTACGTGTGAGAGGGAATTAGATATACTCGGCGTACGTGAACGAAATCCCTGTGATACACCTCCCACCATGACTTCGGACAAGCGGTACAATACGGGGGGAACCGTTCGATATACGTCGAAGGTACTTGGCCAATGGAAGGTGAGAATCATATTACTTAGGCTAACTGCGACCTGTCGGACAAGCGCCCATCACGAAGTGACCCTCCAGTTACCGGGTAAAATTTGGTAAATATCAATGCTCTTTGGTGATATCGTGTGAATCATGCATGATTCTTTTAGTAGTATCTTATGATGAGAATGACTTTCTTGATTATGCCAAAACAGGGATCAAAGTACAAGTACCCGAAAAGGTACACCAAGTATGGATGGGTGATGCGTGCAATATGGGGATATATATTTGTTCCTAGGTGCACGTGGTGTGAAGTGTACATGGTGAATTTTCTACAAGTATGTGAATAGAAGCATAAGCATGGGGTATATATGAGAAAGGGGAACATGCAGATATGGGGGGGAAACCTACGAAAATATAGCATTCATGTAAATAGATTCAAGCCCTAAAAATGATAAAATCCCGAGTAGAGTCGCCACTGTGGCCATCCCCGATCCCCGTCGCGGAGGGAAAAGCATCCTTCAGGTCCCGGGCGTCCCCTCTCGGGAGAGCGCTTCGGCCGGCGTCGATTTATGAGGTGTGAAAATGTAGAGAGATTCAGAGTCGCCAGTCAATTTTACTCAAAACAGACAAAAGAAAAGGGGAGCCACCCCGAAGGATGGCATCCAAAGACATACTAGTGCGTGTGAAACCAAAATGATTCGAGAAGGGTTCGGAGGCTTAGTTACGAAATGGGAAGGTGTTAGGCACCCATTCCGCCCTTTCGGTCTCTCATGTGTATTTGTTATTTTCCTTTATATTTCCCCCCGTGATATGTGTGCATGTGTATATATAGAATGGAGGTAGGAATCCTCGACTTGTATCATGGAAAAGATAAAGCGAGTCATCCGTAGGAATGTGAGATTAATATAGAATAGAGGATTTACATGATTACCCCTACGTTGATTGTTATAAGATAACAATAACGCATGTGGAATAATATGCCACTAAGAACGAGTATGTATAAAATATAATAGAAATTGAGATAAAGAGAAGATAAAAAAAATAAGAGAAAAAGTGAGAAAAGGACTCGAACCTCGGGTTTTACCCCGAGACGCCTACGTAGCCTATAAAGGCATCAAAGTCCACGTAGTTCGCATACAAAACGAGGGGTGGGATTTATCCCATAAATCCAAATGGAGAAATCTCTTATTTGTAAGTGTGTGTGTGTGTGTAGAAAAAGTGTTTTAGTTGTGAGAAAAGTGTGGAAAAAGTGTGAGAATCCCTATTTGGAATTTTTGAGCAAACCCTCTTTTTCTTGTTTTTTTTTTGGGTTTTATTTATATGAAAATAGGATATGTGCAATAATACTAGATAAAAAGTATGTTAGGATATGCGAAATAAGATAATAAAGGTGCTTAAATAATAAAACAAGTTATTGCGAATTTAAGAAGATTTGAAGAGAAAGGTGAGAGAGATGGACCTTCTTGGAGACTTTGAACTTGATCTTGAATGTTGAAAAGTAGACCTTGCACTTGGGTGATGATGGAAGGTGGTTAATTCATCAAGTTTTTTGGAAGGGATGATGAAAAATGGATTTGGAAGTTAAAATCACGTTGCCTTCGAGAGAGGTTTCTGGGGGTTTTTTGAGAGTGATTTTGCTTCTGATCTGAGCTCCCTTGCAAATGAGGCCTAGGGCTCCTTTTATAGGCCTAGGAGCCTACCGATTGGCATTACCATGGCACTACCTATTGGTAGGTTCCGATAGGCAGGGTCTGGGACCTACCATTAGGCAGTGTGCTTCAGGATTTTTCAGAAAATTGGCTGCCGAGGGCAAACCGTTTGTCAGAATCGCGCACGAGGTATACCGTTGGAAAGGTATTTTAGAGACATTAAAAAGTCCTTTTCACCTCTCTCGAGTTTGGGAGTTGACTTTGGGTCAAATGTGGCTCAGAAGTGTTTGTGAGTCCGCTGGACGGGGAATCGTTCGAACGCAAATGGACCAATCGTCCGCATGGTAAGTCCGAACCGCACATGGGGTGGACCGATAGAAAGTTTAGGAGATGTACTTCGACATTCCAAAGAGTTTAAGCCGCTTCGAGGAGTTGACTTTGGTCAACCGGTCCCGAGAAGGATTCAGTGACCTCTCGAAGTCAAACGGATCGTTCGTCCGCATGGAAAGTCAAAATCGCACACGGGACGGATCGTTAAAAAGGGTTTTCAGTGCCCTTCGAAGATTCATTCAGCCTCGATCGAGCTGAAGAGTTAACTTAGATCAAACAGATCTCGGGGGCGCCTAGTGGCCTCTATGATGGGTTTCGGACGCAAACGAATCGTTCGTCCGCATGGTAAGTCAGAATTGTGCACTGGATGAACCTTTGGAAAGGGTATTCAGTGTCCTTCGAACAGTCGAAGAGTTTTTCTTTTGGTCAAACTGAGCCGGGAAGTGTCTGATGTCTTCTAGGTTAGTGCTCGGGACACGACCTGGGTTTGCGGTGATGAGTGGAGGTACTAGGGGCCTAAGGAGAGTTAGGTGGTAACAAAATGAGGTGTCTACACCTAAGTCCTAATATTTTTAAATTATATTCGTATTTTCTAATCGAGAGTCCCGTGATCGTGCTGTCAATTCGTACGAGTTACATTGGTCCTGTGTGAGGTGTTGGTGCCACTCATGGGGCCATTCGGTGGCTATTTAGGGTTCTCCCCCACTAACACCAAGTTTTTAAGCCTAAGACTAGAAATATGAAAATTATCATCGTATTCTCAAACCGAGAGTCCTGTGATCGCATGGTCAGTTTGTATGAGTTACATTAGTCCCGCGAGAGGTGTTGGTGCCACTCACGGGGCAGTTCTTGGCTATTTCGAGTTTTTCCCCACTAACACCAAGTTTTTAAGACTAAGTCTAGAAATATGCAAACTATCGTCGTATCTCCCGTGACAGCACGTTCAGTTCATACGAGTTACATTTGTCCCATGCGAGGTGTTAGTGTCACTCACGGGGCCGTTCAGGGGCTGTTTCCCGTTTCACCCACTAACGGCCAATTTTTAAGACTAACTCTAGAAATATGAAAATTATCGTGGTATCCTAAAACTGAGACTCCCGTGATCACACGATCAGTTCGTACGAGTTACATTGGTCCCTTGCGAGGTATTGGTGCCACTCACGGGGCTGTTTCGTGTCTTCCCCCACTCACGCTAAGTTTTTAAACAAAATTCTAAAATATGCAAACTATCGTCGTGTTCTCAAACCGATTGTCCCGTGATAGTACGGTCTGTTTATACAAGTTACATTGGTCCCGTGCGAGGTGTTGGAACTAGTCACGAGGCTATTCGGGGGTTGTTTCGGGTTTTCCAAACTAATGTCATGTTTTGCCTAAGTCCTGATATTTTTAAATTATTGTCTTATCCTCAAATCGGGAGTCCCGTGATCAAATGGTCAGTTAGTACGAGTTACATTGGTCCTATACGAGGTGTTGCTTCCATTCACGGGGCCGTTCGGGGACTATTTTGGATTCTCACCCACTAATGCAAGTTTATAAGCATAAGTAAAAAATATGCAAATTATTGTCATATTCCCAAATCAGCAGTCTCGTGATTGCACGATCAGTTCGTACGAGTTACATTGGTCACGTGCGAGGTGTTGGTGTGACTCATGACGACGTTCGGGTGATGTTTTGGGTTTTCCCCCACTAATGGCAAGGTTTTAAGACTAAGTCTTGAAATATGCAAATCATCATCGTACTCTCAAATAGGCAGTCCCATAATTGTACGTTCAGCTCGTACGAGTTAGATTGGTCTCGTACGAGGTGTTAGTGCCACTCACGGGGCCGTTCGGGGGCTGTTTCATGTTTTCACCCACCAATAACAAGTTTTTAGGCCTAAGTCTAGAAATATACAAATTACAGTTGTATTATCAATCCAGCAGTCCTGTGATCGCGTGGTCAGTTCGTACAAGTTACATTGGTCTCGTGTGAGATGTCGTTGGCACTCACGGGGCCGTTCGGGGTTGCTTCACTTTTTCAACCACTAACGGCAAGATTTTAAGCCTAAGTCCAAAATTATTCTAATTATCGGTGTACTCTCAAACCTAAAGTCCCATGATAGCACGGTCAGTTCGTACGAGTTATATTGGTCCAGCGCGAGCTGTTGGTGCCACTCACGGGGCTGGTCTCAAGCTGTTTCGAGTTTTCGCCCACAAACGGAAAGCTTTTAAGCCTAAGACTAAAAATATGCAAATTATCATCGTATTCTCAAACACGGAGTCCCGTGATCGCACGGTCAGTTCGTACGAGTTACATTGGTCCCGTGCGACGTGTTGGGGCCACTCACCCGACCGTTTGGGGGATATTTCAGGTTTTCCCCCACTAATGCCAAGTTTTTAATTCTAAGTTCTGATATTTTTAAATTATCATCTTATTCTCAAACTGGATGTCCCGTGATCGCGCGATCCATTCGTACGAGTTACATTTGTCCCGTGCGAGGTGTTGGTGCCACTCACAGGGTCGTTCGGGGGCTGTTTCGAGTTTTCCCCACTAACACCAAGTTTTGCCTAAGTCATGATATTTTTTAATTACCATATTATTCTAAAATCTAGAGTCGCGTGGTCAATTCGTTCGAGTTACATTGGTCCTATGCGAGGTGTTGGTGCCACTCACGGGGCTGGTCGGGGGCTGTTTCAGGTTCTCCCCCACTAACGCAAGTTTTTAAGTCTAAGTCAAAAATATGCAAATCATCATCATACTCTCAAACTGGCAGTCCCATCATCGAGCGCTCAGTTCGTACGAGTTACATTGGTCCCGTGCGAGGTGTTGGTGCCACTCACGAGGCCGTTCGGGGGCTGTTTCGGGTTTTCCCCTCCTAACGGCAAGATTTTAAGCCTAAGTCTATAAATATGCAAATTATCATCGTACACTCAAACCTACAGTCCCGTGATCGCGCAGTCAGTTCGTTCAAGTTACATTGGTCCCGTGCGAGGTGTTGGTGCCACTCAGAGAGCCGGTCGGGGGTTATTTCGAGTTTTCACCCACTGACGTCAAGTTTTAAATCATAAGACAAGAAATATGCAAATTATCACTGTATTCTCAAACCGAGAGTCCCGTGATCGCGCGGATAGTTCGTACGAGATACATTGGTCCCGTGTGAGGTGTTGGTGCCAATCACGGGTCCGTTCGGAGGCTGTTTCAGGTTTTCCCCCACTAATTCTAGGTTTTTAAGCCTAAGTCTAGAAATATAAAAATTATCAGCGTATTCTCAAACAGTAGTCCCATGATCGCCCAGTCAGTTCATACGAGTTACTTTGGTCCCATGCGAGGTGTTGGGGCCACTCACAGGGCCGTTCTTGGGTTGTTTCTAGTTTCCCCCCACTAATGCCATGTTTTGCCTAAGTCCTGATATTTTTAAATTATCATCGAATTCTTAAAAGGCGAGTCCCGTGATCGTGCGGTCAGTTCGTATGAGTTACATTGGGCCCGTGCATGGTGTTGGTGCCACTCACGGGGACATTCGGGGGCTATTTCGGGTTTTCGACCACTAACGCCATGGTTTGACTAAGTACTGATATTTTTAAATTATCGTTGTATTCTCAAACCGGGACTCCCGTGATCCCGCGGTCAGTTTGTATGAGTTACATTGGTCCGATGTGAGGTGTTGTTGTCACTCACGGGGCCGTTCGGTGGTTATTTCTAGTTCTCCCCACTAACGCCATATTTTTAAGCCTATGTCTAGATATATGAAAATTATAGTTGTATTCTGAAATCAACAGTTTCGTGATCGCGCAGTCAGTTCATACAAGTTATACTAGTCCTGTGCGAGGTGTTGGTTCCACTCACGGGACCGTTCGGGGGATATTTCGAGTTTTCTCCCACTAACAGTAAGTTTTTAAGCCTAAGTGTAAAAATATGAAAATTATCATCGCACTCTTTAACTTGCAGTCCCGTGATCGCGCAGTCAGTTTGTACGAGTTACATTGGTCCTATGCGAGGTGTTGGTGCCACTTACGGGGCTGGTCGGTGCTATTTCGAGTTTTCGCCCACTAAGGACAAGTTTTTAAGCCTATGACTAGAAATATGAAAATTATCATCGTATTCTCAAGCTGGGAGTCTTGTTATCACGCAGTCAGTTCATATGAGTTACACTGGTCCCGTGCGAGGTGTTGGTGCCACTCACGGGGCCGTTCAATGGATGTTTCGAGTTTTCACCCACTAACGACAAGTTTTTAAGCCTAAGACTAGAAATATGAAAATTATCATCGTATTCTCAAACTGGGAGTCCCGTGATCGCGCGGTCAGTTTGTACGAGTTACATTGGTCCTGTGCTAGGTGTTGGGCAAACTCACGGGGTAGTTCGGGGGTTGTTTCGGGTTCTGCCCCAGTAACGTCAAGTTTTTAAGCCTATGTCTACAAATATGCAAATGATCGTTGTATTCTCAAACTGCAAGTCTCGTTATCGCGCGCCCAGTTCGTACGACTTACATTGGTCCCGTGTGAGTTGTTGGTGCCACTCATGGGGCCGTTCAGGGGCTGTTTCAGGTTTTCCCCCACTAACGGCAAGATTTTAAGCCTAAGTCTAGAAATATGCAAATTGTCATCGTACTCTTAAACCTACAGTCTCTTCATTTCGCGGTCAGTTCGTATGAGTTACATTGGTCCCGTGCGAGGTGTTGGTCCCACTTACGGGGCCGGTCGGGGGTAGTTTCAAGTTTTCACCCACTAACGGCAAGTTTCTAAGCCAAAGACTAGAAATGTGCAAATCACCATTGTATTCTCAAATCGGGAGTCCCGTGATCGTACAGTCTTTTTGTACGAGTTACATTGGTCCCGTGCGAGGTGTTGGTACCACTTACGTGGCGTTCGAGGGTTGTTTCGAGTTTTCCACCTCTAACGCCAAGTTTTTAACATTAAGTCTAGAAATATGGAAATTATCGTCGTATTCTGAAACCGACAGTTCTGTGATCGCACCGTCAGTTCGTACGAGTTACATTGGTCCCGTACGAGGTTTTTGTGCAACTCACGGGGCCGTTTGAGTGCGCTTTTAGGTTTTCCCCCACTAACGCCAGATTTTTTCTAACTCCTGATATTTTTAAATTATCATCATATTCTCAAACTGGGAGTCCTGTGATTGTGCGGTCAGTTCGTACGAGTTACATTGGTCCTGTGCGAGGTGTTGGTGCCACTCACGAGGACGTTTGGGGGCTGTTTAGGGTTCTCCCCCACTAACGCCATGTTTTTAAGCCTAAGTCTATAAATATGAAAATTATCATCGTATTCTCAAACCGACAGTTCCATGATCGCGCGGTCAGTTCCTATAAGTTTCATTGTCCCGTGCTAGGTCTTGGGGCCACTCACGGGGATGGTTGGGGTTGTTTTGAGTTTTCGCCGACTAACGACGAGTTTTTAAGCCTACGACTAGAAATATGAAAATTATCAATGTATTTTCAAACCAGGAGTCCCGAGATCACGCGGTCAGTTTGTACAAGTTGCATTGGTCCCGTGTGTGGTGTTGGTGCCACTCACGGGGCCGTTCGGGGGCTGTTTCGGGTTTTCCCCACTAACGCCAAGTTTTTAAGCCTAAGTGTAGAAATATACAAATTATCGTCGTATTCTCAAATCGGCAGTCCTTTGATCGTGCGGTCGGTTCGTACGAGTTATATTGGTCCTGTGCGAGGTGTTGGTGCCACTTAAGGGGACGTTCGGGGGCTATTTCTGGTGTTCTCCCACTACTGCCATGTTTTACCTAAGTCCTGATATTTTTAAATTATCATCCTATTCTAAAACCAGGAGTCCTGTGATCACGCGGTCAGTTCGTACCAGTTACATTGGTCCGGTGCGAGGTGTTGCTTCCACTCACAGGGCCATTCGAGGCATGTTTCGTGTTCTCCCCCACTAACGCAAAGTTTTTAAGCCTAACTCTAGAAATATGAAAATTATCATCATATTCTCAAACCGACAGTTCTGTGATCGCGCGGTTAGTTTGTACAAGTTAGATTGGTCCCGTGCGAGGTGTTGGTGCCATTCAAGGGGCCGTTCGGGGGCTGTTTTGAGTTTTCACCCACTAACGGTAAGTTTATAAGCCTAACTGTAGAAATATGCAAATTATTATCGTACTCTCTTAGCTGCAGTCCCGTGATCACACAGTCCGTTCATATGAGTTCCATTGGTCCCGTGCGAGGTGTTGGTACCACTTATGGAGCCGATCGGGGATATTTTGAGTTTTCACCCACTAACGACATGTTTTTAATCCTAAGCCCAGAAATATGAAAATTATTGTCGTATTCTAAAACTGGGAGTCCCGTGGTTGTTCGGTCAATTTGTACGGGTTACATTGGTCCTGTGCGTGGTGTTGGTGCCACTTACCGGGCCGTTCGGGAGCTACTTCGAGTTTTCGCCCACTAACGACAAGTTTACAAGCCTAAAACTAGAAATATAAAAATTATCACCATATTCTCAAACTTGGAGTCCCCCTGATCATACGATCAGTTCGTAAGAGTAACATTGGTCTCGTGCGAGGTGTTGGTGCCCCTCACGGGGCCGTTCAGGGGCTGTTTTGGGTTCTCCCCCACTAACGCCAAGTTTTTAAGCCTGTGTCTAGAAATATGCCTATTATCATTATATTCTCAAACTGGTAGTCCCGTTATCGCGTGGTTTGTTCGTATGAGTTACATTAGTCCCGTGAGAGGTATTGGCGCCACTCATGGGGCCGTTCTGGGGCTGTTTGAGGTTTTCCCGCACTAACGACAAGATTTTAAGCCAAAGTCTAGAAATATGCAAATTATCATCGTAGTCTCAAACCTGCAGTCCCGTGATCCCACGGTTGTTTTGAGTTTGTCCCCACTAACGCCAAGTTTTTAAGACTAAGTCTAGAAATATGCAAATTATCGCCGTATTCTCAAACCGGGAGTCCCGTGATAGCGCCGTCTGTTCGTACGAGTTAAATTGGTCCCGTGCGAGGTATTGGTGCCACGTACGGGGCCGTTCGAGGGTTGTTTCTGGTTTTCCTCCATTAACGCCATGTTTTACTTAAGTTTTGATATTTATAAATTACCGAAGTATTCTCAAACGGGAAGTCCTATGATCGTGTGGTCAGTTGTACCAGTTACATTGGTCCCGTGCGTGGTGTTGGTGAAACTCACTGGGTTATTCGAGGGTTGTTTTGGGTTTTCCTCACTAACGCAAGGTTTTTAAGTGTAAGTCTAGAAATATGCAAATTATCGTCGTCTTCTCAAACTGGCAGTCCCGTGATCGCACGGTCAGTTCGTACGAGTTACATTGGTCTCGTGCGAGGTGTTGGTGCCACTCACGAGAACATTCGAGGGCTTTTACAGGTTTTCCCCCACTGATTCCATGTTTTACCTAAGTCCGGATATTTTAAACTATCATCGTATTCTTAAAGCTTGAGTCCCTTGATCGCGCGGTCAGTTCGTCCGAGTATCATTGGTCCTATGCGAGTTGTTGGTAGCACTCACGGGGCCGTTCGGGGGTTGTTTCGAGTTCTCCCCCACTAATGCCATGTTTTTAAGCCTAAGTCTGGAAATACGAATATTATCGTCGTATTCTCAAATCGACAGTTACGTGATCACGCGGTCAGTTCGTAAGAGTTGCATTGGTCCCCTAGGAGGTGTTGGTGCCACTCACGGGGCCGGTCGAGGGTTGTTTCGAATTTTCGCCCAGTAACGGCAGGTTTTTAAGCCTAAGAATAAAAATATGCAAATTATCGTCATATTCTCAAACCGGGAGTCCCGTGATGGGCCATTCAGTTCGTACGAGTTACATTAGTTCCTTGCGAGGTGTTGACGACACTCACGGGGCGTTCAGGGACTGTTTTGGGTTTTCCCCCACTAACTCCAAGTTTAAAAGCCTAACTCTAGACATATATAAATTATCATCATATTCTCAAATCGGAAGTCCCATGTTCACACGGTCAATTAGTAATAGTTACATTGGTCCCGTGCGAGGTGTGGTGCCACTCACGGGGCCGTTCGAGGGTTGTTTCTGGTTTTCCCCCACTAACGCCAAGTTTTTAAGCCTAAGTCTAGAAATATGCAAATTATCGTCATATTAATAAATTAGCAGTCTCGTGTTCACGCGGTTAGTTCGTATGAGTTATATTGGTCCTGTGCGAGGTGGATGTGCCATTCACGGGGCCGTTAGTGGTCTCTTTCGGGTTTTCCACCTCTAACGCCAAGTTTTCAAGCCTAAGTCTAGAAATATGAATATTATCATCGTGTTCTCAAACCGATGGTTCTGTGATCACGTGGTCTGTTCGCACAAGTTACATTGGTCTCGTGCGAGGTGTTGGGGCCACTCACGGGGCCGTTCGGGGGGCTGTTTCGAGTTTTCCCCCACTAACGACAATATTTTAAGCCTAAGTACAGAAATAAGTAAATCATCGTCATATTCTCAAATTGGGAGTCCCTTGATCACACGGTCAGTTCGTACGAGTTACATTGGTCCTGTGCGAGGTGTTGATGCCACTCACGGGGACGTTCGGGGGCTGTTTTGGGTTTTCCCCCACTAACGCTAAGTTTTTAAGCATAAGTATAGGAATATGAAAATTATTGTCGTATTCTCAAAGTGACAGTTCCGTGATGATGCGGTCAGTTCGTATGAGTTACATTGGTCCCGTGCGAGGTGTTGGTACCACTCAAGCGGCCGGTCGGGGGTTGTTTCTAGTTTTCGCCCACTAACGACAAGTTTTTAAGTCTACAACTAGAAATATGAAAATTATCTTCGTATTCTAAAACCGAAAGTCCTTTGATCGCGCAGTCAGTTCGTACAAGTTATATTGGTCCCGTGCGAGGTGTTGGTGCCACTCAAGGGGACATTCGGGGGATATTTCAGGTGTTCTCACACTAATGCCATGTTCTGCCTAAGTCCTGATATTTTTTAATTATCATAGTATTCTCAAACCGGGAGTCCTATGATCACGCGGTCAGTTCGTACGAGTTACATTGGTCCGGTGCCAGGTGTTGGTGCCACTCACAAGACCATTCGAGGGTTGTTTCGGTTTCTCCCCCACTAACGCCAAGTTTTTAAGCCTAAGTTTAGAAATATTAAAATTATCATCATATTCACAAACCGATAGTTCCGTGATCATGCGGTCAGTTCGTACAATTTACACTGGTCCCGTGCGAGGTGTTGGTGCCACTTAAGGCGCCGTTGGGGGTTGCTTTGAGTTTTCACCCACTAACGACAAGTTTTTATGCCTAATTGTAGAAATATGGAAATTATTATCGTACTCTCTAACCTACAGTCCCGTGATCATGCATTCCGTTTGTATAAGTTCCATTGGTCCTGTGCGAGGTGTTGGTACCACTTACGGAGGGGGTAGGGGTTGTTTCTAGTTTTCACCCACTAACGAAAAGTTTTTAAGCCTAAGACTAGAAATATGAAAATTATTATCGTATTCTCAAATTGGGAGTCCCGTGGTCCCGCGGTCAATTCGTACGGGTTACATTGGTTCCGTGCTAGGTGTTGGTGCCACTCACTGGGCCGTTCGGGGGATGCTTCGAGTTTTCACCCACTAACGGCAAGTTTACTAGCCTAGGACTGGAAATATAAAAATAATCACAGTATTCTCAAACTAGGAGTCCCTGTGATCGCGTGATCAGTTCATATGAGTTACATTGGTCCTGTGCGAGGTGTTGGTGCCCCTCACGGGGCCGTTCAGGGGGTGTTCTGGGTTCTCCCCCACTAACACCAAGTTTTTAAGCCTAAGCCTAGAAATATGCATATTATATTTGTATTCTCAAACTGATAGTCCCGTTATCACGTGGTCAGTTCGTATGAGTAACATTGGTCCCGTGCGAGGTGTTGGTGCCACGCGCGGGGCCGTTCAGGGGCTGTTTGAGGTTTTCCCGCACTAATGACAAGATTTTAAGCCTAAGTCTAAAAATATTAAAATTATCATCGTACTCTCAAACCTGCAGTCCCGTGATCCAACGGTCAGTTTGTATGAGTTACATTGGTCCCTTGCCAGGTGTTGGTGCCACTCACGTGGCAAGTCGAGGGATGTTTCAATTTTTTTCCCACTAAAGGTAAGTTTTTTAGCCTAAGACCAGAAATGTGCAAATTATTGTCGTATTCTCAAATCGGGAGTCCCGTGATCGCATGGTCTATTCGTACGAGTTACATTGGTCCCGTGCGAGGTGTTGGTGCCACTCACGGGGCTATTCGGTGGCTGTTTTGAGTATCTTCCCACTAACGGTAAACTTTTAAGCGTAAGACTAGAAATATGGAAATAATCATCATATTCTCAAATTGGGAGTTCTGTGGTCGTGCGGTCCGTTCGTACGAGTTACATTGGTCCCGTGCGAGGTATTGGTGCCACGCACGGGGCCATTCGAGGTTTATTTCTGGTTTTCCCCCATTAATGCCATGTTTTTCCTAAGTCCTGATAATTATAAATTACCTTCGTATTCTTAAATCGGGAGTCTTGTGATCACGCGGTCAGTTTGTACGAGTTACATTGGTCCCTGCGTGATGTTGGTGCTAATTACAGGGTCGTTCGAGGGTTATTTTGGGTTTTCTCCCACTAATGCAAGGTTTTTAAGAAGAAGTCTAAAAATATGCAAATCATCATCGTCTTCTTAAACTGGCAGTCCCATGATCACGCACTCAGTTTGTAAGAGTTACATTGGTCTCGTGCGAGGTGTGGTGCCACTCATGGGGCTGTTCGAGGGCTATTTCAGGTTCTCCCCCACTAACGCCTAGTTTTTAAGCCTAAGTCAAGAAATATGCAAATTATGATCATATTCTTAAATTGGCAGTCCCGTGATCACACGGTTAGTTCATATGAGTTACATTGGTCCCGTGCGAGAGGTTGGTGCCATTCACGGGGCCGTTAGGGGGCTCTTTCGGGTTCTCCCCCACTAATGCCAAGTTTTTAAGCCTAAGTCTAGAAATATGAAAATTATCATCATGTTCTCAAACCGAAAGTTCTGTGATCATGTGGTCAGTTCGTACGAGTTACATTGGTCCCGTGAGAGGTGTTAGGGTCACTCACGGGGCTGTTCGGGGGCTGTTTTCGTTTTTCGCCCACTAATGGCAAGATTTTAAGCGTAAGTACAGAAATAAGTAAATCATCAACATATTCTCAAACCGATCGTCCCGTGATCACACGGTCAGTTCGTACGAGTTAAATTGGTCCTAGGCGAGGTGTCGGTGAAACTCACGGGGACGTTCAGGGGCTATTTTTGGTTTTCCCCCACTAACGCCAAGTTTTTAAGCATCAGTCTAGAAATATGAAAACTACCGTCGTATTATCAAACTGACAGTTTTGTGATGATGCGGTATGTTCATACGAGTTACATTGGTCATGTGCGAGGTATTGGTGCCACCCACGGGGGAGATCGGGGGTTGTTTCGAGTTTTCGCCCACTAACAACAAGTTTTTAAGTATACGACTAGAAATATGCAAATTATCTTCGTATTCTGAAACCGGAAGTCCTTTGATCGTTCAGTCAGTTCGTACAAGTTATATTGGTCCCGTGCGAGGTGTTGGTGCCACTCAGGGGGATGTTCGGGGGGTATTTCGGGTGTTCTCACACTAATTCCATGTTCTGCCTAAGTCCTGATATTTTTTAATTATCATAGTATTCTCAAACCGGGAGTCCTATGATCACACGGTCAGTTCGTACGAGTTACATTGGTCCGGTGCCAGGTGTTGGTGCCACTCACAGGACCGTTCGAGGACTCTTTCAGGTTCTCCCCCACTAACGCCATGTTTTTAAGCCTAAGTCTAGAAATATGAAAATTATCATCATATTCTCAAACCGACAATTCCGTGATCATGCGGTCAGTTCGTAAAATTTACATTGGTCCCGTGCGAGGTGTTGGTGCCACTTAACTCGCCGTTGGGGGATGCTTTGAGTTTCCACCCACTAACGGCAAGTTTTTATGCCTAATTGTAGAAATATGGAAATTATTATCGTACTCTCTAACTTGCAGTCCCGTGATCATGCATTCCGTTTGTATAAGTTCCATTGGTCTTGTGCGAGGTGTTGGTACCACTTACGGAGCTGGTCGCGGTTGTTTCTAGTTTTCACCCACTAACGAAAAGTTTTTAAGCCTAAGACTAAAAATATGAAAATTATTATCGTATTCTCAAATTGGGAGTCCCGTGGTCGCACGGTCAATTCATACGGGTTACATTGGTTCCGTGCTAGGTGTTGGTTCAACTCACTAGGCCGTTCGGGGAATGCTTCGAGTTTTCGCCCACTAACGGCAAGTTTACTTGCCTAGGACTGGAAATATAAAAATAATCACAGTATTCTCAAACTGGGGGTCCCTGTGATAACGCGATCAGTTCATACGAGTTACATTGGTCCTCTGCGAGGTGTTGGTGCCCCTCACGGGGCCGTTCACGGGGTGTTTTGGGTTCTCCCCCACTAACGCCATGTTTTTAAGCCTAAGTCTAGAAATATGCATATTATATTTGTATTCTCAAACTGGTAGTCCCGTTATCGCGTGGTCAGTTCGTATGAGTTACATTGGTCCCGTGCGAGGTGTTGGTGCCAGGCACGGGGCCATTCTGGGGCTGTTTGAGGTTTTCTCGCACTAATGACAAGATTTTAAGCCTAAGTCTCGAAATATTAAAATTATCATCGTACTCTCAAACCTGCAGTCCCGTGATCCCACGGTCAGTTCGTATGAGTTACATTGGTCCCTTGCGAGGTGTTGGTGCCACTCACGTGGCCATTAGAGGGCTGTTTCAAGTTTTCACCCACTAAAGGTAAGTTTTTTAGCCTAAGACCAGAAATGTGCAAATTCTTGTCGTATTCTCAAATCGGGAGTCCCGTGATCGCATGGTCTATTCGTACGAGTTACATTGGTCCCGTGCGAGGTGTTGGTGCCACTCACGGGGCCATTCGGTGGCTATTTCGGGTATCTGCCCACTAACGGTAAGCTTTTAAGCATAAGACTAGAAATATGGAAATTATCATCATATTCTCAAATCGGGAGTCCCGTGGTCGTGCGGTCAGTTCGTACGAGTTACATTGGTCTCGTACGAGGTATTGGTGCCACGCACGGGGCCATTCGAGGTTTGTTTCTGGTTTTCCCCCATTAACGCCATGTTTTTCCTAAGTCCTGATAATTATAAATTACCTTCGTATTCTTAAACCGGGAGTCCTGTGATCGCGCGGTCAGTTCGTACGAGTTACATTGGTCCCTGCGTGATGTTGGTGCTAATTATGGGGTCGTTCAAGGGTTATTTCGGGTTTTCTCCCACTAATGAAAGGTTTTTAAGAAGAAGTCTAGAAATATGCAAATTATCATCGTCTTCTTAAACTGGCAGTCCCATGATCACGCGCTCAGTTTGTAAGAGTTACATTGGTCTCGTGCGAGGTGTGGTGCCACTTATGGGGCCGTTCGAGGGCTGTTTCAGGTTCTCCCCCACTAACACCTAGTTTTTAAGCCTAAGTTAAGAAATATGCAAATTATCATCATATTCTTAAATTGGAAGTCCCGTGATCACACGGTTAGTTTGTATGAGTTACATTGGTCCCGTGCGAGGTGTTGGTGCCATTCACGGGGCCGTTAGGGAGCTCTTTCACGTTTTCCCCCACTAATGCCATGTTTTTAAGCCTAAGTCTAGAAATATGAAAATTATCATCGTGTTCTCAAACCGATAGTTCTGTGATCACGTGGTCAGTTCGTACGAGTTACATTGGTCCCATGCGAGGTGTTAGGGTCACTCACGGGGCTGTTCGGGGGTTGTTTCCATTTTTCGCCCACTAATGGCAAGATTTTAAGTGTAAGTACAGAAATAAGTAAATCATCAACATATTCTCAAACTGATCATCCCGTGATCACACGGTCAGTTCGTACGAGTTAAATTGGTCCTATGCGAGGTGTTGGTGCAACTCACGGGGACGTTCAGGGGCTATTTTTGGTTTTCCCCCACTAACGCCAAGTTTTTAAGCATAAGTCTAGAAATATGAAAACTATCATCATATTCTCACACTGACAGTTCTGTGATGATGCGGTCTGTTTATACGAGTTACATTGGTCATGTGCGAGGTGTTGGTGCCACTCACGGGGCCGATCGGGGGTTGTTTTGAGTTTTTACCCACTAACAACAAGTTTTTAAGCCTAAGACTATAAATATGCAAATTATCGTCATATTCTCAAATCGGGAGTCCCGTGATCATGCGACCAGTTTGTACGAGTTACATTGGTCCCGTGAGAGGTGTTGGTGCCACTCACAAGGCCGTTTGGGTGCTGTTTCGAGTTTTCCCCCACAAATGGCAGGTTTTGCCTAAGTCCTGATATTTTTAGATTATCACCGTATTCTCAAACTGGGAGTCCCTTGATCATGCGATCAGTTCATACGAGTTACATTGGTCCTATGCGATGTGTTGGTTCCACTCACGGGGCCATTCGGGGGCTATTTCGGGTTTTCCACCACTAACGCCATGTTTTTAAGTCTAAGTGTAGAAATATGCAAATTATCTTCGTAGTCTCAAACTGGTAGTCCCATTGCGATCAATTCATACGAGTTACATTGGTCCCGTGCGAGGTGTTGGTGCCACTCACGGAGCCGTTTCTAGGCTATGTCGGGTTTTCCCCCACTAATGCCATATTTTTCCCAAGTCCTGTTATTTATAAATTATCGTCATATTCTCAAACTGGGAGTCCCGTGATCAAACGGTCAATACGTACAAGTTACATTGGTCCTGTGTGAGGTGTTGGTGCCACTCACAGGGACGTTCGGGGGCTGTTTTGGGTTTTCCCCCACTAATGCCAAGTTTTTAAGCACATGTCTAGAAATATGAAAATTATCATCGCATTATCGAACTGACAGTTCCATGATGATGCGGTCAATTCGTAGGAGTTACATTGGTCCCGTGCGAGGTGTTGGTCCTACTCACGGGGCCAGTCGAGGGCTGTTTAAAGTTTTCTCCCACTTACGACAAGTTTTTAAGTCTAAGACTATAAATATGGAAATTATTATCGTATTCTCAAACCGGGAGTCTTGTGATTGCGCGATTAGTTCGTACGATTTACATTAGGCTCGTGCGAGGTGTTGGTGCCACTCACGCGGTCGTTTGGGGGCTATTTTGGGTATTCCCCCACTAATGCCACGTTTTTAAGCCTAAGTCTAGAAATATGCAAATTATCGACGTATTCTCAAATCGTTAGTCCCGTGATCGGGTAGTAATTTTGTACGGGTTAAATTGGTCCCGTACGAGGTGTTGGTGCCGCTCACGGGGTCGTTCGAGGGTTGTTTATGGTTTTCCCCACTAACGCCATGTTTTTCCTAAGTCATAATATTTTTAAATTAACGACGTATTCTCAAACCGAGAGTCCCGTGATCGCGCGGTCAGTTCGTACGAGTTACATCAGTCCCGTGCGTGGTGTTGGTGCCACTCACGTTGCCGTTTGGAGGTTATTTAAGGTTTTTCCCCCTAACACCAAGTTTTTAAGCTTAAGTCTACAAATATGAAAATTATTGATGTATTCTTAAATTGACAGTCCCATGATCATGCGGTCAGTTTGTACTAGTTAGGTGGGTCCCGTGTGAGGTGTTGGTGCCACTCACGAGGACATTCGAGGGCTATTTCTTGTTTTCTCCACTAACTCCATATTTGGCCTAAGTCCTGATATTTTTAAATTATCATCGTACTCTCAAACATGGATTCTTGTGATCGCGCGGTCAGTTCGTACGAGTTACATTAGTCCCGTGAGAGGTGTTGGTGCCACTCACGGGGCCATTCGGGGGTTGTTTCGAGTTCTCCCCTACTAATGCTAAGTTTTTAAGCCTAAGTCTATAAATATGATATTTATCATCGTATTCTAAAATAGACAGTCTCGTGATCGAGCAGTTAGTTCGTACGAGTTACATTGGTCCCGTGCAAGGTTTTGGGGCCACTTACGGGGCCGTTTGGGGGTTGTTTTAGGTTTTCCCCCACTAATGGCAAGATTTTAAGCCTAAGTCCATAAATAAGTAAATCATCATCATACTCTCACACCGGTAGTCCCGTGATCGCATGGTCAGTTCGTACAAGTAACATTTGTCCCGCCGAGGTGTTGGTGCCACTCACGGGGCCGTTCGGGGGTTGTATCGGGTATTCACCCACTAACGACAAGTTTTTAAGTCTAAGTGTTGAAATATACAAATTATCGTCGTACTCTCAAACCTGCAGTCCCGTGATCGCGCCGTTAGTTCGTACGAGTTATATTGGTCCCGTGCGAGGTGTTGGTGCCCGTCACAGAGCTGTTTGTGGGAATTTTTGGGTTTTCCCCCACTAACGCCATGTTTTTCCAAAGTCCTAATATTTTTAAATTATCGTCGTATTCTTAAACCTACAGTTCTGTGATCATGCGGCCAGTTTGTACGATTAACATTGGTCCTATGCGAGGTGTTGGTGCCACTCACGGGGCCGGTCAGGGGATGTTTTGAGTTTTTGCCCACTAATGGAAAGTTTTTAATTCTAAGACTATAAATATGCCAATTATCATCGTATTCTCAAATCGGGAGTCCCGTGATCGCGCGGTCAGTTCGTACGAGTTACATTAGTCCCGTGCGAGGTGTTGGTGCCACTCACGGGGCCGTTCGGGGGCTTTTTTCATGTTTTCCCCCACTAACGCCAAGTTTTTAAGCCTATGTCTAGAAATATGCCAATTATCGTCGTATTCTCATATCGGTAGTCCGTGCGAGGGGTTGGTGCCACTCACGGGGCCGTTCGGGGGCTGTTTCAAGTTTTCGCCCACTAACAAAAAGTTTTTAAGCCTATGTCTAGAAATATTCAAATTATCATCGTACTCTCAAACTGGCATTCCCGTGATCGTGTGGTCAGTTGATGCGAGTTACATTGATCCCATACGATGTGTTGGTGCCACTCACGGGGCCGTTCGGGGGCTATTTCGGGTTTTCACCCACTAACGGCAAGTTATTAAGCCTAAGTCTAGAAATATGCAAATTATTTTCGTATTCTCAAATCGGGAGTCCCGTGATCACGCGGTCAGTTTGTACGAGTTACATTGGTCCCATGAGAGGTGTTGGTGCCACTCACGGGGCCATTTGGTGGTTGTTTCGGGTTTTTGACCACTAACGAAAAGTTTTTAAGCCTAAGACTAGAAATATGCAAATTATCATCGTATTCTAAAATCGGGAGTACCGTGATCACGCAGTCAGTTTGTATGAGTTACATTGGTCCCGTATGAGGTATTGGTGCCACGCATGGGGCCATTCGAGGGTTGTTTCTGGTTTTCCCCCATTAATGCCATGTTTTGCCTGAGTCATGATATTTATAAATTACCTTCGTATTCTCAAACCAGGAGTCCCATGATCGTGCAATCAGTTCGTAAGAGTTATACATTGGTCCCGTGCGTGGTGTTGGGGCCACTCATAGGGCCGTTCGAGGGTTGTTTTCGATTTTCCCCCACTAACGCAAGGTTTTTAAACATAAGTCGAGAAATATGCAAATTATCGTCGTCTGCTCAAACTGGCAGTCCCGTGATCGCACGGTCAGATCGTACGATTTACATTGATCCCGTGTGAGGTGTTGGTGCCACTAACGGGAACATTCGAGGTCTATTACGGGACTCACGGGAACATTCGAGGGCTGTTACGGGTTTTCCCCCACTAATGCCATATTTTGCCAAAGTCCTAATATTTTTAAATTATCTTCATATTCTTAAACCTTGAATCCCTTGATCACGCGGTCTGTTTGTCTGAGTTACATTGGTCCTGTGCGAGGTGTTGGTGCCACTCACGGGGCCGTTCGGGGGTTATTTCGGGTTCTCCCCAACTAATGCCATGTTTTTAAGCCTAAATCTAGAAATATGAATATTATCATCGTATTCTCAAACTGACAGTTCCGTGATCACGCGGTCAGTTCGTAAGAGTTACATTGGTCCCCTGCGAGTTGGTGGTGCCACTTACGGGGTCGGTCGAGGGTTGTTTCGAGTTTGCAACCACTAACGGCATGTTTTTAAGCCTAAGACTAAAAATATGTCAATTATCTTCATATTATCTAACCGGGAGTCCCGTGATCGAGCGGTCAGTTCGTACAAGTTACATTAGTCCCTTGTGAGGTGTTAATGCCACTCACGGGGATGTTCGGGGGTTGTTTTGGGTTTTCCCTCACTAACGCCAAGTTTTAAATCCTAACTCAATAAATATAAAATTATCATCGTATTCTCAAATCAGAAGTCCCATGATCACGCGGTTAGTTTGTAAGAGTTGCATTGGTCCCGTGCGAGGTGTGGTGCCACTCATGGTGTCGTTCGAGGGCTGATCTTGGTTTTCCCCCACCAATGTCAAGTTTTTAAGCCAAAGTCTATAAATATGCAAATTATCGTCATATTCTAAAATTAGCAGTCCCGTGATCATGCGGTTAGTTCGTATGAGTTACATTGGTCCTGTGCGAGGTGTTGGCGCCATTCACGGGGCCGTTAGGGGGCTCTTTCGGGTTCTCCCCCACTAACGTCAAGTTGTTAAGCCTAAGTCTATAAAAATGAAAATTATCATCGTGTTATCAAACCAACAGTTCTGTGATCACGTGGTCAGTTTGTACGAGTTACATTGGTCCCGTGCGAGGTGTTGGGGCCACTCACGGGGACGTTCGGGAGCTGTTTCGAGTTTTCCCCACTAACGGCAATATTTTAAGCCTAAGTTCAGAAATAAGTAAATCATCGTGATATTCTCAAACTGGAAGTCCCGTGATCACACGGTCAGTTCGTACGAGTTGCATTGGTCATGTACGAGGTGTTGGTGCCACTCACAGGAACGTTCGGGGGATGTTTTGGGTTTTCCCCCACTAATGCCAAGTTTTTAAGCATAAGTTTAAAAATATGAAAATTATCATCGTATTCTCAAACTGATAGTTCCGTGATGATGCGATCAGTTCGTACGAGTTACATTGGTCCCGTGCGAGCTGTTGGTGCCACTCACGGGGCCGGTCGGGGGCTATTTCGAGTTTTCGCCCACTAACGGCATGTTTTTAAGCCTAAGACTATAAATATGCAAATTATCATCATATTCTCAAATCGGGAGTCCCGTGATCGCGTGGCCAGTTCGTATGAGTTACATTGGTCTCGTGAGAGGTGTTGGTTCCATTCACGAGGCCGTTCGGGGGTTGTTTCATGTTTTCCCCCACTAACAGCACCTTTTGCCTAAGTCCCGATATTTTTAAATTATCATCGTATTCTCAAACTGGGAGTCTCGAGATCAGGCGGTCAGTTCGTACAAGTTACATTGGTCCTATGCGAGGTTTGGTGCCACTCACGGGGTGATTCGGGGGCTATTTCGGGTTTTCCCCACTAACGCCATATTTTTAAGTCGAAGTGTAGAAATATTCAAATTATCGTCGTATTCTCAAACCGGCCGTCCCGTGATCGCGCGATCAATTCGTACGAGTTACATTGGTCCTGTACGAGGTGTTGGTGCCACTCACGGAGCCGTTCGTGGGCTATTTTGGGTTTTCCCCCACTAACGCCATGTTTTTCCTAAGTCCTAATATTTTTAAATTATCATCATATTCTCAAACCGGGAGTCTCGTGATCACGCGATTAGTTTGTACGAGTTACATTGGTCATATGCGAGGTGTTGGTGCCAATCACGGGGCCGTTCGGGGGCTGTTTTGGGTTTTCCCCACTAACGCCTAGTTTTTAAGGCTATGTCCAGAAATATGAAAATTATCGTCATATTCTTAAACCGACAGTTCTGTGATCATGCAGTCATTTCGTACGAGTAACATTGGTCTCGTGTGAGGTGTTAGTGCCACTCACAGGGCCGGTCGGGGGATGTTTTGAGTTTTTTCGCACTTACGACAAGTTTTTAAGTCTAAGACTATAAATATGCAAATTATTGTCGTATTCTCAAATAGAGTGTCCAGTGATTGCGCGATTAGTTTCTACGAATTACATTAGGCCCGTGCGAGGTGTTGGTGCCACTCGCGGGGCCGTTCGGGGGCTATTTTGGGTTTTCCCCCACTAATGCCAAGTTTTTAAGCCTAAGTATAGAAATATGCAAATTATTTCCGTATTCTCAAATCATTAGTCACGTGATCGGGCAGTAAGTTTGTACGAGTTACATTGGTCCCGTACGAGGTGTTGGTGCGACTCACGGGGTCGTTCGAAGGTTGTTTACGATTTTTCCCCACTAATGCCATGTTTTGCCTAGGCCCTGATATTTTTAAAGTATCGACATATTCTCAAACCGAGAGTCTCGTGATCACGCGGTCAGTTCGTAAGAGTTACATCGGTCCTGTGCGTGGTGTTGGTGTCCCTTACGGTGCCGTTTGGGGTCTATTTTGGTTTTCCCCCCAATAACACAAGGTTTTTAAGCCTAAGTCTAGAAATATGAAAATTATAGATGTATTTTTAAACCGATAGTCCCGTGATCATGCAATCAGTTTGTACCAGTTACATGGGTTCCGTGTGAGGTGTTGGTGCCACTCATAGGGACATTCAAAGGCTATTCTGGTTTTCTCCACTAACGCCATATTTTGCCTTAGTCCTGATATTTTTAAATTATCATCGTATTCTCAAACAGGGAGTATTGTGATCGCGCGGTCAGTTCGTACGAGTTACATTGGTCCTGTACGAGGTGTTGGTGCCACTCACGGGGCTGTTCGGGGGCTGTTTCTTGTTCTTCCCTACTGATGCCAACTTTTTAAGCCTAAGTCTAGAAATATAAAAATTATCATCGTATTCTAAAAATGACACTCCCATGATCGCGCGGTCAGTTCGTACGAGTTATATTGGTCCCGTGCGAGGTGTTGGGGCCACTCACGGGGCCGTTCAGAGGTTGTTTTGGGTTTTCCCCAACTAACGACAAGATTTTAAGCCTAAGTACAAAAATAAATAAATCATCATCATATTCTCAAACTGGGAGTCCTGTGATCGCACGGTCAGTTCCTACGAGTTACATTGGTCCTGTACGAGGATTTGATGCCACTCACGGGGACGTTCGGGGGCTGTTTTGGGTTTGGCCCCACTAATGCCAAGTTTTTAAGCATAAGTCTAAAAATATGAAAATTATCATCGTATTCTTTAACTAGCATTTCCGTGATGATGCAATAAGTTTTTACTAGTTACATTGGTCCCGTGCGAGGTGTTGGTGCCACTCACAGGGCGGGTCGGGGGTTGTTTCGAGTTTTCGCCCACTAACGGCATGTTTTTAAGCCTAAGAATAGAAATATCAAATTATCATCGTATTCTCAAATCGGGAGTCCCGTGATCGCGCGGCCAGTTTGTATGAGTTACATTGGTCCCATCAGAGGTGTTGGTGCCACTCACCAGGCCGTTCGGGAGTTGTTTCGGGTTTTCCCCCACTAACGGCACAATTTGCCTAAGTCCTGATATTTTGAAATTATCATCATATTCTCGAACTGGGAGTCCCGTGATCATGCGGTCAGTTTGTACGAGTTACATTGGTCCTATGCGAGGTGTTGGTACCACTCACGGGGCCATTCGGGGGCTATTTCGGGTTTTCCACCACTAACGCCATGTTTTTAAGTCTAAGTGTAGAAATATGCAAATTATCATCGTATTCTAAAACCGGCAGTCTCATGATCGCGCGGTCAATTCGTACGACTTACATTAGTCCCGTGCGAGGTGTTGGTGCCACTCACAGAGCCGTTCGTGGGATATTTCGGGGTTTCCCCCACTAACCCCATGTTTTTCCTTAGTCCTAATATTTTTAAATTATCATCGTATTCTAAAATTGGGAGTCTCGTGATCATGCGAACAGTTCGTACGAGTTACATTGGTACTGTGCGTGGTGTTGTTACCACTCATGGGGCCGTTCGGGGGCTGTTTTGGATTTTCCCCACTAACGCCTAGTTTTTAAGCCTAAGTCCAAAAATATGAAAATTATCATCGTATTCTTAAACCGACTGTTCCATTATCATGCGGTCAGTTCGTACGAGTAAAATTGGTCCCGTGCGAGGCGTTGGTGCCACTCACGGGGCCGGATGGGGGATGTTTAGAGTTTTTGCCCACTTACGACAAGTTTTTAAGTCTAAGACTATAAATATGCAAATTATTGTAGTATTCTCAAATCGGGAGTCCTGTGATTGAGCGATTAGTTCGTACGAGTTACATTATGCCTGTGCGAGGTGTTGGTACCACTCGCGGGGCCATTCGGGGGATGTTTTGGGTTTACCCCCACTAATGCCAAGTTTTCAAGCCTAAGTCTAGAAATATGCAAATTATCGCCATATTCTCAAAACGTTAGTCCCGTGATCGGGAAGTAAGTTTATACAAGTTACATTGGTCCCGTACGAGGTGTTAGTGCGACTCACGGGGTCGTTCGAGTGTTGTTTATGGTTTTCCCCCACTAATGCCTTGTTTTGCCTAAGTCCTAATATTTTTAAAGTATCGACGTATTCTCAAACCGAGAGTCTCGTGATCATGCGATCAGTTCGTACGAGTTACATCGGTCCCGTGCGTGGTGTTGGTGTCACTCACGGTGCCGTTTGGGGTCTATTTTGGTTTTTCCCCCAATAACACCAAGTTTTTAAGCCTAAGTCTAGAAATATGAAAATTATCGATGTATTCTTAAACTGATAGTCTTGTGATCGTGCGATCAGTTTGTACCAGTTACGTGGGTCCCGTGTGAGGTGTTGGTGCCACTCACGGGGACGTTCGAGGGCTATTCTGGTTTTCTCCACTAATGCCACGTTTTTCCTTAGTCCTGATATTTTTAAATTATCATCGTATTCTCGAACAGGGAGTCATGTGATCACGCGGTCAGTTCGTACGAGTTATATTTGTCCTGTGCGAGGTGTTGGTGCCACTCACGGGGCTGTTCGGGGGATGTTTCTAGTTCTCCCCTACTGATGCCAAGTTTTTAACCCTAAGTCTAGAAATACAAAAATTATCATTGTATTCTAAACATGACAGTCCCATGATCGCGCGGTCAGTTTGTACGAGTTACATTGGTCCCGTGCGAGGTGTTGGGGCCACTCACGGGGCCGTTCGGAGGCTGTTTCGGGTTTTCCCCAACTAACGGCAAGATTTTAAGCCTAAGTACAGAAATAAGTACATCATCATCATATTCTTAAACTGGGAGTCATGTGATCGCACGGTCAGTTCGTACGAGTTACATTGGTCATGTGCAAGGTGTTGGTGCCACTCACGGGGACGTTCGGGGACTGTTTTGGGTTTGCCCCCACTAATGTCAAGTTTTTAAGCATAAGTCTAAAAATATGAAAATTTTCATCGTATTCTCTAACTGGCAGTTCCGTGATGATGCAGCTAGTTTTTACGAGTTACATTGGTCCCGTGAGAGGTGTTGGTGCCACTCACGAGGCCGTTCGGGGTTTATTTCGAGTTTTCCCCCACTAACGGCACATTTTGCCTAAGTCCTGATATTTTTAAATTGTCATCGTATTATCAAACTGGGAGTCCTGTGATCACATTGTCAGTTCGTACGAGTTACATTGCTCCTGTGCGAGGTGTTGGTGCCACTCACGAGGACGTTCGGTGGATGTTTTGGGTTTCCCCCCACTAACGCCAAGTTTTTAAGCATATATCTAAAAATATGAAAATTATCATCGTATTCTCAAACTCACAGTTCCGTGATGATGCAGTCAGTTCGTACGAGTTACATTGGTCCCGTGCGAGGTGTTGTTCCCACTCTCGGGGTCGGTCAAGGGCTGTTTCGAGTTTTCGCCCACTAACGGCATGTTTTTAAGCCTAAGACTAGAAATATACAAATTATCATCATATTCTTAAATCGGGAGTCCCGTGATCGCGCGACCAGTTCGTACGAGTTACATTGGTCCCGTGAGAGGTGCTGGTGCCACTCACGGGGCCATTCGGGGTCTATTTCGGGTTTTCCACCACTAATGCCATATTTTTAAGTCTAAGTGTAGAAATATGCAAATTATCGTCGTATTCTCAAACCGATAGTCCTTTGATCGCGCGTTCAATTCATACGAGTTATATTGGTCTCGTGCGAGGTTGATGACACTCACGGAGCCGTTCGTGGGTTATTTAGGGTTTTCCCCCACTAACGCCATATTTTTCCTAAGTCCTAATATTTTTAAATTATCATCGTATTCTCAAACCGGGAGTCTCGTGATCACGCGATCAGTTTGTACGAGTTACATTGTTCCTGTGCGAGGTGTTGGTGCCACTCACGGGCCGTTCGAGGTTGTTTTGGGTTTTCCCCACTAACGCCTAGTTTTTAAGCATAAGTCCAGAAATATGAAAATTATCATCGTATTCTTAAACCGATAGTTTCATGATCATGCGATCAATTCTTACGAGTAACATTGGACCCGTGCAAGATGTTGGTGCCACTCATGGGGCCGGTCAGGGGATGTTTTGATTTTTTGCCCAGTTACGGCAAGTTTTTAAGTCCAAGACTATAAATATGCAAATTTTTGTCGTATTCTCAAACCGAGAGTCCTGTGATTGCGCGATTAGTTCGTGCGAGTTACATTAGGCCCATGCAAGGTGTTGGTGCCACTCGCGGGGCCGTTCGGGAGCTATTTTGGGTTTTCCTCCACTAATGCCATGTTTTTTAAGCCTAAGTCTAGAAATATGCAAATTATCGCCGTATTCTCAAATTATTAGTCCCGTGATCGGGCAGTAAGTTTGTACCAGTTACATTGGTCCCGTACGAGATGTTGGTGCGACTCACGGGGTCGTTCGAGGGTTATTTATGGTTTTCCCCAACTAACGCCCTGTTTTCCCTAAGTCCCCATATTTTTAAAGTATCGATGTATTCTCAAACCGATAGTCCCATGATCGCGCGGTCAGTTCGTACAAGTTACATCGGTCCCGTGCGTGGTGTTGGTGTCACTCACGGTGCCGTTCGGGGTCTATTTCTATATTTCCATCAATAATGCCAAGTTTTTAAGCCTCAGTCTAGAAATATGAAAATTATCGATGTATTCTTAAACCGATAGTCCCGTGATCGTGCGATTAGTTTGTACCAGTTACGTGGGTCCCGTGTGAGGTGTTGGTGCCACTCACGGGGGCGTTCGAGTGTTATTTCTTATTTTCTACACTAATGTCATGTTTTGCCTTAGTCCTGTTATTTTTAAATTATCGTCCTATTCTCAAACAGGGAGTCTTGTGATCGCGCGGTCAGTTAAGAGGAGATACATTGGTCCTGTGCGAGGTGTTGGTGCCACTCATGAGGCCGGTCGGGGGATGTTTCGAGTTTTTGCCCACTAACGGCATGTTTTTAAGCATAAGACTACAAATATGCAAATTATCACCATATTCTCAACTCGGGAGTCCCGTGATCGCGTGGCCAGTTCGTACGAGTTACATTGGTATTGTGAGAGGTGTTGATGCCACTCACGAGGTTGTTCGGGGATTGTTTCATGTTTTCCCCACTAACGGCACCTCTTGCCTAAGTCCTGGTATTTTTAAATTATCATCGTATTCTCAAACAGGGAATCCCGAGATCACGCGGTCAGTTCGTACGAGTTACGTTGGTTCTATGCGAGGTGTTGGTGCCACTCACGAGGTGATTCGGGGGCTATTTTGGGTTTTCCCCACTAACGCCATGTTTTTAAGTCGAAGTGTAGAAATATGAAAATTATCATCGTATTCTGAAACCGAAAGTCCCGTAATCGTACGGTCAATTCGTACGAGTTACATTGGTCCCGTACGAGGTGTTGGTGCCACTCACGGAGCCTTTCGTGGGCTATTTCGGGTTTTCCCCCACTAACGCCATGTTTTTCCAAAGTCCTAATATTTTTAAAATATTATCGTATTCTCAAATCAAGAGTCTCTTGATCACGCGATCAGTCCGTACGAGTTACATTGGTCATGTGCGAGGTGTTGGTGCCACTCACGGGGCCGTTCGGGGGATGTTTTGGGTTTTCTCCACTAACGCCTAGTTTTTAAGGCTATGTCCAGAAATATCAAAATTACCATTGTATTCTTAAATCGACAGTTCTTTGATCATGCAGTCAGTTCGTACGAGTAACATTGGTCCCGTGCGAGGTGTTGGTGCCACTCACAGGTCCGGTCGGTGGATCTTTTGAGTTTTTGCGCACTTACGACATGTTTTTAAGTCTAAGACTATAAATATGCAAATTATTGTCGTATTCTCAAATCGAGTGTCCTCTGATTGCGCGATTAGTTTCTACGAATTACATTAGGCCAGTGCGAGGTGTTGGTGCCACTCACGGGGCCGTTCGGGGGCTATTTTGGGTTTTCCCCACTAATGCCAAGTTTTTAAGCCTAAGTCTAGAAATATGCAACTTACTGCCGTATTCTCAAATCGTTAGTCCCGTGATCGGGCAGTAAGTTTGTACGAGTTACATTGGTCCCGTACGAGGTGTTGGTGTGACTCACGGGGTCATTCGAAGGTTGTTTACGGTTTTCCCCCACTAACGCCATGTTTTGCCTAAGTCCTGATATTTTTAAAGTATCGATGTATTCTTAAACTGACAGTCTCGTGATCGCACGGTCAGTTCATACGAGTTACATCGGTCCCGTGCATGGTGTTGGTGTCAATCACAATGCCGTTCGGGGTCTATTTCGGTTTCGCCCCCAATAACGCCAAGTTTTTAAGACTAAGTCTAGAAATATGAAAATTATCGATGTATTCTCAAATCGACAGTCCCGTGATCGTTCGGTCAGTTTTTACCAGCTACATGGGTCCCGTGTGAGGTGTTGGTGCCACTCACGGGGACGTTCGAGGGCTATTTCTGGTTTTCTCCACTAACGCCATGTTTTGCCTTAGTCCTGATATTTTTAAATTATCATTGTATTCTCAAACAGGGAGTCCTGTGATTGCGCGGTCAGTTCATACGAGTTACATTGGTCCTGTGCGAGGTGTTGGTGCCCCTCACGGGGCTGTTCGGGGGCTGTTTCGAGTTCTCCCCTACTAATACCAAGTTTTTATGCCTAAGTCTAGAAATATGAAAATTATCATCGTATTCTGAAAATGACAGTCCCATGATCGCGCGGTCAGTTCGTACGAGTTAGATTGGTCCCGTGCGAGGTGTTGGGGCCACTCACGGGGCAGTTCGGAGGCTATTTTGGGTTTTCCCCCACTAACGACAAGATTTTAAGCCTAAGTACTGAAATAAGTAAACCATCGTCATATTCTCAAACTGGGAGTCCCATGATCACACGGTCAGTTCGTACGAGTTACATTGGTCATGTGCGAGGTGTTGGTGCCACTCACGGGCCGTTCGGGGCTTGTTTTGGGTTTTCCCCACTAACGCCTAGTTTTTAAGCATAAATCCAGAAATATGAAAATTATCATCGTATTTTTAAACCGATAGTTTCGTGATTAGGCGGTCAATTCTTACGAGTAACATTGGTCCCGTGCAAGATGTTGGTGCCACTCATGGGGCCGGTCAGGGGATTTTTGATTTTTTGCCCAGTTACGGCAAGTTTTTAATTCCAAGACTATAAATATGCAAATTTTTGTCGCATTATCAAACCGGGAGCCCTGTGATTGCGCGATTAGTTCGTGCGAGTTACATTAGGCCCATGCGAGGTGTTGGTGCCACTCGCGGGGCTGTTCGGGAGCTATTTTGGGTTTTCCTCCACTAATGCCATGTTTTTTACGCCTAATTCAAGAAATATACAAATTATCGCCGTATTCTCAAATCGTTAGTACCGTGATCGGGCAGTAAGTTTGTACGAGTTACATTGGTCCCGTACGAGATGTTGGTGCGACTCACGGGGTAGTTCGAGGGTTATTTATGGTTTTCCCCCACTAAAGCCATGTTTTCCCTAAGTCCCCATATTTTTAAAGTATCGATGTATTCTCAAACCGATATTCCCGTGATCGCGCGATCAGTTCGTACAAGTTACATCGGTCCCGTGCGTGGTGTTGGTGTCACTCACGGTGCCGTTCGGGGTCTATTTCTATTTTTCCACCAATAATGCCAAATTTTTAAGCCTAAGTCTACAAATATAAAAATTATCGATGTATTCTTAAACCGACAGTCCCGTGATCGTGCGGTCAGTTTGTACCAGTTACGTGGGTCCCGTGTGAGGTGTTGGTGCCACTCACGGGGGCGTTCGAGGGTTATTTTTGGTTTTCTACACTAATGTCATGTTTTGCATTAGTGCTGTTATTTTTAAATTATCGTCGTATTCTCAAACAGGGAGTCTTGTGATCGTGCGGTCAGTTAGGAGGAGATACATTTGTCCTGTGCGAGGTGTTGGTGCCACTCATGAGGCCGGTCAGGGGTTGTTTCGAGTTTTTGCCCACTAACGGCATGTTTTTAAGCGTAAGACTACAAATATGCAAATTATCATCATATTCTCAAATCGGGAGTCCTGTGATCACGTGGCCAGTTCGTACGAGTTACATTGGTCCCGTGAGAGGTGTTGATGCCACTCACGAGGCCGTTCGGGGGTTGTTTCATGTTTTCCCCACTAACGACACCTTTTGCCTAAGTCCTGGTATTTTTAAATTATCATTGTATTCTCAAACAGGGAATCCCGAGATCACGCGGTCAGTTCGTACGAGTTACGTTGGTCCTATGCGAGGTGTTGGTGCCACTCACGAGGTGATTCGGGGGCTATTTCGGGTTTTCCCCACTAAGGCCATGTTTTTAAGTCGAAGTGTAAAAATATGAAAATTATCATCGTATTCTGAAACCGACAGTCCCGTGATCGTACGGTCAATTCTATGAGTTACATTGGTCCCGTACGAGGTGTTGGTGCCACTCACGGAGCCGTTCGTGGGCTATTTCGGGTTTTCCCCCACTAACGCCATGTTTTTCCAAAGTCCTAATATTTTTAAACTATTATCGTATTCTCAAACCGAGAGTCTCGTGATCACGCGAACAGTTCGTACGAGTTACATTGGTCATGTGCGAGGTGTTGGTTCCACTCACGGGGCCGTTCGAGGGATGTTTTGGGTTTTCCCAACTAACGCCTAGTTTTTAAGGCTATGTCCAGAAATATCAAAATTACCGTCGTATTCTTAAATCGACAGTTCTGTGATCATGCAGTCAGTTCGTACGAGTAACATTGGTCCCGTGCGAGGAGTTGGTGCCACTCACAGGGCCGGTCGGTGGATGTTTTGAGTTTTTGCGCACTTACGACAAGTTTTTAAGTCTAAGACTATAAATATGAAAATTATTGTCCTATTCTCAAATCGAGTGTCCTCTGATTGCGCGATTAGTTTCTACGAATTACATTAGGCCCGTGCGAGGTGTTGGTGCCACTCGCGGGGCCGTTCGGGGGCTGTTTTGGGTTTTCCCCACTAATGCCATGTTTTTAAGCCTAAGTCTAGAAATATGCAACTTACTGTCGTATTCTCAAATCGTTAGTCCCGTGATCGGGCAGTAAGTTTGTACGAGTTACATTGGTCCCGTACGAGGTGTTGGTGTGACTCACGGGGTCATTCGAAGGTTGTTTATGGTTTTCCCCCACTAACGCCATGTTTTGCCTAAGTCCTGATATTTTTAAAGTATCGATGTATTCTTAAACTGAGAGTCTCGTGATCGCACGGTCAGTTCATACGAGTTACATCGGTCCCGTGCATGGTGTTGGTGTCAATCACAGTGTCGTTCGGGGTCTATTTCGGTTTCGCCCCCAATAACGCCAAGTTTTTAAGACTAAGTCTAGAAATACGAAAATTATCGATGTATTCTCAAATCGACAGTCCCGTGATCGTTCGGTCAGTTTTTACCAGTTACATGGGTCCCGTGTGAGGTGTTGGTGCCACTCACGGGGACGTTCGAGGGCTATTTCTGGTTTTCTCCACTAACGCCATGTTTTGCCTTAGTCCTGATATTTTTAAATTATCATTGTATTCTCAAACAGGGAGTCCTGTGATTGCGCGGTCAGTTCATACGAGTTACATTGGCCCTGTATGAGGTGTTGGTGCCCCTCACGGGGCTGTTCGGGGGCTGTTTCGAGTTCTCCCCTACTAATGCCAAGTTTTTATTCCTAAGTCTAGAAATATGAAAATTATCATCGTATTCTGAAAATGACAGTCCCATGATTGCGCGGTCAGTTCGTACGAGTTAGATTGGTCCCGTGCGAGGTGTTGGGTCCACTCACGGGGCCGTTCGAAGGCTATTTTGGGTTTTCCCCCACTAACGACAAGATTTTAAGCCTAAGTACTGAAATAAGTAAACCATTGTCATATTATGAAACTGGGAGTCCCATGATCACACGGTCAGTTCGTACGAGTTACATTGGTCCTGTGCGAGGTGTTGGTGCCACTCACGGGCCGTTCGGGGGTTGTTTTGGGTTTTCCCCACTAACGCCATTTTTTAAGCATATGTCCAGAAATATGAAAATTATCATCGTATTCTTAAACCAATAGTTTCGTGATCATGCGATCAATTCTTACGAGTAACATTGGTCCCGTGCAAGATGTTGGTGCCACTCATGGGGCCGGTCAGGGGATGTTTTGATTTTTTGCCCAGTTACGGCAAGTTTTTAAGTCCAAGGCTATAAATATGCAAATTTTTGTCGTATTCTCAAACCGGGAGTCATGTGATTGCGTGATTAGTTCGTGCGAGTTACATTAGGCCCATGCGAGGTGTTGGTGCCACTCGCTGGGCCGTTCGGAAGCTATTTTGGGTTTTCCTCCACTAATGCCATGTTTTTTAAGCCTAAGTCTAGAAATATGCAAATTATCGTCGTATTCTCAAATCGTTAGTCCCGTGATCGGGCAGTAAGTTTGTACGAGTTACATTGGTCCCGTACGAGATGTTGGTGCGACTCACGGGGTCGTTCGAGGGTTATTTATGGTGTTCCCCCACTAACGCCATGTTTTCCCTAAGTCCCCATATTTTTAAAGTATCGATGTATTCTCAAACCGAGAGTCCCATGATCGCGCGGTCAGTTCGTACAAGTTACATCCGTCCCGTGCGTGGTGTTGGTGTCACTCACGGTGCCGTTCGGGGTCTATTTCTGTTTTTCCACCAATAATGCCAAGTTTTGAAGCCTAAGTCGAGAAATATGAAAATTATCGATGTATTCGAAAACCAACAGTCCCGTGATCGTGCGGTCAGTTTGTACCAGTTACGTGGGTCCCGTGTGAGGTATTGGTGCCACTCATGGGGGCGTTCGAGGGTTATTTCTGGTTTTCTACACTAATGTCATGTTTTGCCTTAGTCCTGTTATTTTTAAATTATCGTCGTATTCTTAAACAGGGAGTCCTGTGATCGCGCGGTCAGTTAGGAGGAGATACATTGGTCCTGTTCGAGCTGTTGGTGCCACTCATGAGGCCGGTCGGGGGCTGTTTTGAGTTTTCACCCACTAACGGCATGTTTTTAAGCGTAAGACTACAAATATGCAAATTATCATCATATTATCAACTCGGGAGTCCCGTGATCGCGTGGCCAGTTCGTACGAGTTACATTGGTCCCGTGAGAGGTGTTGAAGCCACTCACGAGGCCGTTCGGGGGTTGTTTCATGTTTTCCCACTAACGGCTCCTTTTGCCTAAGTCCTAGTATTTTTAAATTTTCATCGTATTCTCAAACACGGAGTCCCGAGATCACGCGGTCAGTTCGTACGAGTTACGTTGATCCTATGCGAGGTGTTGGTGCCACTCACGAGGTGATTCGGGGGCTATTTCGGGTTTTCCCCACTAACGCCATGTTTTTAAGTCGAATTGTAAAAATATGAAAATTATCATCGTATTCTGAAATCGACAGTCCCGTGATCGTACGGTCAATTCGTACGAGTTACATTGGTCCCGTACGAGGTGTTGGTGCCACTCACGGAGCCGTTCGTGCGCTATTTTGGGTTTTCCCCCACTAATGCCATGATTTTCCAAAGTCCTAATATTTTTAAATTATCATCGTATTCTCAAACCGAGAGTCTCGTGATCACGCGATCAGTTCGTACGAGTTACATTGGTCATGTGCGAGGTGTTGGTGCCACTCACGGGGCCATTCGGGGGATGTTTTGGGTTTTCCCCACTAACGCCTAGTTTTTTAAGGCTATGTCCAGAAATATCAAAATTACCGTCGTATTCTTAAATCGACAGTTATGTGATCATGCAGTCAGTTCGTACGAGTGTCATTGGTCCCGTGCGAGGTGTTGGTGCCACTCACAGGTCCGGTCGGTGGATGTTTTGAGTTTTTGCGCACTTACGACAAGTTTTTAAGTCTAAGACTATAAATATTCAAATTATTGTCGTATTCTCAAATCGAGTGTCCTGTGATTGCGCGATTAGTTTCTACGAATTACATTAGGCCAGTGCGAGGTGATGTTGCCACTCGTGGGGCCGTTCGGGGGTTGTTTTTAGTTTTCCCCACTAATGCCAAGTTTTTAAGCCTAAATCTAGAAATATGCAACTTACTGCCGTATTCTCAAATCGTTAGTCCCGTGATCGAGCAGTAAGTTTGTACGAGTTACATTGGTCCCGTACGAGGTGTTGGTGTGACTCACGGGGTCATTCGAAGGTTGTTTACGGTTTTCCCCCACTAACCCCATGTTTTGCCTAAGTCCTGATATTTTTAAAGTATCAATGTATTCTTAAAATGAGAGTCTCGTGGTCGCACGGTCAGTTCATACAAGTTACATCGGTCCCGTGCATGGTGTTGGTGTCAATCACAGTGCCGTTCGTGGTCTATTTCGGTTTTTCCACCAATAACGCCAAGTTTTTAAGCCTAAGTCTAGAAATATGAAAATTATCGATGTATTCTCAAATCGACAGTCCCGTGATCGTGTGGTCAGTTTTTACCAGTTACATGGGTCCCGTGTGAGGTGTTGGTGCCACTTACGGGCACGTTCGAGGGCTATTTCTGGTTTTCTCCACTAACGCCATGTTTTGCCTTAGTCCTGATATTTTTAAATTATCATTGTATTCTCAAACAGGGAGTCCTGTGATTGCGCGGTCAGTTCATACGAGTTACATTGGTCCTGTGCGAGGTGTTGGTGCCCCTCACGGGGCTGTTCGGGGGCTGTTTCGAGTTCTCCCCTACTAATGCCAAGTTTTTATGCCTAAGTCTAGAAATATGAAAATTATCATCGTATTCTGAAAATGACAGTCCCATGATCGCGCGGTCAGTTAGTACGAGTTACATTGGTCCCGTACGAGGTGTTGGGGCCACTCACGGGGCCGTTCGGAGGCTATTTTTGGTTTTCCCCCACTAACGATAAGATTTTAAGCCTAAGTACTAAAATAAGTAAACCATCGTCCTATTCTCAAACTGGGAGTCCCGTGATCACACGGTCAGTTCGTACGAGTTACATTGGTCCTGTGCGAGGTGTTGGTGCCACTCACGAGCCGTTCGGGGGTTGTTTTGGGTTTTCCCCAATAACGCCTAGTTTTTAAGCATAAGTCCAGAAATATGAAAATTATCATCGTATTATTAAACCGATAGTTTCGTGATCATGCGATCAATTCCTACGAGTAACATTGGTCCCGTGCAAGATGTTGGTGCCACTCATGGGGCCGGTCAGGGGATGTTTTTATTTTTTGTCCAGTTACGGCAAGTTCTTAAGTCCAAGACTATAAATATGCAAATTTTTGTCGTATTATCAAACCGGGAGCCCTGTGATTGCGCGATTAGTTCGTGCGAGTTACATTAGGCCCATGCAAGGTGTTGGTGCCACTCGCGGGGCCGTTCGGGAGCTATTTTGGGTTTTCCTCCACTAATGCCATGTTTTTTAAGCCTAAGTCTAGAAATATGCAAATTATTGTCGTATTTTCAAATCGTTAGTACCGTGATCGGGCAGTAAGTTTGTACCAGTTACATTGGTCCCGTACGAGATGTTGGTGCGACTCACGGGGTCGTTCGAGGGTTATTTATGGTTTTCCCCCTCTAACGCCCTGTTTTCCCTAAGTCCCCATATTTTTAAAGTATCGATGTATTCTCAAACCGAGAGTCCCGTGATCGCGCGGTCAGTTCGTATAAGTTACATCGGTCCCGTGCTTGGTGTTGGTGTCACTCACGGTGCCGTTCGGGGTCTATTTTCGTTTTCCACCAATAATGCCAAGTTTTGAAGCCTAAGTCTAGAAATATGAAAATTATCGATGTATTCTTAAACCGACAGTCCCGTGATCGTGCGGTCAGTTTGTACCAGTTACGTGGGTTCCGTGTGAGGTGTTTGTGCCACTCACGGGGGCGTTCGAGGGTTATTTCTGGTTTTCTATACTAATGTCATGTTTTGCCTTAGTCCTGGTATTATTAAATTATCGTCGTATTCTCAAACAGGGAGCCCTATGATCGCGCGGTCAGTTCGGAGGAGATACATTGGTCCTGTGCAAGGTGTTGGTTCCACTCATGAGGCCGGTCGGGGGCTGTTTCGAGTTTTCGCCCACTAACGGTTGGTTTTTAAGTGTAAGACTACAAATATGCAAATTATCATCATATTCTCAAATCGGGAGTCCCGTGATCGCGTGGCCAGTTCGTACGAGTTACATTGGTCCCGTGAGAGGTGTTGATGCCACTCACGAGGCCGTTCGGGGATTGTTTCATGTTTTCCCCACTACTGGCACCTTTTGCCTAAGTCCTGGTATTTTTAAATTATCATCGTATTCTCAAACAGGGAGTCCCGAGATCACGCGGTCAGTTCGTACGAGTTACGTTGGTCCTATGCGAGGTGTTGGTGCCACTCACGAGGTGATTCGGGGGCTATTTCGGGTTTTCCCCATTAACGCCATGTTTTTAAGTCGAAGTGTAGAAGTATGAAAATTATCATCGTATTTTGAAACCGACAGTCCCGTGATCGTACGAGTAACATTGGTCCCGTACGAGGTGTTGGTGCCACTCACGGAGCCTTTCGTGGGCTATTTCGGGTTTTCCCCCACTAACGCCAGGTTTTTCCAAAGTCCTAATATTTTTAAATTATCATTGTATTCTCAAACCGAGAGTCTCGTGATCATGCGATCAGTTCGTACGAGTTACATTGGTCATGTGCGAGGTATTGGTGCCACTCACGGGGCCGTTCGGGGGATGTTTTGGGTTTTCCCCACTAACGCCTAGTTTTTAAGGCTATGTCCAGAAATATCAAAATTACCGTCGTATTCTTAAATCGACAGTTCTGTGATCATGCACTCAGTTCGTACGAGTAACATTGGTCCCGTGCGAGGTTTGGTGCCACTCACAGGGCCGGTCGGTGGATGTTTTGAGTTTTTGCGCACTTACGACAAGTTTTTAAGTCTAAGACTATAAATATGCAAATTATTGTCGTATTCTCAAACCGGGAGTCCTTTGATTGCGCAATTAGTTTGTACGAGTTACATTAGGCCCGTGCGAGGTGTTGGTACCACTCGCAGGGCCGTTCGGGGGCTGTTTTGGGTTTACCCCCACTAATGCCATGTTTTTAAGCCTAAGTCTAGAAATATGCAAATTATCGCCTTATTCTCAAACCGTTAGTCCCGTGATCGGGCAGTAAGTTTATATGAGTTAAATTGGTCCCGTACGAGGTGTTAGTGGGACTCACGGGGTCGTTCGAGTTTTGTTTATGGTTTTCCCCCACTAATGCCATGTTTTGCCTAAGTCCTGATATTTTTAAAGTGTCGACGTATTCTCAAACCGAAAGTCTCGTGATCACGCGATCAGTTCGTAGGAGTTACATCGGTCCCGTGCATGGTGTTGGTGTCACTCATGGTGCCATTCGGGGTCTAGTTTGGTTTTTCCCCCAATAACACCATGTTTTTAAGCCTAAGTCTAGAAATATGAAAATTATCGATGTATTCTTAAACCGAAAGTCTCATGATCGTGCGATCAGTTTGTACCAGTTACGTGGGTCCCGTGTGAGGTGTTAGTGCCACTCACGGGGACGTTCGAGGGCTATTCTGGTTTTCTCCACTAACGCTATGTTTTGCCTTAGTCTTGATATTTTTAAATTATCATAGTATTCTCAATCAGGGAGTCCTGTGATCACGCGGTCAGTTCGTACGAGTTACATTAGTCCTGTGTGAGGTGTTGGTGCCACTCACGGGGCTGTTCGGGGGTTGTTTCTAGTTCTCTCCTACTAATTCCATGTTTTTGATCCTAAGTCTAGAAATATGAAAATTATCATCGTATTCTAAAAATGACAGTCCCATGATCGCGCGGTCAGTTCGTACGAGTTACATTGGTCCCGTACGATGTGTTGGGGCCACTCACGGGGCCGTTCGGAGGCTGTTTTGGGTTTTCCCCAACTAACGGCAAGATTTTAAGCCTGAGTACAGAAATAAGTAAATCATCATCATATTCTCATACTGGCAGTCCTATGATCGCACGGTATGTTCGTACGAGTTACATTAGTCCTATGCGAGGTGTTGGTGCCACTCACGGGGACGTTCGGGGGCTGTTTTGGGTTTGCGCCCACTAATTCCAAGTTTTTAAGCATAAGTCTAAAAAATATGAAAATTATCTTGTATTCTCTAACTGGCAGTTCCTTGATAATGCAGTCAGTTTGTACGAGTTACATTGGTCCCGCGCGAGGTGTTGGTGCCCCTCACAAGGCTGGTCGGGGGCTGTTTCGAGTTTTCGCCCACTAACGGCATGTTTTTAAGCCTAAGAATAAAAATATACACATTATCATCGTATTCTCAAATTAGGAGTCCCGTGATCGCGCGGCCAGTTTGTACGAGTTACATTGGTCCCGTGAGAGGTGTAGGTGCCACGCGCGAGGCCGTTCGGGGTTTGTTTTGGGTTTTCTCCCACTAACGGCACATTTTTCCTAAGTCCTGATATTTTTAAATTATCATTGTATTCTCAAACTGGGAGTCCCGTGATCACACAGTCAGTTCGTACGAGCTACATTGGACCTGTGCGAGGTGTTGGTGCCACTCACGAGGACGTTCGGGGGATGTTTTTGGTTTTCCCCCACTAACTCCATGTTTTTAAGAATAAGTCTAAAAATATGAAAATTATCATCGTATTCTCAAACTCACAGTTCCTTGATGATGCGGTCAGTTCGTACGAGTTACATTAGTCTCGTGCGAGGTGTTGGTGCCACTCACCGGGCCGTTCGGGGGCTATTTCGGGTTTTCACCCACTAACGGCATGTTTTTAAGCCTAAGTCTAGAAATATGCAAATTATCATCGTATTCTCAAATCAGGAGTCCCGTGATCGCGCGACCAGTTCGAACAAGTCATATTGGTCCAGTGCGAGGTGTTGGTGACACTCACGGGGCCGGTCGGGGGCTATTTCGAGTTTTCGCCCACTAACATTACGTTTTTAAGTGTAAGACTATAAATATACAAATTATCATCGTATTCTCAAACTGGGAGTCCCGTGATCGTGCGGTAAGTTCGTATGAGTTACATTAGTCCCGTGCGAGGTGTTGGTGCCACTCACAGGGCCGTTCGGGGGCTATTTCGAGTTCCCCCCCCCCCCTAACGCCATTTTTTTAAGCCTAAGTACAGAAATATTCAAATTATCATCGTACTCTCAAACTATCATTCCCATGATCACGTGGTTAGTTCCTACGAGTTACACTGGTCCCATTCGAGGTGTTGGTGCCACTCACGGGGCCATTCGGGGGCTATTTCGTGTTTTTTCCCACTAACGGCAAGTTTTTAAGCCTAAGTTCCAAAATATATAAATTATTGTCGTATTCTCAAACTGGGAGTCCCGTGATCACGAGTTCAGTTTGTCCGAGTTACATTGGTCCTGTGCATGGTGTTGGTTCAACTCACAGGACCGTTCGGGGACTATTTTGAGTTTTCCCTCACTAATGCCAAGTGTTTAAGCCTAAGTTCAGAATTTGAAAATTATCATCGTATTCTTAAATTGACAGTTCCATGACCATGCGGTAAGTTCATACGAGTTACATTGGTCCCGTCCGAGGTGCTGGTGCCACTCACGGGTTCGGTCGGGGGCTGTTTCGAGTTTTTTCCCACTTAAGATAAGTTTTTACGTCTAAGACTATAAATATGCAAATTATCGTCGTATTCTCAAATCAGGAATTCCGTGATCGTGTGGTCAGTTGGTACAAGTTACATTAGTCCCGTGCGAGGTGTTGGTGCCACTCACAGGGCCGTTCGGGGACTGTTTCTGGTTTTCCCTACTAACGCCAAGTTTTTAAGCCTAATTCGAGAAATATGCAAATTGTCATCGTATTCTCAAACCGATAGTCCCATAATAGAGCGGTAAGTTTGGACGAGTTACATTGGTCCCGTACGAGGTGTTGGTGCCACTCACGGGGTCGTTCGAGGGTTGTTTATGGTTTTCCCCAGTAACGCCATGTTTTGCCTAAGTCCTGATATTTTTAAATTATCGTCGTATTCTCAAACTAGGAGTCCCATGATTGCGCGATCAGTTCGTACGAGTTATATTGGTCCCGTGCGTGGCGTTGGTGCCACTCATTGGGCCGTTCGAGGGTTGTTTCGGGTTTTCCCCCACTAACACCAAGTTTTAAAGCCTAAGTCTAAAAATATGCAAATTATTATCGTATTCTCAAACCTGGAGTCCCGTGATCGCACGGTGAGTTTGCACCAGTTACATGGGTCCCGTGTGAGGTGTTGGTGCCACTCACGGGGACGTTCGAGGACTATTTCTGGTTTTGCCCCCACTAACGCCAAGTTTTTAAGCCAAAGTCTAGAAATATGAAAATTATCATCGTGCTCTCAAACCTGCATACCCATGATCGCGCGGCCAGTTCGTACGAGTTATATTGGTCCCCTGCGAGGTGTTGGTGCTAGTCATGGGGCCGTTCGGGGGTTGTATCAGATTTTCGCCCACTAACGGTAAGTTTTTAAGCCTAAGTGTTGAAATATATAAATTATCGTCGTACTCTTAAAGATGCATACCCATGATCGCGCGGTCAGTTCGTACGAGTTATATTGCTCCCCTGTGGGGTGTTAGTGCCAATCATGGAGCTGTTCGTGGGCTATTTCGGGTTTTCCCCCATTTACGCCATGTTTTTCCTAAGTCCTAATATTTTTAAATTATCATCGTATTCTCAAACCGAGAGTCTCGTGATCACGTGATCAGTTCGTACGAGTTACATTCGTCCTGTGCGAGGTGTTGGTGCCACTCACGGGGCCGTTCGGGGGCTGTTTTGGGTTTTCCCCACTAACGCCTAGTTTTTAAGCATAAGTCCAGAAATATGAAAATTATCATCATATTCTTAAACCGAAAGTTTTGTGATCATGCGGTAAGTTCGAACGTGTAACATTGGTCCCGTGCGAGGTGTTGGTTGCACTCACGGGGTCGGTCGGGGGTTGTTTTGAGTTTTTTCCCACTTACGACAAGTTTTTAAGTCTAAGACTATAAATATGAGAATTATTGTCATATTCTTAAATCAGGTGTCCCATGATCGCGCGGTCAGTTCGTACGAGTTACATTAGTCCCGTGCGAGGTATTGGTGCCACTCACGGGGCCGTTCGGGAGCTTTTTTATGTTTTCCATCACTACCGCCAAGTTTTTAAGCCTAAGTCTAGAAATATGCCAATTATCACTGTATTCTCAAATCGGTAGTCCCGTGATTGCGCATTAAGTTTGTACGAGTTATATTGGTCCTGTACGAGGTGTTGGTGCCACTTACTGGGCCATTTGAGGGTTGTTTCTGGTTTTCCCCCAATAACACCATATTTTGCCAAAGTCCTGATATTTATAAATTATCGTCGTATTCCCAAACGGGGAGTCCCGTGATCGAGCAGTCAGTTCTTACGAGTTACATTGGTCCCGTACGTGGTGTTGGTGCCTCTCATGGGGCCATTCGGGGGCTATTACGGGTTTTCCCCCCTAACGCCAAGGTTTTAAACCTAAGTATTGAAATATGGAAATTATCATCGTATTCTCAAATCGACAGTCCCGTGATCACGCGGTCAGTTTATACCAGTTACATGGGTCCCGTGTGAGGTGTTGGTTCCACTCACGGGGATGTGCGAGGGTTGTTTCTTATTTACCCCCACTAACGCCATGTCTTTCTTAAGTCCTGATATTTTTAAATTATCATCGTATTCCCAAACTAAGAGTCCTGGGATCGCGCGGTTGGTTTGTACGAGTTTCATTGGTCCTGTGCGAGGTGTTGGTGCCACTCAAAGGACCGTTTGGGGGTTGTTTCGGGTTCTCCCCCACTAACGCCATGTTTTTAAGCCTAAGTATAGAATATGAAAATTATCATTGTATTCTAAAATCGATAGTTCTGTGATCATGCGGTCAGTTCGTACGAGTTACATTGTTCCCATGCGAGGTGTTGTGGCCACTCACGGGGCCGTTTTGGGGTTATTTCACGTTTTCCCCCACTAACGGCAAGATTTTAAGCCTAAGTCCTGATATTCCTAAATTGTTCTCATATTCTCAAACTGTGAGTCCCGTGATCGCGCGATCAGTTCATACAAGTTACATTAGTCCCGTACGAGGTGTTGGTGCCACTCACGGGGCCGTTCGGGGGCTGTTTCGGGTTTTCGCCCACTAACGAACAGTTTTTAAGCCTAAGTCTAGAAATATTCAAATTATCCTCGTACTCTCAAACTGGCATTCCCGTGATCACGCGGTCAGTTGGTGCGAGTTACATTGGTCCCATACGAGGTGTTGGTGCCACTCACGGGGCCGTTCGGGGGGCTATTTTGGGTTTTCACCCATTAACGGCTAGTTATTAAGCCTAAGTCTAGAAATATGCAAATTATTGTCGTATTCTCAAATCGAGGGTCCCGTGATCGTGCGGTATGTTCATACGAGTTACATTGGTCCCGTGCGAGGTGTTGGTGCCACTCACGGGGCCGTTCAGGGCCTGTTTTATGTTTTCCCCCACTAACGTCATGTTTTGCCTAAGTCTTGATATTTTTAAATTATCATTGTATTCTCAAACCAGGAGTCCCGTGATCACGCGTTCAGTTCGTAAGAGTTACATTGGTCATGTGCGAGGTGTTGCCGCCACCCACGGGGCAGTTCGGGGGATGTTTTGAGTTTTCACCCACTTATGGAAAGTTTACACGTCTAAGACTATAAATATGCAAATTATCGTCATATTCTCAAACCGAGAGTCCCATGATCGCGCGGTCAGTTGGTACAAGTTATATTAGTCCCGTACGAGGTGTTGGTTCCACTCACGGGGCCGTTCGGGGGTTGTTTCGTGTTTTCCCCCACTAACGCCAAGTTTTTATGTCTAAGTCTAGAAATATGAAAATTATCATCATATTCTGAAATAAGAAATACCGTGATCGCGTGGTCAGTTCATATGAGTTACCTGTGTGTCGTGGGAGGTGTGGGGGGCACTCACGGGGTCGTTCAAGGGTCATTTCAGGTTTCCCCCCACTAACTCCATGTTTTGGTTAAGTCCTGATATTTTTAAATTATCATTGTATTCTTAAACCGGGAGGCCCATGATCACGCAGTCAGTTCGTACGAGTTACATTGGTCCAGTGCGAGGTGTTGGTGCCACGCACGAGGCCGATCAGGGGCTGCTTCGAGTTTTTCCCCACTAACATTAAGTTTTTAAGTGTATGACTGTAAATATGCAAATTATCATCATATTCTCAAACTGGGAGTCCCGTGATCGTGCAGTAAGTTTGTATGAGTTACATTAGTCCCGTGCGAGGTGTTGGTGCCACTCACGAGGCCGTTCGGGTTCTATTTCGGGTTTTCCCCCACTAACGCCATGTTTTTAAGCCTAATTCCAGAAATATTCAAATTATCATCGTAGTCTCAAACTAGCATTCCCATGATCATGTGGTTAGTTCCTACGAGTTACACTGGTCCCGTACGAGGTGTTGGTGCCACTCATGGGGCCGTTCGAGGGCTATTTCATTTTTTTCCCACTAACGCCAAGTTTTTAAGAATAAGTTCCAAAATATGTAAATTATTGTTGTATTCTCAAACCGGGAGTGCCGTGATCACGAATTCAGTTTCTCTGAGTTACATTGGTCCTGTGCAAGGTGTTGGTGCCACTCACAGGGTCGTTCGGGGGGTATTTCGGGTTTTCCTCACTAACGCCATGTTTTAAAGCCTTAGTCTAAAAATATGCAAATTATCATCGTATTCTCAAATCGGAGTCCCGTGATCGCACGGTGAGTTTGCACCAGTTACATGGGTCCCGTTTGAGGTGTTGGTGCCACTCACGGGGACGTTTGAGGATTGTTTCTGGTTTTGCCCCACTAACGCCAAGTTTTTAAGCCAAAGTCTAGAAGTATGAAAATTATCATCGTATTCTCAAACCGACAATCCCGGGATCGCGCGGTCAGTTCGTTTGACTTACATTCGTCCCGTGCAAGGTGTTGGTGCCACACACGGGGCCGGTCGGTGGCTGTTTCGAGTTTTCGACCACTAACCGCATGTTTTTAAGCCAAAGAGTAGAAATACGCAAATTATCATCGTATTCTCAAATTAGGAGTCTCGTGATTGCGCAATCAACTCGTACGAGTTACATTGGTCCCATGCGAGGTATTAGTGCCACTCACGGGGCCGTTAGGGGGCTATTTCGGGTTTTCCCCCAGTAACGCCAAGTTTTTAAGCCTAAGTCTAAAAATATGTAAATTATCATCGTATTCTCAAATCGGTAGTCCCGTGATCGTGCAGTAAGTTTGTACGAGTTACATTGGTCCCGTACGAGGTGTTGGTGCCACTTACGGGGACGTTCGAGGGATATTTCTGGTTTTCCCCCACTAACGCCATGTATTCCCTAAGACCTAATATTTTTAAATTATCATCATATTCTCAAATTGGGAGTCCCATGATCGCGTGGTCAGTTCGTACGAGTTACTTTGGTCCCGTGAGTGGTGTTGGTGCCACTCACGGGGCCGTTCGGGGGACGTTTTGGGTTTTTCCCCACTAACGCCATGTTTTTAAACTTATGTCTAGAAATATGAAAATTATCGTCGTATTCTCAAACCGGTAGTCCCGTGATCACGCGGTCAGTTTGTACCAGTTACGTGGGCCCTGTGTGAGGTGTTAGTGCCACTCACGGGGATGTTCGAGGGTTGTTTCTAGGTTGCCACCGCTAACGCCATTTTTGCCTAAGTCCTGATATTTTTAAATTATTGTCGTATTCTCAAATCGGGAGTCATGTAATCGTGCAGTCAGTTCATACGAGTTATATTGTTCATGTGTGAGGTGTTGGTTCCACTCACGGTGTCACACCCCAAACCCAATATCCACACTAATCATTTCTAATTTTAACAATTACATCATTATCTTGAGCCCATTGGAAATAAAATTCATTTATCAATATTTTCCTACATAATGTGAACAGTGAACATAATATTATTCTTATTCCATATCGAAATCAATATCGGAGTCGTAATTAAGCAGGCATACAATAATGTGATTAACTATGATCAACTCAATCCATGCTAACTTAATATATACAATATGTGAGTGTATTAAAACCTCAGTGTGACAATGACAAAACCCCCATGTCTAATCCCCAGCTCTTTCTAACGGTGCAACTCTCAAATTCTGATCATATGACATCCTAGCTGGCAGCGTACAACCCTGCGAAAGTTAAAATATAAACCGTAAGCATTTGGCTTAGTGAGGTACGCCTTCCCTAAAATGAAATAACAGTTCTATATCAAATTTGTGGATATTAATCCAACCAATCCTGCCATACAATGAATTAACAGTTGTATAAATCAAATCTGTGGATATTAAGTCCAACAAATCTTGCCATATAATTAATTAATAGTTATATATCAAATTTGTGGATATTAAATCCAATCAATCCTGCCATATAATGAATTAACAGTCATATATCAAATTTGTGGATATTAAATCCAATCAATCCGCCATATAATGAATTAACAGTTATATATCAAATCTGTGGATATTAAATCAAATCAATCCTACCATATCATGAATTAACAGTTATATATCAAATATGTGGATATCAAATCCAATCAATCCTGCCATATAATGAATTAACAGTTATATATCAAAATTGTGGATATTAAATCCAATCAATCCTGACCGTTGGCAATAACAAATCCAAGACCATAACGGCCAAATAATTCTACCCATTTCCAAATATAATTCTGCCCATTGGCAATAATAATTCTGCCCATTGGCAATAAGAAGTTTGCCCATTGGCAATAGTAATTCTGCCCGTTGGCAATAATAAGTCTGTCCATTGGCAATAACAAATGCTGGAACATAAGTTCCAACAAATCATTGGATCTTTGTCCAATTTCAATTCTGGATCATAAGACTCAAACAAATCTTGGATATTTTAATATCCAAACAAATCCTGAATACCAAAGTATTCAAACCAATAATGGATCATGAGACCCAAACAAATCCTGGATATTTTAATATCCAAACAATTCCTGAATACCAAAGTATTCAAATCAATCCTGGATCATGAGACCCAAAAAATCCTGGATATTTTAATATCTAAACAAATCCTGAATACCGAAGTATTCAAATGAATTCGCTCTTAGAGCTATATTCATATTTATATATGAAATGAATCATAAGTACACTCGCCTTGGTAATTTAATAGGCTTTCCTTTTCCTATGTTCTACACGTGTTCAAATAGTTCTTATTCCCTTCCTATCATTCTTACAATATTATTATCATCATAAGAATATCAACAATCCGAGGAATATCTCAAACATAACTCAATTCATAAGCATCATATGATTCCATTCAAATCATTTTTCATAAGTGAAGTTCCATCCAAATTCATGTTAATATATTTTACATATTCAATCATAGACCAAACATACATTCATTTCTTATTGGTAATTCAATCCTTATCATATTAGGATTCCAATACAAAAGACGGTACAAAATTTCAAGTCTCCTAGAGCAAGATAGGCCCATTTCTTTACCACATAGCAAATATGCCCTATAGGCTCTTTTATCGTTCCTTCAAATTCCAGGAATTTTCATAATTTTTCTACATCATAAATTTCTATGATATTTCACCCATCATTAGTAAACATATTTAGCAATATAAAATTAAATTTTCATAATTTTTAATGTTCGTTTGCTATGTCAAGTACAACATCGAACAGATGGCGGACGTACTTTCACCCTTAGGGCAGATTTCAAACCCGAATTTCAAATTCTCACCAAGGACTCATTTATTGGTATTTTCACATGATTTTTAGATATTTCATACATATATGAGTCCAGGTTAATCCCAAACTAGAATAAATCAATTCCAGTATGTATACCAAAATATATGGAAGTTTGAATAAACAAAGTTATTAAACAAAGCAATTTTAGGGTTTTGTACATCAACTTAACTTAAACTTGCATATATCTATACATATGCACCCAAGAATGAAAGGTCAGTAAAAAATCAAGAATTTATATCATACAAATCATAAATTAAAGAAAAATAACAAGATTCAGGGTTGGAATTGCCTTAGGGGCTTTTACGTAATTTTCTATAAAAAAAAATTTGAATGTTTCTCATCACTTTCTTCGTCCTAACCCTCACAATTTTTTTTCCTCAACTTAAAACTCTCCCAAACTGAGTTTTCTGAATAAAGGAGGATATCTCAAGGGTTTAAGTCAGCCAAAACAACCTCCACCTCCAACCAATCAATTTATAACATGTGGCATCATATAAAAGAAAATATCATTTAAGGTTAAATTACTACTTTACCCCCTGTTCGTAAAAAGACAATATCTTCCCACTCGAATGTCCGTTCGATGAATCGTTTGTTTTGTTACAACCCTAACTAATATATCTAAAAATATATAGTTTATACCTCAATTCAATTGTTATGTCATAAAGGTCAAAACTAGGCTTAAACATGAACATTCCTACCGAAAACTTCAAAATTTTGTATTTGTAACTAATTCAATATTTCATTAGTTATGAAGGTAGGGTTAGACTAAACATAATGACTTAACATTATATATACTATTAACATATTACCCATATCAAATAATCCAAGCATGATTTAAACATAATTTATCGTAATTATATTAGGGTTGTCACAAATCTCCCCCTATTAGGAAATCCCATCCCTGAAATTGACATGCCTTGGTTGTCTGAATCAAACAAATACGGATAAAGTATCTTCATGCTATCATTACTCTCCCATGTAGCCTCTTCCATGGAATTCCTTCTCCACACAACTTTCACAAGTGGGATCACTTTTGATCTCAATATTTTTTCCTTCCTATCCACGATAACAAGTTGTTCTTCCACAGAACTCAAGTCTTCCTTCAACTCAATAGGTTGTTCCACTAACACATGTGAAGGATCCTCTACATACTTTCTTAACATAGAAACGTGGAAAACATCATGTACTCGAGTTAACTCTAGTGGTAACATTAACTTGTAGGCAACCATACCGACTTTCTCAAGAATTTCATAAGGTCCAATGTAGCATGGACTTAATTTACCTTTCTTTCCAAATCTCATAACTCCTTTCCATGGAGATATTTGAAGAAACACATAATTCCCTTTCTGTAATTCCAAATCTTTTGGTTATTTATCCCCATAACTTTTCCGTCTTCTTTGAGCCGTTCTCATTCTATCTTGAATAGTCCTCACTTTTTCAGTGGTGATTTCAATCAACTCTGGACCCTCTATCTTCCTTTCACCAACTTCACCCCAACATACGGGTGTACAACACCGCCTACCATACAACGCTTCATATGGTGCCATACTAATAGTATATTGAAAACTATTGTTATATGAAAATTCTATCAAAGACAAATATTCATCCCAAATTCCTTTAAAATCAAGCACACAATCTCTAAGCATATCCTCCAAAATTTGTATTGTCCTTTCAGACTGCCCATATGTCCGAGGATGGAAAGGCGTACTAAACTTTAAGTTAGTATCCATAGCATACTACAAGTTATCCCTAAATCTGGATGTAAAATTAGGGTCCTTATCTGAAGACATAGATACCGTAGCTCCATGCAATCGAATAATCTCATCAACATACAATCTAGCATACCAATCAACTGTATACGTAGTCTTGAGTACTAGAAAATGAGCTAACTTGGTCAACCTGTCTACCACTACCCAAATCGAATCTGACCCCTTATGTGATCGAGGAAGCCCAACTACAAAATCCATCATTACATGATTCCATTTCCACTTCGGTATTGGCAACGGTTGAAGTAAACCAATAGGTTTCTGATACTCCACTTTCACTTGCTGACATATAAAGCACCTAGCAACGAAATTAGCTATTTACTTCTTCATATTATTCCACCAATAATGCTAATCCCTGTACATTTTAGTACTACCAGGATGCATAGTATAAATGGAATTATGAGCCTCATTTAAAATTTCCTCTTTCAATTCACCCACATTAGGCACACATAACCGCTGCTTATACAATAAAGTTCCATCATTCACAATACAAAAATCATCAGACTTAACATATCGGACATCTTGTCATTTCTTCTCAAGAAAAGGATCTTGACTTTGCAAATCACGAATACGAGTAGCTAACAAAGGCCTCACGCTTACATGAGCAAAGAACCTGTCCCCATATGCTAGCTTCAATTCTACCCCCATCAATCTCAACTCCATGATTTGGGAAACTCTAGCACACCGAATACAAGATAACTTGCCCGAAGCCTTTCAACTCAAAGTATTTGCAACTACATTTGCCTTCCCTGGGTGGTAGTGAATTGTACAATCATTATATTTAATTAACTCCATCCAACGCCTCTGCCTCAAATTCAACTCCTTTTGAGTAAATAAATACTTAAGGCTTTGATGGTCAGTAAAAATTTCACATACCTCACCATATAGATAATGACGCCATAATTTCAAAGCAAACACAATAGCAACAAGTTCCAAATCATGTGTAGGATAATTACGTTCATGTGTACGCAACTACCTAGAAGCATAAGCAATAACTTTACCATGCTACATAAAAACACAACCTAACCATTGATGTGAAGTATCGGTATAAATAACAAAACCATATCCACTATGCAGAATAGTAAGAACAGGTGCAGTTACCAACCTCTTTTTCAATTCATCAAAACTATTTTCTCAATCAGAATTCCATTCAAACTTAACATATTTCCGAGTTAGTTTAGTCATTGGTAAGGCAATCGAAGAAAATCCCTTAATAAACCTTCTATAATACCCAGCCAAACCCAAAAAACTCCTAGCCTCAGTCACATTATTGGGCCTCTACGCTTTCACATTAGTTTTCACCTTTTTAGGATCAAAACATATACCATCTCCAGAAATAACATGGCCTAAAAATGCAACTTGTGATAGCCAAAATTCACATTTGCTAAACTTAGCATACAACTACTTATCTTTCAACACATTCAAAACAGTTCTAAGATGCTTTTCATGTTCAACCATATGACGTGACTAGATCAGAATATCATCAATAAAAGCTATCACAAATGAATCAACAAAAGGACGCAGTATCCGATTCATAAGATCCATAAATACAACTGGAGCATTAGTCACTCCAAAAGGCATCACAAGAGATTCAAAATGACCATACCGAGTGAAAAAATCAGTTTTAGAAATATCACTCTCTTTCACCTTTAACTAATGATAACCTGATCATAAGTCTATCTTTTAAAACACTTTAGCACCCTGTAACTGATCAAACAAATCATCTATACGAGGTGAAGGATATTTTTTCTTAACTATAGCTTTATTCAGTTGCATATAATCAATACACAAATGCATAGTAGCATTTTTCTTTTTCACAAATAAAACTGGTGCACCCCATCGAGATGCACTAGGTTATATAAACCCCCTATCAAGTAAATCCCGCAACTGAATCTTAAGTTCTTTCAATTCAACCGGTGCCATTCTATACGGTTCCATAGAAATTGGGTATGTCCTCGGGTGCTTATTCAATACTAAATTCAACTTCTCTTTCTGGAGGTAATCCAGGCAACTCACTAGGAAACACTTATGGAAAATCCCATACAATAGGATAATCAACTAATTGTAAGGCCCCTTCTTAGTGTCAAGAACATACGCAATAAAACCCTCACAACCCTTACTCAATAATTTCCTCGTCCGAATAGTAGAAATGATGCAACTGGGAACAATTTTCCTTTCCCCCACAAATTTAAATTTAGGATCACCAGGAATATTAAAAATAACTTCTTCACAGAAACAATCCATAGAAGCATGATATTTAAATAACCAATCCATTTCCAGAATTATATCAAAATCAGAAATATCAAGTGGAAGTAGATTTATAATTGTATCTCTAACCCCCACATTCAAAACACAATCACAAAAAACATATTCAGCTACAACCATACCCTTTATAGGCATATAAATACCCAACCCCACATCTAAACGAGTACATGGTCTATTCAGATATATAGCAAATGCATATGACACAAAAGAATGTGTGGTACCGGGATCAATCAAAACATAAGCACTTATATTAGTAATAGAAAGTGTACCTATCACCACATCTGAAGTAACCTGAGCTTCTTTCATTGTAAAGACTCGTCCACTGGCCTGGGACCACTAGCTTGTCCCATGCCCCAGGTTTCATCTATAATAACCGAGTTATAACAACCAACACAAACAGTTTATAATACTAAATTATTGATTAGTAGATAAACAATTCATAAATATCAAACCAACTCAATAACTATCATCTAACCATCACACACGTCCAGAATTAATAAACTAGACGCTCTGATACCACTAATTATCACACCCCAAACCCAATATCCATACTAATCATTTCTTATTAGAATAATTAGAGCATGATCTTGAGCCCATTGGAAATATAATTCATTTATCAATATTTTCCTACATAATGTGCACAATGAACATAATATTATTCTTATTCCATATCGAAATCAATATCAGAGTCATAATTAAGTACGCATACAATAATGTGATTAACTATGATCAACTCAATCCATGCTAACTCAATATATACAATATGTGAGTGTATTAAAACCTCACTGTGACAATGAAAAAAACCCCATGTCTAATACCTAGCTCTTTTTAACGGTGCAACTCTCAAATTTTGATCATATCACATCCTAGCTAGCGGCCTACAACCCTGAAAATGTTAAAATATAATCCATAAGCATTAAGATTAGTGAGGTACTCCTTCCCTGAAATGAAATAATAGTTCTATATCAAATTTGTGGATATTAATCCAACCAATCCTGCCATACAATGAATTAACAGTTATATATATATATAAAATCTGTGGATATTAAGTCCAACCAATCTTGTCATATAATGAATTAACAGTTATATATCAAATATGTGGATATTAAATCCAATCAATCCTGCCATATAATGAATTAATAGTTATATATCAAATCTGTGGATATTAAATCCAATCAATCCTACCATATAATGAATTAAAAGTTATATATCAAATCTGTGGATATTAAATCCAATCAATCATGCCATATAATGAATTAACAGTTATATATAAAATCAGTGGATATTAAATCCAATCAATCTTTCCATATAATGAATTAAAAGTTATATATCAAATCTGTGGGTATTAAATCCAATCAATCCTGCCCGTTGGCAATATCAAATCCTGGACCATAAGGGCCAAATAATTCTGCCCATTAGCAATGATAATCCTGCCCATTGTCAATGGTAATTCTGCCCATTGGCAATAAGAAGTCTTCCCTTTGGCAATAGTAATTCTGCCCATTGGCAATATTAAGTCTGCCCATTGGCAATAACAAATCCTGGAACATAAGTTCCAACAAATCATTAGATCTTTGTCCAATTCCAATCCTCGATCATAAGATCGAAACAAATCCTGGATATTTTAGTATCCAAATAAATCCTGAATACCAAAGTATTCAAACCAATCCTGGATCATGAGACCCAAACAAATCTTGGATATTTTAATATCTAAACAAATCCTAAATACCAAAGTATTCAAACCAATCCTGGATCATGAGACCCAAACAAATCCTGGATATTTTAATATCCAAAAAAATCCTGAATACCGAAGTATTCAAGCAAATTCGCTCTTAGAGATATATTCATATTTATAAATGAAACAAATCATAAGTACACTCACCTTGGTAATTTAATAGGCTTTCCTTTTCCTTTGTTCGACACTTGTTCTACTTGTTCATATTCCCTTCCTATCATTCTTACAATATTTGTATCATCATAAGAATATCAACAATCCAAGGAATATCTCAAAGATAACTCAATTCATAAGTATCATATGATTCCATTCAAATCATTTATCACAAGTGAAGTTCCATCAAAATTCATGTTAATATATTTGACATATTCAAATCGTAGACCAAACATACATTCATTTCTTACTGGTAATTCAATCCTTATCATATTAGGATTACAATACAAAATTCGGTACATAATTTCAAGTCTCCTAGAGCAAGATAGGCCCATTTCTTTACCACATAGCAAATATGCCCTACAGTCTCTTTTATCGTTCATTCAACTTCTAGGAATTTTCATAATTTTTCTACATCATAAATTTCTATGATATTTCAGCCATCATCAGTAAACATATTTAACAATACAAAATTAAATTTTCATATTTTTTAAGGTTCGTTTGCTATGTCAAGCAAAACATCAAACACATGGCGGGCGTACTTTCACCCTTACGACAGGTTTCAAACCCAAATTTCAAACTCTCACCAAGGACTCATTTCTTGGTATTTACACATGATTTCATATATGTCATACATATATGAGTCGAGGTTAATCTCCAATTATAATCAATCAATTATAGTAAGTATACAAAAATATATGGAAGTTTGAATAAACAAAGTTATTAAACAAAGCAATTTTAGGGTTTTGTACATTCAACTTAACTTAAACTTGTATATATCCATACATATGCACCCAAGCATGAAAGGTCAATAAAAAATCAAGGATTTATGTCATATAAATCATAAATTCAAGAAAATTAACAATATTCACGGTTGGAATTACCTTAGGGGCTTTTACGTAATTTTCTATGAATTTTTTTTTTGAATGTTTCACCTCACTTTCTTCTTCCTAACCCTCACAATTGTTTTTCCTCAACTTAAAACTCTCCCAAACTGAGTTTGCTGAATAAAGGAGGATATATCAAGGGTATAAGTCAGCCAAGCCAACCTCCACCTCAAACCAATAAATTTATAACATGTGGCATCATATTAAACAAAATTTCATTTAAGCCTAAATGACTACTTTACCCACTGTTCGTAAAAAGACAATATCTTCCCACTCGGATGTCCGTTCGATGAATAGTTTGTTGTGTTACAACCCTAACTCATATATATACAAATATCTAGTTTATACCTCAATTCAATTATTATGTCATAAAGGTCAAAACTAGTCTTAAACATGAACATTCCTACCGAAAACTTCAAAATTTTGTATTTGTAACTAATTCAATATTTCATGAGTTATGAAGGTAGGGTTAGACTAAACATAATGACTTAACATTATATATACTATTAACATATTACCCATATCAAATAATCCAAGCATCATTTAAATATAATTTATCGTAATTATATTAGGGTTGTCACAAATCTCCCCCTATTAGGAAATCCCATCCCTGAAATTGACATGCCTTGGTTGTCCGAATCAAACAAATACGGATAACGTATCTTCATGCTATCATTACTCTCCCATGTAGCCTCTTACATGGAATTCCTTCTCCACATAACTTTCACAAGTGGGATCACTTTTGATCTCAATATTTTTTCCTTCCTATCCACGATAACAAGTTGTTCTTCCACAGAACTCAAGTCTTCCTTCAACTCAATAGGTTGTTCCGCTAACACATGTGAAGGATCCGCTACATACTTTCTTAACATAGAAACGTGGAAAACATCATGTACCCGAGTTAACTCTGGTGGTAACATTAACTTGTAGGCAACCATACCGACTTTCTCAAGAATTTCATAAGGTCCAATGTAGCATGGACTTAATTTACCTTTCTTTCCAAATCTCATAACTCCCTTCCATGGAGATATTTGAAGAAACACATAATACCCTTTCTAGAATTCCAAATCTTTTGGTTATTTATCCCCATAACTTTTCTGTCTTCTTTGAGCCGTTCTCATTCTATCTTGAATAATCCTCACTTTTTCAGTGGTGACTTCAATCAACTCTGGACCCTCTATCTTCCTTTCACCAACTTCACCCCAACATACGGGTGTACAACACCGCCTACCATACAATGCTTCATATTGTGCCATACTAATAGTATATTGAAAACTATTGTTATATGCAAATTCTATCAAAGACAAATATTCACGGGGCCATTTGGGGACACTCACGGGGCCATTTGGGGGCTGTTTCGGGTTTTCCCCCACTAACGGTAAGATTTTATGCCTAAGTCTAGAAATAAGTAAATCACTGTCATACTCTCAAACTGACAGTCTCGTGATCGCGCGATCAGTTCGTACAAGTTACAATGGTCCCGTACGAGGTGTTGCTGCCACTCACAGGGCCGTTCGGGGGCTGTTTCGAGTTCTCCCCCACTAACGCCAAGTTATTAAGCCTAAATCTTAAAATTTGCAAATTATCATTGTATTCTTAACCGACAGTCTCGTGATCGCGCGGTCAGTTCGTATGAGTTACATTGGTCCCGTGCGAGGTGTTGGTGCCACTCACGGGGCCGTTCGGGGGCTGTTTTAGGTTTTCACCCACTAACGTCAAGTTTTTAAGCCTAAGTCTAGAAATATGTAAATTATCGTCGTACTCTCAAATCGGCAGTCCCATGATCATGCGATTAATTTGTACGAGTTACACTGGTCCCGTGCGAGGTGTTAGTGCCACTCACGGGGCCGGTCGGGGGTTGTTTCAAGTTTTTTACCACAAACGACAAGTTTTTAAGCCTAAAACTAGAAATATGCCAATTATAATCGTATTCTCAAATCGATAGTCTCGTGATTGTGCAATCAGTTCGTAAGAGTTACATTGGTCCCATGCGAGGTGTTGGGGCCACCCAAGGGGCAGTTCAAGGGTTGTTTCGGGTTTTCCACCACTAATACCATGTTTTGCCTAAGTCCTCATATTTTTAAACTATCATCGTATTCTTAAACCGGGAGGCCCATGATGATGCGGTCAGTTTGTACGAGTTACATTGGTCCTGTGCGAGGTGTTAGTGCCACTCACAGGGCCGTTCGGGGGTTGTTTCGAGTTTTTCCCCACTAATGATAAGTTTTTAAGTGTAAGACTATAAATATGCAAATTATCATCATATTCTCAAAACGGGAGTCTCATGATCGCACGCTCAACTCGTATGAGTTACATTAGTCCCGTGTGAGGTGTTGGTGCCACTCATAGGGTCATTCGAGGGTTGTTTTGGTTTGCCCCCACTAATGCCAAGTTTTTAAGCTTAAGTCGAGAAATATGAAAATTATCATCGTATTCTCAAATCGACAGTTCTGTGATCACACGGTCAGTTCGTACGAGTTACATTGGTCTCGTGCGAGGTTTTGGTGCCACTCACGGGTTCAATCGGTGGCTATTTCAATTTTTTGCCCACTTACGGCATGTTTTTAAGTGTAAGACTATAAATACGCAAATTATGGTCGTATTCTCAAATCATTAGTACCGTGATCACACAGTAAGTTTCTACGAGTTACATTGGTCCCATACGAGGTGTTGGTGCCGTCACGAGGCCGTTCGAGGGTTGTTTTTGTTTTTCCCCACTAACGCTAACTTTTTCCGCCTAAGTCTAGAAATATAAAAACTATTGGCCTATTCTAAAAATGTTGTCCCGTGATTGTGCAATCAATTCGTACCAGTTACATTGGTCCCGTGCGAGGTGTTGGTGGCACTCACGGGGCTGTTTGAGTGCTATTTCAGGGTTTTCGCTCCACTAACGCCATGTTTTGCCTAAGTCTTGATATTTTTAAATTATCGTCGTATTCTCAAACTGGGAGTCCCGTGATCGCGCAGTCAGTTCGTACGAGCTACATTGGTCCCGTGCGTGGTGTTGGTGCAGCTCACGGGGCCGTTCGAGGGCTATTTCAGGTTTTCGCCGACTAACGCCAAGTTTTTAAGCCTATGTCTAGGAATATGCAAATTATCATCATATTATCAAACCGGTAGTCCCGTGCTCGCACGGTCAATTTGTACCAGTTACATGGGTCCCGTGTGAGGTGTTGGTGCGACTCACGGGGCCGTTCAGTGGCTTTTTGGGGTTCTCCACCACTAACGCCATTTTTTTCCTAAGTCCTGATATTTTTAAATTATACTTTTATTTCCAGAATGGGAGTCCTGTGATCGCGCAATCAGCTCGTACGAGTTACATTTGTCACGTGCTAGCTGTTGGTGCCACTCACGGGGCCATTCGGGGGCTATTTCGGGTTTTCCCCCTCTAATGCATGATTTTAAGCCTAAGTCTAGAAATATGTAGATTATTGTCTTGATATTTTTAAATTGTTGTCTTATTCTCAAACTGGCAGTCGCGTGATCGCGCAGTCTATTTTTACGAGTTAGATTCGTCCTATGCAGGGTGTTGGTGCCACTCACGGGGTCGTTCGGGGGCTATTTTGGGTTTTCCCCACTAACCCCAAGTTTTTAAGCCTAAGTCTAGAAATATTCAAATTATTGTCGTATTCTCAAACTGGGTGTCCCATGATCGTGAGGTTAGTTAGTACAAGTTTTATTGGTCCCGTGTATGGTGTTGGTCCCACTCACGTGGCGGTTCAGGGGATATTTTGGGTTTTCCTCCACGAATGCCATGTTTTTGCCTAAGCCGTGATATTATTAAATTATCATCGTATTCTAAAAATTGGGAGTCTCGTGATCGCGCGGTCAGTTCGTACGAGTTACATTGGTTCCGTGCGAGGTGTTTGTGCCACTCACGTAGCCGTTAAGGGTCTATTTTGGGTTTTCACCCACTAGCAGTAATTTTTTAAGCCTAAGTTTAGAAATATGCAAATTATCATCATATTCTCAAACCGGGAGTCCCGTGATCATGCGGTTAGTTCGTAAGAGTTACATTGGTCCCGTGCGAGGTTTTAGTGCCACTCACGGGGCCGTTAGGGGGCTATTTTAGGTTTCCCCCACTAACGCCAAGTTTTTAAGCCTAAGTCTTGAAATATGCAAATTGTCATCGAATTATCAAACTGGGAGTCATGTGATCGCACGGTCAGTATGTATGGGTTACATTGGTCTCGTACGAGGTGTTGGTGCCACTCAGGGGGCCGTTCAGGGGATGTTTCGAGTTTTCCCCATGAACGCCATGTTTTTGCCTAAGTCCTGATATTTTTAAATTATCATCATATTCTCAAACTGGGAGTGTTGTGATCGTGCGAGCAGTTCGTACGAGTTACATTGGTCCCGGCGAGGTGTTGGTGCCACTCACGGGGCCGTTCGGGGGCACTTTCAAGTTTTCCCCCACTAACGGCAAGATTTTTAGCCTATGTCTACAAATATGCAAATTATCACCGTATTCTCAAACCAGGAGTCCCGTGATCACGTGATCAGTTTGTACGAGTTACATTGGTCCCGTGCGAGGTGTTTGTGCCAATTACAGGGCCGTTCGGTGGCTATTTCGGGTTTTCCCCCACTAATAGCAAGTCTTTAAGCCTATGTCTAGAAATATGCAAACTATCATCGTATTCTCAAGATGGTTGTCCCGTGATTGTGCGGTCAAGTCGTACGAGTTACATTGGTCCCGGGCGAGGTGTTAGTGCCACTCACGTGGCCGTTCAGGGGTTGTTTTTAGTTTTCCCCATGAACACCAAGTTTTTAAGCCTAAATCTAGAAATATGCAAATTATCATCGTACTCTTAAAACAACATTCCCGTAATCGTGTGGTTAGTTTGTCCGAGTTACATTGCTCCCGTGCGAGGTGTTTGTGCCACACACGGGTCCATTCGAGGGTTGTTTCGGGTTTTCCTCCACTAACGGAAAATTTTCAAGCCTAAGTCAAGAAATATGAAAATTATCATCGTATTCCCAAACTAGGAGTCCCGTGATCGCGCGAATAGTTCGTACGAGTAACATTGGTCCCATGCGAGGTGTTGGTGCCACTCACAGGGTCGTTCAGGGGAAGTTTCGGATTTTCCCCCATGAACACAATGTTTTGATAAAGTCCTAATATTTTTAAATTATCATCATATTCTCAAACTGGGAGTCCCATGATCACGCGATCAATTCATACGAGTTATATTGGTACCGTGCGAGGTGTTGGTGCCACTCATGGGGCCGTTCAGGAGTTGTTTCGGGTTTTCACCCACTAATGACAAGTTCTTAAGATTAAATCTAGAAATATGCAAATTAACATCGTATTCTGAAACTTAGAGTCCCGTGATAGCGCAATCAGTTTGTACGAGTTAAATTTGTCATGTGCGAGGTGTTGGTGCCACTCATGGGGCCGTTCAGGGGCTATTTTGGGTTTTCACCACTAACGCCAAGTTTTTAAGCCTAAGGCTAGAAATATGTAAACTATTGTCATATTCTCAAACAGGTTGTACCTTGATCGCGTAATCAATTCGTACGAGTTACATTGGTCCCGTGCGAGGTGTTAGTGCCACTCACGGGGCCATTCGAGGGTTATTTCAGGTTTTCCTCCACTAACGGCATGTTTTCAAGCCTAAGTCAAGAAATATGAAAATTATCATCATATTCTCAAAGCAGGGGTCCCATGATCGCGCGATCAGTTCATACAAGTAACATTGGTCCCATGTGAGGTGTTAGTGCCAGTCACGGGGCCGTTCGGGGGTAGTTTCAGATTTTCCCCAATGAACACCATGTTTTGCCTAAGTCCTGATATTTTTAAATTATCATCATATTCTCAAACTGGGAGTCCCATGATCACGTGATAAGTTCATACGAGTTACATTCGTACCGTGCGAGGTATCGGTGCCACTCATAGGGCCGTTCAGGAGAAATTTCGGGTTTTCACCCACTAACGACAAGTTCTTAAGACTAAGTATAAAAATATGCAAATTATCATCATATTCTCAAACTTAGAGACTCATGATCGCGCGGTCAGTTCGTACGAGTTAAATTGGACCCGTGCGAGATGTTGGTGCCACTCATGGGGCCGTTCGGGGGCTATTTCAGGTTTTCCCCACTAACGCCAAGTTTTTAATCCTAAGTCTAGAAATATGCAAACTATTGTCATATTCTCAAACTGTCTGTAACGTGATCACGCGATCAATTTGTACGAGTTACTCGTACGAGGTGTTGGTGCCCCTCACGTGGCCGTTCGAGGGCAATTTCGGGTTTTCCCACACTAACGCCATGTTTTGCCAAAGTCTAGAAATATGAAAAATAACATCGTACTCTTAAATAGGTAGTCCTGTGATTGCGTAGTTAGTTTTTTCGAGTTACATTGGTCCCGTGCGAGGTGTTTGTACCACTCACGGGACCGTTCAGGGGTTGTTTCGAGTTTTCCTCCAATAACGGAAAGTTTTCATTCCTAAGTTAAGAAATATGTAAATTATCATCGTATTCTCAAACCCGGAGTCCCGTGATCGCGTGATCAGTTCGTACGAGTATCATTGGCCCCATGCGAGGTGTTGGTTCCACTCACATCGCCATTCGGGGGTCAGTTTCGGATTTCCCCCATGAACACCGTGTTTTGCGTAAGTACTAAAATTTTTAAATTATCGTCGTATTCTCAAACTCGGAGTCCCATGATTGCGCGATCAGTTCATACGAGTTACATTAGTACCGTGCGAGGTATTGGTGCCACTCATGGGGCCGTTCAGGAGTTGTTTCGAGTTTTCACCCACTAACGACAAGTTCTAAAGACTAGGTCTAGAAATATGCAAATTATCATCATATTCTCAAACTTGGAGTCCCGTGATCGCGCGGTCAGTTTGTACGAGTTAATTTGGTCCCGTGCGAGGTGTTAGTGCCACTCATGGGTCCATTCGGAGGATATTTTGGGTTTTCCCCACTAACGCCAAGTTTTAAGTCCTGATTGTTTTAAATTATCATCTTATTATCAAACCGGGAGTACATTGATTGCATGGTCAGTTCGTACGAGTTACATTGGTCCCGTGCGAGGTGTTGGTGCCACTCATGGGGCCGTTTAGGGGCTGTTTCGGGTTCTCGCCCACTAACGACAAGATTTTAAGCCTAAGTCTAGAAACATGCAAATTATCATTGTACTCTCAAATAGGTATTCTCGTGATCACGTTGTTAGTTTGTACGAGTTACATTGGTCCTGTGCAAGGTGTTGGTGCCACTCACGGGGCCGTTCGGGGCAATTTTCATGTTTTTGCCCACTAACACCAAGTTTTTAAGCCTAAGCCCAAAAATATGAAAATTATCATCGTATTCTAAAGTCGAGAGTCCCATGATCGCGTGGTCAGTTCGTACGAGTAACATTGGTCCCGTGTGAGTTGTTTGTTCCACTTACGGGGCCGTTTGGGGGCTGTTTCAGGTTTTCCGCCATGAACACCACGTTTTGCCTAAGTCCTGTTATTTTTAAATTATGGTCATATTATCAAACCAGGTGTCCCGTGATCGTGCGGTCAGGTCATACAAGTTACTTTGGTACCGTGCGATGTTGGTGCCACTCACGGGGCCATTCAGGGGTTGTTTCATGTTTTCGCCCACTAACGCCATGTTTTTAAGACTAAGTCTAGAGATATGTAAATTATCATCTTATTCTCAAATCGGAAGTCCCGTGATCGCGTGGTCAATTCGTACGAGTTACATTGGTCTCGTTCGTGGTGTTAGTTCCACTCACGGGGCCGTTCCATGGTTATTGCAGATTTTCTCCACTAATGCCAAGTTTTTAAGCCTAAGTCTAGAAATATGCAAACCATCGTCGTATTCTCAAACAGGATGTCCCGTTATCGCACGGTCAGTTCGTACGAGTTACATTGGTCCCGTGCGAGGTGTTGGTGCCACTCACGGGGCGTTCGGGGGTTATTTTGGGTCTTCCCTCACTAACGCCATGTTTTCTCGAAGTCTTGATATTTTTAAATTATCATCTTATTCTCAAACCGAGAGTCCCATGATCGCGCGGTCAAGTAGTACGAGTTACATTGGTCCTGTGCATGGTGTTGGTGACACTCACGGGGCCGTTCGGGTGCTGTTTCGGGTTTTCCCCCACTAACGGCAAGATTTTAAGCCCGAGTCTAGAAAAATGAAAATTATCATCATACCCTCAAATTGGTAGTCCTGTAATCACCCGATCTGTTCGTACGAGTTACATTAGTTCTGTGCGAGGTGTTGGTGCCACTCACAAGGCCGTTCGGGGGCCGTTTCAGGTTTTCCCTCATTAACGCCATGTTTTTAAGCCTAAGTCTAAAATATGCAAATTATCATCGTATTCTTAAACTAGTTGTCATATGATCGCGGGGTCAGTTCGTACGAGTTACATTGGTCTCAGGCGAGGTGTTGGTGCCACTCACGGGCACATTCGGGTGATATTTTGGGTTTTCCCCAGTTACGCCATGTTTTCTCTGAGTCCTGATATTTTTAAATTATTGTCTTTTTCTTAAACCGGGAGTCACGTGAACGTTCGGTCAGTTCGTACGAGTTACATTTGTCCTATGTGTGTTATTGGTGCCACTCATGGTGCCGTTCGGGGGATATTTCGAGTTTTCCCCACTAATGCAAGATTTTTAAGCCTGAGTCTAGAAATATGAAAATTATTGTTGTATTCTCAAAATGTCAGTCCCGTGAATGCGCGGGCAGTTCATACAAGTTACATTGGTCTCATGCGAGGTGTTTGTGCCACCCACGTAGCCGTTCAGGGGCTGTTTCGGGTTTTCACCCACTAACAGCAATTTTTTAAGCCTAAGTCTACAAATATGCAAATTATCGTCAAATTCTCAAATCGGGAGTCCCGTGATCGCGCGACCAGTTTGTACGAGTTACATTGGTCCCGTGCGAGGTGTTGGTGCCACTCACGTGGCCGTTCAAGGGTTGTTTTGGATTTTTGCCTACTAACGGCAAGTTTTTAAGCCTAAGTCTAGAAATATGAAAATTATCATTGTATTCTCAAACTGAGAGTCCTGTGATTGAACGGTCAATTCGTACGAGTTACATTGGTCCCGTGCGAGGTGTTGGTGCCATTCATGGCGCCGTTCGTGGTCTGTTTCGAGTTTTCTCCCACGAACGCCATGTTTTTACCTAAATCCTGATATTTTTAAATTATCGTCGTATTCTCAAACTGGGAGTCCTGTGATCGCACGGGCAGTTCGTATGAGTTACATTGGTCCCGTCGAGGTGTTGGTGCAACTCACGGAGCCGTTCGAGGGCTGTTTCAGGTTTTTCCCCACTAACGACAAGATTTTAAGCCTATGTCTAGAAATGTGCAAATTATCATCATATTCTCAAACCGAGAGTCCCGTGATCGCGCCGTTAGTTGGTATGAGTTACATTGGTCCTATGTGATGTGTTAGTGCCACTCATGGGGCCGTTCGCGGGCTGTTTTGGGTTTTCCCACTAACGCCAAGTTTTTAAGCCTAAGTCTAGAAATATGCAAATTATTGTTGTATTCTCAAAACGGTAGTCCCGTAATCGCGCGATCAGTTCGTAAGAGTTACATTTATCCCGTGCGAGGTGTCGGTGCCACTCACAGGACCGTTCGGGGTCTGTTTTGGGTTTCGTCCCACTAACGCCATGTTTTCCCTAAGTCCTGATATTTTTAAATTATTTTCTTATTCTCAAACAAGCTGTCCCGTGATTTTGGGATCAGTTCGTACGAGTTACATTGGTCCTATGCGAGGTGTTGGCGCCACTCACAGGGTCGTTCGAGGGTTGTTTCGGGTTTTCCCCACTAATGCCAAGTTTTTAAGCCTAAGTCTAGAAATATACAAATTATTATTGTATTCTCAAAACGGCAGTCCCGTGCTCGCGCGGTCAGTTCGTAAGAGTTACATTTGTCCCCTGCGAGGTGTTGGTGCCACTCACAGGGCCGTTCGGGGGCTATTTTGGGTTCCCCCACTTACGCCATGTTTTCCCTAAGTCTTGATATTTTTAAATTGTTGTCTTATTCTAAAACTGGCAGTCGCGTGATCGCGCAGTCAGTTTTTACGAGTTAGATTCGTCCTATGCAGGGTGTTGGTGCCACTCACGGGGTCATTCGGGGCCTATTTCGTGTTTTCCCCACTAACCCCAAGTTCTTAAGCCTAAGTCTAGAAATATGCAAATTATTGTTGTATTCTGAAAATAGAAGTCCGGTGAACGTGCTGTCAGTTCGTACGAGTTACATTGGTCCCATGCGAGGTGTTGGTGCCACTCACGGGGCCGTTCGAGGGCTATTTCGGGTTTTCCCCTAGGAATGCTATGTTTTTGCCTAGGTCGTGATATTTTTGAAATATCTTCATATTCTCAGACTGGGAGTTCTGTGATCACGGGGTAAGTTTGTACGAGTTAGATTGGTCCCGTGCGAGGTGTTGGTGCCACTCACGTGTCCGTTCAGGGGCTGGTTTGGGTTTTCACCAACAAACGATATGTTTTTATGCTAAGTCTTGAAATATGAAAATTATGATTGTATTCTCAAACTGGGAGTCATGTGATCGTGCTGTGAGTTCGTACGAGTTACATTGGTCCCATGCGAGGTGTTAGTTCAACTCATGGGGGTGTTTGGGGGTGTTTCGAGTTTTTCCCCACGAACGCCATGTTTTTGCCTAAGTCCTGATATTTTTAAATTATCATTATATTCTCAAATTAGGAGACCTGTGATCGTGCGAGCAGTTCGTACGAGTTGTATTGGTCCCGTAGATGTGTTGGTGCCACTCACGGGGCCGTTCGAGGGTTGTTTAATGGTTTCCCCCACTAATGGCAAGATTTTAAGCCTAAGTCTAGAAATATGCAAATTATCACCATATTCTCAAGTTGGGAGTCCCATGATTGCTTGGTCAGTTCGTACGAGTTACATTGGTCCGGTGCGAGGTGTTGGTTCCACTCACGGGGCCGTTTGTCGGCTGTTTCGAGTTTTCCCCCACTAACGCCATGTTTTTAAACATAAGTCTAGAAATATGCAAATTATCATCATATTCTTAAACCGGCTATCTCGTAATCGCATGGTCAGTTTGTACGAGTTACATTGGTCCCGTGTGTGGTGTTGGTGCCACTCACGGGGCCATTCGGGGGCTATTTTGGGTTTCCCCCACTAACGCCAAGTTTTCCCTAAGTCCTAATATTTTTAAATTATCCTTTTATTTCTAGAATGGGAGTCCTGTGATCGCGCGGTCAGCTCGTACGAGTTACATTTGTCACGTGCGAGCTGTTGGTGCCACTCACGGGGCCATTCGGGGGCTGTTTCGGGTTTTCTCCCTCTAATGGCATGATTTTAAGCCTAAGTCTAGAAATATGCAGATTATTTTCGTACTCTCAAATTGGCAGTCTCGTGATCGCATGGTTAGTTTGTTTGAGTAACATTGGTCCCGTGCGACGTATTGGTTCCACTCACGGGGCCGTTCGGGGGCTATTTCGGGTTTTCCTCACTAACACCAAGTTTTTAAGTCTAAGTCTAGAAATATGCAAACTATCGTCGTATTCTCAAATCGAGATTCCCATGATTGCGTGATCAGTTCGTACGAGTTACATTGGTCCCGTACGATGTGGTTGTGCTACTCACGTGGCCGTTTGTGGGATGTTTCTGGTTTATGCCTATGTCTATAAATACGCAAACTATCGTCGTATTCTCAAACTAGATGTCCTGTGATCGTGCGGTCATCTCGTACGAGTTACGTTGGTCCCGAACGATGAGTTGGTGCCACTCACGGGGACATTCGGGGGCTATTTTGGGTTTCCCTAATTAACGCCTTTTTTCCCTAAGTCCAGACATTTTTAAATTATCGTCTTATTCTCAAATCGGGAGTCCCATGAACACACAATCAGTTCGTACAAGTTACATTTTTCCTATACGAGGTGTTGGTGCCACTCACGGGGCCGTTCGGTGTTTGTTTTGGGTTCTCCCCCACAAACACCAAGTTTTTAAGACTAATTCTAGAAATATGCAAATTATTTTTCTATTGTCAAAATGGCAGTCCCGTGATCACGCGGTCAGTTTGTACGAGGTACATTTATCCCGTGAGAGGTGTTGGGGCCACTCACTGGGCCATTCGGGCGTTGTTTCGGGTTTTCCCCACTAATAATAAGATTTTATACCTATGTGTAGAAATTTGCAAATTATCGTCGTACTCTCAAATCGACAGTCTCGAGATAACGTGGTTAGTTTGTACGAGTTACATTGGTCCCGTTCTAGGTGTTGGTGCCACTCACGGGGCCCTTCGGTGGTTGTTTCGAGTTTTCACCCACTAACGACATGTTTTCAAACCTATGTCTGGAAATATTCAAATTATTGCCATATTCTCAAACCGAGAGTCCCGTGATCGCGTGGTCAATTCGTACGTGTAACATTGGTCCCATACGAGGTGTTGGTGCCACTCACGGGCCGTTCGGGGGCAGTTTTGAATTTCCCCCATGAAAGCCATGTTTTGCCTAAGTCCTAATATATTTCAATTATCATTGTATTCTCAAACCGGGAGTCCCGTGATCACGCGATCAGTTCATACGAGTTGCATTGGTCCCGTGCGAGGTGTGGGTGCCACTCACGGGGCCATTCAGGGCCTATTTTGGGTTTTCGCACACTAACAGTAATTTTTTAAGACTAAGTCTAGAAATATGCAAATTATTGTCGTATTCTCAAACCGAGAGTCCCGTGATCACACGGTCTGTTCGTACGAGTTACATTGGTCCCGTGTGAGGTGTTGGTGCCACTCACGTGGCTGTTCGGGGGCTATGTCGGGTTTTCCCCACTAAAACCAAGTTTTTAAGTCTAAGTCTAGAAATATGCAAACTATCGTCGTATTCTGAAATTGGGAGTTCCGTGATCGCGCGATCAGTTCGTACGAGTTACATTGGTCCCATGTGAGGTGTTCGTGCTACTCACATGGCCGTTCAGGGGCTGTTTCGGGTTATCACCCACTAACAGCATGTTTCTACGCCTATGTCTAGAAATATGTAAATTATCATCGTATTCTCAAACCAGGAGTCCCATGATCGCGCGGTCAGTTGTACGAGTTACATTGGTCTCGTGCGAGGTATTGGTGCCACTCAAAGGGTCGTTCGGAGGCTATTTTGGGTTTTCCACCACTAACGTCATGTTTTTAAGCCTAAGTCTAGAAATATGCAAATTATTAATGTATTCTCAAACCGGGAGTCCCGTGATCGTGCAGTCAGTTCGTACGAGTTACATTGGTCCTGTGCGAGGTATTGGTGCCACTCACGGGGCCGTTTGGGGGATGTTTTGAGTTTTCCCCCACAAATGCCATGTTTTTACCTACGTCCTGATATTTTTAAATTATCATCGTCTTCTCAAACCGGGAGTCCCATGATCACGCGGGCAGTTCGTACGAGTTACATTGGTCCCGTGGAGGTGTTGGTGGCACTCACGGGGCCGTTCGGGGGATGTTTCAGGTTTTCCCCCACTAACGGTAAGATTTTAAGCCTAAGTCTAGAAATATGTAAATTATCATCGTATTCTCAAACTAGGAGTCCCATGATCACGTGGTCAGTTTGTATGAGTTACATTGGTCCCGTGCGAGTTGTTGGTTCCACTCACGGGGCCGTTCGGGGGCTGTTTCAAGTTTTTCCCCACTAACTCCATGTTTTACCTAACTCCTGATATTTTTAAATTATCATCTTATTCTCAAACCGATAGTCCCGTGATCTCGTAGTCAGTTTGTATGAGTTACATTGGTCCCGTGCGAGGTGTTGGTGCCACTAACGGGGCCGTTCTGGGGCTGTTTCGGGTTCCCCCACTAACGGCGAGATTTTAAGCCTAAGTCTAGAAACATGAAAATTTTCATCATACTCTCAAATCAGTAGTCCCGTGATCACGTGGTTAGTTTGTACAAGTTACATTGGTCCTGCGCGAGGCGTTGTTGACACTCATGGGGCCGTTCGAGGGCTGTTTCGAGTTTTCGCCCACTAACGCCATGTTTTTAAGCCTAAGTCCAAAAATATGCAACTTATCATTGCATTCTCAAACCGAGAGTCCCGTGATCGCGCGGTCAGTTCATACGAGTAACACTATTCCCGTGAGAGGTGTTTGTGCCACTCACGGGGACGTTTGGGGGTTGTTTCGGGTTTTCCCCCATGAACACCATGTTTTGCCTAACTCCTGATATTTTTAAATTATCATCATATTTTCAAACCACGGGTCCTGTGATCGCATGGTCAGTTCATTTAAGTTACATTGGTACCGTGCGAGGTGTTGGGGCCACTCACGGGGCTGTTCAGGGGCTGTTTCATGTTTTCTCCCACTAACCCTATGTTTTTAAGATGAAGTCTAGAGATATGCAAATTATCATCGTATTCTACAACTGGGAGTCTCGTGATCATGTGGTCAGCTCGTACGAGTTACATTGGTCTCGTGCGAGGCGTTGGTGACACTCACGGGGTTGTTCAGGGGCTGTTTCAAAATTTCCCCGCTAAAGCCAAGTTTTTAAGCCTAAGTCTAGAAATATGCAAACCATCATTGTATTCTTAAACCGGTTGTCCCGTAATCGCGCGATCAGTTCATACGAGTTACATTAGTCCCGTGCGATGTGTTGGTGCAACTCACGGGGTCGTTCGGGGGTTGTTTCGGGTTTTCCCTCACTAATGCCATGTTTTCTCTAAGTCCGGATATTTTTAAATTATCGTCTTATTCTCAAACCGAGAGTCTCATGATCGCGCGATCAAGTCTTACGAGTTACAATGGTCCTGTGCGAGGTGTTGGTGCCACTCATGGGGCTGTTCGGGGGCTGTTTTGATTTTTCCCCCATGAACATCATGTTTGGCCTATGTCCTAATATTTTTAAATTATCGTCATATTCTCAAACAATGAGTCCTGTGATCACGCGGTCAGTTCATAGAAGTTACATTGGTATCGTGTGAGGTGTTGGTGCTACTCACGGGGCCGTTCAGGGGCTGTTTCGTGTTTTCTCCCACTAACGCCATATTTTTAAGACTCAGTCTAGAAATATGCAAATTATCATCATATTATAAAACCGGGAGTCCCGTGATCATGCGGTCAGTTCGTACGAGTTACATTGGTCCCTTGCGAGGTGTTAGTGCCACTCACGGGGCCGTTCGGGTGTTGTTTCGGATTTTCCTCACTAACGCCAAGTTTTTATGCCTAAGTATAGAAATATGCAAACCATCGTCGTATTCTTAAACCAGCGATCACATGATCACACTATTAGTTCGTATGAGTTACATTGGTCCCGTGCGAGGTGTTGGTGCCACTCACGGGGCTGTTCGGGGATTGTTTTGGGTTTTCCCTCACTAATGCCATGTTTTCTCTAAGTCCTGATATTTTTAAATTTTTGTCTTATTCTCATACCGGGAGTCCCATGATCGCGTGGTCAACTCGTACGAATTACATTGGTCCCGTGCGAGTTGTTGGTTCCACTAACGGGGCCTTTCGAGGGCTATTTCAGGTTTTCCCCCACTAACGCCATGTTTTTAAGCCTAAGTCTAAAATATGAAAATTATCATCATATTCTCAAACTCGTTGTCCCGTGATTGCGCGGTCAGTTCATACGAGTTACATTGGTCCCGAGCGAGGTGTTGGTGCCACTCACGGGGACGTTCGGGGGCTATTTCCGGATTTCCCCCACTAATGCCATGTTCTCCCTAAGTCCTAATATTTTTAAATTATCATTTTATCCTCAAACTGGGAGTCTCATGAACGCATGGTCAGTTCGTACGAGTTACATTGGTCCTAGGCGAGGTGTTGGTGCCACTTATGGGGCCGTTCGGGGGCTACTTCAGGTTCTCCCCCACTAATTCTATGTTTTTATGCCTTAGTCTAGAAAGTTGAAAATTATTATTATATTCTTAAGACGGCAGTCCCGTGATCACGTTGTCAATTAATAAGAGTTACATTTGTCCCGTGTGAGGTGTTGGTGCCACTCACGGGGCCATTTAGGGGTTGTTTCGGGTTTTCCCCACTAACGGCAAGATTTTAAGGCTAAGTCTAGAAATATGCAAATTATCGTCGTACTCTCAAATCGATAGTCCATTGATTATGTGGTTAGTTTGTACGAGTTACATTGGTCCACTACGAGGTGATGGTTCCACTCACGGGGCCGTTCGAGGGCAATTTTGGGTTTTCCCCCACTAACGCCTTGTTTTACCAAATTCCTGATATTTTTAAATTATCATCTTATTCTCAAACCGAGAGTCCTATGATCACGTGGTCAGTTCGTACGAGTTAAATTGGTCCCGTGTGAGGTGTTGGTGCCACTCACGGGGCTGTTCGGGGGTTGTTTCGGATTTTCCCCACTAACGCCAAGTTTTTATGCCTAAGTCTAGAAATATGCAAAACATCATCGTATTCTAAAACCAGCGATCCCGTGATCACACGATTAGTTCGTACGAGTTACATTGGTCCCGTGCGAGGTGTTGGTGCCACTCACGGAGCCTTTCGGGGGCTGTTTTGGGTTTTTCTTCACTAACGCCATGTTTTATATAAGTCCTGATATTTTTAAATTATCATCTTACTCTCATATCGGGAGTCCTGTGATCACGTGGTCTAGTCGTACGAGTTACATTGGTCCCGTGCGAGTTGTCGGTACCACTAACGAGGCCTTTCAGGGGCTATTTCAGGCTTTTCCAGACTAACGCCATGTTTTTAAGCCTAAGTCTACATATGAAAATTATCGTCGTATTCTCAAACCTATTGTCACGTGATTGCGTGGTCAGTTCGTACGAGTTACATTGGTCCCGGGCGAGGTGTTGGTGCCACTCACGGGGACATTCGGGGGCTATTTCGGGTTTTCCCCCACTAACGCCATGTTTTCCCTAAGTCCTGATATTTTTAAATTATTATCTTATTCTCAAACCAGGAGTCTCATGAACGCATGGTCAGTTCGTACGAGTTACATTGGTCCTAGGCGAGGTGTTGGTGCCACTAACAGGGCCGTTCGGGGGCTGTTTTGGGTTCTCCCCCACTAACGCCATCTTTTTAAGCCTATGTCTAGAAATATAAAAAATATTATTGTATTCTCAATATGGCATTCCCGTGATCACGCAGTCAGTTCATAAGAGTTACATTTGTCCCGTGTGAGGTGTTAGTGCCACTCACGGGGCCATTCAGGGGATGTTTCGGGTTCCCCCCACTAACGGCAAGATTTTAAGCCTAAGTCTAGAAACATGAAAATTTTCATCATACTCTCAAATCGGTAGTCCCATGATTGCGTGGTTAGGTTGTACAAGTTACATTGGTCCTGCGCGAGGTGTTGTTGCCACTCACGGGGCCGTTCGGGGCTGTTTTGGGTTTTCGCCCACTGACGCCAAGTTTTTAAGCCCAAGTCGAGAAATATACAAATTATCATCATATTCTGAAACTGGGAGTCCCGTGATCGCGCGGTCAGTTCGTACGAGTAACACTGGTCCCGTGTGAGGTGTTAGTGCCACTCACGGGGCCGTTCGGGGGCTGTTTTGGGTTTTCCCCCATGAACACCATGTTTTGCCTAGGTCCTGATATTTTTAAATTATCATCATATTCTCAAACCATGAGTCCTATGATCGCACGATCAATTCATACAAGTTACATTGGTACCGTGCGAGGTGTTGATGCCATTCACGGGGCCGTTTAGGGGTTGTTTCGTGTTTTCGCCCACTAACCCCATGTTTTTAAGATGAAGTCTAGAGATATGAAAACTATCATCGTATTATACAACCGAGAGTCACGTGATCGTGCGGTCAGTTCGTACGAGTTACATTGGTCCCGTCCGAGGCGTTGGTACCACTCACGGGGTCGTTCGGGGGCTGTTTAACATTTTCCCCACTAACGCCAAGTTTTTAAGCCTAAGTCTAGAAATATGCAAACCATCATTGTATTCTCAAACCGACTATCCCTTGATCGCGTGATTACTTCGTACGAGTTATATCATACCCGTGCGAGGTGGTGGTGCCACTCACGGGGCCGTTCGGGGGATGTTTTGGGTTTTCCCTCACTAACGCCATGTTTTCTCTAAGTCTTGATATTTTTAAATTATCATCTTATTCTAAAAATGGGAGTCCCGTGATCAAGCGATCAAGTCATACGAGTTACATTGGTCCTGTGTGAGGTGTTGGTGCCACTCACGGGCCGTTCGGGGGCTGTTTTGCGTTTTCTCCCATGAACGTCATGTTTTGTCTAAGTCCTGATATTTTTCAATTATCGTCATATTCTCAAACCACGAGTCCAGTGATCATGCGTTCAGTTCATACAAGTTACATTGGTACCGTGTGAGCTGTTGGTGCCACTCACGAGGCCGTTCAGGGGCTGTTTCGTGTTTTCTCCCACTAACGCCATATTTTTAAGACTCAGTCTAGAGATATGCAAATTATCATTGTATTCTACAACCAATAGTCCCGTGATCGTGCGGTTAGTTCATACGAGTTCCATTGGTCCCTTGTGAGGTGTTGGTGCCACTCACGGGGCCGTTCGGGGGTTATTTCGGTTTTTCCCCACTAACGCCATGTTTTTAAGCCTATGTCTAGAAATATGCAAACCAATGTCGTATACTCAAACCGGATATCCTGTGATCACGCGATTAGTTCATACGAGTTACATTGGTCCCTTGCGAGGTATTGGTGCCACTCACGGAGCCGTTCGGGGGCTGTTTCGGGCTTCCCCTCACTAATGCCATGTTTTCTCTCAGTCCTGATATTTTTAAATTATCATCTTATTCTCAAACCGAGAGTCTCGCGATCGTGTGGTCAAGTCGTACGAGTTACATTGTCCTGTGCGTGGTGTTGGTGCCAATCACCGGGCCGTTTGGGGATTGTTTCGGGTTCTCCCCCACTAACGCCACATTTTTTAGCCTAAGTCCAGAAATACGCAAATTATCATTGTATTGTCGAACCGGTAGTCCCGTGATCACGCGGTCAGTTCGTGCGAGTTACATTTGTCCCGTGCGAGGTGTTCGTGCCACTCATGGGGCCGTTCGGGGATTGTTTTGGGTTTTCCCCACTAATGGAAAAATTTTAAGCCCGAGTCTAAAAATGTACAAATTATCATCGTACTCTTAAATCGGCAGTCCTGTAATCGCGTGGTCAGTTCGTACAAGTTACATTGGTTCTATGCAAGGTGTTGGTGCCACTTATGGGGCCGTTTAAGGGTTGTTTCAGGTTTTTCCACACGAATGCCATGTCTTTCCTAAGTCCTGATATTTCTAAATTATCATCGTATTCTCAAAATGAGAGTCCCCTGATTGCGAAGTCAGTTACTACGAGTTACATTGATCCCGTACGAGGTGTTGGTGCCACTCACGGAGCCGTTCAGGGGCTGTTTTGGATTTTCGCCCACTAACGGCATGTTTTTAAGACTAAGTCTAGAAATATGTAAATTATCATCATATTCTCAGATCGGGAGTCCCGTGATCACATGGTCAGTTCGTACGAGTTAGATTAGTCGTGTGCGAGGTGTTGGTACCACTCACAAGGCTGTTCGGAAGGGTGTTTCGAGTTTTCCCCCACTAACGCAACGTTTTTAAGCCTAAGCCTAAAAATATGCAGATTGTCGTCGTATTCTCAAACTGTCAGTCCCACGATCATGCGATCAATTCGTACGAGTTACATTGAACCCGCGCAAGGTGTTGGTGCCACTCACGGGGCCGTTCGGGGGCTATTTCGGGTTTTTGCCCTCTAACAGTAAGTTTTTAATACTAAGTTTAGAAATATACAAATTATCATCGTATTCTCAAACCAGCTGTCCCGTGATCGCGCTGTCAGTTTGTACGAGTTACATTGGTCCCGGGTGACGTATTGGTGCCACTCACCGGGATGTTCGGCGGATATTTTCGATTTTCCACACTAATGCCATGTTTTCCCTAAGTTTTGATATTTTTAATTATCGTCTTATTCTCAAACCAGGAGTCCTTTGAATGCACGGTCAGGTCGTACGAGTTACATTAGTCATATGCGAGGTGTTGGTGCCACTCACGGGGACATTCGGGGGTTGTTTCGGGTTCTCCCCCACTAACGCCAATTTTTTTAGCCTAAGTCTTAAAATATACAAATTATCTTCGCACTCACGGGGACATTCGGGGGATAGTTCCATCATCGTGTGGTTAGTTTGTACGAGTTACATTGGTCCCGTGCGAGGTGTTGGTGCCACTCACGGGGCCGTTCGGGGGTTGTTTCGGGTTTTCGCCCACTAAAGGCAAGTTTTTTCGCCTAAGTCTAGAAATATGCAAATTATCATTATATTCTCAAACCGAGAGTCCCGTGATCGCGCGGTCTATTCATTCGAGTAACATTGGTCCCATGCGAGGTGTTGGTGCCACTCACAGGGCCGTTCTGGGGCAGTTTTGGATTTTCCCCCACGAACACCATATTTTGCCTAAGTCCTATGATTTTTTATTATCGTCGTATTCTCAAATCGTAAGTCCCGTGATCACGCGATCAGTTCATACGAGTTATATTGGTCCCGTGCGAGGTGTCGGTGCCACTCACTGGGCCGTTCAGGGGTTGTTTAGGGTTTTCTCCCACTAACGACAAGTTCTTAAGACTTAAGTCTAGAAATATGCAAATTATCATCGTATTCTCAAACTGGGAGTCCCATTATCTTTTGCCTAAGTCATGATATTTTTATATTATCATCTTATTCTCTAATCGGGAATCCCGTGATCGCGCAGTCATGTGGTATGAGTTAAATTGGTCCCATGCGAGGTGCTGGTGCCACTCACGGGGCCGTTCGGGGGCTATTTCGGGTTTTCCCCACTAACGCCAAGTTTTTTAGCCTAATTCTAGAAATATGAAAAGTATCGGCGTATTCTCAAAATGGTTGTCCCGTGACCGCGCAATCAATTCGTACCAGTTACATTGGTCCCGTGCGAGGTGTTGGTGCCACTCACGGGGCTGTTCGAGGGCTATTTCGGGGTTTTACCCCACTAACGCCATGTTTTTCCTAAGTCCTAATATTTTTTAAATTATCATCTTATTCTCAAACCGGGAGTCCCGTGATCGCGCGGTCAGCTCATACGAGTTAGATTGGTCCCATGCGAGGTGTTGGTGCCACTCACGGGGCCGATCGGGGGTTGTTTTGGGTACTCCCCCACTAATGGCAAGATTTTAATCCTAAGTCTAGAAATATGAAAATTATCATCGTACTTTCAAATTGGTAGTTTCGTTGTCACGTGGTTAGTTTGTACGAGTTACATAGCTTTATTCTCAAACCGAGAGACCTATGATCGTACAATCAGTTTGTACGAGTTACATTGATCCCATGTGAGGTGTTGGTACCACTCATGGGGCCGTTCGGGGTTGTTTTGATTTTTCCCACACTAACACCATGTTTTTCAGCCTAAGTCTTGAAATATGCAAACTATCATCGTATTCTCAAACTGATTGTCCCATGATCATGCAGTCAGTTCGAACGAGTTACATTGGTCCCGTACAAGGTGTTAGTGCCACTCACGAGGCCGTCCGTGAGCAGTTTCGAGTTTTCCAAACAAACGCCATGTTTGTCCAAAGTCCTGATATTTTTAAATTATCATCTTATTCTCAAACTGGCAGTCACATTATCGTGCGGTCAGTTCGTATGAGAAACATTTGTCCTGTGTGAGGTGTTAGTGCAACTTACGGGGCCGTTCGGGGGTTGTTTTGGGTTTTCCCCCATGAACACCATGTTTTGCCTAAGTCCTGATATTTTTAAATTATCGTCATATTCTCAAACGGGGATTCCTGTGATCGCGCGATCAGTTCATACTAGTTACATTGGTACCGTGCGAGGTGTTGGTGCCACTCATGGGGCTGTTCAGGGGTTGTTTCGTGTTTTCCCCCACTAACGCCATGTTTTTAAGCCTAAGTCTAAAATATGCAAACTATCGTCGTATTCTCAAATCAGTTATCCCGTGATCGTGCGGTCAGTTCGGACGAGTTACATTTGTCCCGGGCGAGGTGTTGGTGCCACTCACGGGGACGTTCGAGGGCTACTTTGGGTCTTCCCCCACTAATGCCATGTTTTCCCTAAGTTTTGGTATTTTTAAATTATCGTCTTATTCTCAAACCAGGAGTCATGTGAATGTACGGTCAGTTCGTACGAGTTATATTGGTCGTATGCGAGGTGTTGGTGCCACACACGGGGCCGTTCGGGGGCTATTTCGAGTTCTCCCCCACTAACAACAAGCTTTTAAGCCTAAGTTTTGAAATATGCAAATTATCGTCTTACTCTCAAATCAACAGTCCCATCATCGCTTGGTTAGTTTGTACGAGTCCCCATGAACACCATGTTTTGCCTAAGTCCTATTTTTTTTAATATCGTCGTATTCTCTAACCGTGAATTCCGTGATCACGCGATAAGTTCATACGAGTTATATTGGTCCCGTTCGAGTTATTGGTGCCACTGACGGGGCCGTTTAGGGGTAGTTTAGGGTTTTTTCCCATTAACGACAAGTTCTTAAGACTAAGTCTAGAAATATGCAAATTATCATCGTATTCTCAAACTGGGAGTCCCGTGATCGCGCGGTCAGTTCATACAAGTAACATTAGTACCGTGCGAGGTGGTTGTACCATTCACGGGTCCGTTTACGGGTTGTTTCCTGTTTTCGCCCACTAACCGGGAGTCTAGAGATATGCAAATTATCACCGTATTCTCAAATTGGGAGTCTCGTGATCACACGATCAGTTCATATGACTTACATTTGTCCCGAGCGAGGTGTTGGTGCCACTCACGGGGCCATTCAAGGGTTGTTTTGGATTTTCCCCAATAACGCCAAATTTTTAAGCCTAAGTCTAAAAATATGCAAACCATCATCGTATTCTCAAACTGGTTGTCCCGTGATCGTGAAATCCATTCATATGACTTACATTAGTCCCGTGCGAGGTGTTGGTGCCACTCACGGGGCCGTTCGGGGGCTGTTTTGGGTTTTTCCTCGCTAACACCATGTTTTCTCTATGCCTGATATTTTTAAATTACATCTTCTCAAATCGAGAGTCCCACGATCGCGCGGTGAAGTCGTACGAGTTACATTGATCCTGTGTGAGGTGTTGGTACCACTCACGGGGCGGTTCGGGGGTTGTTTTGGGTTCTCCCCCACTAACGCCAAATTTTTTAGCCTAAGTCTAGAAATATGTAAATTATTGTTGTATTCTCAAATCGGTAGTCCCATGTCCGTGCGGTCAGTTCATATGTGTTACATTGGTCCTGTACGAGGTGTTAGTGTCACTCACAGGGCCGTTCCGGGGTTGTTTCGGGTTCCCCCCACTAACGATAAGATTTTAATCCCGAGTCTATAAATCTGCAAATTACCATCGTACTCTAAAATCGGCAGTCCCATAATCACGTGGTCAGTTCGTACGAGTTACATTGGTTCTGTGCGAGGTGCTGGTGCCACTCACGGGGCCATTCGGGGGCTATTTTAGGTTTTCGCCCACTAAGGATAAGTTTTTAAGCCTGTCTAGAAATATTCAAATTATCTTCGTATTCTCAACTCGGGAGTCCCGTGATTTCATGGTCAGATCGTACGAGTTACATTGGTCCCGTGCAAGGTGTTGGTGCCCCTCACAGGGCTGTTCTGGGGCTGTTTTGAGTTTTCCCCCACTAACACAATGTTTTAAGCCTAAGTCTAGAAATATGAAAAATATCATTGTATTCTCAAACCGGCAGTGCCATGATCACGCGATTTGTTCGTACGAGTTACATTGGTCCCGTGTGAGATGTGAGTGCAACTCACGGAGCCGTTCGGGGCTATTTTAGGTTTTTCACCACTAACGGCAAGCTTTTAGGCCTAAGTCTAGAAATATTCAAATTATCATCGTACTCTCAAACCTGCAGTCCTGCGATTGCGCGATCAGTTCGTACGAGTTACATTGGTTCCGTGCGATTTGTTTGTGCCACTCACGGTGCCGGTCGGGGGCTGATTCTAGTTTTCGCCCACAAACAACAAGTTTTTAAAACAAAGACTAGAAATATGCAAATTGTCATCGTATTCTCAAATCGGGTGTCCCGTGATCACGCGGTCAGTATGAACGAGTTATATTGGTCCCGTGCGAGGTGTTAGTGTCACTCACGGTGCCGTTCGGGGCTATTTTGGGTTTTCTCCCACTAACGACAACGTTTTAAGCCTAAGTGTAGAAATTTTCAAATCATCATCGTTCTCTCAAACTAGCAGTCCCATGATCGCGTGATCAGTTCGCACGAGTTACATTGGTCTCGTGCGAGGTGTTAGTGCCACTCACGGGGCCGTTCGGGGGCTATTTTGGGTTTTCCCACACTAATGATAAGATTTTAGGCCCGAGTCTAGAAATATGGAAATTATCATCGTACCCTCAAATCAGCAGTCCCGTAATCGCGTGGTCAGTTCGTACGAGTTACATTGGTTCTGTGCGAGGTGTTGGTGACACTCACGGGGCCGTTCGGGGGCTATTTTGGGTTTTCGCACACTACCGCCAAGTTTTTAAGCCTAAGTCTAGAAATATGCAAATTATCATTGTATTCTCAAACCGAAAGTCCCGTGATCATGCGGTCGGTTCATTCAAGTTACATCGGTCCCGTGCGAGGTGTTGGTGCCACTCACGGGGCTGTTCGGGGGCTATTTCGAGTTCTCCCCCACTAACTCCAAGTTTTTAAGCCTAAGTTCTTGAAATATGCAAATTATCATCTTACTCTCAAATCGATAGTCCCATCATCGTTTGGTTAGTTTGTATGAGTTACATTGGTCCCGTACGAGGTGTTTGTGCCACTCACGGGGCGGTTCGGGGGAAGTTTTGGATTTTCTCCATCAACACCATGTTTTGCCTAAGTCCTATGTTTTTTTAATATCGTCATATTCTCTAACCGTGAATTCTGTGATCACGCGATAAGTTCATACGAGTTATATTGGTCCCGTGCGAGTTATTGGTGCCACTCACGGGGCCGTTTAGGGGTTGTTTAGAGTTTTTTCCCATTAACGACAAGTTCTTAAGACTAAGTCTAGAAATATACAAATTATCATCGTATTCTCAAACTGGGAGTCCCGTGATCGCGCGGTCAGTTCATACAAGTTACATTGGTACCGTGCGAGGTGGTTGTACCATTCACGGGGCCGTTCACGGGTTGTTTCGTGTTTTTTCCCACTAACTGAGAGTCTAGAGATATGCAAATTATCACCGTATTCACAAATTGGGAGTCTCTTGATCGCACAATCAGTTCGTATGACTTACATTGGTCCCGATCGAGGTGTTGGTGCCGCTCATGGGGCCATTCGAGGGTTGTTTCGGATTTTCCCCAATAACGCCAAATTTTTAAGCCTAAGTCTAAAAATATGCAAACCATCATCGTATTCTCAAACCGGCTATCCCGTGATCGTGCAATCCGTTCATATGACTTACATTAGTCCCGTGCGAGGTGTTGGTGCCACTCACGGGGTCGCTTGGGGGCTGTTTTGGGTTTTTCCTCGCTAACACCATGTTTTCTCTATGCCTGATATTTTTAAATTACATCTTCTCAAACCGAGAGTCCCATGATCGCACGGTGAAGTCGTACGAGTTACATTGGTCCTGTGGGAGGTGTTGGTGCCACTCACGGGGCGGTTCGGGGGTTGTTTTAGGTTCTCCCCCACTAACGCCAAATTTTTTAGCCTAAGTCTAGAAATATGAAAATTATTATTGTATTCTCAAATCGGTAGTCCCATGTTCGTGTGGTCAGTTCATATGTGTTACATTGGTCCCGTACGAGGTGTTAGTGTCACTCACACGGCCGTTCCGGGGATGTTTCAGGTTTTCCTCCACTAACGATAAGATTTTAATCCCGAGTCTATAAATCTGCAAATTATCATCGTACTCTCAAATCGGCAGTCCCGTAATCACGTGGTCAGTTCGTACGAGTTACATTGGTTCTGTGCGAGGTGCTGGTGCCACTCACGGGGCCATTCGGGGGCTATTTTAGGTTTTTGCCCACTAAGGATAAGTTTTTAAGCCTGTCTAGAAATATTCAAATTATCTTCGTATTCTCAACTCGGGAGTCCCGTGTTTTCACGGTCAGATCGTACGAGTTACATTGGTCCCGTGCAAGGTGTTGGTGCCCCTCACTGGGCCGTTCTGGGGCTGTTTTGAGTTTTCCCCCACTAACACAATGTTTTAAGCCTAAGTCTAGAAATATGCAAAATATCATTGTATTCTCAAACCGGCAGTGCCATGATCACGCGATTAGTTCGTACGAGTTACATTGGTCGCGTGTGAGATGTGAGTGCAACTCACGGGGCCGTTCGGGGCTATTTTAGGTTTTCCACCACTAACGGCATGATTTTAGGCCTAAGTCTAGAAATATTCAAATTATCATCGTACTCTCAAACCTGCAGTCCTGTGATTGCGCGATCAGTTCATACGAGTTACATTGGTTCCGTGCGATTTGTTTGTGCCACTCACGGTTCCAGTCGGGGGCTGATTCGAGTGTTCGCCCACAAATAACAAGTTTTTAAAACAAAGACTAGAAATATGCAAATTGTCATCGCATTCTCAAATCGGGAGTCCCGTGATCACGCGGTCAGTTTGTACGAGTTACATTGGTCCCGTACGAGGTGTTAGTGTCACTCACGGTGCCGTTCGGGGCTGTTTTGGGTTTTCTCTCACTAACGACAACGTTTTAAGCCTAAGTGTAGAAATTTTCAAATCATCATCGTTCTCTCAAACTAGCAGTCCCGTGATCGCGCGAGCAGTTCGTACGAGTTATATTGGTCTCGTGCGAGGTGTTAGTGCCACTCACGGGGCCGTTCCGGGGCTATTTTGGGTTTTCCCACACTAATGATAAGATTTTAGGCCCGAGTCTAGACATATGGAAATTATCATCGTACTCTCAAATCAGCAGTCCCGTAATCGCGTGGTCAGTTCGTACGAGTTACATTGGTTCTGTGCGAGGTGTTGGTGACACTCACGGGGCCGTTCGGGGGCTATTTTGGGTTTTCGCACACTACCGCCAAGTTTTTAAGCCTAAGTCTAGAAATATGCAAATTATCATTGTATTCTCAAACCGAAAGTCCCGTGATCATGCGGTCGGTTCATTCAAGTTACATCGTTCCCGTGCGAGGTGTTGGTGCCACTTACGGGGCTGTTCGGGGGCTATTTCGAGTTCTCCCCCACTAACTCCAAGTTTTTAAGCCTGAGTTCTTGAAATATGCAAATTATCATCCTACTCTCAAATCGATAGTCCCATCATCGCGTGGTTAGTATGTACGAGTTACATTGGTCCCGTGCGAGGTGTTGGTGCCACTCACGGGGCCGTTCGGGGGCAGTTTTGGATTTTCCCCATGAACACCATGTTTTGCCGAAGTCCTATGTTTTTTTAATATCGTCGTATTCTCTAACCGTGAATTTTGTGATCACGCGATAAGTTCATACGAGTTATATTGGTCCCGTGCGAGTTATTGGTGCCACTCACGGGGCCGTTTAGGGGTTGTTTAGGGTTTTTGCCCATTAACGACAAGTTCTTAAGACTAAGTCTAGAAATATAAAAATTATCATCGTATTCTCAAACTCGGAGTCCCGTGATCGTGCGGTCAGTTCATACAAGTTACATTGGTACCGTGCGAGGTGGTTGTACCATTCACGGGGCCGTTCACGGGTTGTTTCATGTTTTCGCTCACTAACTGAGAGTCTAGAGATATGGAAATTATCACCGTATTCTTAAATTGGGAGTCTCATGATCGCACGATCAGTTCGTATGACTTACATTGGTCCCGAGCGAGGTCTTGGTGCCACTCACGGGGCCATTCGAGGGTTGTTTCGGATTTTTCCCAATAACGCCAAATTTTTAAGCCCAAGTCTAAAAATATGCAAACCATCATCGTATTCTCAAACCGGTTGTCCCGTGATCGTGAAATCCATTCATATGACTTACATTAGTCCCGTGCGAGGTGTTGGTGCCACTCACGGGGTCGTTCGGTGGCTGTTTTGGGTTTTTCCTCGCTAGCACAGTGTTTTCTCTATGCCTGATATTTTTAAATTACATCTTCTCAAACCGAGAGTCCCATGATCGCGCGGTGAAGTCGTACGAGTTACATTGGTCCTGTGGGAGGTGTTGGTGTCACTCACGGGGCGGTCCGGGGGTTGTTTTGGGTTCTCCCCCACTAACGCCAAATTTTTTAGCCTAAGTCTTGAAATATGAAAATTATTATTGTATTCTCAAATCGGTAGTCCCATGTTCGTGTGGTCAGTTCATATGTGTTACATTGGTCCCGTACGAGGTGTTAGTGTCACTCACAGGGCCGTTCCGGGGATGTTTCGGGTTTTCCTCCACTAACGATAAGCTTTTAATCCCGAGTCTATAAATCTGCAAATTATCATCGTACTCTCGAATCGGCAGTCCCGTTATCACGTGGTCAGTTCGTACGAGTTACATTGGTTCTTTGCGAGGAGCTGGTGCCACTCACGGGGCCATTCGGGGGCTATTTTAGGTTTTTGCCCACTAAGGATAAGTTTTTAAGCCTGTATAGAAATATTCAAATTATCTTCGTATTCTCAACTCGGGAGTCCCGTGTTTTCACGGTCAGATCGTACGAGTTACATTGGTCCCGTGCAAGGTGTTGGTGCCTCTCACTGGGCCGTTCTGGGGCTGTTTTGAGTTTTCCCCCACTAACACAATGTTTTAATCCGAAGTCTAGAAATATGCAAAATATCATTGTATTCTCAAACCGGCAGTGCCATGATCACGCGATTAGTTCGTACGAGTTACATTGGTCGCGTGTGAGATGTGAGTGCAACTCACGGGGCCGTTCAGGGCTATTTTAGGTTTTCCACCACTAATGGAAAGATTTTAGGCCTAAGTCTAGAAATATTCAAATTATCATCGTACTCTCAAACCTGCAGTCCTGTGATTGCGCGATCAGTTCGTACGAGTTACATTGGTTCCGTACGATTTGTTTGTGCCACTCACGGTGCCGGTCGGGGGCTGGTTCGAGTGTTCGCCCACAAATAACAAGTTTTTAAAATAAAGACTAGAAATATGCAAATTGTCATCGTATTCTCAAATCCGGAGTCCCGTGATCACGCGGCCAGTTTATACGAGTTACATTGGTCCCGTGCGAGGTGTTAGTGTCACTCACGGTGCCGTTCGGGGATGTTTTGGGTTTTCTCTCACTAACGACAACGTTTTAAGCCTAAGTGTAGAAATTTGCAAATCATCATCATTCTCTCAAACTAGCAGTCCCTTGATCGCGCGAGCAGTTCGTACGAGTTATATTGGTCTCGTGCGAGGTGTTAGTGCCACTCACGGGGCCGTTCGGGGGCTATTTTGGGTTTTCCCACACTAATGATAAGATTTTAGGCCCGAGTCTAGAAATATGGAAATTATCATCGTACTCTCAAATCAGTAGTCCCGTAATCGCGTGGTCAGTTCGTACGAGTTACATTGGTTCTGTGCGAGGTGTTGGTGACACTCACGGGGCCGTTCGGGGGCTATTTTGGGTTTTCGCACACTACCGCCAAGTTTTTAAGCCTAAGTCTAGAAATATGCAAATTATCATTGTTTTCTCAAACCGAAAGTCCCGTGATCATGCGGTCGGTTCATTAAAGTTACATCGGTTTTGTGCGAGGTGTTGGTGCCACTCACGGGGCTGTTCGGGGGCTATTTCGAGTTCTCCCCCACTAACTCCAAGTTTTTAAGCCTAAGTTCTTGAAATATGCAAATTATCATCTTACTCTCAAATCGATAGTCCCATCATCGTGTGGTTAGTTTGTATGAGTTACATTGGTCCCGTGCGAGGTGTTTGTGCCACTCACGGGGCGGTTCGGGGGAAGTTTTGGATTTTCCCCATGAACACCATGTTTTGCCTAAGTCCTATGTTTTTTTAATATCGTCATATTCTCTAACCGTGAATTCTGTGATCACGCGATAAGTTCATACGAGTTATATTGGTCCCGTGCGAGTTATTGGTGCCACTCACGGGGCCGTTTAGGGGTTGTTTAGAGTTTTTGCCCATTAACGACAAGTTCTTAAGACTAAGTCTTGAAATATACAAATTATCATCGTATTCTCAAACTGGGAGTCCCGTGATCGCGCGGTCAGTTCATACAAGTTACATTGGTACCGTGCGAGGTGGTTGTACCATTCACGGGGCCGTTCACGGGTTGTTTCGTGTTTTTTCCCACTAACTGAGAGTCTAGAGATATGCAAATTATCACCGTATTCACAAATTGGGAGTCTCTTGATCGCACAATCAGTTCGTATGACTTACATTGGTCCCGATCGAGGTGTTGGTGTCGCTCATGGGGCCATTCGAGGGTTGTTTCGGATTTTCCCCAATAACGCCAAATTTTTAAGCCTAAGTCTAAAAATATGCAAACCATCATCGTATTCTCAAACCGGCTATCCCGTGATCGTGCAATCCGTTCATATGACTTACATTAGTCCCGTGCGAGGTGTTGGTGCCACTCACGGGGTCGTTTGGGGGTTGTTTTGGGTTTTTCCTCGCTAACACCATGTTTTCTCTATGCCTGATATTTTTAAATTACATCTTCTCAAACCGAGAGTCCCATGATCGCACGGTGAAGTCGTACGAGTTACATTGGTCCTGTGGGAGGTGTTGGTGCCACTCACGGGGCGGTTCGGGGGTTGTTTTAGGTTCTCCCCCACTAACGCCAAATTTTTTAGCCTAAGTCTAGAAATATGAAAATTATTATTGTATTCTCAAATCGGTAGTCCCATGTTCGTGTGGTCAGTTCATATGTGTTACATTGGTCCCGTACGAGGTGTTAGTGTCACTCACACGGCCGTTCCGGGGATGTTTCGGGTTTTCCTCCACTAACGATAAGATTTTAATCCCGAGTCTATAAATCTGCAAATTATCATCGTACTCTCAAATCGGCAGTCCCGTAATCACGTGGTCAGTTCGTACGAGTTACATTGGTTCTGTGCGAGGTGCTGGTGCCACTCACGGGGCCATTCAGGGGCTATTTTAGGTTTTTGCCCACTAAGGATAAGTTTTTAAGCCTGTCTAGAAATATTCAAATTATCTTCGTATTCTCAACTCGGGAGTCCCGTGTTTTCACGGTCAGATCGTACGAGTTACATTGGTCCCGTGCAAGGTGTTGGTGCCCCTCACTGGGCCGTTCTGGGGCTGTTTTGACTTTTCCCCCACTAACACAATGTTTTAAGCCTAAGTCTAGAAATATGCAAAATATCATTGTATTCTCAAACCGGCAGTGCCATGATCACGCGATTAGTTCGTACGAGTTACATTGGTCGCGTGTGAGATGTGAGTGCAACTCACGGGGCCGTTCGGGGCTATTTTAGGTTTTCCACCACTAACGGCATGATTTTAGGCCTAAGTCTAGAAATATTCAAATTATCATCTTACTCTCAAACCTGCAGTCCTGTGATTGCGCGATCAGTTCGTACGAGTTACATTGGTTCCGTGCGATTTGTTTGTGCCACTCACGGTTCCAGTCGTGGGCTGATTCGAGTGTTCGCCCACAAATAACAAGTTTTTAAAACAAAGACTAGAAATATGCAAATTGTCATCGCATTCTCAAATCGGGAGTCCCGTGATCACGCGGTCAGTTTGTACGAGTTACATTGGTCCCGTGCGAGGTGTTAGTGTCACTCACGGTGCCGTTCGGGGCTGTTTTGGGTTTTCTCTCACTAACGACAACGTTTTAAGCCTAAGTGTAGAAATTTTCAAATCATCATCGTTCTCTAAAACTAGCAGTCCCGTGATCGCGCGAGCAGTTCGTACGAGTTATATTGGTCTCGTGCGAGGTGTTAGTGCCACTCACGGGGCCGTTTCGGGGCTATTTTGGGTTTTCCCACACTAATGATAAGATTTTAGGCCCGAGTCTAGACATATGGAAATTATCATCGTACTCTCAAATCAGCAGTCCCGTAATCGCGTGGTCAGTTCGTACGAGTTACATTGGTTCTGTGCGAGGTGTTGGTGACACTCACGGGGCCGTTCGGGGGCTATTTTGGGTTTTCGCACACTACCGCCAAGTTTTTAAGCCTAAGTCTAGAAATATGCAAATTATCATTGTATTCTCAAACCGAAAGTCCCGTGATCATGCGGTCGGTTCATTCAAGTTACATCGTTCCCGTGCGAGGTGTTGGTGCCACTCACGGGGCTGTTCGGGGGCTATTTCGAGTTCTCCCCCACTAACTCCAAGTTTTTAAGCCTGAGTTCTTGAAATATGCAAATTATCATCCTACTCTCAAATCGATAGTCCCATCATCGCGTGGTTAGTATGTACGAGTTACATTGGTCCCGTGCGAGGTGTTGGTGCCACTCACGGGGCCGTTCGGGGGCAGTTTTGGATTTTCCCCATGAACACCATGTTTTGCCGAAGTCCTATGTTTTTTTAATATCGTCGTATTCTCTAACCGTGAATTTTGTGATCACGCGATAAGTTCATACGAGTTATATTGGTCCCGTGCGAGTTATTGGTGCCACTCACGGGGCCGTTTAGGGGTTGTTTAGGGTTTTTGCCCATTAACGACAAGTTCTTAAGACTAAGTCTAGAAATATAAAAATTATCATCGTATTCTCAAACTCGGAGTCCCGTGATCGTGCGGTCAGTTCATACAAGTTACATTGGTACCGTGCGAGGTGGTTGTACCATTCACGGGGCCGTTCACGGGTTGTTTCATGTTTTCGCTCACTAACTGAGAGTCTAGAGATATGGAAATTATCACCGTATTCTTAAATTGGGAGTCTCATGATCGCACGATCAGTTCGTATGACTTACATTGGTCCCGAGCGAGGTCTTGGTGCCACTCACGGGGCCATTCGAGGGTTGTTTCGGATTTTTCCCAATAACGCCAAATTTTTAAGCCCAAGTCTAAAAATATGCAAACCATCATCGTATTCTCAAACCGGTTGTCCCGTGATCGTGAAATCCATTCATATGACTTACATTAGTCCCGTGCGAGGTGTTGGTGCCACTCACGGGGTCGTTCGGTGGCTGTTTTGGGTTTTTCCTCGCTAGCACAGTGTTTTCTCTATGCCTGATATTTTTAAATTACATCTTCTCAAACCGAGAGTCCCATGATCGCGCGGTGAAGTCGTACGAGTTACATTGGTCCTGTGGGAGGTGTTGGTGTCACTCACGGGGCGGTCCGGGGGTTGTTTTGGGTTCTCCCCCACCAACGCCAAATTTTTTAGCCTAAGTCTAGAAATATGAAAATTATTATTGTATTCTCAAATCGGTAGTCCCATGTTCGTGTGGTCAGTTCATATGTGTTACATTGGTCCCGTACGAGGTGTTAGTGTCACTCACAGGGCCGTTCCGAGGATGTTTCGGGTTTTCCTCCACTAACGATAAGCTTTTAATCCCGAGTCTATAAATCTGCAAATTATCATCGTACTCTCGAATCGGCAGTCCCGTAATCACGTGGTCAGTTCGTACGACTTACATTGGTTCTTTGCGAGGAGCTGGTGCCACTCACGGGGCCATTCGGGGGCTATTTTAGGTTTTTGCCCACTAAGGATAAGTTTTTAAGCCTGTATAGAAATATTCAAATTATCTTCGTATTCTCAACTCGGGAGTCCCGTGTTTTCACGGTCAGATCGTACGAGTTACATTGGTCCCGTGCAAGGTGTTGGTGCCTCTCACTGGGCCGTTCTGGGGCTGTTTTGAGTTTTCCCCCACTAACACAATGTTTTAAGCCGAAGTCTAGAAATATGCAAAATATCATTGTATTCTCAAACCGGCAGTGCCATGATCACGCGATTAGTTCGTACGAGTTACATTGGTCGCGTGTGAGATGTGAGTGCAACTCACGGGGCCGTTCAGGGCTATTTTAGGTTTTCCACCACTAATGGCAAGATTTTAGGCCTAAGTCTAGAAATATTCAAATTATAATCGTACTCTCAAACCTGCAGTCCTGTGATTGCGCGATCAGTTCGTACGAGTTACATTGGTTCCGTACGATTTGTTTGTGCCACTCACGGTGCCGGTCGGGGGCTGGTTCGAGTGTTCGCCCACAAATAACAAGTTTTTAAAATAAAGACTAGAAATATGCAAATTGTCATCATATTCTCAAATCCGGAGTCCCATGATCACGCGGCCAGTTTATACGAGTTACATTGGTCCCGTGCGAGGTGTTAGTGTCACTCACGGTGCCGTTCGGGGATGTTTTGGGTTTTCTCTCACTAACGACAACGTTTTAAGCCTAAGTGTAGAAATTTGCAAATCATCATCATTCTCTCAAACTAGCAGTCCCTTGATCGCGCGAGCAGTTCGTACGAGTTATATTGGTCTCGTGCGAGGTGTTAGTGCCACTCACGGGGCCGTTCGGGGGCTATTTTGGGTTTTCCCACACTAATGATAAGATTTTAGGCCCGAGTCTAGAAATATGGAAATTATCATCGTACTCTCAAATAGATAGTCCCATCATCGCGTGGTTAGTTTGTACGAGTTACATTGGTCCCGTGTGAGGTGTTGGTGCCACTCACGGGGCCGTTCGGGGGCAGTTTTGGATTTTCCCCATGAACACCATGTTTTGCCTAAGTCCTATGTTTTTTTAATATCGTCGTATTCTCTAACCTTGAATTTTAGGATCACGCAATAAGTTCATACGAGTTATATTGGTCCCGTGCGAGTTATTGGTGCCACTCACGGGGCCGTTTAGGGGTTGTTTAGGGTTTTTTCCCATTAACGACAAGTTCTTAAGACTAAGTCTAGAAATATACAAATTATCATCGTATTCTCAAACTCGGAGTCCCGTGATCGTGCGGTCAGTTCATACAAGTTACATTGGTACCGTGCGAGGTGGTTGTACCATTCACGGGGCCGTTCACGGGTTGTTTCATGTTTTTTCCCACTAACTGAGAGTCTAGAGATATGGAAATTATCACCGTATTCTCAAATTGGGAGTCTCGTGATCGCACGATCAGTTCGTATGACTTACATTGGTCCCGAGCGAGGTCTTGGTGCCAATCACGGGGCCATTCGAGGGTTGTTTCGGATTTTCCCCAATAACGCCAAATTTTTAAGCCTAAGTCTAAAAATATGCAAACCATCATCGTATTCTCAAACCGGCTGTCCCGTGATCGTACAATCCGTTCATATGACTTACATTAGTCCCGTGCGAGGTGTTGGTGCCACTCACGGGGTCGTTCGGTGGCTGTTTTGGGTTTTTCCTCGCTAACACAATGTTTTCTCTATGTCTGATATTTTTAAATTACATCTTCTCAAACCGAGAGTCCCATGATCGCGCGGTGAAGTCGTACGAGTTACATTGGTCCTGTGGGAGGTGTTGGTGCCACTCACGGGGCGGTCCGGGGGTTGTTTTGGGTTCTCCCCCACCAACGCCAAATTTTTTAGCCTAAGTCTAGAAATATGAAAATTATTATTGTATTCTCAAATCGGTAGTCCCATGTTCGTGTGGTCAGTTCATATGTGTTACATTGGTCCCGTACGAGGTGTTAGTGTCACTCACAGGGCCGTTCCGGGGATGTTTCGGGTTTTCCTCCACTAACGATAAGATTTTAATCCCGAGTCTATAAATCTACAAATTATCATCGTACTCTCAAATCGGCAGTCCGGTAATCATGTGGTCAGTTCGTACGAGTTACATTGGTTCTGTGCGAGGTGCTGGTGCCACTCACGGGGCCATTCGGGGGCTATTTTAGGTTTTTGCCCACTAAGGATAAGTTTTTAAGCCTGTCTAGAAATATTCAAATTATCTTCGTATTCTCAACTCGGGAGTCCCGTGTTTTCACGGTCAGATCGTACGAGTTACATTGGTCCCGTGCAAGGTGTTGGTGCCCCTCACTGGGCCGTTCTGGGGCTGTTTTGAGTTTTCCCCCACTAACACAATGTTTTAAGCCGAAGTCTAGAAATATGCAAAATATCATTGTATTCTCAAACCGGCAGTGCCATGATCACGCGATTAGTTCGTACGAGTTACATTGGTCGCGTGTGAGATGTGAGTGCAACTCACGGGGCCGTTCGGGGCTATTTTAGGTTTTCCACCACTAACGGCAAGATTTTAGGCCTAAGTCTAGAAATATTCAAATTATCATCGTACTCTCAAACCTGCAGTCCTGTGATTGCGCGATCAGTTCGTACGAGTTACATTGGTTCCTTACGATTTGTTTGTGCCACTCACGGTGCCGGTCGGGGGCTGATTCGAGTGTTCGCCCACAAATAACAAGTTTTTAAAACAAAGACTAGAAATATGCAAATTGTCATCGTATTCTCAAATCCGGAGTCCCGTGATCACGCGGTCAGTTTGTACGAGTTACATTGGTCCCGTGCGAGGTGTTAGTGTCACTCACGGTGCCGTTCGGGGCTGTTTTGGGTTTTCTCTCACTAACGACAACGTTTTAAGCCTAAGTGTAGAAATTTTCAAATCATCATCATTCTCTCAAACTAGCAGTCCCTTGATCGCGCGAGCAGTTCGTACGAGTTATATTGGTCTCGTGCGAGGTGTTAGTGCCACTCACGGGGCCGTTCGGGGGCTATTTTGGGTTTTCCCACACTAATGATAAGATTTTAGGCCCGAGTCTAGAAATATGGAAATTATCATCGTACTCTCAAATCAGCAGTCCCGTAATCGCGTGGTCAGTTCGTACGAGTTATATTGGTTCTGTGCGAGGTGTTGGTGACACTCACGGGGCCGTTCGGGGGCTATTTTGGGTTTTCGCACACTACCGCCAAGTTTTTAAGCCTAAGTCTATAAATATTCAAATTATCATTGTATTCTCAAACCGAAAGTCCCGTGATCATGCGGTCGGTTCATTAAAGTTACATCGGTCTTGTGCGAGGTGTTGGTGCCACTCACGGGGCTGTTCGGGGGCTATTTCGAGTTCTCCCCCACTAACTCCAACTTTTCAAGCCTAAGTTCTTGAAATATGCAAATTATCATCGTACTCTCAAATCGATAGTCCCATCATCGCGTGGTTAGTTTGTACGAGTTACATTGGTCCCGTGTGAGGTGTTGGTGCCACTCACGGGGCCGTTCGGGGGCAGTTTTGGATTTTCCCCATGAACACCATGTTTTGCCTAAGTCCTATGTTTTTTTAATATCGTCGTATTCTCTAACCGTGAATTTTGGGATCACGCGATAAGTTCATACGAGTTATATTGGTCCCGTGCGAGTTATTGGTGCCACTCACGGGGCCGTTTAGGGGTTGTTTAGGGTTTTTGCCCATTAACGACAAGTTCTTAAAACTAAGTCTAGAAATATACAAATTATCATCGTATTCTCAAACTCGGAGTCCCGTGATCGTGCTGTCAGTTCATACAAGTTACAATTGTACCGTGCGAGGTGGTTGTACCATTGACGGGGCCGTTCACGGGTTGTTTCGTGTTTTCGTCCAATAAGTGAGAGTCTAGAGATATGGAAATTATCACCGTATTCTCAAATTGGGAGTCTCGTGATCGCACGATCAGTTCGTATGACTTACATTGGTCCCGAGCGAGGTCTTGGCGCCACTCACGGGGCCATTCGAGGGTTGTTTCGGATTTTCCCCAATAACGCCAAATTTTTAAGCCTAAGTCTAAAAATATGCAAACCATCATCGTATTCTCAAACCTGCTGTCCCGTGATCGTACAATCCGTTCATATGACTTACATTAGTCCCGTGCGAGGTGTTGGTGCCACTCACGGGGTCGTTCGGTGGCTGTTTTGGGTTTTTCCTCGCTAACACAATGTTTTCTCTATGCCTGATATTTTTAAATTACATCTTCTCAAACCGAGAGTCCCATGATCGCGCGGTGAAGTTGTACGAGTTACATTGGTCCTGTGGGAGGTGTTGGTGCCACTCACGGGGCGGTCCGGGGGTTGTTTTGGGTTCTCCCCCACCAACGCCAAATTTTTTAGCCTAAGTCTAGAAATATGAAAATTATTATTGTATTCTGAAATCGGTAGTCCCATGTTCGTGTGGTCAGTTCATATGTGTTACATTGGTCCCGTACGAAGTGTTAGTGTCACTCACAGGGCCGTTCCGGGGATGTTTCGGGTTTTCCTCCACTAACGATAAGATTTTAATCCCGAGTCTATAAATCTGCAAATTATCATCGTACTCTCAAATCGGCAGTCCCGTAATCACGTGGTCAGTTCGTACGAGTTACATTGGTTCTGTGCGAGGTGTTGGTGCCACTCACGGGGCCATTCGGGGGCTATTTTAGGTTTTTGCCCACTAAGGATAAGTTTTTAAGCCTGTCTAGAAATATTCAAATTATCTTCGTATTCTCAACTCGGGAGTCCCGTGTTTTCACGGTCAGATCGTACGAGTTACATTGGTCCCGTGCAAGGTGTTGGTGCCCCTCACTGGGCCGTTCTGGGGCTGTTTTGAATTTTCCCCCACTAACACAATGTTTTAAGCCGAAGTCTAGAAATATGCAAAATATCATTGTATTCTCAAACCGACAGTGCCATGATCACGCGATTAGTTCGTACGAGTTACATTGGTCGCGTGTGAGATGTGAGTGCAACTCACGGGGCCGTTCGGGGCTATTTTAGGTTTTCCACCACTAACGGCAAGATTTTAGGCCTAAGTCTAGAAATATTCAAATTATCATCGTACTCTCAAACCTGCAGTCCTGTGATTGCGCGATCAGTTCGTACGAGTTACATTGGTTCCGTGCGATTTGTTTGTGCCACTCACGGTGCCGATCGGGGGATGATTCGAGTGTTCGCCCACAAATAACAAGTTTTTAAAACAAAGACTAGAAATATGCAAATTGTCATCGCATTCTCAAATCCGGAGTCCCGTGATCACGCGGTCAGTTTGTACGAGTTACATTGGTCCCGTGCGAGGTGTTAGTGTCACTCACGGTGCCGTTCGGGGCTGTTTTGGGTTTTCTCTCACTAACGACAACGTTTTAAGCCTAAGTGTAGAAATTTGCAAATCATCATCATTCTCTCAAACTAGCAGTCCCGTGATCGCGCGAGCAGTTCGTACGAGTTATATTGGTCTCGTGCGAGGTGTTAGTGCCACTCACGGGGCCGTTCGGGGGCTATTTTGGGTTTTCCCACACTAATGATAAGATTTTAGGCCCGAGTCTAGAAATATGGAAATTATCATCGTACTCTCAAATCAGCAGTCCCGTAATCGCGTGGTCAGTTCGTACGAGTTACATTGGTTCTGTGCGAGGTGTTGGTGACACTCACGGGGCCGTTCGAGGGCTATTTTGGGTTTTCGCACACTACCGCCAAGTTTTTAAGCCTAAGTCTAGAAATATTCAAATTATCATTGTATTCTCAAACCGAAAGTCCCGTGATCATGCGGTCGGTTCATTAAAGTTACATCGGTCTTGTGCGAGGTGTTGGTGCCACTCACGGGGCTGTTCGAGGGCTATTTCGAGTTCTCCCCCACTAACTCCAAGTTTTTAAGCCTAAGCTCTTGAAATATCCAAATTATCATCTTACTCTCAAATCGATAGTCCCATCATCGTGTGGTTAGTTTGTATGAGTTACATTGGTCCCGTGCGAGGTGTTGGTGCCACTCACGGGGCCGTTCGGGGGCAGTTTTGGATTTTCCCCATGAACACCATGTTTTGCCTAAGTCCTATGTTTTTTTAATATCGTCGTATTCTCTAACCGTGAATTTTGGGATCACGCGATAAGTTCATACGAGTTATATTGGTCCCGTGCGAGTTATTGGTGCCACTCACGGGGCCGTTTAGGGGTTGTTTAGGGTTTTTGCCCATTAACGACAAGTTCTTAAGACTAAGTCTAGAAATATACAAATTATCATCGTATTCTCAAACTCGGAGTCCCGTGATCGTGCGGTCAGTTCATACAAGTTACATTGGTACCGTGCGAGGTGGTTGTACCATTCACGGGGCCGTTCACGGGTTGTTTCGTGTTTTTGCCGACTAACTGAGAGTCTAGAGATATGGAAATTATCACCGTATTCTCAAATTGGGAGTCTCGTGATCGCACGATCAGTTCGTATGACTTACATTGGTCCCGAGCGAGGTCTTGGTGCCACTCACGGGGCCATTCGAGGGTTGTTTCGGATTTTCCCCAATAACGCCAAATTTTTAAGCTTAAGTCTAAAAATATGCAAACCATCATCGTATTCTCAAACCGGTTGTCCCGTGATCGTACAATCCGTTCATATGACTTACATTAGTCCCGTGCGAGGTGTTGGTGCCACTCACTGGGTCGTTCGGTGGCTGTTTTGGGTTTTTCCTCGCTAACACCATGTTTTCTCTATGCCTGATATTTTTAAATTACATCTTCTCAAACCGAGAGTCCCATGATCGCGCGGTGAAGTCGTACGAGTTACATTGGTCCTGTGGGAGGTGTTGGTGCCACTCACGGGGCGGTCCGGGGGTTGTTTTGGGTTCTCCCCCACCAACGCCAAATTTTTTAGCCTAAGTCTAGAAATATGAAAATTATTAGTGTATTCTCAAATCGGTAGTCCCATGTTCATGCGGTCAGTTCATATGTGTTACATTGGTCCCGTACGAGGTGTTAGTGTCGCTCACAGGGCCGTTCCGGGGATGTTTCGGGTTTTCCTCCACTAACCATAAGTTTTTAATCCCGAGTCTATAAATCTGCAAATTATCATCGTACTCTCAAATCGGCAGTCCCGTAATCACGTGGTCAGTTCGTACGAGTTACATTGGTTCTGTGCGAGGTGCTGGTGCCTCTCACGGAGCCATTCGGGGGCTATTTTAGGTTTTCGCCAACTAAGGATAAGTTTTTAATCCTGTCTAAAAATATTCAAATTATCTTCGTATTCTCAACTCGGGAGTCCCGTGATTTCACGGTCAGATCGTACGAGTTACATTGGTCCCGTGCAAGGTGTTGGTGCCCCTCACTGGGCCGTTCTGGGGCTGTTTTGACTTTTCCCCCACTAACACAATCTTTTAAGCCTAAGTCTAGAAATATGCACAATATCATTGTATTCTCAAACCGGCAGTGCCATGATCACGCGATTAGTTCGTACGAGTTACATTGGTCGCGTGTGAGATGTTAGTGCAACTCACGGGGCCGTTCGGGGCTATTTTAGGTTTTCCACCACTAACGGCAAAATTTTAGGCCTAAGTCTAGACATATTCAAATTATCATCGTACTCTCAAACCTGCAGTCCTGTGATTGCGCGATCAGTTTGTACGAGTTACATTGGTTCCGTGCGAGTTGTTTGTGCCACTCACGATGCCGGTCGGGGCTGGTTCGAGTTTTCTCCCCCAAACAGCAAGTTTTTAAACCTAAGACTAGAAATATGCAAATTCTCTTCGTATTTTCAAATCGGGAGTCCCGTGATTACGCGGTCAGTTTGTACGAGTTACATTGGTCCCGTGCGAGGTGTTAGTGTCACTCACGGTGCCGTTCGAGGCTGTTTTGGGTTTCTCCCACTAACGACAACGTTTTAAGCCTAAGTGTAGAAATTTACAAATCATCATCGTTCTCTCAAACTAGCAGTCCCGTGATCAAGAGATCAGTTCGTACGAGTTACATTGGTCTCGTGCGAGGTGTTAGTGCCACTCACGGGGCCGTTCGGGGGCTATTTTGGGTTTTCCCACACTAATGATAAGATTTTAGACCAGAGTCTAGAAATATGGAAATTATCATCGTACTCTCAAATCAGCAGTCCCGTAATCGCGTGGTCAGTTCGTACGAGTTACATTGGTTCTGTGCGAGGTGTTGGTGACACTCAAGGGGACATTCGGGGGCTATTTTCGGTTTTCGCCCACTACCGCCAAGTTTTTAAGCCTAAGTCTAGAAATATGCAAATTATCATTGTATTCTCAAACCGAAAGTCCCGTGATCATCCGGTCGGTTATGCAAGTTACATCGGTCCCGTGCGAGGTGTTGGTGCCACTCACGGGGCTGTTCGGGGGCTATTTCGAGTTCTCCCCCACTAACTCCTACTTTTTAAGCCTAAGTTCTTGAAATATGCAAATATTAATCGTACTCTCAAATCGATAGTCCCATCATCACGTGGTTAGTTTGTACGAGTTACATTGGTCCCGTGCGAGGTGTTGGTGCCACTCACGGGGCCGTTCGGGGGCAGTTTTGGATTTTTCCCATGAACACCATGTTTTGCCTAAGTCCTATGTTTTTTTAATATCGTCGTATTCTCTAACCGTGAATTCTGTGATCACGCGATAACTTCATACGAGTTATATTGGTCTCGTGCGAGCTATTGGTGCCACTCACGGGGCCGTTTAGGGGTTGTTTAGGGTTTTTGCCCATTAACGACAAGTTCTTAAGACTAAGTCTAGAAATATACAAATTATCATCGTATTCTCAAACTGGGAGTCCCGTGATCACGCGGTCAGTTCATACAAGTTACATTGGTACCGTGCGAGGTGGTTGTACCATTCACGGGGCCGTTCAGGGGTTGTTTCGTGTTTTCGCCCACTATCTGAGAGTCTAGAGATACAGAAATTATCACCGTATTCTCAAATTGGGAGTCTCGTGATCACACAATCAGTTCGTATGACTTACATTGGTCCCGAGCGAGGTGTTGGTGCCACTCACGGGGCCATTCGAGGGTTGTTTCGGATTTTCCCCAATAACGCCAAATTTTTAAGCCTAAGTCTAAAAATATGCAAACCATCATCGTATTCTCAAACCGGCTGTCCCGTGATCGTACAATCCGTTCATACGACTTACATTAGTCTCGTGCGAGGTGTTTGTGCCACTCACGGGGTCGTTTGGGGGCTGTTTTGGGTTTTTCCTCGCTAACACCATGTTTTCTCTATGCCTGATATTTTTAAATTACATCTTCTCAAATCGAGAGTCCCATGATCGTGCGGTGAAGTCGTACGAGTTACATTGGTCCTGTGGGAGGTGTTGGTGCCACTCACGGGGCGGTTTGGGGGTTGTTTTGGGTTCTCCCCCACTAACGCCAAATTTTTTAGCCTAAATCTAGAAATATGAAAATTATTATTGTATTCTCAAATCGGTAGTCCCATGTTCGTGCGGTCAGTTCATATGTGTTACATTGGTCCCGTACGAGGTGTTAGTGTCACTCATAGGGCCGTTTCGGGGATGCTTCGGGTTTTCCTCCACTAACGATAAGATTTTAATCCCGAGTCTATAAATCTGCAAATTATCATTGTAGTCTCAAATCGGCAGTCCCGTAATCACGTGGTCAGTTTGTACGAGTTACATTGGTTCTGTGTGAGGTGCTGGTGCCACTCACGGGGCCATTCGGAGGCTATTTTAGGTTTTCTCCCACTAAGGATAAGTTTTTAAGCCTGTCTAGAAATATTCAAATTATCTTCGTATTCTCAACTCGGGAGTCCCGTGATTTCACGGTCAGTTCGTACGGGTTACATTGGTCCCGTGCAAGGTGTTGGTGCCGCTCACTGGGCCGTTCGGGGGCTGTTTTGAGTTTTCCCCCACTAACACAATGTTTTAAGCCTAAGTCTATAAATATGCACAATATCATTTTATTCTCAAACCGGCAGTTCCATGATCACGCGATTAGTTCGTACGAGTTACATTGGTCGCGTGTGAGATGTTAGTGCAACTCACGAGGCCGTTCGGGGCTATTTTAGGTTTTCCACCACTAACGGCAAAATTTTTGGCCTAAGTCTAGACATATTCAAATTATCATCGTACTCTCAAACCTGTAGTCCTGTGATTGCGCGATCAGTTCGTACTAGTTACATTAGTTATGTGCGAGTTGTTTGTGCCACTCACGGTGCCGGTCGGGGACTGGTTCGAGTTTTCGCCCCCAAACAGCAAGTTTTTAAACCTAAGACTAGAAATATGCAAATTGTCATCGTATTCTCAAATCGGGAGTCCCGTGATCACGCGATCAGTTTGTACGAGTTACATTGGTCCCGTGCGAGGTGTTAGTGTCACTCACGGTGCCGTTCGGGGTTGTTTTGGGTTTTCTCCCACTAACGACAACGTTTTAAGCCTAAGTGTAGAAATTTGCAAATCGTCATCGTTCTCTCAAACTAGCAGTCTCGTGATCGCGCGATCAGTTCGTACGAGTTACATTGGTCTCGTGCGAGGTGTTAGTGCCACTCACGGGGCCGTTCGGGGGCTGTTTTAGTTTTACGCCCACTAACGGAAAGGTTGTAAGCCTAATTCTAAAAATCTGCAAATTATCATCATATTCTCTAATCGAGAGTCCCATTATCACGCGGTTAGTTCGTACGAGTTACATTGGTCCCGTGCGAGGTGATGGTGCCACTCACGAGGCCGTTCGGGGGCTGTTTCGAGTTCACCCCCACTAATGTCACATTTTTAAGCCTAAGTCTTGAAATATACAAATTAACGTTGTATTCTCAAATCGTAAGTCCCGTGATCGCGCGGTTAGTGCGTACGAGTTAGATTGGTCCTGCGCGAGATGTTGGTGCCACTCACGGGGCCGTTCGGGGCTGTTTCAGGTTTTCCACCACTAACGGCAAGATTTTAAGTCTAAGTATAAAAATATTCAAATTATCATCGTACTCTCAAACCTGTAGTCCCGTGATCATGCGGTCAATTCTTACGAGTTATATTAGTACCGTGCGAGGTATTGGTGAGACTCGCGGGGTCGTTCAGGGGCTGTTTTGGGTTTTCGCCCACTAACGGTAAGTTTTTAAGACTAAGTCTAAAAATATGCAAATTATCCCCGTATTCTAAAATCGGGAGTCCCGTGATCGCGCGATCAGTTTGTACGAGTTACATTGGTCCCATGTGAGGTGTTGGTGCCACTCACGGGGCGGTTCAGGGGTTGTTCGAGTTTTCCCCCTTAAACTCCATGTTTTGCTTAACTCCTGATATTTTTACATTATCATCGTATTCTCAAACCGTGAGTCCCGTGATAGCATGATTATTTCATACGAGTTACATTACTCCCGTGCGTGGTGTTGGTGTCACTCACATGGCCGTTCAGGGGCTGTTTCGGATTTTCCATCACTAATGACAAGTTTTTAAGCCTAAGTCTAAAAATATGCAAACTATCATCATATTCTCAAATCGACTGTCTTGTGGTCGCGCGGTCAGTTTGTACGAGTTACATTTGTCCCGTGCGAGGTGCTGGTGCCAGTCACGAGTCCGTTCGGGGGTTGTTTCGGGTTTTCCATACTAACGACAGGTTTTGTCTAAGTCCTAATTTTTTAAAATTATCGTCTTATTCTCAAATCGGGAGTCCCATGATCACACGGTCAGTTTTTACTAGTTACATTGGTCCTTTACGAGGTGTTGCTGCCAATCACAGGGCCGTTCGGGGGGTTGTTTTGGATTCACCCCCACTAACGCAAGTTTTTAAGCCTTAGTCTAAAATATGCAAATTATCGTTGTATTCTCAAACCGGCAGTCCCGTGATCACGCGGTCAGTTCCTACGAGTTACATTGGTCTCGTGCGAGGTGTTCGTTCCACTCACGGGGTCGTTCAGGGGCTGTTTGGGGTTTTTGCCCACTAATGGTAAGTTATTAAGCCTAAGTCTTGAAATACGCAAATTATCATTGTATTCTCAAACTGGGAGTCCTGTGGTCGCGCGGTTAGTTCGTATGAGTTACAATGGTCCCATATAAGTTGTTGGTGCCACTCACGGGAGCGTTCGGGGGCCGTTTTGGGTTTTAGCCCACTAACGGCAAGTTTTTAAGCCTAAGTCTAGAAATATGCAAATTATTGTCGTATTCTTAAACCGGGAGTCCCATTATCGCGCGGTTAGTTCGTAGGAGTTATGTTGGTCCCGTGCGAGGTGTTGGTGCCACTCACCGAAGCGTTTGGGGTCTGTTTTGTGTTCTCCCCCACTAATACTAAGTTTTTAAGCCTAAGTCTAGAAATATTAAAATTATCATTGTATTCTCAAACTGGAAGTCCCGTGATCGCGCAGTTAGTTCGTACGAGTTACATTGGTCCCGTGCGAGATATTGGTGCAACTCATGGGGCCGTTCGGGGCTGTTTTAGGTTTTCCACCACTAACGACAAGAATTTAGGCCTAAGTCTTGAAATATTCAAATTATCACAGTACTCTCAAACCTGCAGTCATGTGATCGCACGATCAGTTCGTATGAGTTACATTGGTCCCTTGCGAGGTGTTTGTGCCACTTACGGTGCCGATCGGGGGCTGGTTTGAGTTTTCTCCCACAAACGGCAAGTTTTTAAACCAAAGACTAGAAATAAGCAAACACTCATTGTATTCTCAAATCGGGAGTCCCGTGATCACGCGGTCAGTTCGTACGAGTAACATTGGTCCCGTGCGAGGTGTTGGTGTCTCTCACGGTGCCATTCGGGGGCTGTTTCAGGTTTTCTCCCACTAACGACAAGGTTTTAAGCCTATGTGTAGAAATTTGCAAATCATCATCATTCTCTCAAACTGGCAATCCCGTGATCGCGCGATCAGTTCGTACGAGTTAACATTGGTCCCGGGCGAGGTATTAGTGCCACTCACAGGGCCATTCGGGGTTGTTTGGACTTTTTGCCCACTAACGGAAAGTTTTTAAGCCTAATTCTTGAAATATGCAAATTATCATAGTATTCTCTAATCGAGAGTCCCGTTGTCGTGCGGTTAGTTCGTACGAGTTGCAATGGTCCCGTGTGAGGTGATGGTGCCACTCACGGGGCCGTTCGGGGGTTGTTTCGAGTTCTCCCCACTAATGCCAAGGTTTGAAGACTAAGTATAGAAATATACAAATTAGCGTTGTATTCTCAAATCGAAAGTCCTGTGATCGCGCGATTAGTGCATACGAGTGACATTGGTCCTGTGCGAGATGTTGGTGCCACTCACGGGGCCGTTCGGGGCTGTTTAGGGTTTTCCACCACTAACGGAAAGATTTTAAGCCTAAGTCTAGAAATATTCAAATTATCATCGTACTCTCAAACCTGTAGTCCTATGATCGCACGTTCAGTTCTTACGAGTTACATTAATCCCGTGCGAGGTATTGGTGAGACTCACGGGGCCGTTCAAGGGCTGTTTTGGGGTTTCGCCCACTAACGGTAAGTTTTTAAGACTAAGTCTAAAAATATGCAAATTATCCCCGTATTTTAAAATTAGGAGTCTCGTGATCGCGCGATCAGTTTGTACGAGTTACATTGGTCCCGTGTGAGGTGTTGGTGCAACTCACGGGGCCGTTTGGGGGTTATTTCGGGTTTTCAACCACTAATGCCTAGCTTTTAAGCCTAAGTTTATAAATATGCAAAGTATTATCGTATTCTCAAACTGCCTATCCCGTGATTATGCGGTGAGTTCCTACGAGTTACATTGGTCCCGTGCGAGGTGTTCGTGCCACTCATGGGGCCGTTCGTGGGTTGTTTTGAGTTTTCCAAACTAACGCCATGTTTTGCTTAAGTCTTGATATTTTCAAATTATCGTCTTATTCTCAAATGGAGAGTCCCGTGATCGCGCGGTCAGTTCGTATGAGTTACATTGGTCCCGTGCGAGGTGTTTGTGCCACTCACGTGGCCAGTCGGGAGCTATTTCGAGTTTTCACCCACAAATGGCATGTTTTTAAACCTAAGACTAGAAATATGCATATTATCGTCGTATTATCAAACCGGGAGTCCCATGATCACGCGGTTAGTTCGTATGAGTTACATTTGTCCCGTATAAGGTGTTGGTGACACTCACGATGCCGTTCAGGGGCTGTTTTGGGTTTTCTCCCACTAACGGCAAGGTTTTAAGCCTAAGCATAAAAATATGTAAATCATCATCATTCTCTTAAACTGGCAGTCCCGTGATTGCGTGGTCAGTTCGCACGAGTTACATTGGTCCCGCGTGAGGTGTTAGTGTCACCCCTAACCCCATTAGAATATAATTAACTAAATAGTTCAGAAACCACATTTATTATTTATTTATTTATTTATTAAGTAATACATATTGAAACAACTTCAAGGTTAAAAGGAGGAATTCTAAAAATCCAATCATTTTAAGGAGAAATAATTTAAACAGAACTCAAATACCATTTAACTTAATTACAACTAGTACAATGTATAAAACAAAACTAATAAGACTCCACTATTATTCACTCAACCACCTAGACCTGGCAGTGGCAGCTTCAGAACCCTAAAATGTAAACACATAAAACCATGAGTTTAAAAACTCAGTGAATGTACTACATCTCTATATAATAAAAGTACTATTTTAACATCTCAACATATCAATATATATCCATATCTGTGCCAATTTAGGCCATATACATATCCGGAGTTAATAAACCCCACATCTCCTGCCCGTAGGCATTAATCATATCCGTAGGTTTTAATAACCTAACATCTCCTGAATTGCATAGCAACTCAACATATCTTGACTTTTATAAAGCCATAAAATCTCAACATCTCTTGACTTTTAACAAGACATAACATCCCAACATCTCATGACTTTTAATAATCCATATCATCTTAATATATAATACATACACATCATATCCATAATCAACTCAATAAGTACACTCACATTGGGTTGTTAACTATGTATTCCCGTTTCCTTCTGGTGGAGCTGAACTGGGTGGATTTGACCTTACACCTATTAATCCAACTAAATCAGTCCTGCATCTCAATCATAAGAATTATTTTAATATATCTATGAAACTTTCAATGACTATACAACACAAATATCAATCTACTCAAGTCACATTCCATAAAACATGTGTAACAACAAAACAGTGGTATACATGTTGATAAAGTTATGGACATTCAACCGTAGGAAATACCTCATAAGGAATTTGTAAATAAAACAAAGTAAATATTAAATAATACTTCTAAATGTATATACACATGAAACATGTACTCAAAATACTCTTTGAAAAGAGAAGATAAAAACATTATTTCATGGGGTATCCAATATCGCCTCAAATTATTGTCCTCCATACTTAACCATCTCATATTCATAAATAGTACATATACAGGTGTCCAATATTATCAATATGAAAACATATCTGAATATACTTTCCGTTACAAGTGACGGTGTAATTTTTCAAGCTTCCTAGAGCAAGTTATGGCCATTTCTTTTCACCACAAGAAATCTTCCCTACAAACTCCTTTATTGTTCCTTCAACTTCCAAGAATTCTCATAATTTTTCTCCGACATAACATTTCAAGATTTTCAACAAATTTTCATTAAACATACTTAATAGTTCAGAATTAAAGTTTCACAATCTTTTGACTTCATTTGCTATGTCAAAAGCTTTACCAAACTCAGGGTATACCAAAATTAAATATCCAAACAGCAACTATATACCAACTTGAGACCATCACCAAGGCCCAACCACAAAGAGTTAAATTCTAATTTTCGGATAAGATATGGATATATGAGTCTAGTTTCATTTACAATTGGAATTTCTGAATTCCAGTAAGTACCCAAAAATATATGTAAGTTTGAATACAAGGGGTTTCAATACAAACCAATATGGCCAATAAACACCACCCACCTCACATATGAACCAATACATATTATCACAAAGGGTGATGGAATTTTAATCCCTAATTCACTATTTATATACTTTGAAATAAGTATAATACAAGATTAAAACAATATTAATCACAAACGTATACCTTGGAAACACTTTAAGGATTTTCTTAGAATTTTCCAACATTTTCTTGTAATCTTTCTTCCTTAAACTTCCACTTTCTCTTTCCGTAAGCTTAAATCTCTCACAACTGAACCTAGGGTTATATTTGATGAAGAAATAAGTTAAAGGGAGAGGTTTATGTCATCCAAGGATTCCTCCCATTCCCACCAATCAAATCAAACCACTTGGTTTACTAAAAGTCAATTTTCCACTTAAAGGGAATGGACATATTTGCCCCTTGTTCGTAAATTCATCCTAACTTCTTCCTCGAACATCTGTTTGATGCATCGCTTGTTGTGTTTAAAACCTAACTCACATTATACAACTATATAGATTTCACCTGAAGTTATTTCTAATTTTATAGTTGTCAAAACTAGTCTTAAACAGGAACATTTCTATCGAAAATAACAAAATTGTGAGTACGCACATAACTCGACATTTCACGATTTATTAAAGTAGTATTAGACTAAACATAATCACTTAACATTAGATATAATAATAAAACATTATTCATATCACATAATATAAGCATTATTAACATATAATTTATCATAATTATATCTGGGTTGTCACAACATCCCCCCCTAGAAAATTTCGTCCACGAAATTTAATATAAAGCTCACTTACCAAACAAATGGGGATATTGTTTCTTCATGCTATCCTCCTTTTCCCAAGTTGCTTCTTTAATTCCATCGGTCATACACATAACTTTGACTAAGGGAATAACTTTATTTCTCAATACTTTCTCCTTATGATCAATAATTTCCATTGGTTCCTTGATGTATGACAAGTCTTCCTTCAGTTCAATTGGCTGAATCTTCAACTGATGAGATGGATCCGCCAAATACTTAAGAAGCATCGATACATGAAACACATCATGTAAACGAGATAAATCTGGAGGTAATGCTATTCTATATATGCCAGGTTCCCAATTATTTCCAACACCTCATATGGTCCAATGTATCTTGGGTTTAGTTTCCCCTTTTTCCCAAATCTCATAACGCCTTTCCATGATGAAATACGTAGGAATACAAAATCCCCCTTTTTAAATTCTAATGGATACTTTCTTTTATATGTATAAAATTTCTACCAACTTTGCGGTATCTTTATCCGTTCTTGAATCATTTTGATCTTTTCAGTCGTCATATCTATTAACTCAGGACCCAAAAGTTTCCTTTCACCTACTTCATCCCAACACAAAGGCGTTCTACATTTCCTCCCATATAAAGCTTCATACGGAGCCATACCAATGGTGGACTGATAACTATTATTATATGAGAATTCCATCAATGGCAAATAATCATCCCAACTACCCTTGAAGTCAAATACATAGGCTCGTAACATGTCTTCTAATATTTGAATCATCCTTTTAGATTACCCATCAGTTTGTGGATGAATTGCAGTGCTGAACTTCAAAATTATGCCCATGACATTCTGTAAACGAGGCCAAAACTTGGAAGTGAACTTTGGATCTCTATCTGATATAATTTACACTTGTGCCCCATGTAAACGGATAATATCATCAACGTACATACGTGAATACTTATTAACAGTGTAAGTGGTCTTAACTGGAATAAAATGTGCCAACTTTGTCAATCGATCTACAATCACCCAAATAGAATCATTCCCCTTTGGTGACCGTGGTAATCCTGTAACAAAATCCATCATTATATTCTCCCACTTCGGATTCGGAATAGGCAATGACTGCAATAATCCTGCCGGCTTCTGATGCTCCGCTTTCACTTGCTTACATACTAAACATTTAGCTACAAATTCTACAATCTCACGTTTCATATTGTTCCACCAGTAATACTCTTTCAAATCTCTATATATTTTGGTACCTCCCGAATGCATAGAGTAAATAGAACTATGTGCCTCTTCCAATATATCCTTCTTTAAGGGTGGATCATTCGGTACACAAATCCTATTTTTATAACACAATGAATCATCATTCTTAATTTCGAAGTCACTCTCCTTTCCATCTAAGACATCTTGTTTCTTCTTCTCAAGGAATGGATCACTGACCTGCAAATTTCTTATGCGTTCTGCCAATAAAGATCTCACTATGACATGTACTAATAATCCTCCCCTTCTTGAAAAACTTAATTCAATGTCCATCGATGTCAAGTCAAGGATATTTCCCACCCGTGCACACTGTATGCAACCTAGAATCCCCAATGATTTTTTACTCAAAGCATCTTCTACTACATTGGCCTTTCCTGGATGATAATGAATGGTACAATCATAGTCTTTAATCATCCCTATCCAATGCCTCTGCCTCAAATTCAAGTCTCTCTGTGTAAATAAATACTTCAAACTTTGATGGTCAGTGAAAATTTCACACGTCTCTCCATATAAATGATGTCTCCATAATTTCAAGGTAAAAACAATAGCTGCAAGCTCTAAATCTAGTGTAGGATAATTACGTTCATGCATCTTCAACTATCTAGATGCATAATAAATTACCTTTCCATGTTGCATGAAAACACAACCCATACCCTAATGTGAAGCGTCGGTATAAATCACAAAACCTTCTCCACTAGATGGAACAGTGAGAAGTGGAGCTGATACTAGCCTATTTTTCAACTTTTCAAAGTTGTTCTGACATTCATCACTCCACACAAATTTCACTTCCTTTCAGGTTAATTTAGTCAACGGTAAGGCTATAGATCAAAACCCCTTTATGAATCTTCTATAACATCTAGCCAATCCTAGGAAACTCCTTACCTCTGTTACATTTCTTGGTCTCTCCCATTGCATAATTGCCTCTACCTTCTTATGGTCAACATAAATTCCATCTTCGAAACAATATGCCCCAGAAATACTACCTGATTTAACCAAAACTCAGATTTGCTAAACTTAGCAAATAATTGACTATCTCGCAAAACTTGCACTACAACTCTTATATGCTTCTCATGTTCCTCTTGGCTAGGTGAGTATATCAAAACATCATTGATAAAGACAATCACAAAGGAATCTATGAAAGGATGAAATACCCGATTCATTAAATCCATAAACACTGCAGGAGCATTTCTTAACCCAAATGGAATTACCATAAATTCATAATGACCACAGTGAGAACGAAAAGATGTCTTAGACATGTCACAATCTCTCACCCTTAATTGATGATAACCCGATCTCAAATCAATTTTTGAAAACACTTTATCACCCTGTAATTGATCAAACAAATTATCAATACGAGGCAATGGATATTTAGTTCGAATTGTTACCTTGTTCAACTGCCGATAATCAATGCAAAAACGCATGGTTCCGTCTTCCTTTTTCACAAATAATGACGGAGCGCCTCATGGTGATACATTGGATCGAATAAAACTTCTATCTAGAACATATTTTAGTTGAACCTTTAAGTCCTTTCAATGACTATACAACATCAATATAATTCTACTCAAGTCACATTCTATAAAACATGTGTAACGACAAAATAGTGGTATACATGTTGATAAAGTTATGGACATTCAACCGTAGGAAATACCTCATAAGGAATTTGTAACTAAAACCAAGTAAATATTAAAGCATACTTCTCAATGTATATACACATGAAACATGTACTCAAAATACTCTTTGAAAAGAGCAGATAAAAACATTCTTTCTTGGGGTATCCAATATCGCCTCAAATTATTGTCCTCCATACTTAAACATCTCATATTTAGAAATAGTACACATACAGGTGTCCAATATTACCAATATAAAAACATATCTGAATATACATTCTGTTACAAGTAACGGTGTATTTTTTGAAGCTTCCTAAAGCAAGTTATGGCCATTTCTTACAACACAAGAAATCTTCCCTACAAACTCCTCTATTGTTCCTTCAACTTCCAAGAATTTTCATAATTTTTCTCCAGCATAACTTTTCATTATTTTAAACCCATTTTTATTAAACATATTTAATAGTACAGAATTAAAGTTTCATAATCTTTTGACTTCATTTACTATGTCAAAAGCTTTACTAAACTCATGGTATACCGAAATTAAATATCCAAAAAGCAACTATGTACCAACTTGAAACCATCACCAAGGCCCATCCACAAAGAGTTAAATTATAATTTTAAGATGATATATGAATATATGAGTCTACTTTAATGTCCAATTTGAATTTCTGAATTCCAGTAAGTACACAAAAATATATGTAAGTTTGAATATAAGTGGTTTCAATACAAACCAATATGCCTTATAAACACCACCCACCTCACATATGAACCAATACATATTATCACAAAGGGTGATCGAATTTTAATCCCTAATTCACGATTTATATACTTTGAAATAAGTATAATACAAGATTAAACAATATTAATCACAAACTTATACCTGGGAAACACTTCAAGGATTTTCTTGGAATTTTCCTAGCTTTTCTTGTAATCTTTCTTCCTTAAACTTCAACTTTCTCTCTCCTTAAGATTAAATCTCTCACAACTGAACCTAGGGTTATATTTTATGAATAAATAAGTTGAAGGGAGAGGTTTAAGTCGGCCAAGGCTACCTCCCAAGCCCACCAATCGAATTAAACCACTTGGTTTACTAAGAGACAATTATCCACTTAAAGGGAATTGATATATTTTCCCCTTGTTCGTAAATTCGTCCTAAATTCTTACTCGAACATCCATTTGATGCATAGCTTGTTGTGTTACAACCCTAACTCACATGTCTACAACTATCTAACTTTCACCTCAAGTCATTTGTAATGTTATAAGGGTCAAAACTAGTCTTAAACAGGAACATTTCTATCCAAAATAATAAAATTTTGTGTTCGCACATAACTCGACATTTCACGATTTATTAAAGTAGGATTAGACTAAACATAATCACTTAATATTAGATATACTAATAACACATTATTCGTATCACATAAGTTAAGCATGATTAAAATATAATTTATCATAATTATATATGGGTTGTTATAGTTAGTGCCACTCACGGGGTCGTTCGGGGGCTGTTTGGGGTTATCTTCCACTAATGGCAAGTTTTTAAGACTAAGTCTAGCAATATGCAAATTATTGTCGTATTCTTAAACCGGGAGACCCATGGTCGCGCGGTTAGTTCGTACGAGTAACATTGGTCCCGTGCGAGGTGTTGGTGCAACTCACGGGAGCGTTCTGGGGCTATTTCGGGTTCACCCCCACTAGCCCTAAGTTTTTAAGATTAAGTCTAGAAATATGCAAATTATCATTGTATTCTCAGACCGACACTCTCGTGATGGCGCGGTTAGTTCGTACAAGTTACATTTTTTCCGTGCGAGATGTTGGTGCCACTCACGGGGCCGTTCGGGGCTATTTCAGGTTTTCCACCACTAACAACAAGATTTTAAGCCTAAGTCATGAAATATTCAAATTATCATCGTACTCTCAAACCTGCAGTCTCGTGATCACGCGGTCAGTTTGTACGAGTTAGATTGGTCCCGTGCGAGGTGTCCGTGCCACTCACGGAGCTGATCGGGGGCTATTTTGAATTTTCTCCCACTAATGACAAGTTTTTAAGGCTAAGTCTAGAAATATGCAAATTATCATCGTATTCTCAAATTGGGAGTCCTGTGGTTGCGCGGTTAGTTCGTACGAGTTACATTGGTCCTGTACGAGGTGTTGGTGCCACTCACGGGGCCATTCAAGGGTTGTTTCGGGTTTTCGCCAACTAACGACAAGTTTTTAAGCCTAAATCTGTAAATATGCAAGGTATCATCGTATTCTCAAACCGACTGTCCCGTGATCGCGCGGTCAGTTCCTACTAGTTACATTGGTCCCGTGCGAGGTGTTAGTGCCACTCACGGGGTCGTTCGTGGTCTGTTTTATGTTTTCCAAACTAACGCCACGTTTAGCTTAAGTCTTGATATTTTTAAATTATTGTCTTATTCTCAAATTGAGAGTAGTGTGATAGCGCGGTCAGTTCGTACGAGTTATATTGGTCCCGTGTGAGGTGTTTGTGCCATTCACGGGGTCGGTCGGGGGTTGTTTCGTGTTTTCACCCACAAACGACAAGTTTTTAAACCTAAGACTAGAAATATGCATATTATAGTCATATTCTCAAATCGGGAGTCCTGTTATCACGCGGTCAGTTCGTACGAGTTACATTGGTCCCGTGCAAGGTGTTTGTGTCACTGACGGTGCTGTTCGGGGGTTGTTTAGGGTTTTCTCCCACTAACGAAAAGGTTTTAAGCCTAAGTCTAGAAAAATGCAAATCATCATCGTTCTCTCGAAATGTCGGTCCCGTTATCGCGCAGTCAGTTTGTACAAGTTATAATTTCCCGTGCGAGGTGTTAGTGCCACTCACGGGGTCATTAGGGGGGTGTTTGGGGTTTTTACCCACTAACGAAAAGTTTTTAAGACTAAGTCTAGAAATATGCAAATTATCGTTGTATTCTGAAACCGGGAGTCCCCTGTTCTGGCGGTTAGTTCGTACGAGTTACATTGGTCCCGTAGGAGGTGTTGGTGCCACTCACGAGAGCATTCGGGGGCTGTTTTGTGTTCTCCCCCACTACCACCAAGTTTTTAAGCCTAAATCTATAAATATGCAAATTATCATTATATTCTCAAACCGACAGTCCCGTGATCGCGCAATTAGTTCGTACGAGTTACATTGGTACCGTGCGAGATGTTGCTGCCACTCACGGGGCCGATCGAGGGTTGTTTCGAGTTTTTGCCCACAAATAACAAGTTTTTAAACCTAAGAATAGAAATATGAAATTTATCATCGTATTCTCAAACTGGGAGTCCCGTGATCGCGCGATCAGTTCGTACGAGTTACATCGGACCCGTGCGAGGTGTTGGTTCCCCTCACGGGGCTATTCGGGGGTTGTTTCGGGTTTTCCCCCACTAACCCTAAGTTTCTAAGCCTAAGTCTATAAATATGCAAAGTATCATCATATTTTCAAACTGGTTGTCCCATGATCGCGCGGTCAGTTCCTACGAGTTACATTGGTCCCATGCGAGGTGTTGGTGCCTCTAACGGGGCCGTTCGTAGGTTGTTTCGAGTTTTCCAAACTAACGCCATGTTTTGCCTAAGTCTTGATATTTTTAAATTATCGTCTTATTCTCAAATCGAGAGTCCTGTGATTGTGCGGTTAGTTCGTACGAGTTATATTGGTCTCTTGCGAGGTGTTTGTGCCACTCACGGGGACGATCGGGGGCTATTTCGAGTTTTTGCCCACAAACTGCAAGTTTTTAAACCTAAGACTAGAAATATGCAAATTATTGTCATATTCTCAAACCGGGAGTCCCGTGATCACGCGGTTAGTTCGTACGAGTTACACTGGTCCGATGCGAGGTGTGGGTGTCAGTCACGGTGCCGTTCAGGGGTTATTTCGAGTTTTCTCCCACTAACGACAAGGTTTTAAGCCTATATCTAGAAATATGAAAATCATCATCTTTCTCTCAAATTGGCAGTCCTGTGATCACGTAGTCAGTTCGTACGAGTTACATTGGTCCCGTGCAAGGTGTTATGCCACTCATAGGGCCGTTTGGGGGCTGTTTGGGGTTTTCTCCCACTTACGACAAGTTTTTAAGCGTAAGTCCAGAAATATGCAAATTATCATCGTGTTCACAAATTACGAGTCCTGTGGTCACGCAGTTAGTTCATACCAGTTACATTGGTCCCGTGCGATGTGTTGGTGCCACTCACGGGGCCGTTCGGTGGCTGTCTCGGGTTCTCCCCCACTAATGCAAAATTTTTAAGCCTAAGTTAAGAAATATGCAAATTATCATTGTATTCTCAAATCGGCAGTCCCATGATTGCGCGGTTAGTTCGTACGAGTTACATTGGTCCCATACGAGATGTTGGTGCCACTCACGAGACCATTCGGGGCTGTTTTAGGTTTTCCACCACTAACGGCAACATTTTAAGCCTAAGTCTAGAAATATTCAAATTATCATCATAAATATGCAAATATTTAACGTATTCTCAAACCGGGAGTCCCATGATCAAGCGGTGAATTCGTACGAGTTATATTGGTCGCGTGTGATGTGTTGGTGCCACTCACGGGGCTGTTCGGGGGCTGTTTCGGGTTTTCACCCACTAACGGTAAGTTTTTAAGCCTAAGTCTAGAAATATACAGATTATCATCGTATTATCTAACCGACTGTCCCGTGATCGCGTGGTCAGTTCGTTCGAGTTACATTGGTCCCATGCGAGGTGTTGGTGCCACTCACGGGGCCGGTCGGGGGTTGTTTCGAGTTTTCACCCACTAACAGCAAGTTTTTAAGCCCAAGAATAGAAATATGCAAATTATCATCGTATTCTCAAACTCAAAGTCCCGTGATCGCACGATCAGTTCATACGTGTTACATTGGTCCCGTGCGAGGTCTTGGTGCCACTCACGGGGTCGTTCGGTGGTTATTTCGGGTTTTCCCCACGAACGCCATGTTTTGCCTAAGTCCAGATATTTTTAAATTATTGTCGTATTCTCAAACTGGGAGTCCCTTGATCGCACGGTCAGTTCATACGAGTTACATTGGTCCCATGCGTGTGTTGGCACCACTCACGGGGCCGTTCAGGGGCTGTTTCAGGTTATCGCCCACAAACGACAAGTTTTTAAGACTAAGTTTAGAAATATGAAAATTATCGTCGTATTCTCAAATCAAAAGTTTCGTGATCGCGCGATCAGTTTATACGACTTACATTGGTCTCGTGCGAGGTTTTGGTGCCACTCACGGGGCCGTTCGGGGGCTGTTTTTTGGTTTTCCCTCACTAACGCCAAGTTTTTAAGCCTAAGTCTAAAAATATACATACTATCATCGTATTCTCAAACTGGCTATCCCTTGATCGTGCGGGCCGATTTGTACAAGTTACATTGGTTTCGTGCGAGGTGTTGGTGCTAGTCACGAGGTCGGGTTTTCCAAACTAACGCCATGTTTTTCCTGAGTCCTGATATATTTGACTTATCATTTTATTCTCAAATCGAGAGTCCCGTGATTGTGCGGTCAGTTCGTACGAGTTAAATTGGTCTCGTGCGAGGTGTTTATGCCACTCACGAGGTCGATCTGGGGCTATTTCGAGTTTTCACCCACAAACGGCAAGCTTTTAAGCCTAAGACTAGAAATATGCCAATTATCATCATATTCTCAAACCGGATGTCCCTTGATCACGCGGTCAGTTCATACGAGTTATATTGGTCCCGTGCGAGGTGTGGGTGTCAGTCACGGTGCCGTTCAGGGTTTGTTTCGGGTTTTCTCCCACTAACGACAAGGTTTTCAGCCTATGTCTAGAAATATGCAAATCATCATCGTTCTCTCAAATTGGTAGTCCCGTGATCACGTAGTCTGTTCTTACGAGTTACATTGGTCCTGTGCGAGGTGTTATGCCACTCACATGGCCGTTCGGGGGCTGTTTGGGGTTTTCGCCCACTAATGGCAAGTTTTTAAGCGTAAGTCTAGAAATATGCAAATTATCATCGTGTTCTCAAATCGGGAGTCCCGTGGTCACGCAGTTAGTTCGTACCAGTTACATGGGTCCCGTGCGAGGTGTTGGTGCCACTCACGGGGCCGTTCGAGGGATGTTTCGGGTTCTCCCCTACTAATGCCAAATTTTTAAGCCTAAGTTAAGAAATATGCAAATGATCGTTGTATTCTCAAATAGGCAGTCCCATGATTGCGCGGTTAGTTCGTACGAGTTACATTGGTCCCGTGCGAGATGTTGGTGCCACTCATGGGGCCGTTCGGGGCTGTTTCAGGTTTTCCACCACTAACGCCAAGATTTTATGCCTAAGTCTACAAATATTCAAATTATCATCGTACTCTCAAACCTGCAGTTCCGTGATCACGTGGTCAGTTAATACGAGTTACATTGGTCCCATGCGTGGTGTTGCTGCCACCCACGGGGCCGTTCAGGGTCTGTTTTGGGTTTTCGCCCACTAACGACAAGTTTTTAAGAGTAAATCTAGAAATATGCAAATTATCACCGTATTCTAAAACCGGGAGTCCCGTGATCGTTCGATTAGTTCGTACGAGTTTTATTTGTCCCGTGCAAGGTGTTGGTGCCACTCAAGGGGCCGTTCAGGGACTGTTTTGGGTTTTCCCCACTAATGCCAAGTTTTTAAGCCTAAGTCTAGAAATATGCAAAGTATCATTGTATTCTCGAATCAGATGTCCCGTGATCGCGTCGTCACTTCCTACGAGTTACATTATTCCCGTGCGAGGTATTGGTGACACTCATGGGGCCGTTCGCGGGTTGTTTCGAGTTTTCCAAACTAACACCAAGTTTTACCGAAGTCCTAATATTTTTAAATTATAATCATATTCCCAAACCCGGAGTCCCATGATCACACAGTCAGTTCTTACGAGTTACATTGGTCCTGTGCGAGGTGTTGGTGCCACTCACGAGGCCGTTCGGGGGCTGTTTGGGGTCTCCCCCCTAACGTAAGTTTTTAAGGATAAGTCTGAAATATGCAAATATTTAACGTATTCTCAAACCGAGAGTCCCATGATCAAGCGGTGAATTCATACGAGTTATATTGGTCGCGTGTGATGTGTTGGTGCCCCTCACGGGGCTGTTCGGGGGCTGTTTCGGGTTTTCACCCACTAACGGTAAGTTTTTAAGCCTAAGTCTAGAAATATTCAGATTATCATCGTATTATCTAACCGACTATCCCGTGATCGCGTGGTCAGTTCGTATGAGTTACATTGGTCCCATGCGAGGTGTTGGTGCCATTCACGGGGCCAGTCGGGGGCTATTTCGAGTTTTCACCCACTAACGACAAGTTTTTAAGCCTAAGAGTAGAAATATGCAAATTATCATCGTATTCTCAAACTGGGAGTCCCATGATCGCACGATCAGTTCATACGTGTTACATTGGTCCCGTGTGAGGTCTTGGTGCCACTCACGGGGCCGTTCGGTGGTTATTTCGGGTTTCCCCCACGAACGCCATGTTTTGCCTAAGTCCAGATATTTTTAAATTATTGTCGTATTCTCAAACTGGGAGTCCCTTGATCGCACGGTCAGTTCATACGAGTTACATTGGTCCCGTGCGTGTGTTGGCACCACTCATGGGGCCGTTCAGGGGCTGTTTCAGGTTATCGCCCACAAACGACAAGTTTTTAAGACTAAGTTTAGAAATATGAAAATTATCGTCGTATTCTCAAATCAAAAGTTTCGTGATCACGCGATTAGTTTATACGACTTACATTGGTCTCGTGCGAGGTTTTGGTGCCACTCACGGGGCCGTTCGGGGGCTGTTTTTTGTTTTCCCTCACTAACGCTAAGTTTTTAAGCCTAAGTCTAAAAATATACATACTATCGTCGTATTCTCAAACTGGCTATCCCTTGATCGTGCGGGCAGTTTGTACAAGTTACATTGGTTTCGTGCGAGGTGTTGATGCTAGTCACGAGGTCGGGTTTTCCAAACTAACACCATGTTTTTCCTGAGTCCTGATATATTTGACTTATCATCTTATTCTCAAATCGAGAGTCCCGTGATTGTGCGATCAGTTCGTACGAGTTATATTGGTCTCGTGCGAGGTGTTTGTGCCACTCACGAGGCCGATCGTGGGTTATTTCAAGTTTTCACCCACAAACGGCAAGTTTTAAACCTAAGACTAAAAATATGCAAATTATAATCGTATTCTCAAACCGGATGTCCCGTGATCACGCGGTCAGTTCATACGAGTTACATTGGTCCCGTGCGAGGTGTGGGTGTCACTCACGGTGCCGTTCAGGGTTTCTTTTGGGTTTTCTCCCACTAACGACAAGGTTTGCAGGCTATGTCTAAAAATATGCAAATCATCATCGTTCTCTCAAATTGGCAGTCCTGTGATCACGTAGTCAGTTCGTACGAGTTATATTGGTCCCGTGCGAGGTGTTATGCCATTCACAAGGCCGTTCAGGTGCTGTTTGGGGTTTTCTCCCACTAACGGCAAGTTTTTAAGCGTTAAGTCTAGAAATATGCAAATTATCATCGTATTCTCAAGCTGGGAGTCCTGTGGTTACGAAGTTAGTTCGTACGAGTTACATTGGTTCCGTCCAAGGTGTTGGTGCTACTCACGGGGCCGTTCGGGGGATGTTTCGGGTTCTCCCCCACTAATGCCAAATTTTTAAGCCTAAGTTAAGAAATACGCAAATGATCGTTGAATTCTCAAACTGGCAGTCCCATGATTGTGCAGTTAGTTCGTACAAGTTACATTAGTCCCGTGTGAGATGTTGGTGCCACTCACGGGGCCGTTCGGGTCTGTTTCAGGTTTTCCACCATTAACGGCAAGATTTTAAGCCTAAGTTTATAAATATTCAAATTACCATTGTACTCTCAAACCTGTCATCCCGTGATTGCCCGGTGTCATCCCGTGATTGCCCGGTCAGTTAATACGAGTTACATTGGTCCCACGCGAGGTTTTGGTGCCACCCACAGGGCCATTCAGGGTCTTTTTTGGGTTTTCTCCCACTAACGACAAGTTTTTATGAGTAAGTCTAGAAATATTCAAATTATCACCGTATTCTCAAGACGAGAGCCCTGTGGTCGCTCAATCAGTTCGTACGAGTTTTATTTGTCCCGTGCAAGGTGTTGGTGACACTCAAGGGGCCGTTCGGGGACTTTTTTGTGTTTTCCCCCATTAACGCCAAGTTTTATGCCTAAGTCCAGAAATATGCAAAGTATCGTTGTATTCTCAAACCGGATGTCCCGTGATCACGCGGTTAGTTCCTACGAGTTAGATTGTTCCTGTGCGAGGTGTTGGTGCCACTCACGGGGCCGTTCGTGGGTTGTTTCGAGTTTTCCAAATCGAGAGTCCTATGATCGCGTGGTCAGTTCCTACGAGTTACATTGGTCCTGTGCGAGGTGTTGGTGCCACTCACGGGGCCGTTCGGGGGTTATTTTGAGTTCTCCCTCCCCCCCAACGCAATTTTTTAAGGCTAAGTTTAAAATATGCAAATTATCAACGAATTCTCAAGCTGGAGTCCCATGATCACACGGTCAATTCGTACGAGTTATAATGGTCGCGTGCGATGTGTTGGTGCCACTCACGGGGCCGTTTGGGGGTTATTTCGGGTTTTCACCCACTGACGGCAAGTTTTTAAGGCTAAGTCTAGAAATATACAGATTATTATCGTATTCTCTAACCGAGAGTCCCGTGATCCCGTGGTGAGTTTGTATGAGTTACACTGGTCCCGTGTGAGGTGTTAGTCCCACTCACGGGGCCGTTCGGGGGTTGTTTCTCATTTTTGCCCACTAACGGCAAGTTTTTAAGCCTAAGAATAGAAATATGCAAATTATCGTCGTATTCTCAAATCGGGAGTCCCGTCATCGCGTGATCAGTTCATACGTGCTACATTGGTCCCGTGCGAGGTATTGGTGCGACTCATAGGGCCGTTCAGGGGATATTTCGGGGGATATTTTGGGTTTCCCCCACGAATGCCATGTTTTGCCTAAGTCCAGATATTTTTAAATTATCGTCGTATTCTCAAACTGGGAGTCCCGTGATCGTACGGTCAGTTCATACCAGTTACATTGGTCCCGTGCGATGTGTTGGCACCACTCACGTGGCCGTTCAGGGGCTGTTTCAGGTTATCGCCCACTAATGACAAGTTTTTAAGACTAAGTTTAGAAAATGCAAATTATCATCGTATTCTCAAATTAGAAGTTCCGTGATCGCGCGATCAGTTCATACGAGTTACACTGCTCCCGTGCGAGGTGTTGGTGCCACTCACGGGGCCGTTCGGGGAGTGTTTTGGGTTTTCCCCCACTAACGCCAAGTTTTTAAGGCTAAGTCTGAAAATATACAAACTATCATCATATTCTCAAATTGGCTATCCCATGATCACGCGAGAAGTTTGTACGAGTTACATTGGTTCCATGCGAGGTGTTGGTGCCAGTCATGAGGCCGTTCGGTGGCTGTTTCGGGTTTTCCAAACTAACGCCATGTTTTGCCTAAGTCCTAATATTGTTAAATTATCATTTTATTCTCAAATTGGGAGTCTCGTGATTGTGCTGTCAGTTCCTACGAGTTACATTGGTCCTGTACGAGGTGTTGCTGCCATTCACGGGGCCGTTTAAGCGCTGTTTTTGATTCTCCCCCACTAACACAAGTTTTTAAGCCTAAGTCTAAAATGTGTAAATTATCATCGTATTCTCAAATGGTAAGTCTCGTGATCGCACGGTCAGTTCGTACGAGTTACATTGGTCTCGTGCGAGGTGTTGGTGCCACTCACTGGGCCGTTTGGGGGTTGTTTCGGGTTTTCCCCCACTAACGCTATCTTTTTAAGACCAAGTCTAGAAATATACAAATTATCATCGTATTCCCAAACTGACAGTCCCATGACCGCGCGGTCAGTTCGTACGAGTTTCTTTGGACCCGTGCGAGGTGTTGGTGCCACTCACGGGGCCATTCGAGGGTTGTTTCGAGTTTTCCTCCACTAACGCCATGTTTTTCCTAAGTCCTGATATTTTAAAATTATCTTTGTATTCTCAAATCGGGAGTCCCGTTACCACACAGTCAGTTCATACGAGTTACATTGGTCATGTGCGAGGTGTTGGTGCCACTCATCGGGCCATTCGGGGGCTGTTTAGGGGTCTTCCACAATAACGCCTAGTTTTTAACCCTAAGTCTGGAAATATGAAAATTATCACCGTACGAGTTACATTGGTCTTGTGCGAGGTGTTGGGGCCACTCACGGGGCCTTTAGGAGGCTATTCTGGGTTTTCCCCCACTAATGGCAAGATTTTAAGACTAAGTCCAGAAATAATAAAATCATCATCGTACTCTAAAATTGGAAGTCCTGTGATCACGAGGTCAGTTTGTAAAAGTTAAATTGGTCCCATGCGAGGTGCAAGTGCCACTCACGGGGCTGTTCAGGGGCTGTTTTGGGTTTTGCCCACTAACGACAAGTTTTTAAGCCTAAATGTAGAAATATGCAAATTATCATCGTACTCTCTAACCTGCAGTCCCATGATCGCGCGGTTAGCTCGTATGAGTTACATTGGTCCCGTGCAAGGTGTTGGTGCCAGTGACGGGGCCGGTCAGGGCTGCTTCGAGTTTTTGCCCACTAACGATAAGTTTTTAAGCCTAAAACTAAAATTTTTAAAATTATCATCATATTCTCAAACCGGGAGTCCCGTGATCGCACGGTCAGTACGTACGACTTACATTGGCCCCGTGCGAGGTGTTGGGGCCACTCATAGGGCCGTTCGGGGGCCATTTCGTGTTTTCCCCCACTAATGGCAAGATTTTAATCCTAAGTCTAGAAATAAGAAAATTATCGTCGTATTCTCAAACCGACAGTTCCGTGATCGCGCGGTCAGTTCCTACGAGTTACATTGGTCACGTGCAAGGTGTTGGGGCCACTCACAGGGCCGTTTGGGGGCTATTTCAGGCTTTCCCCACTAATGGCAAGATTTTAAGCCTAAGTCCAGAAGTAAGTAAATCATCATCTTACTCTCAAACCGGTAGTCCCGTGATCACGAGGTGAGTTCGTACAAGTTAAATTTTTCCGGTGTGAGGTGTTGGTGCAACTCACAGGGCTGTTCAGGGGCTATTTCAAATTTTTACCCACTAACGGCGAGTTTTTAAGCATAAGTGTAGAAATATACAAATTATCATCGTACTCTCTAACATGCAGTCCCGTGATTGTGTGGTCAGTTCGTATGAGTTAAATTGGTCCCGTACGAGGTGCTGGTGCCACTTACGGGGCCGGTCGGGGATATGTCGAGTTTTTACCCACTAACGATAATTTTTTAAGCCTAAGACTAGAAATATGAAAATTATCGTCGTATTCTACGATATACACTGGTCCCGTGCAAGGTTTTGGTGCCACTCATGGGGCCGTTCAGGGGCTATTTCGAGTTTTCACCCACTAACGTTAAGTTTTTAAGCCTAAGACTAGATATATAAAAAAATTTATCATATTCTCAAACCGGGAGTCCCATGATCGCGCCGCCAATACGTACGAGTTACATTGGTCCCGTGCGAGGTGTTGGGGCCACTCACGGGGCCGTTTGGGAGCTATTTCGTGTTTTCCCCCACTAATGGTAGGATTTTAATCCTAAGTCTAGAAATAAGAAAATTATCATCGTATTCTCAAATCGGTAGTCCCGTGATCGTGCGGTCAGTTCGTACGAGTTACATTGGTCCCGTGCGAGGTGTTGGGGCCACTCACGGGGCCGTTCGGGGGATATTTTGGGTTTTCCCCACAAATGGAAAGATTTTAAGCCTGAGTCCATAAATAAGTAAATCATCATCGTGCTCTCAAATCGGTAGTCCCGTGATCGCGGGGTCAATTCGTACAAGTTAAATTGGTCCGATGCGAGGTGTTAGTGCCACCCACGAGGCTGTTCAGGGTCTATTTTGAGTTTTTGCCCACTAACGGCAAGTTTTTAAGCCTAATTGTAGAACTATGCAAATTGTCATCGTACACTCTAACCTGCAGTCCCGTGATCGCGCGGTCAGTTCCTATCAGTTACATTGGTCCCGTGAGAGGTGTTGGTGCCACTTACGGTGCCGGTTGGGGATATTTCGAGTTTTTTCCCACTAATAATAAGTTTTTAAGCTTAAAACTAGAAATATGAAACTTATCGTCGTATGCTCAAACCGGGAGTCCCGTGATCACGCGGTCAGTTCGTACGAGTTACATTGGTCCCGTGTGAGGTGTTGGTGCCACTAACGCTATCGTTCGGGGGTTGTTTTGAGTTTTCCCCCACTAATGAAAAGGTTTTAAGACTATGTCTAGAAATATACAAATCATCATCGTACTCTCAAACTGGCAGTCCCGTGATCGCACGGTCAGTTCGTATGAGTTACATTTGTCCGTGCGAGGTGTTGGTGCCAATCAAGAGGCCGTTCGGGGGCTATTTTTCGCCCACTAACGGAAAGTTTTTAAGCCTAAGTCTAGAAATATTCAAATTATCATTGTATTCTCAAACTGGGAGTCCCGTGGTCATGCAGTTAGTTCGTATGAGATACATTGGTCCGATGCGAGGTGTTGGTGCCACTCAGGAGGCCGTTCGGGGGCTATTTCGGGTTCTCCTTCACTAATGCCAAGTTTTTAAGCCTAAGTCTAAAAATATGAAAATTATCATTGTATTCTCAAACTGGAAGTCCTGTGATCGCGCGGTGAGTTTGGACGAGTTACATTGGTCCCGTGCGAGATGTTGGTGCAACTTACGGGGCCGTTTGGGGCTGTTTCACGTTTTCCACCACTAACGACAAGAATTTAAGCCTGTCTAGAAATATGCAAATTATCATCATAATGTCAAACTTGCAGTCTCATGATCACATGATAAATTAGTATGAGTTACATTGGTCCCGTGTGAGGTGTTGATTCCACTCACGGGGCTGGTCGGGGGCTGTTCTAAGTTTTCGGCCACAAATGGCAAGTTTCTACACCTAGGACTAGAAATATGAAAATTATCAACGTAGTCTCAAATAGGGTGTCCCGTGATCACACGGTCAGTTCGTACGAGTTACATTGGTCCTGTACGAGGTGTTGGGGCCACTCACGGGACCGTTCGGGGGCTATTTTGGGTTTCCCCACTAATGGAAGGATTTTAAGCGTGAGTCCATAAATAAGTAAATCATCGTCGTACTCTCAAACCGGTAGTCACGTGATCGCGAGATCCGTTCGTACAAGTTAACTTGGTCCGATGCGAGGTGTTGGTACCACTCACGGGGTTGTTCAGGGGCTATTTCGTGTTTTTTCCCACTAACGACAAGTTTTTAAGCCTAAGTGTAGAATTATGCAAATTATCATCATACTCTCTAACCTGCAGTCTCGTGATCGCACGGCCATTTCGTATGAGTTACACTGGTCTCGTACGAGGTGTTGTTGCCACTTACGGGGCCGATCAGGGCTGTTTCGAGTTTTTGCCCACTAACGATAAGTTTTTAAGCCTAAGACTAGAAATATGAAAATTATCATCGTATTCTCAAACCAGGAGTTCCGTGATCACGCGGTCAGTTCGTACGAGTTACATTGATCCCGTGCGAGGTGTTGGTGCCACTCACGCTGCCGTTCGGGGGTTGTTTCAAGTTTTCCCCCACTAACGACAAGGTTTTAAGACTAAGTCTAGAAATATGCAAATCATCATCATACTCTCAAACTGGCAGTCCCGTGATCGCACGGTCAGTTCGTATGAGTTACATTGGTCCCATGCGAGGTGTTATTGCCATTCACGAGGCCGTTCGTAGGTTATTTCTGGTTTTCGCCCACTTACGACAAGTTTTTAAGCCATGTCTAGAAATATTAAAATTATCAGCGTATTCTCAAACCGGGAGTCTCGTGGTTATGCGGTTAGTTCATACGAGATACATTGGTCCAGTGCGAGGTGTTGGTGCCACTGAGGGGGCCATTCGAGGGCTATTTCGGGATCTCCTTCACTAATGCCAAGTTTTTAAGCCTAAGTCTAGAAATATGCAAATTATCATTGTATTCTCAAACTGGCAGTCCTGTGATCGCGCGGTCAGTCCGGACCAGTTACATTGGTCTCGTGCGAGATGTTGGTGCAACTCACGGGGCCATTTGGGGCTGTTTCATGTTTTCCACCACTAACGAAAAGAATTTAAGCCTATCTAAAAATATGCAAATTATCATCGTAATCTCAAACCTGCAGTCTCGTGCTCACACGATAAATTTATATGAGTTACATTAGTCCCGTGTGAGGTGTTGGTGCCACTCACGGGGCTGGTCGGGGGCTATTTTGAGTTTTCGCCCACAAATGGCAAGTTTGTAAACCTAAGACTAGAAATATGAAAATTATCAATGTATTCTCAAATAGGGTGTCCCGTGATCGCACGGTCAGTTCGTATGAGTTACATTGGTCCCGTACGAGGTGTTAGGGCCACTCACAGGGCAATTTGGGGTCTGTTTCGGGTTTTCCACCCTAACGCCAACTTTTTAACCCTAAGTCTAGAAATAAAAAATATTATTGTATTCACCAACCGACAGTCCTGTGATCACGCGGTAATTTCGTACGAGTTACTTTGGTCCCGTACGAGGTGTTGGTGCCACTCACGGGGCCATTCGAGGAATATTTCAGGTTTTCCCCCACTAACTCCATGTTTTGCCTAAGTCCTCATATTTTTAAATTATCGTCATATTCTCAAATAAGGAGTCCTGTTACCACACAGTCAGTTCGTACGAGTTACATTGGTCCTATGCGAGGTGTTGGTGCCACTAACGGGGCCATTCGAGGGTTGTTTAGTGTTCTCCCCCACTAACGCCAAGTTTTTAATCCTAAGTCTAGAAATATAAAAATTATTGTTGTATATCCAAACCGACAGTTCTTTGATCGCGCGATCAGTTCATACGAGTTACATTGATCCCGTGCGAGGTGTTGGGGCCACTCACGGGGCCGTTCGGGGGCTATTTCGGGCTTTCCCCCGCTAATGGGAAGATTTTAAGCCTAAGTCCAGACATAAGTATATCATCATCATACTCTCAAAATAGCAGTCCCGTCATCATGAGGTAAGTTCATACAAGTTAAATTGGTCGTGTACGAGGTGTTGGTGCCACTCACGGGGCTATTGAGAGGCTGTTTTAGTTTTTTGCCCACTCACGGCAAGTTTTTACGCCTAATTGTAGAATGATGGATATTATCATTGTACTCTCTAACCTGCAGTCCCGTGATTGTGCAGTCAATTCGTATGAGTTACATTAGTCCCGTGCTAGGTGTTGGTGCCAGTTATGGGGCCGGTCGGGGTTGTTTTGAGTTTTGCCCACTAACGATAAGTTTTTAAGCCTAAGACTAGAAATATGAAATTATCATCGTATTCTCAAACTGGGACTCTCGTGATCACGCGCTGAGTTCGTACGAGTTACATTAGTCTCGTGCGAGGTGTTGGTGTCACTCACGGGGCCGTTGGGGGCTGTTATGACTTTTCGCCCACTAACATCAAGTTTTTAAGCCTAAGACTAGAAATATAAAAATTATCTTCGTATTCTCAAACCAATAGTCCCGTGATTGCACGGTCAGTTAGTACGAGTTACATTGGTCCTGTTCGAGGTGTTGGGGCCAGTCATGGGGCCGTTCGGAGGCTATTTAGGGTTTTCCCTCACTAATGGTAAGATTTTAATCCTATGTCTTGAAATAAGAAAATTAGCGTCATAACTGACAGTTCCGTGATCGCACGATCAGTTCGTACGAGTTACATTGGTCCCGTGCGAGGTGTTGGGGCCACTCACGGTGCCGTTCAGGGGCTATTTTGGGTTTTCCCCCACTAATGGCAAGATTTTAAGCGTATGTCCAGAAATAAGTAAATCATGGCCGTACTCTCAAACCGGTAGTCCCGTGATCACTTGGTCAGTTCAAAGAAGTTAAATTGGTCCCATGCGAGGTCTTGGTGCCACTCACGGGGCTGTTCAGGGGATGTTTCGAGTTTTTTCCCACTAACGGCACGTTTTTAAGCCTAAGTGTAGAAATTTTCAAATTATCATCGTACTCTCTACCCTGCAGTCCCGTGATCGTGCGGTCAGTTCGTATGTGTTACATTGGTCCCGTGCGAGGTGTTAGTGTCAGTTACGGGGTCGGGCGGGGCTGTTTTTAGTTTTTTCCCACTAACGATAAGTTTTTAAGCCTAAGACTAAAAATATGAAAAGTATCATCGTATTGTCAAACCGGGAGTCGCGTGATCACGCGGTGAGTTCGTACGAGTTACATTGGTCCCGTGGGAGGTGTTGGTGTCACTCACGGGGCCGTTCGGGGGCAGTTTCATGTTTTCTCCCACTAACGTCATGTTTTTAAGCCTAAGACTAGAAAAATAATAATTATCATCGTATTCTCAAATCGGGAGCCCCGTGATCGTGCAGTCAGTTCGTACGAGTTACATTGGTCCCGTGCGAGGAGTTGGGCCACTCACGGGGCCTTTCGGGGTCTATTTCATGTTTTCCCCGACTAATGGCAAGATTTCAATCCTAAGTCTAGAAATAAGAAAATTAGCGTCGTATTCTCAAACCGATAGTTCCGAGATTGCACGGTCAGTTCGTACGAGTTACATTGGCCCCGTGCGAGGTGTTGGGGCCTCTCACGGTGCCGTTGAGGGGCTATTTCGGGTTTTCCCCCACTAATGGCAAGATTTTAAGTATAAGTCCAGAAATAAGTAAGTCATGGTCGTACTCTCAAACTCGTAGTCCCGTGATCACAAGGTTAGTTCGAAGAAGTTAAATTGGTCCCGTGCGAGGTGTTGGTGCCACTCACGGGGCTGTTCAGGGGATGTTTCGAGTTTTTGCCCACTAACGGCAGGATTTTAAGCCTAAGTGTAAAAATACGCAAATTATCATCGTACTCTCTAACCTGCAGTCCCGTGATCGTGCGGTTGGTTTGTATGAGTTACATTGGTCCCATGCGAGGTGTTGGTGCCAGTTATGGGGCCGGTCGGGGTTGTTTTGAGTTTTTGCCCAATAACGATAAGTTTTTAAGACTAAGACTAAAAATATGAAAATTATCGTCATATTCTCAAACCGGGAGTCCCGTGATCACGCGGTGAGTTCGTACAAGTTACATTGGTCTCGTGCGAGGTGTTGATGTCACTCACAGGGCCGTTTGGGGGCTATTTCAAGTTTTCGCCCACTAACGTCAAGTTTTTAAGCGTAAGACTAGAAATATAAAAATTATCATCGTATTCACAAACCGAGAGTCCCGTGATCGCATAGTCAGTTCGTACGAGTTATATTGGTCCTGTGTGAGGTGTTGGGGCCACTCACGGGGTCGTTCGGGGGCTATTTAGGGTTTTACCCCACTGATGGCAAGATTTTAATCCTAAGTATAGAAATAAGAAAATTTGCATCGTATTCTCAAACCGACAATTTTGTGATCGCACGGTCAGTTCGTACGAGTTACATTGGTCCCGTGCGAGGTGTTGGGGCCACTCACGGTGCTGTTCAGGCGCTATTTCGGGTTTTCCCCCACTAATGGAAAGATTTTAAGCCTAAGCACAGAAATAAGTAAATCATGGTCGTACTCTCAAACCGGTTATCTCGTGATCACTAGGTCAGTTCGTACAAGTTAAATTGGTCTCGTGCGAGGTGTTGGTGCCACTCACGGGGCTGTTCAGGGGATGTTTCGAGTTTTTGCCCACTAACGTCACATTTTTAAGCCAAAGTGTAGAAATATCCAAATTGTCATTGTACTCTCTAACATGTAGTCCCGTGATCTTGCGGTCAGTTTGTATGAGTTACATTGGTCGCGTGCGAGGTGTTGGTGCTAGTTACGGGGCCGATCGGGGCTGTTTCGAGTTTTTGCCCACTAACGATAAGTTTTTAAGCTTAAGACTAGAAATATGAAAATAATAGTCGTATTCTCAAACCGGGAGTCCCGTGATCATGCGGTCAGTTTGAACGAGTTACATTGGTCATGTTCGAGGTGTTGGTGCCACTCACGGGGCCGGTCGGGGGCTGTTTCAAGTTTTCGCCCATTAACGGTAAGTTTTTAAGTCTATGTGCAGAAATATGCAAATTATCATCCTACTCTCTAACCTTTAGTCCCGTGATCGTGCGGTCAGTTCATATGAGTTACATTGGTCCCGTACGAGGTGTTGGTGCCAGTTACTGGGCCGGTCGGGGCTGTTTCGAGTTTTTGCCCACTAACACCAAGTTTTTAAGTCTAAGACTAGAAATATGAAAATTATCATCGTATTCTCAAATCGGGAGTCTCGTTATCACACGATCAGTTCGTACGAGTTGGATTGGTCCCGTACGAGGTGTTGGTACCACTCACGGGGCCGTTCGGGTGCTGTTTTGAGTTTTCGTCCACTAACGACAAGTTTTTAAGCCTAAGTCTAGAAATATGCAAATATCATTGTATTCTCAAACAGGTTGTCCCGTCATCGCGCGGTCAGTTAGTACGAGTTACATTGGTCCCGTACGAGGTGTTGGTGCCACTCACGATGCCGTTTGAGGGCTATTTTGGGTTTTCCCCACTAACAGCAACGTTTTAAGCCTAAGTCTAAAAATATATAAATCATCATCGTACTCTTAAACCGATAGTTTTGTTAACGCGCGGTCAGTTAGTACAAATTACATTAGTCCAGTGCGAGGTGTTGGTTCCACTCTCGAGGCCGTTCGGGGGCTATTTCAGATTCTCCCATACTAATGCTAAGTTTTTAAACCTAAGTCTATAAATATGTAAATTATTATTGTATTCTCAAATCGACAGTTTCTTGACTGCGCGGTCAGTTAGTACGAGTTACATTGGTCCCGTGCAAGGTGTTGGGGCCACTCACTGGGCCGTTCGGGGGCTATTTCGAGTTTTCTCCCACTTACGGCAAGATTTTAAGCCTAAGTCTAGAAATAAGTAAATCATCATCGTATTCTCAAATCGGTAGTCCCATGATCGTGTGGTCAGTTAGTACAAGTTAAATTGGTCCCGTGCGAGGTGTTAGTGCCACTCACGAGGCCGTTCGGGGCTGTTTTGGGTTTTCGCCCACTAATGGAAAGTTTTTAAGCCTAAGTGTAGAAATATGAAAATTATCATCATACCCTCTAACCTGCAGTCCCGTGATTGCGCGATCAGTTCGTATGAGTTACATTAGTCCCGTGCGAGGTGTTGGTACCACTTACGAGGCCGTTCAGGGGCTGTTTCGGGTTCTCCCCCACTAACGCCAAGATTTTAAGTCTAAGTCTAGAAATATGTAAATAATCGTTGTATTCTTAAACAGGCAGTTGCATTATCATGAGGTCAGTTCCTACTAGTTACATTGGTCCCGTACGAGCTGTTGGTGCCACTCATGTGGCCGTTCAGAGGCTGTTTGAGGTTTTCCCTCACTAACAGCAAGATTTAAGCCTAAGTCAAGAAATATGCAAATTATCATCATACTATGAAACCTGCAATCCCGTGATCCCGCGATCAGTTCGTAAGAGTTACATTTGTTCCGTTCGAGGTGTTGGTGCCACTCACGGGGCCGATCGGGGGCTGTTTCAAGTTTTCACCCCCTAACGGTTTGTTTTTAAGCCTAAGACTATAAATGTGAAAATTATCATCGTATTCTAAAATCGGGAGTCCCGTTATCGCGCGGTCTGTTCGTAGGAGTTACATTTGTCCCGTGCGAGGTGTTAGTGCCACTCACGAGGTCGTTCGAGGGTTGTTTCGGGTTTTCCCCGCTAATGTTGTGTGTTGCCTAAGTCATTATATTTTTAAATTATCATTGTATTCTCAAACTGAGAGTCCCATGATCGCGCGGATAGTTTATATGAGCTACATTAGTCCTATGTGAGGTGTTGGTTCCACTCATGGGGCCATTCGGAGGTTGTTTCGGGTTCTCCCCCACTAACGCCAAGTTTCTAAGCCAAAGTCTAGAAATACAAAAATTATTGTCGTATTCTCAAGCTGATAGTTCGTTGATCAAGCGGTCATTTTGTAAGAGTTACATTGGTCCCGTGCGAGGTGTTTGTGCCACTCACGTGGCCAATCGGGGGCTATTTCGAGTTTTTGCCCACAAAGGGTAAGTTTTTAAACCTATGTCTAGAAATATACAAATTATCATCGTATTCTCAGACTGAGAGTTCTGTGATCATGTGATTAGTTCGTAAAAGTTACATTAGTCCCGTGCGAGGTGTTGGTGCCACACATGGGGCCGTTTGGTGGTTGTTTCAGGTTTTCCCCCACTAACGCCATGTTTTTAAGCCTAAGTCTAGAAATATGCAAAGTTTTATTGTAATATCAAACTGGTAGTTCCATGATTGCGCGGTTTGTTCGTACGAGTTACATTGGTCCGATGCGAGATGTTGGTTCCACACACGGGGCCGTTCGAGGGTTGTTTTTGGTTTTCCCCCACTAACGGCATGTTTTGACTAAGTCCTGATATTTTCAAATCATCTTCGTAGTCTCGAATTGGGAGTCTCGTGATCGCACGGTCAGTTTGTACGAGTTACATTGGTCCCGTGCGAGGTGCTGGCGCCACTCATGGGGCCGGTCGGGGGCCGCTTCGAGGTTTTGCCCACTGATGGCAAGTTTTTTAGCCTAAGACTAGAAATATGCAAATTATCGTCTTATTCTCAAGCCGAGAGTTCCATGATCCCGCGGTGAGTTCGTAAGAGTTACATTAATCCCGTGCAAGGTGTTGGTGACACTCACGGGGCCGTTCGGGGGTTGTTTCGAGTTTTCCACAACTAACACCATGTTTTTAAGCCTAAGTCTAGAAATATGCAAATTATCGTCGTATTCTCAAACAAGCAGTCCCGTGAGCGCGCGGTCAGTTCGTACTTGGTCCCGTGCAAGGTGTTGGTGCCACTCACAGGGCCGTTCGAGGGTTGTTTCTTGTTCTCCCACACTAACGCCATGTTTTGCCTAAGTCCTGATATTTTTAAATTATCATCGTATTCTCAAATCGGGAGTCCCATGATCGCGCGGTCAGTTCGTCTGAGTTACATTGGTCTTGTGCGAGGTGTTGTTTCCACTCACGGGGCCATTCAGGGACTATTTCGGGTTCTCCCCAACTAACGCCAAGTTTCTAAGCCTAAGTCTAGAAATACGAATATTATCATCGTATTCTCAAACCGACAGTTCTGTGATCGCGGAGTCAGTTCGTAAGAGTTACAATGGATCCCTGCGAGGTGTTAGTGCCACTCACATGGCCGAACGGGGGTTGTTTCGAGTTTTCTCCCACTAACGGCAAGTATTTAAGCCTAAGAGTAGAAATGTGCAAAGTATCATCGTATTCTCAAACCGAGAGTCCCGTTAAGGCGTGGTGAGTTCTTACGAGTTACATTAGTCCCTTGTGAGGTGTTGATGTCACTGACGGGGCCGTTCGGGGACTGTTTCAAGTTTTCCCCCACTAACGCCATGTTTTTAAGCCTAACTCTAGAAATATGCAAATTATCATCGTATTCTCAAATCGGCAGTCCCATGATCGTGCGGTCAGTTTACATGTGTTACATTGGTCCCGTGAGAGGTGTTGGTGCCACTCACGTGGACATTCGAGGGCTGTTTCGGGTTTCTCCCACAAATGCCATATTTTTGCCTAAGTCGTAATATTTTTAAATTATCGTCGTATTCTCAAACTAAGAGTCCCATAATAGCGCGGAAGTTCATACAAGTTACACTGGTCCTATGTGAGGTGTTGGTGCCACTGGCAGGACCGTTCGGAGGCTGTTTCGGGTTTTCCCCCACTGACGCCAACTTTTTAAGCCAAAGTCTAGAAATTCAAAAATTATCATTGTATTCTCAAACCAACAGTTTCGTGATCGCGCGGTCAGTTCGAACGAGTTATATTGGTCATGTGCACGGCGTTGGTGCCCCTCACAGGGTCGTTCGGGGGTTGTTTTGGGTTTTACCCCACCAACACCAAGTTTTTAAGCCTATGTCTAGAAATATGAAAATTATCGTCGTACTCTCAAATCGGCAGTCCCGTGATCGCGCAGTCAATTCGTACGAGTTACATTGGTCCTGTGCGAGGTCTTAATGCCACTCAAGGGGCCGTTCGAGGTTGTTTCTTGTTATCCCCCACTAACATCATGTTTTGCCTAAGTCCTGATATTTTAAAATTATCGCCATATTCTCAAACCAAGAGTCTCGTGATTGCGCGATCAGTTCGTCCGAGTTACATTGGTCCTGTGCGTGGTGTTAGTGCCACTCACGGGGCCATTCAGGAACTGTTTCGGGTTCTCCCCCACTAATGCCATGTTTTTAAGCCTAGGTCTACAAATATGAATTTTATTGACGTATTCTCAAACCGAAAGCTTCGTGATCACGCGGTCAGTTCGTTAGAGTTACAATGGTTCCCTACGAGGTGTTGGTGACACTAACAGGGCCGGTTGGGGGTTGTTTTGAGTTTTTGCCCACTAATGGCAAGTTTTTAAGCCTAAGACTAGAAATATGCAAATTATAGTTGTATTATCAAACCGAAAGTCCCGTGATCGCGCGGTCAGTTTGTACGAGTTACATTAGTCCCGTGTGAGGTGTTGGTGCCACTCACAAGGCCGTTCGGGGGCTGTTTAAGGTTTTCCCCCATTAATGCCATGTTTTTAAGCCTAACTCTAGAAATATGCAAATTATCATCATATTCTCAAATCGGCAGTCCCCTGATCGCGAGGTCAGTTCGTACGAGTTACATTAGTCCCGTGCGAGGTGTTGGTACCACTCACGGGGCCGTTCGGGGGTTGTTTCGGGTTTTACCCCAACAACACCAAGTTTTTAAGCCTAACTCTAGAAATATGCAAATTATCGTCGTGTTCTCAAACCGGTAGTCCCGTGATCACGTGATCAGTTCGTGCGAGTTACATTAGTCCCGTTCGAGGTGTTAGTGCCACTCACGGGGCCGTTCGAGGGTTGTTTCGGGTTTTCCATGTTAACATCATGTTTTGCCTAAGTCCTGATATTTTTAAATTCTCATCATATTCTCAAATCGAGAGTCTCGTGATCGTGCGGTTAGTTCGTCTGAGTTACGTTGGTCCGGTGCAAGGTGTTGGTGCCACTCACGGGGCCGTTCGGGGACTGTTTCGGGTTCTCCCCCACTAACACCAAGTTTTTAAGCCTAGGTCTACAAATATGAATATTATCGTCGTATTCTCAAATCGACAGTTTCGTGATCACGCGGTCAGTTCGGTAGAGTTACAATGGATCCCTGCGAGGTGTTGGTGCCACTCACATGGCCGAACGGGGGTTATTTCGATTTTTCGCCCACTAACGGCAAGTATTTAAGCCTAAGAGTATAAATGTGCAAATTATCATCGTATTCTCAAACCGAGAGTCCCGTTATGGCGTGGTGAGTTCTTACGAGTTACATTAGTCCCTTGTGAGGTGTTGGTGTCACTCACGGGGCCGTTCGGGGACTATTTCAGGTTTTCCCCCACTAACGCCATGTTTTTAAGCTTAACTCTAGAAATATATAAATTATCATCATATTCTCAAATCGGCAGTCCAATGATCATGCGGTCAGTTTACACGTGTTACATTGGTCCCGTGCGAGGTGTTGGTTCCACTCACGTGGACATTCGAGGGCTGTTTCGGGTTTCCCCCACTAATGCCATATTTTTGCCTAAGTCGTTATATTTTTAAATTATCGTCGTATTCTCAAACTGAGAGTCAAATGATAGCGCGGCCAGTTCATACGAGTTACACTGGTCCTATGTGAGGTGTTGGTGCCATTGGCAGGACCGTTCGGAGGCTGTTTCGGGTTTTCCCCCACTGACGCCAAGTTTTTAAGCCAAAGTCTAGAAATTCAAAAATTATCATTGTATTCTCAAACCAAGAGTTCCGTGATCGCGCGGTCAATTCGAACGAGTTATATTGGTCCTGTGCATGGCGTTGGTGCCACTCACAGGGTCGTTCGGGGGTTGTTTCGGGTTTTACCCCACCAACACCAAGTTTTTAAGCCTATGTCTAGAAATATGAAAATTATCGTCGTACTCTCAAACCGGCAGTCCCGTGATCGCGCAGTCAATTCGTACGAGTTACATTGGTCCTGTGCGAGGTGTTAGTGCGACTCAAGGGGCCGTTCGAGGGTTGTTTCTGGTTATCCCCCACTATCATCTGTTTTGCCTAAGTCCTGATATTTTTAAATTCTCACCATATTCTTAAACCAAGAGTCTCGTGATCGCGCGATCAGTTCGTCCGAGTTACATTGGTCCGGTGCGTGGTGTTGGTGCCACTCACGGGGCCATTTACGGACTGTTTCGGGTTCTCCCCCACTAATGCCAAGTTTTTAAGCCTAAGTCTACAAATATAAATATTATTGAAGTATTCTCAAACCGATAGTTTCGTGATCACGCGGTCAGTTCGTTAGAGTTACAATGGTTCCCTGCGAGGTGTTGGTGCCACTCACAGGGCCGGTCGGGGGTTATTTTGAGTTTTTGCCCACTAACGGCAAGTTTTTAAGCCTAAGACTAGAAATATGCAAATTATAGTTGCAAATTATAGTTGTATTATCACGCGGTCAGTTTGTACGAGTCACATTAGTCCCGTGTGAGGTGTTGGTGCCACTCATAAGGCCGTTCGGGGGCTGTTTAAGGTTTTCCCCCATTAATGCCATGTTTTTAAGCTTAACTCTAGAAATATTCAAATTATCATCATATCCTCAAATAGGCAGTCCCTTGATCACGAGGTCAGTTCGTACGAGTTACATTAGTCCCGTGCGAGGTGTTGATGCCACTCACGGGGCCATTCGGGGGTTGTTTCGGGTTTTACGCCACCAACACCAAGTTTTTAAGCCTAAGTCTAGAAATATGCAAATTATCATTGTGTTCTCAAACCGGAAGTCTCGTGATCACGCCATCAGTTCGTACGAGTTACATTAGTCCCGTGCGAGGTGTTGGTGCCACTCACGTGGCCGTTCGAGGGTTGTTTCGGGTTTTCCATGTTAACATCATGTTTTTCCTAAGTCCTGATATTTTTAAATTCTCATCATATTCTCAAACCGAGAGTCCCGTGATCGTACGGTTAGTTCGTCTGAGTTACGTTGGTCCTGTGCAAGGTGTTGGTGCCACTCACGGGGCCGTTCGGGGACTGTTTCGGGTTCTCCCCCACTAACACCAAGTTTTTAAGCCTAGTCTACAAATATGAATATTATCGTCGTATTCTCAAATCGACAGTTTCGTGATCACGCGGTCAGTTCGGTAGAGTTACAATGGATCCCTGCGAGGTGTTGGTGCCACTCACAGGGCCGTTCGAGGGTTGTTTCTTGTTCTCCCCCACTAACGCCATGTTTTGCCTGAGTCCTGATATTTTTAAATTATCATCGTATTCTCAAACCGGGAGTCCCGTGATCGCGCGGTCAGTTCGTCTGAGTTACATTGGTCTTGTGCGTGGTGTTGGTGCCACTCACGGGCCCATTCAGGGACTATTTCGGGTTCTCCCCAACTAACGCCAAGTTTCTAAGCCTAAGTCTAGAAATACGAATATTATCGTTGTATTCTCAAACCGACAGTTCTGTGATCACGTTGTCAGTTCGTAAGAGTTACAATGGATCCCTGCGAGGTGTTGGTGCCACTCACATGGCCGAACGGGGGCTGTTTCGAGTTTTCTCCCCTAACGACAAGTATTTAAGCCTAAGAGTAGAAATGTGCAAAGTATCATCGTATTCTCAAACCAAGAGTCCCGTTAAGGCGTGGTGAGTTCTTACGAGTTACATTAGTCCCTTGTGAGGTGTTGGTGTCACTCACGGGGCCGTTCGGGGACTGTTTCAGGTTTTCCCCCACTAATGCCATGTTTTTAAGCCTAACTCTAGAAATATGAAAATTATCATCGTATTCTCAAATCGGCAGTCCCATGATCATGCGGTCAGTTTACACGTGTTACATTGGTCCCGTGCGAGGTGTTGGTTCCACTCACGTGGACACTCGAGGGCCGTTTCGGGTTTCCCCCACTAATGCCATATTTTTTCCTAAGTTGTTATATTTTTCAATTATCGTCGTATTCTCAAACTGAGAGTCCCATGATAGCGCGGCCAGTTCATACGAGTTACACTGGTCCTATGTGAGGTGTTGGTGCCATTGGCAGGACCGTTCGGAGGCTGTTTCGGGTTTTCCCCCACTGACGCCAAGTTTTTAAGCCAAAGTCTAGAAATTCAAAAATTATCATTGTATTCTCAAACCAACAGTTCCGTGATCGCGAGGTGATAAAGAACGTGTTCCCAAACCGGCGGATAAATGGAGTGAGGGTGATTTTAAACTTTCTAATTTTAATTTTCGAGGTTTAAATGCCTTGTTTAGCGCTGTCACACCTGATGAATTCCAACGTATTATGACATTTTAGACCGCTTAAGAAGCGTGGGATATTTTACAACTCACTCGTGAAGGTACAAGTGTCGTTAAAGCTTCGAAACTCCAAAACCTCACCACTCAATTTGAAACTATCAAAATGAATGCAAAACAAACGTTTGATGAACTTTAGCTAGACTTTTTGATATTGTTAATTCATCTTTTAACTTGGGAGAGAAAATACCCGACAACCAAGTTGTAAAGAAAATTTTAAGGTCCCTTCCCGATAGATTTATTCTAAAAGTTACCGTTTTAAATTCTTTACCAACTTTAGCCTCTATGAAATTAGAAGAGCTCATAGGTGATTTACAAACCCCTATAAACTAGACATGTTTTCCTCTAAAACTGAAAAGAAAATTGAAAAGGGCGTTGCTTTAAAAGCACGAAAAGAGGTCAAACAAGTAGTAGAGAGCGAGACTGATAGTGACTCGGAAGACATGACCTTGTTTGCTCAAAAATTTAGAAAATTTCTTAAATTTAACAAAGATAAATTTTAAAATGATTTAAAAAAATTTGAAACTTCTAAGTATGACAAAGCCGAAAGGACCCCTAAATCTTCTAACGAAAATTTGAATAGGGACGAGTCAAATAGGTGTTTTGGTTGTGAGGGTTATGGCCATAGGGCATCTGAGTGCCCCATTAAACTAAGGAGAGAGGGTAAGCAACCCATTTCATATAAAGCGACCCTTAGTGATAGTGATAAGGAAGAGGGACCCAATTCCCCCACTAAGCCTAACTTTGTGGCTTTTATGGCTAGTCATATGAGTGATAGTGAGAACTCGTCTAAAGATGAAAATTTAACACATGACACTTCCAAGGTTATAGTTTATGATTCCCTTATTTTTTATGATAGTGAGAGTGGAGAAGAAAGAGAGAGTGAAAATGGAGAAGAGGTTAATGTGAGTGAACTTCAAAATGCTTTTCAAGAATTATATGAAGAATCAATTAAATTAAAATGAGCTAATTTGAAGTTATAAGCTAGTTTAAAAGAGCGTGTCAAGTTCATTGATGATAGTATGTTGGTAGAAGACCTTAGGACACGTGAGATGACTCTTCGAGAGAAGCTTGAATATGTAGAAGGCGAGAGAGATAGCCTTACAGGTTTAATGGAATCCTTGAAAAAGGAGCTTCTCGAGTTCGAAGAGAGAAATGCTTTATTAGAGTCTAACATCCTAGAATTAGAAAATAAATTAAAAGACTCTAGTAATGTCAAATTTGATTTGGAGTGTCGTTCGAAAAAATTAGATAAAATATTAGGAACGGTCCAAATTAAAAATGACACTTGTGATTTACGCTTCAATACTTGTAATGAATCTATTCATAAAGACAAAAGAAATGTTTTAGGAGAATCTACTAGGAAAACCTTTCGAGATCATTCCTTAGGTACCAAATTTCGACGTAATTTTACTTGTACACATTGTGGTCGAAAAGGTCATCTTAGGAAAAAAAATTTGATCTTAAATGAATTCCTAGAAAATCCAAACGTAAAGCAACCGAGGTAGTTAAAATTTCTACACCTCAAGATAGTCATTCTTCATTAATTTGGGTAAGGAAATCCGACTTGGTTTCCTTGCAAAATAGGGTATTTGATTCTCATTTACTTTCACATGCTTCCTCCCTTGTTAAATCTAAATGATGATTGTGTTAGTGTTTGCATACTTTAGCTTTTGTGATTCATACTATATTATCATGCTAAATGTATGCTTGTTTAATCATTTTCTAGTCTATGCTCCATGCTTAATCACATGCTAGAAATATGATTTTTGTTTATCTTTTTGTATTATTTTTGTTTATTCTGTTTGCATTAAATGAAAATTTCAAAAATATTTTTGTTTATCATTTGTGTTTTATTTGTTTCAGTTAAGCTTAATGAAAAATACAAATGATTTTTATGTGTTCTTTTGAGTATATTTTTTTTGGTTAAAAATTTCAAAAACTCAAAAAGATTTTATTTTGTGTGTATTTTGTTTGACACATTTTATGTGGCATATATTTCTGTTAGAATCCCATATTTTTCGCTCCCATATGGCTAGAACTTTTGGTTTAGATTGTCAATCCTTATTATATTCTTTACCATGCTTACATAGAGTAGTTGGATTTTGTGTTGATTAAATGGATTCTATTTTTATATGCCTCTATTCACTCATGCACGAGCTCTTTTGAAATTTAACTTCATATGTATATTTGAGCTTTGTGAGGTGTTCTCCTACCAATCTAGTCATCTACATATTTATGACCTATGATGACTAGTGCATGTCAAAATCCGTTGCACGTGAGTTTGTGAGATATAAAAAAATGATATATAAATGTGCACGGGGAAGGGCTCCGAAAGGACTAATAATCCTTTGCGATTGTAAGCCACCGTTTGAAATGGACCTAAAAGAAATACATGGTCCAAAGGCCTAAAAACAGAAAAATGACACTAAAAGAAAAATAATTGCCAAGGCCTATGTTTAATTGATATATTCATTCAATATAAAAGGAAAATATATTCTTCTTGAGGGATATTGGATGGTATACCAACGGTTTGCACAATGTCCGTTTATCCTAGTTGCATTTTCATTGTCATGACTCTATTGGTTTGTAGAATCATCAACATGCTAGGCTTGTATGCATTGTATATGTTTGTTCATTGAGTTCAATCTATATTGTCACATGAGGTTATATTCAAATGTGATGAAGTTTGAAATCAATTGAGAACTCCGTGAACATGTTTTAAGTGATTGGGTATAAATTTAATTGTTACTAGTTCACACCCCAACACTTCCGTTTCCATATGACACATTTTTTCCATACGAGTGTGAAAGACTCCTATTATATTTTTTGTGTGTCATTTGTGTGTTTATATCTATATATATGTGCGTGTGCATCTTTGGTATATCTAGAGTACCTATATATATGATATTTTTGTTTAGTCTTTGCTTTGCTTTCTAGTCCATATATACTTTAATTCATAATTGGTATCTATCTTGTTGCATTCTTTGTTGACATCACATGCTTAATACTTTATGTATCTTATTAGTATCATTTTCTTGCAGCCTAGTTGGTATCCGTTATTATTTGTTGGCTTAGTTATGCTTTTGTTGCCCATGTGCTTTAATGTTTTCAACATTTTATGCAATTGCATGTTTTGCATGTTTTGATTCTTTAGCCTTTGTCTATTTCTGAACAAAAAGGGGGAGAATAATAGGGAGAGAAGTGGTATCTAAACCTATTATAATCGTATCTTAGTTTGGGGGATATTTATCTTAGGGGGAGACGTCTTTCTAAGTTAATCATTGTTGATAAAGGAAGAGAATTAATTTATGGGGAGCACTTACTTTTCTTGTATTAAATATTTTGATATTCCCTATGCGTGTAATGTGTTTGCTTAAGTGTGCTGGAATTATATTATAAGTGGAAACTTTCACCGGCAAAGATTGTGATCCTTTGGGTTGTTTTGAGTCAAGCATTGTATATTTATTTTGGGTGGGACTTTTATTAGTCTAGTAGAGCTTGACGGCCCTTTAGGATTTTTGTTTGGTTCTTATCCCGGAATAGCCAAAGGGGGAGATTTGTAAGGACACAATTCTTCAATTGAGTCTTAATGTAGTTTTGGCTCAATTCCGGACAAAAACGTTTATGTCATAGGATAGTGTTCAAGCGTACCTTTTCAAGCCTATGATGTGTTTATTTGAAGACGTAGCGGCAAAGAGTATAAAGCTGTAATACCCCGTACTTTTGACTATATTTATTTTTGGGATTAATTAATTAAATGCGTATTAATTGATAATTAATCCGGGTTATAAATACTAATGAGATGCGAATTGGTATTTGATTATGTGCATATATGATTATATATGTATTTGGTATTATAAAATTTGCCGTGAGATTTATATACGACATTTTAGAAATTTTGTTGAGACGCGTGGGACCGCCGCGTCACGGTATAATATTCTGATAATAAAAGTGAATTTAAAATCTATAATCCGTATGGTCGTTTTGAGTCCGCCAACGCGTCCGGAAGGGTCGAGATAGTCAGAAAACACTAGCCGAGGGTATAGTTTGGGTCCCGGGGTATTTTTAGGCCATACCGGCAACTTAAAGGGTATTTTGGTAATTTTACATTTTTAGGAATTTAAAAGTGACGAAAATTAGAGATGTAAATCTGATGTGGATTTAACCCATTAAGCCCATTAACCAAACCATATTAACCTAGAAAGCTACGTAGGTTATCATTTAGGTTTTCTAAGTTCCCAAATCAAAACCCTAGCCACCTTAAGCCACCATTGGAGAAGGAGCTTGGAGAAGGAGAGAAAGAGAGAAAATTCTGCAGAGATTCTTCACCAAATCAACACCAAATCCGGAAACAAACAAGGCAAGTGGTTTAATTATGTTTAACTTCAGTAAATGTTCTTTCCATGTTAGAAAATTGAAGATTTATAATTGTTATTGGAAGATGAATGAAAACCCATGATTAATTGGACTTAGGTTCTGAATATTGAGGATAAATTGCATGTAGAATAGTTTGGAGACGATTAATCTGATGTTAATACATGATTGGGTGAATGAAAAATGAATTAAATTCTGGGATTTGATGATGATATGTAGTTAGGGTTCATGTTCTTGAGTTATTTGGAAAAAGTGTAGAAAGTTGTAAATTTAATGGATGTTAGGATGGATTGATCCCTTAAAAACATGTTAGGATGTGACTATATATGTTTAGTATTGATTATAGACCTTTAAACGTTTGTTGGGACTTAGTTTAGAAGATTTGAGATGTTAAAATGGATGAAAAACGATTTGGGGAAAAATCTGGGCCGAAGCTGGTAGCTCGTTAGAAGCAGCCCCCAGGTCGTTCGAACGAACTCGTTCGAACGAGCTTCTAACGAGTTGACCAGTCGTTGCTAACGAGTAGGGATTTCGTTCGATATCTCGTTCGAATGAGATATCGTTAGAAGGTACAGTTCGTTCGAACGAACTGGGACCTCGTTCGAACAGCCTCGTTCGAACGAGTCTTCTAACGAGTTGGCAGAGGAATCTCGTTCGAACAGTCTCGTTCGAACGAGACTTCTAACGAGTTGACAGTTTGGTCCTTTTTGGACTGTTTTGACTTTTGGAGTTCCGTAAACTTGTTCGAGGTTATAGATATCATTCCATAGATGTAGTAATGATAGAATTGGGACATTTGGGTATTTATGAGAAGGAATTTACATACGAGAGTGTATTACATGGACGGTTTGGGTTGAGACGTGAGTGTCTACTACGACGTGAGATAATTATGGTGCGTACTATTACAAACCGAAACAGTATGAATTGGGTTAATTATAAGTTAGTATGAGAATATGTACTACGATTAAAATACGGTATTACTAAGACATGTGTTTACTTAGTATTGGTATATGATTGTGTGTATGACATACCTACCATACTTGCTATCACGGGAGGTTGCGTTCGCTTAGGACCCTCTAATCCTTGTGTGCCTACGGGGGGGATATAGACTGGTACCTCGATGAACATTGGTCATAGAAGGACTTATTGTGATATTAATAAGTCTGCTGATCATGGGAGCGTAGGTATGTGCGTGACCCATGTGATGGTGACTGTGTTCGCCTCCACTATTTGTGATTTGTGTTATCTGAACTATTCCTGAGAGATTCGGAATATGTGATCCTTATGTACGTGATGTACCGGGATGGATAGCAGAGTATGTGTGCACCGCAGCTTAGTTCTCGGGGTGCTTGTATTGTATATTTATGATGTGAATAATATACACTTAATTAATGAGAACCTTCATGTTAATGATGTGAATATAACAACGGTATTGTCCCGAGAATAATATAGCGAGTTAACTGATAGTTATATATATTGCATATTGAGTATCTGAGTTTACGTTAAACCCTATTCAATTAAGAGCGTTATTATGTTAATGGAACCAAGTATTATGGGTAGGACCTTTGGCAGTCTAGCTAGATATGTCGTTACTTAGCTAGTGGTTTATATCGTTGTAGATGGGTATTTGCGTTAGGAGTGCACAGTTAGACGAGAGGTGAGAATATAATGTGAGTGCACGTCCTAACATGTACTTTGCATTTAATGTTTTAAATGTTTTTAAAGCACTTGCGGGTTTTTAAAATATAACTCCACATTCGGGCTCTGACCCGTTTGCTTTTCAAATCTCTTTTTCTTGTAAAACCATTTTAGGTGCCCAGCCACAGGGACACCAAGCATAGGATTCTCATTCAGGTGACGAGCTGTAGCTGTTTGTGGAAGCTACAGGGATTTGCATGTAGACGCTTCTATCTTTTGGATTCCAGAGTCACTATCTATCAGTTGTAGGGCATGTTGCCCATTTCTATTTAGAGACATTTTTACTTTTCAGTTCTCAGACTTTAGCATTTATTATTTCAGTATTCGGTTATGCATTTCAGTTTTGGGATTGTAGTGAGGAGTTTTCCTCCAGACTTTATTTTACTCTATTGTGATGGCTATTTGTTTTACTTCAGTATGGTGAATGGTGTTATTTATTTCTTCATTACACTTGTTGCTTGTTAATCAGACTTTAAATAAAATTTGGCACTTACTTTTTAATTACTAGGTGGTTAGTAAAAATAAAATATTTTCGACAGTGATGCTATTAACTGAGCCAACTTGGCATTTTGAATTAATTTAATAAAGGAGTAGCTACCCGGTATTTAATTAGTCGGGGTGTCACAAAAGCTTCATCAAATGCCGAGTTTATGTGCCTCGTTTCTACGTCATCTCAATGGTTCCATGCTCCCAAGGTATGAATGCATTTTATATATATATAGGAGCTTGGAACAAGTTTATTGGGTGTTAGGTTTTAAAACTGTGTTTTGTTTTCAGAAAGATTTCTATTAAAACTTTTATATAAAGTATATAAAGTTTCTGGGCTAAACATAAAATTTTTAGAACTTCCTGTAAGTTCGTTCGAAGTGTCGTTCGAACGATATTGTCGTTCGAACCACAAGTCATTCGAACGAGTTTGCCAACGAGCTTTTCCATTGGACATTGGAACTTCGTTCGAAATGTCGTTTGAACGATATGGCTGTTCCAACGAGATTTCTAACGAGTTCACACTGGAACTTCAACGAAAATGTCGTTCGAACGAGATTTCAGGCGGGAATTTTTTTTGACAGTTTTCAGCAGTTTTACCCCACTAACTATTTGCTGAATATCTATGTACGGGAACAAATTTTTCCAAGATAACTTTTTCATAATATTCTAACTCCTAGAGAGAGGTTTGAGAGTTGATTCTTCCAAGAAAAAGTTCATGAGTTTGAGTGTTCATTTCATAAAGAAAAATGTTTTAAACACTTAGTTACACCCATATTTGTTTCTTCCAAGTTCATACATACATATACTTTTCTTGGAGCATTTTGGCACCGGTTTATCTCTACATTCATTTGAAGATAAGTTTGGGTTTTCTTCTAAATCCCTCAAAGAAGAAGAGTAGTTTAGCTGCGGCTTTCTCACATGGTAAAAGGCATCGTGTGTGGTTGACGGTGTACCTATTGTCCGATCGGTGAGTCCGAGATCGTGGTGGAGCTCCGTGGTTATCCGCTAGGAAGAGGTGGTTACAAGAATACGCATCAAGGCTTGAGAGGGTTCGAGTTGAGGAAGTAAGTCATCTGTCTTGTAAATGTAAATTCCGTACGTAGTGGATTTGAGGCTAGGGTCGTCCGAGGTTGTTTCCCGTTGTGGGTTTTTCCTCGTACATCGCGGCATAGTGTGATTGATTTATTTTTATCTTGCATAATAACTTAGAACGCATGCTTAGGATAATTCAAGATAAAATTGGTTTTAATTGTCACACTTAATTTAATTTGGTGCTAATTAAATTTGGGTAATATTTATTTAATTCAAGCTATTATTAAAACTGGTTTGGCCTAATTTGGAAATATTGATAAATATGACTTAGGCAAATTCTAGGACTTGGATTAATTATGTTTAACTGAAATTAAATAAGTATGTGTGTTTAATTTTATTTCACTTTGGTTTTATTTTAATTTTGGAAGAAATTAAAATTTGGTTAAGTTGTTTTATAGAACCATCACCTTTACGCTTCCGCATATATATTTCATAAGGAAATTGATTTCAAAGTATAAAAAGACTTATGATTTTTAAAAATTGGGGGCTTTCGCACTTTCAATGAGAAAATCCATGTCATAAATGGGCAATACATTACAGAAGAATTAGGTCGACCAAGCCTAAAGAACAATTGGCCCATTTTGGGGGGCAATTGAAGGAATTATGAATCGGGTGGTTCACATTACATCTAAATAAGTATAACAATCTAGTCGCCTAGAAATCACAGAACAACTAAAGAAGAATCACTAAGGATGTTTGTAAATATAACCAAATATAGTCTTGCTATAACTCAACTGCTTCAGATATAAGATTAGACATTAAATACAATCACACTATAAATGCCTTATGGTGTAATATATGTAGATAAGACTATTTTATGTATAAATAGAGTATTCCTACTATTAAAAAGGGTTAGATAGCATAAAATTGTACCCACGACTTAGACTCTCTGCTACTCCAAGTCATTTTCTTCTAATTAAAATAATACAAGGCTCCCTTTCACTTCCCCGTGGACATAGACAGGTCGACCTGCCAAGCCACGTACATCTTTGTGCCCTTTCTAATTTGTACTTATATTTGTAGAAAAAATTGGTACTTCGTTTTGTTGTAGGATTGATATCCCCCATAATAACTATTTTATATGCAAGCGAGATGTGCGTGGAAAATGAACTTCTTTTTTAACACCGAAATTTACTACGAATCTTCAAATGCTCGTGTATGGGTGCTCGTCCAAGTTAAGTTATGAGAAAGTTCAAAATTAGAGAGTAATTATATTGAGACATTAAAGATTTTTAGTGTCGCGGCGTACGTCTTTTATTCGAATCAGTACTTTTGGACACTTATGGCCCAAGATGTTTAGTGATTACTCGTAAAGGGGATGAAACGGGATTTCTTGGGCGTGTTTGGTAACGCAAACTGTACGCAGTGGGAGTAAAAAAATTGTATGGTGACTTTGCATGGGTCACATTATGGTTAACACACGAAGGATATGGTCCCATTAGAGGTCGTAGCTGACCATAACCTCCGGTTTTGGCATGCATTTTTTTATATATGGGGTTCGAATAATGATTCGAGTGTTCTTGACCAAACCGACTTTTTCATGGAGCTCATACATAGTAGAGCCCCCCCAATGCAATTACATCATCCATGAATGCACGTACGACATGGGTTATCACATTATTTATGGTATAGCCACATGCTGCAAAACAAATATAATCCACACGGTGTCGAAGGATGTGGAACGCGCTTTTTGTATTTTATAATCTCGTATTTTCATTGTCAAAGACCCACCTTGTTTTTGGTAGTCGATCTAGGGCGCATCGTGATGAATTGTATTATCTTCACAACATTATTATTGAAGATCAATGAGATAAACTTGATCTCCAACCTTGATAACCCGATGACGGAGAATTTGCATCATAACCCATGAAGTTGTTTACCCACAATGACATAAATGTGGTGGCTCAAATATTTACATATTCCCGCATTCCCGAGTACGCAAGGAATGTGGCTTTTCACTATGATATAAGGAATATTTGTGAAAATTGTGTGATAGCATATAGTGTTTTGTTTTAGTCCGTGTGTCAAACATATATTATGTTTAGTTATATGATTTTACTATTATGTATTATATTAGTAGTAGTAAAATTTGTAATTGACTTTAGAATTATACAAATAAAAAAGTAAACTAAAAATTGTGCTCGACTTTATAGTTGTACATAAAACCAAAAAAAATACAATAGGCTATCGTGGTACATATAAATATTGTGATTGAAACTGCCACGACAGTTGGCCGGTCGCGCGCATGCACCGTATGCTCATTCCTGTCTTTAAATCATGAGCAAAAACACATAATGCTTAAAATAATCTAATATTATTTTGCTCTACAAAAAGGTTTGTTTGGTCCAAGATATTGAGCACATTAAACCTTCCCAAGGCACTTTGTCTATCGTGTCTCCCCGCGACAGTTAGAATGCCTCAAAAACTGGCGTATAACTTTTTTAAGAAAATTATTTTGATTTTAAAAATATAATGGCATGTTTAATTATATTGTTTATAAGAAGACTGAAAAAATTTATTTATTTCAAAATTCTGTAAAAAAATATGAAAAATAAGATATTGTAGTCATCTGGAAGGAGGGGCAGACGACTTTGTCATAATACACAAAATGTTCCAACTAGTGCACGTGATTCTCCTGCAATATATCGTATCCAGCGCAACCAAGCATTTGATGCTCCTCAAGAAGCAAATTTGGGAGATTTTGCTCATGAATTTTCGTGTGTAGGAGCAATTTATTACTTTGGTCCATGTTTTATGGTCTAAGGGTATGTCCTCACCCATATATAGTTTTTGGTGTTGGGGCTTTAAAACTAAAACTTTTAACATTATAACATTTTTAGGCATGCGCATCCCATATATTAGTTTATGAAAAATGAATATGACAATTTGGCTCAATATCATCGTAACATAGATTTTATAAAATAAATTTCAAAATTGAATATTCACCATCATCTGATGTTGTGCAGCCATTGCTGTCTTTAAATCATAAGAGGAATCTCCTGGGGTGTGTCTTATATCAAAGTTGAACTACAAACAACAACAATTCATTTTTAAGGAAAAGTTGAAGAATGCAGAAGTATAGTGTTTTTTTTTTCAAAAACGAAGTTCACAAAACATCCATTAACATAATACTAACACCAAATCCAGACACATTGCAACATAAACATGTCAAAATTTGAAATCGGTCTAGAACAACATAGGAGACTAATACAACATATATTTCGAATTTTAGTTTATGACATTACAAATGAATTTTCAGATGCTGATTTTAGACTTGGTATTCAGATTTCAACTCTAGAACTTCAGCTTTATTTGGGAAAAAAGAAGAAGAAAAAACTGCACCCAAAAAAAGGCCTAAAATTATATTGTTTCTTCCATTATAATGACAAAGAAAGTAGAAGCATACTACATAGGTTGTATGTGTCAGATCCACATGAAATACCACCTGCAAAACTTTCCCCATTAGCATAGGAAGCAGATATACAAGTCCAACACCCACATACACATATAATATAGAGAGTTTCAATATACATATATAAGTGGGTTTATACAGGTTTATTTGCTCCTTAATTAAAATCTAGGATGCGGCCACGGTAGCTGTTTCTGCTTGGGTGGAGACTTCTGATCCGGTAGCTGTGGATACACCTTTTTTGTTTGATGCCATTGAGCATTTCTCTTTCCTCTCGTCTTGTATTATCTGTTTTTGCCGACACTCTAAGCTGCAGAAACCGCTATCACCCCTGAGGAAAATAAATTAGAAAATAAATCAGTCAAACAATTTAGTTACGGTCTACCAATTACATGATCAAGACAATTTCAGTCTATAACACAAACTAAATAAAACTATGTGCTGAGCTTACTTCTTAGTGAAGGATTTTATTAAAGCTTTATTCTTTCTTTGGGTGGATATAAATGCACAATGCTTTATATGTGCATCTTTATTTACTTTCAAAGCAAAATCCTATTAAAAAAAGAAAGAACATGTCCACTTTCCACTTGATAAAGTTGATATAAAATCAGAACAACATCTCGATCCTCCAATTATAGAATTCATTTTAAAGTAAGCAAAATAAAACATATTCTATATTTGGCAAGTACAAATTTCTATCTTTCTTAAATCATGAGATGTCTGTACCAGTCGAGCACAAATATAATGTGACAAGAGTCAAGAAAGAGTTTTAATGATATACCGAAAAGTGATGAGAATATGTTATGTGGATGAATGAATACCTATACATGTAGATGTCACGAGCAGGGATGAGATGGCGCTTGCAGAGAGAACAAAATCTCAAGAAGTGGGGAGATTCGTTAGAGAAATCGGCGGAATTGCAGCGGTGAATTTTGGAAGAGAGGGAGCGTTGTTCTGGAGGAGCGTGGGTGGGTTTGGTTCCCTTTTGAAGATCGGTGAGATCGAAGGTGAACTCGGTCATGCTGGTGGTCCTCTTCATGGGAGGACGCTGCCTCTTTCCCAACAGCATCTTCTCTCTCTCTCTCTCTCTCTCCTTCTCTTGTAAGGGGTGGGAGGAAGAGAAGAAGAAGAAGAAGAAGAAGAAGAAGAAGAAGAAGAGAGGTTTTTAGAGAGAGAGAGAGAGAGATGGGGGAGAAGGGAGGAGTGAGAGTGGGGAGATGTTGAGGAGATAAACGGAGAGGCAGAAAGGAAGGGGTGCATTTGGACCGTTGATATTGGTGTTATATGGGAAATGCACGTCAGCAACTATTCATAATGGAAGCTTTTATGGGCCTACTTTACGAAAGCGATCTGCCCTCCTCACTCCGCCTTTCGTCAATCATGTCAACAAAACTACACTTGCGTCACGCTGAAAATAAGGAAATGTTTGATTTGTAATTATAATTATGTCTTTAGTGTATAAATGGAATTTTGTATTGAATACTAAAAAAAATTCAAATATTTTTTAATGTATATTTAATTTAAGTCTTTTATTTTGTATTAAAAAAATCCTTATTCTCTTATTTTTAAAGGACCGTGTTAGCGGCATGATAAAGTATTTTTGGCATGATGTAGGACTTTTTGGTGTAAAATAAAAAGACTTAGACTAAACATGTATTAAAAAAAGTTGGAGACACTATTTGGTATATGCCCCAAGAATTTTTTATAAAAATTTGTGTTTGTCAAATTATTTTTAAACACTGAAATATAATATTTTTATATTATAATTAATTTTTTCAAAAAATAAGAAAAATGTGTTTTAAAATTTTTGTTTTTTATATACATAATACATTAGTATGTGTATAATTTTTATAAATAACAAATATTTTTTATATATCTTACATTAATGATTGGTTAGTGCCGCTGGCACGAACTCGCATCCATCAAATGATGAGGGTCCGCCCCAGCGGCACTAACCAATCATTAATCTAAGATATATTAAAAATATTTTTTAACCAAAAAAAAAATCTTACCACAAATTAGTTATTTAAAAAAATTCTAAAAATATAATTTGAGAAAGAATTGTAAACCTGATTAATTGTTGAACATAAGACTCATTAATAAATATAACTATCATTTTTGTAAATAAGTTACATCCAACTATTTTTTTTAAATATGTCCATTTAAAAAAATAATGATTTAAAAAAAAACTCTTTTACAATTTATTTTTAAAAAAATGTCGAATTTTATTTAATAAAAAACGTCTACTTTTATTTAACTTTATAATAAAACATTTTTTATAATTATTTAATTAAAAAATGTTGAGAATGTTTGGAATATGTTTGATATTAGGAAGAAGGGTAATTTTGTCTTTAAATTTTTTTTTTAGTGTTTTAAGAATCTAAGGAGTGCCATTAGCCACACCCTATAATTTATGATATATGTATGTATGTATATATACATTCATGTATCGTGTATGTATGAAGGTTTTATATATGCGTTTACACACACACACGCACACACACACACACACACACACACACACACACACATATATATATATATATATATATACTGTCCTACTCTTGTGCGGACCTGACATGTGTCACCTGGCGGTGGACCCAGAAGAGAGAGAGAGTGTACCTATAATTTAGGCGATAATTTCTAGATGCACCGTTAGGTGACACATGCCCGATCCGCATTCTTAAAATGCGGACTAGTCCGCACAAGAGTATTATTATTATATATATATATATATATATATATATATGCAAGGAAGGTCACTTGAGTGACCTTGTCCCTATATAAATACTCCAAAGTTATGTCTTTTCTAGGATCACAATTCGAACCTAGAATTGCTTCCTAAACAGGAGAGCTTACTGTGATGCCATTTATTATGTAACCACGTTCTTTACTCCATTGGTACCGTTACTGGGCATTTATTTCGTTTAACGTTACTGCCTTGCCTTTATTGCGCTAAAGGTGCTTGTTTCTCTCCCTACAATCAGGTTTCATTTATTGCATTCCCATATTGGAGGGAGAAGGAATAAGCACCTTTATTGTAAGGAACTAAGACTCATTTCAACAATATTCATTTATGTTGTAAAGACTCATTTAAAACAGGAGTTTTTAGTATTGAAGATTGTTGATCTTGGACTTGCATTCATTGTCAGTTATAATTGTTCTTTGGCATTAATAATAATCTTGATAAGGGGTTACGACTCGCTTGATACTACTTGTATTTAAAGAACCCACATCTTACATTTGGCGACTCTGGTGGGGAGGTATTCTCTTTTGAAAGATGGCTAATGATAACATGGCAAAGAACATTGATTTTGATGCTCATCAACGTGAGGAAGAGGAGGAAGAAGATCTCACTGTTTTTCCTGACGGAGAGGAAGAAGGACGAGCGTAAGCTAGCTTGCTAGCTACTAATGTGGCGATCAACACAGGTCCGACGGAAATGGAGGGAATGATGAGCCTTTTATCGAAGTTTATTAGGACTCCAAGCGCTCAGGTGGAGTTAGGTGTCACAAGGGGCTTAATTCCTTCATAACACCACGGACGATACTATAAGCTCCTTTTATCTCAGGGGGTTGCTCAAACGACGACTAACAATGTTGTCCCACCAACACCGCCACTGCATGCCCCACCTTTTGTTGTGGGAGCAGCTGCTCACAACACTTCTACTGCACCGACCATATCTTATGTTATGTGTCTACGAAGTGACACACTAATTACGACTCCCATCGTTGTTCTAATGGTGGTGTCTCCTATGCAGTGCATCTCTCCCCCACCCCCTAGTATAAAGGAAATGAAGAAGGAGCTTTTAAGGATGATGGTAGCTTCTAAAGTGGGTGGAGAATCTTCCTTGATATATGATGATTGTCGCACTCCGTACCCAAAGGATTACAATAACAAACCCTATCCAGTGGGGTATATTCCACCTGTCTTTGAAAATTATACAACAAAATGGGGGAATCCTAAGGAGAATATGTTGAAAGGTTTATTAAAAACCTTGGGTCCCACTGCAATAATATTAACCTAAGGTTGAGAGAGTTCTCAAATTATCTAACTAAGAAGGCTTACACTTGGTATTCTAATCTAGCACTAGGTAGCATGGTCACTTGGGAAGATCTCCATATCTAGTTCGTATAATAATTCTTCTTAACAGAGGATGAATTTACACTTACACAACTAGGGCGAGAAAAGTATAAACCTGACGAGGATGTTGTGGCATACGTACGGAGGTTCTACGAGCGCTCTGTAGTTGTAAGAGGGGAAACATGAAAGAATAAACTCTTGCAAGCTTGTGTAGAGGGTTTCTTACACGGATATATATTTCATTTGATAAATTAAAATCGAGAAGGCACATTTGTTTCTTTTCTAAAGTCTGCGTGAAATAATGATTTGGTCATAAAGACACTGCCAACACCATCAGCCTTGTCAAGTTTGTTGCTAAAACCATCAGGTAGCTCGGGGAGGGGGCTACCCCTCGTGTAAACTACACTGACGATGAAGATGGAAGACATGGAGATTGGAACCGTGATTAAAAAGAAAGAGATATAGGTAACAAGAGGAAGTTCGATAGCAAAGATGATCCTCCGGAGCTACCTTGCACAGTAGAGTAGGCTGTTAAAACCTACGATCTCATGGTATATGATAAAATGTATTGGCCCATTAGAGCTGGAACGACACCGTCCACGCTAGAAGATATGGAAAGTTCAAAGTTCTGTGTAATCCACAACAAGGCGGGATAACCAATTGGTAAGTGTTTTTCACTACGAAGGCTGATTGACAAGCACGTCATGAGAGGAGACATCTAATTACTGAAAATAGATGTAAATAACAACCATGTGCCAGTACATGGGGTAAACATGGATAATGCCTCTAATAAAGAGGTAGAACGTTTAAGAGAGCAGGATTGGCTTCATGGAGAAGACTTTAAAGAATCCATGGAAGAATGTTTATTCCAGATGTCTCAATTGATGCTGGAAGAGGAAACAAAAAGAAAATGGAGCCTGAATGATGATCTAAGTCGTTAGTTGGAGTCTTACTCCCTAGGGTAAATGAATGTTGTGATAGCGTACAATGAGTTCGCATACAAAGATGTGGAAGAGGTTTATGAGTTGGAAGAAGAATAAGTGGATCCGTGGGTGGAATGTGTCGTGATTGCACGACCACAAAAATTTCGTTGGTTTTTTTACCAAGTGATATTGCCAGAGAATTATCGACTGGAGGTCACACGAGCAATCTTGGAAATCGCTAAGAAAAGCATGGATCTAAACCTACGGTAGAGGGGGCTAATGGCTAAGCTAGTGATAAAATTCATCTCGTAGTTTACATTATTAGAGGCTGACAGATCAGTTAGATATTCCCACAATAGGCCACTCTATGTGATAGCAAGCATCAGCGGGTGTAGTTTCAATCGTGTCTTGATGGATGGGGAGACTCCATCAACACCATACCTATGAAGTCCTTTTATGCCTGTAACATACCTGAGACAAGGATTACACAAAATCCTTTGTCAATCTCTGGGTATGATGATCAGGACGCTAAGTCAATTGGCTATGTTAATGTGGGAATCACTATGGGAAATATCACTTCCCATATTAAATTCCATTTTATGGACTGTGAGCCATCCTACTAGCAGCTCGTAAGAAGGGTATGGATGCACAACCATGGGATGGGGCCTTCCACATATCACCAATGTGCCAAGACAAATATCAGAGGACCTAAAGTTTTAGAGACCAATTCTATGAGTCGAGATCAATTCTAAGATCCTAAAGTTGAGGGAACCAATTCCGCGGACCGATGTTAATTTTGAGGACCTAAAGTTGTTATGAGGAGTTACTCTCTTGGGAACTTGTAGTTTTTGAGAGGGAATAACTTCGCTGGGGAAGTCATGAGGGATTTTGATGCAAACGCATCTTGAAGTTTCACTGGTGGACGGATTGAGAGAAATTTTTGACAGGAGATTCTACTAGGGAACTGGAAAGGTATTATCTTGCAATTCTGCTAGGGAAGTGTTTGATTTGAGGTTGAGATTCCGTAGTAGAATTATAATAGACTTTAATGCTGATGCAATGCTGGAAGGTTAAGTCTACTAGGGGTCTTAAGGAATTGTAAGGGGGCTTAGTCCTTTGAAAAATGGTTTTCTTGATGAAAAAATGTCTAATATTTTTCTTGTAGTTTTAAAAAAAATTTGAGTAATTTTTAGATTTGTTTTTTCATTTTTCTGGAATTTTTGTACAAAATTTGCAAGGGGTGCTGATATGCATGCTAGATGGGTTGTTGTTTGGCAATAACACGAATTCCTTGGCTTCCTTGGGAAGAGGAACATACAGGTTTCGATCGATTTGTAGAGGGGTCTCCCGATCGGCATGTCTCTTAGTACCATATAAAAGTAAGCAATTCCCTCTCATTTTTCACACCTCCAAGTGTTTGAATCTTCATCTTTCTCTCTATATAAACTATTCCTAAGTCCTTTTCTTTTCAAGACTTCAAATGATAGGTTCTTCTAATGAGGGATACAGTTTGGAGTCACTGGGCATTGATGACTGGGTTGGCTTGGAGTGGTAGTCTAGGGTACCCCTTGCCTTGGGCAACGAGAATGCCTTGAATACTTTTGAGTCGGGGGTTGAAGAGCGCTTCCTTTTTCATGAGCTTGCATACCACTGTTCATCTAGGGTGAAGAGCCCTAGTCGCTACATAAGTAGGATGACTTTTGGATTCCATTTCATTTTTCTCTTTATTTTTTTGTGCTGATGAAAGGTTTTTTCTTTCTTTTTCTTTGGAAGACAGATATAGCTCCTTCGATCATGCATTCTCGCAGAACGATTGGGTTGAATGATGTTTGGGATCAGCTCCTACTCCTGGCGGTGGTTCACTGGATGATTTCTTGTATTGGTTTTTGCCATTTAGAGCCTGCCATAGATGAGGCACGACGTTCTATCATGGTGTTGTGCACTCTGGGAGAGAGGTGGTGGGACATTGCCCATACCTTTCATTTGGGTTTCGAAGAGATGACAGTTACTCCCATTGATGTTCAGTAACTTTTAGGGATGGACTACAATGGGGTGTGGATAGAGGTGGATCGCATAGTGAGCATGACGTCGAAGGCGGTTCAGGAGCCATTGGGGGATGGGGGTAGGATCATTTTTGGGGATTCTATTCACATCTCTTCTCTTTAAGAGGTGCTCTTGAGTAGGAGAGAGACAAGACTAATGGGGTAGGTGAGATATATGGCCTGATTGTTCATTTTTCTTTTGCTTGGCGAATTTTTGGTGGCAATTAGTGGCGACATCGTTCATCTCTGGTTTTTGCTGTTTCTGAGGATGTTTTCTGACTTCCAGTTTTATGATTGCGGGAGCTTAAATTTGGCGACCCTTTATTCTTCTTTGGAATCTTTCAACTGGTGTTTCCTGTAAATATTTTAGAGGGACCACATTTCTTTTGGAGGTAACCTAGAACTTATTTTTCTTCTTATGTATTTCCTTTTATTTTTCTTTAATTTCTTTTTTGTTGATTCATGTATTTTGCAGACGTGGTTTTACGTGGTGACTGGGAAAAGCATGAGGCTTATAGCTCTGAAGGTTGAGGATTTAAGGGAATTCCGTGGGATGTTGTGGTGGTGAAAGTCCAACCAGCGATCGAACTGGTCATTACCCTTGATAACGCCGGCTTTGAATGCCTTGACGAGTGACTAGGTTATTTTGCATTTGTTCTAAGTCCTTTCTTGGCATTTCCTTTCTTTCATGAATACTAATTCTCTATCGGGGGTTGTAGGTGACCTTTTACCCTTAAGGTACGGTTCCTCAGGATAAGTGGTGATGGGTATGCAATGCCCAAATGCGGCGATTGATGGCGTACAAGTTTGGGTACGTCTGATACTTAGGAGAGAAAGTGGTGTGACAGATTGTGGAGCACGATGTGGTGGTCCCATCATCGGTGGCCCCAATGTATATAAGGAGAGTGAGGGAGATATCTGACGAGGCTTGGGTGTCAGCACTGATCGGTGAGACCTACACACTCTATATAAAAACGATGGCGAGTTATGATTACGTGAACTTCGTAACGAGCTGGTTGATGCGCCCTTGTATTTATGATGTGTCGAATATGCCTCTGCCCCCTACGACTTCTGGTACGGGTACTAGTAGGCCAGTGGAATCCGCCTATAGAATGGGTGGTGGTACGTCATCGGTGATGGCAGCAGCAGAGGAGGCACTGATTATTCAGGTCACTCACCCATCTCATTATGTTAGACTGAGTTATGGGGGTCATTGAGCAGGTCTCATCGTGCTAATGCGTCGATGTCGGGGTTGATGGGGCTTATGGATGATGTTTTGTAACCTGAGGTATATTCTTCTTCTTCTCTTATCATGTCTCTTTTGGTTATTTTTTCTTTTTACTGACTGGATGGTATTTTTCTTTCGTTTCTTTGCTTACAGTATGGTCGAGTGCCAACCACCTGGATGAAGGATATTAAGGATTTGGTGGCCTCTGCATCTGCTTACATCTGGGATTCATTTCCTTCTTATTTGGTTTCGTCTGACTCCTTGGATGAGGATTGGGTTATGGGGGTGGATGTTCCACCGCTCATTATTCGGGGAAAGCGCGTTCATCGTAGAGGGTGAAGGTTTGTGTGAGAGATAGTTGTTGGTTTGGGTGCAGTCCCGTTTATTATATTTTGTGTTTGTATTCTTTTACCTGCAAGGATTTAATCATGCAACAATAACACACACACACACACACACACACACACACACACATCACCGACAGCAGTAGCGGCAGAGGAGGCTCCGATTATTCAGGTCACTCACCCTTCTCATAATTTTCGATTGAGTTGCGGGGGGTCATTGAGCATGTCGCATTGTGCTAAAGCATCGACTTCGAGGTTGATGGGGCTTATGGATGATGCTATTCAGCTTGAGGTATATTCTTCTTCTTCTCTTGTCTCGTCTCTTTTGATTCTTTTTGCTTTTTATTGACAGGATGGTTTTTTGATTTTGTTTCTTTGCTTGTAGTATGTTCGTGTGTCGATCACCTAGCTGAAGGATATTAAGGACTTGGTGGCTGTAGCATCTTCTTACATCAGGGATTCAGTTCCTTCTTTCTTAGTTCTGTCTACCTCCTTTGATGAGGGATTGGGTTCTGGGAGTGGATGTTCCACCCTCATTATTCGGGGAAAGCATGTTCATCGCAGAGGGTGAAGGTTTGAGAGAGAGAGAGAGAGTTGTTGGTTCGAGTGGAGTTCTTTTACCTGCAAGGATGTAATCATGCAACAACAACACCAATATATATATATATATATATGAAGGAGGTACATTTTTATTTTTTCTTACTTTAATGACTTATCCTATATACACTTTAATTTTTTGCTAAGAGTATAAAGATGACATGACGTTTATTTATTTTAGGAAAAAGAGAGTAAAGTAACTCTAGGAAAGGATTTACTTTTGGAATTAATAAGTAAAAATGGATAATTTAAGAAGAAATGACCGGGAGGTTTTTCAAAATAAGAATATCTATTTGAGAATTTGATTTTGACAAAAGAGGAAAAATGGAAATTTCTAAAATAAAGGGGTTACCGATCGGTATACCCTTGTCCTGTGTATCGGTATATGGGTCAAGACAAATTACTCAAAGGATTTTATTTCACTTTCCTGCACATCATAGTACTTCTGTAGGGCCGGAATTTACTATGTTTTTTAGATTCTTTGTCTTTTACCATGTATTTTGTGTATAAAAGGAGAGGTAAGGAATGGGATTCTCCCACCCACACCCATTTTCTTCTTCTTGTTTCTTGCCTTATTATTCCCTAATGTCCCTTTCGGTGCATGCAGAATTTTCTTTCTAGCTCGATGATCTAGAGGCCATGTGTTTGTATAATGTGGACTACGAGGCTTTTAACCTACGTTGAGTCTCTCTGTGGCAAAATAGAGCCATTCACTGGAATATGCTAGAAGTAGCGGTACAGTTATGGTACCCCGAAACCATGTTTTCCATTTTGGCTTAGATGAGGTCTGTCCAAATTATAAAAATTTTTGGATGATTTTGGGAATCACTCCCAGGGTAGTGACAACTATGCTAGAATTTTCTCGTTCTTCCTAAGCATTATTAGCTGAGTTGCTCCATGTTTGCCCTTCGGTGGATCGATTGTTGGTTACTGGGGGATGATATCCTTCAGACCATTATGCATTCCTTACTCTTGAGGGATTTTAATAACACGGGCTATGTCGGAGCTATTGCCTTGGGCCTTACTGCGAGGCTTTTGTTGGTGATGGGGAACTTAATGTTGGATCCCCAGTTAACTGCGATAATAACGTGAATGTCTTACCATCTTAGTCCTACGGTGGTGATACTGGATCAGACTCTAAATGGTCTTGATGCTTGGAGATAAGGTCGCTCTGATTTTATGAGGGGGAGCCCAGTGATGTTGTTCATGTGGATTATTGAGATGTTACGTCTGGATGCTCCAACTGAGTAACCCTTGATGGGGGTGTCGAATTTCCTTGCTCGGTATTTTTTCAATTTTGACCCATCTGTAGAAAATTGGATTAGTTGGTTTATGGAGCATGATGCCTAGTGCCTTTGTTGGTCGATGCCATGGTGGGAAGAATTGTAGCCTATTTTGAATTGTGAGAGTATTGATATGTGCGGTTAGTTGGTCTATGGCAGACTTCATTATATTTACCTTGGTGGCTTATGCGTCAAGTTAGTTGGGAGCATATAGTTCCTCCTCGCACACTAGACTTCTTTTCATCATAGGACCTGGCTCAATCCCGAGTCATGAGATTGGGTTCTTTATGGAAGAGTCTTCGACCGTCTACCCATCCATCTCAATCTGTAGGAAGGGTCTAGCATGTGTCTAGGGACTATTTGAAGTTGTTGTGGAAATGAGTAATAGCAAAGATCCTGACAAAAGAGACTGGCTAGTGGTGATTTGTTCTTTTTGACACAATGGAAAGGGTGTAGTAGTTTTTTCTATAGTGGTCAGGGTGTACCACTCCATAGAGCACATTCAAAATATTAACTAGGCGGGGGAAATATGGGGACCTCCGGGGGTTGATGATGATGAGGCTTGGTTTTCTGGAAGTTGTGGATAGGATTTTGTGAAGCTTGTGATAATCTGAAGCTTTTGTGAAGATTGGGGTAATTTTGAAGTTTTTGTGAAGTTGGGTGTAATTTTGAAGCTTTTGTGAAGCTGTGGGATAATTTTGTGTGTTTTTCTTGTTTTGTGAAATAAATTTGGTGTAGCTTAATAAGGTTGTCAATTTAGGACTATTTTTGAGTCAGTGAAAAGTGGTGGTTTGTTTAACCCCCTTGCTGATACTTTATGTAATGGTGTCGTATTTCCTTATTTAAAATAAAAAATGATTTTGATCAAATTTTTTTGTTCCTCTTGATTAGTTTTGCATTTGAGTTATCTATACCATTTTCTAAGGAATGAATAATCCTTTTGCTCATGTAAATTATAAAATAGATCGCCATTCTCGGAGGTTAGAAAAGAATATAATTTTGTGAGAAAGAAGGGAATCGTGATCATGTAAGGTGTTTGAGCTACCTACGTACCTCCTGGGGTTTTGAATTATTTTTGTGAGGTCCATTTTGAAGGGAAAAAAGGGTTTTTAAGATGATCATGCCCCATGTAATTCTGGATAGAGAGAAATGAAGAGATTATTTTTAGAATAAAATGGGGATGAGAAGAGTTATAGAAGGTCGAGATTTCAGACTAATGGTAGAATTTTTTTATATAATCCAAGTTGACCAGATGTGCCACCACTTATCCATGGATGTCTATGAGCATAGAGACACTGCTTGATAGGATCTTCTTCACGATGTAAGGGACACTCTAGTTTGGCTTGAATTTCTCTCTGGGTCCTATACGAGTTTTATGATCTCCTTGAGGGCCACGTCTCCTTTATGGACACCACAGTCCTGGACTCTTTGATTTAATGATCACATTATCCAATGAAGGTACCCTTGTATGTGGATTAGATCCTTTAGCCACTTTTCATCCAAGAGTGACAGTTCGTCATAGTGGCTCAGATGCCAGTCTTTTTTGCTAGCTCTGATCTCGAGCATGACACGTATGGAAGGTATTTCTAGATGAATAGTTAGGACTGCTTCCATGACGTATACTAGAGAATAAGGGGTAGCCCCAATAGATGTTCTGACTGAAGTGAGGTATCCCTAGAGGGCATAAAGGATCTAATTGGCCCAATATCTACAACTCTTGGTCATTTGGCTGATGATGGTTTTAAGATTTTTGTTGGTTGCTTCGATATAATCATTAGTTTGGGGTCGATAGGGAGAAGATTTGTGTCTCTGAATCATGTACTCATCGACTAATTCTGTGACCTCGGCTTCGAAGTGTAACCCATTCTCTAATAGCAGCTCATGGGGAACCCCGTATCGAAAGATGATGTTCTTTATGATAAACTTGGCCACTTTATTGGCATACATCACTGTCTAGGACACAACTTTGACTCATTTGGTGAAGTAATCAATGGTGACTAGGATGAACTCATGCCCATTTGAATCTTTGGGTGTGATCTTCCCTATGGTGTAAATGCCCCAGCTGGAGAATGGTTAGGGTGAAGTCATGTTGTATAATTATTGAGGAGGTAAGTGTTAAAGGTTGGTATGTTGCTAGCATTTGAGACATCTTAGGACATTGGCGGTGCAATCCTGAACCATGGTGGTGCAATAGTACCTTTGACGGATGATTTTCTTAGTATGAATATGACCATTTATGTGGGGTCTGCATTCCCCGTTGTGGATCTTTTGCATCAGTTCTTTGACGTCGGCCCCTGCAATGTAGTGCAAATGGGTTCCATTGAATTTTTTCTTAAACAGTGCCTTATCGCAGATGATGTATTCTGCAGCTACATTGTGAAGGGTCGCGCAATCTTTCTTATTGGAATCTTGGGGATATCTACTATTCTTGAGGAGGCGCAAAATGTCTTAGAACTAGAACTCAGCCATATCATAATCTTCTTCGGTGACGAGCTCAATGTGGTAGTAGTGAGTAGGTATAGGTTATTTTTTGACTAGGAAAGGGATCATCGTTATTCCCTCGGGCATGTCGACCATGGAGGCTAGGGTAGAAAGGGAATAGGATAATATGTACTTTGCACAAGGCAAGTAATGGAAGGTGATATATTCGAATTGGGAGGCTATCTCTTCTAGGTGGATGTGTATGTGGAAGGGTAAGAGTTTTTTATCTTTGACTTTCCATGTTTTATGGACTTGGTCGATGATGAGGGCAGAGTCCCCATAGACATCTAAGTGTTTGATACCTTCTTAAAGGTGAATTTGAGCCCCATAGACATCTGAGAACATACCTATTTCTACCACGGGGTGTGTGAGTAAAATGGAAAGCGATAATGACGATGTCAATGGGTGTGTGAGTCCAAGAATTGAAGCCTTAAGGGTCACTTCACACACTACACTTAGTGACTCGGATAATGAAGACTCCCTGATATTCACACACTTTATGCGAAAACTCTCAAGAAAAGCACTAGACAAGAGAAGATAGTGAAAGATCTAACTAAGAAACTAGAAGATCTGAGTCTGATGGTCAAACTTAATGCTGAAGAGTATACTACCCAATATCTAACTCACGAAAGTCAAAATCAAAATGTTTGATCAAAAACTGAAAAATTTGACTGAAACAAATGAAACTCTAGAGAAAAAATGCAAAGGGACATTGTTAGAATTGGAACAAAAAAAAAAGATAGCAACTGTTTTAAAAAAATTTACAAAATTTGAAAATAACTTAAACTGTTTTTATGGATTTGTTGCTGAATCTAAGACCAATTCTGATGATCGAACTGGAATAGGGCTTTTCCCCAATTTAAAGACACAAACAAAACCTTTTGAAACTATCAAGTTTGTGTCAGGAGCTAAAAGACCTATTGAAACCTGCCCAGTTTTTCATTCTCTAAAAACTGAGTTTGATTGAAAACATCAAAATTTTGATATTGGGGAATCAAGTTACTCTAAACATGAAAGTTCACCTAAGGCTAAATATGTTTGCCCCTCCATTAGGAAGAGTGAATCTACATTCAAAACTGTTCTATCTAGGAATAGGGTTCAACCTCAAAATTCCTTAAAGCCTATGTTTAGAAATTTTCCTAAGGAGACTCCAAATTTGAGAAACCTTTATTGCTCCTAATAGGAGATATACGGTCATTCTTTTGATAGCTACTATGCTAGAAGACTAGTTAAACCTGTCTGTAATCCTCCTATTTATCAAAACTTTAACTATTCTAGGAAAAGCCGTAACAATTATGTTCTGCCTAGACAACCAGACAAAAACTCTGACTCTAGGAAGAGAAAGACCAAACCTAAAAGAACATTCCCTAGAAGGATTCCTAAACACTTTCCTAAACCAAATGTTCATGCGTTTCATAAAATTCAAAATCATGCGCAAAACATTTTTCGACAAAAATCGAATGCTCGCAAATTTTATCATTGAGAGCAAATAAGTGCAAAATGAAAACAAGAGCAATTTGGGTTAGAAAAGATGATTTATTACACCAGATGAAGTGTAATATTGTTATTACTGCTTTAAAAGCTGAACACACATCTTCTAGTTGGTACTTAGATTCTGGATGTTCCAAACAAATGACTGGTGACGATACAAAACTCTTAAACAAAACCAACTTTGCTGGAGGAAAAGTTATTTTTGGTGATGGAGTATCATCTCAGATCATAGGTAAAGGAACACTCCAAGAGAAAGGACTTCCTATTCTTGAAAATGTTCTTCTAGTCAAAGGTCTTAAGGCCAATCTACTTAGTATCTTGAAATTTTGTGACTCAGATCATACTGTTACCTTTTCAAACAACTATTGCAAAATTTTAAATGAAAAGGGTGAATGCAAAATTACAGGATTCAGGACTCCTGACAATTGTTATACTGTCATGAATAATTCTGAAATCTGTAATGTTGTGAGAATGGATGACAATGAGATATGGCATAACAGGATGGGTCACATAAATTACGATAATCTTAGTATATTGACTTCTCAAGAAATAGTTAGGGGAGTTCCAAAAATCAAACCCATTTCTAATATTGTCTGTGGTTCCTGTCATTAAGGAAAAATTGTTAAGGCACCTCATAAGAAAGTCAAAGATATCCTTACCTCTAATCCCTTGGATCTCATCCATATGGACCTAATGGGTCCTTCCCAAACTGTTAGTCTCTGTGGACACAGTTACATTCTTGTTATAGTTGATGACTTCACTAGATTTACTTGGGTAGCCTTTTTAAAGAAAAAGTCTGACACTTTTCAAACTTTTCAAAAATACTTCTTTGGATTAAAAATGAAAAGGACACTCAAGTAAATAGAATTCATAGTGATAGAGGTGGAGAATTAAAAGACACCGGTATAATAGAGTATTGTGACTGTAATGGTTACAAACATGAGTTTAGTGCTCCTAAGACTCCTCAACAAAATGGTATCGCCAAGAGAAAGAATCGTACACTTCAAGAGATGGCACGTGTTATGTTACATGCTAAGAGTTTACCTAAATATTTTTGGGTAGAATCTATTCGTACTGCGTGTCAGATTATCAATAGGGTCTATTTTAGAAAGAATTCTAAACAAACTCCTTACGAGATTTGGTATAAGAAAAAGCCCAATCTTAAGTACCTTAGAACCTTTGGTAGTACTTGTTATGTCCGCAAAGACAGAGAACACTTGTCCAAATTTGAGAGCCAGGGAGATAAAGATATTTTTTTAGGATACTCGCCTAAAAGTAAAGCCTACCGTGTTTATAATCTTCGCACTAAAACCATGATGGAATCCATAAATGTAATTGTAAGTGACACTACTGTAGAGAGTAAGACTGGTGAATCAACTATTGTGGAAGAGCCTACAAATGTTTTAGAAAATGACTCTCCAGAAATAGATGATTCATTACCAATTGAGACACTTGAAGTACCTAACTTGGTTTGTAAAGAACATACCATAAATAACGTTGTTGGTAATCCTAGTGAGCCTGTGCGTATAAGATCTCAATTAAGAAATTGTGCTCATTAAGCATGTTTTGTTTCCCTTGTGGAAGAAAGAATGTAAAAGAGGCATTAAATGACTCGCACTGGATTTCTGCTATACAGGAAGAACTTCTTCAATTCGCCATTCATGATGTTTGGTATCTTGTACCTAGGCCTACTCACAAAAAGGTTATTGACACACATTGGATATTTAAAAATAAATCTGATGAAAGTGGGATAATCATTAGAAACAAAGCTAGATTAGTTGCTCAAGGATATTCTCAAATTGAAGGAATAGATTTTAATGAAACTTTTTCTCCTGTTACTCGTTTAGAATCTGTTCGTCTTCTCTTTGCCATATATTGCCACTTGCATTTTACACTTTACCAAATGGATGTCAAATCTGCATTCCTTAATGGAATATTGACTGAGGAGACCTATGTAGAACAACCAAAAGGGTTCATTGACCCTCAATATCCAAATCATGTATTTCGTCTTAAGAAGGGTTTGTATGGACTAAAACAACCACCTAGAGCCTGGTATGAGCGTCTTTCCAGCTTTCTCTTAGATAAAGGTTTTAAGAGAGGTGGACATGATCAAACCCTATTTGTCAAACATTTTGACAAACACATTATTATAGCTCAAATATATGTTTGACATTAGGAAGAAGGGTAATTTTGTCTTAAATTTTTTTTTTTTAGTGTTTTAAGAATCTAAGGAGTGCCATTAGCCACACCCTATAATTTATGATATATGTATGTATGTATATATACATTCATGTATCGTGTATGTATGAAGGTTTTATATATGCGTTTACACACACACACGCACACACACACACACACACACACACACACACACATATATATATATATATATATACTGTCCTACTCTTGTGCGGACCTGACATGTGTCACCTGGCGGTGGACCCAGAAGAGAGAGAGAGTGTACCTATAATTTAGGCGATAATTTCTAGATGCACCGTTAGGTGACACATGCCCGATCCGCATTCTTAAAATGCGGACTAGTCCGCACAAGAGTATTATTATTATATATATATATATATATGCAAGGAAGGTCACTTGAGTGACCTTGTCCCTATATAAATACTCCAAACTTATGTCTTTTCTAGGATCGCAATTCGAACCTAGAATTGCTTCCTAAACAGGAGAGCTTACTGTGAGGCCATTTATTATGTAACCACGTTCTTTACTCCATTGGTACCGTTACTGGGCATTTATTTCGTTTAACGTTAGTGCCTTGCCTTTATTGCGCTAAAGGTGCTTGTTTCTCTCCCTACAATCAGGTTTCATTTATTGCATTCCCATATTGGAGGGAGAAGGAATAAGCACCTTTATTGTAAGGAACTAAGACTCATTTCAACAATATTCATTTATGTTGTAAAGACTCATTTAAAACAGGAGTTTTTAGTATTGAAGATTGTTGATCTTGGACTTGCATTCATTGTCAGTTATAATTGTTCTTTGGCATTAATAATAATCTTGATAAGGGGTTACGACTCGCTTGATACTACTTGTATTTAAAGAACCCACATCTTACATTTGGCGACTCTGGTGGGGAGGTATTCTCTTTTGAAAGATGGCTAATGATAACATGGCAAAGAACAATGATTTTGATGCTCATCAACGTGAGGAAGAGGAGGAAGAAGATCTAACTGTTTTTCCTGACGGAGAGGAAGAAGGACGAGCGTAAGCTAGCTTGCTAGCTACTAATGTGGCGATCAACACAGGTCCGACGGAAATGGAGGGAATGATGAGCCTTTTATCGAAGTTTATTAGGACTCCAAGCGCTCAGGTGGAGTTAGGTGTCACAAGGGTCTTAATTCCGTCATAACACCACGGACGATACTATAAGCTCCTTTTATCTCAGGGGGTTGCTCAAATGACGACTAACAATGTTGTCCCACCAACACCGCCACTGCATGCCCCACCTTTTGTTATGGGAGCAGCTGCTCACAACACTTCTACTGCACCGACCATATCTTATGTTATGTGTCTACGAAGTGACACACTAATTACGACTCCCATCGTTGTTCTAATGGTGGTGTCTCCTATTCAGTGCATCTCTCCCCCACCCCCTAGTATAAAGGAAATGAAGAAGGAGCTTTTAAGGATGATGGTAGCTTCTAAAGTGGGTGGAGAATCTTCCTTGATATATGATGATTGTCGCACTCCGTACCCAAAGGATTACAATAACAAACCCTATCCAGTGGGGTATATTCCACCTGTCTTTGAAAATTATACAACAAAATGGGGGAATCCTAAGGAGAATATGTTGAAAGGTTTATTAAAAACCTTGGGTCCCACTGCAATAATATTAACCTAAGGTTGAGAGAGTTCTCAAATTATCTAACTAAGAAGGCTTACACTTGGTATTCTAATCTAGCACTAGGTAGCATGGTCACTTGGGAAGATCTCCATATCTAGTTCGTATAATAATTCTTCTTAACAGAGGATGAATTTACACTTACACAACTAGGGCGAGAAAAGTATAAGCCTGACGAGGATGTTGTGGCATACGTACGGAGGTTCTACGAGCGCTCTGTAGTTGTAAGAGGGGAAACATGAAAGAATAAACTCTTGCAAGCTTGTGTAGAGGGTTTCTTACACGGATATATATTTCATTTGATAAATTAAAATCGAGAAGGCACATTTGTTTCTTTTCTAAAGTCTGCGTGAAATAATGATTTGGTCATAAAGACACTGCCAACACCATCAGCCTTGTCAAGTTTGTTGCTAAAACCATCAGGTAGCTCGGGGAGGGGGCTACCCCTCGTGTAAACTACACTGACGATGAAGATGGAAGACATGGAGATTGGAACCGTGATTAAAAAGAAAGAGATATAGGTAACAAGAGGAAGTTCGATAGCAAAGATGATCCTCCGGAGCTACCTTGCACAGTAGAGTAGGCTGTTAAAACCTACGATCTCATGGTATATGATAAAATGTATTGGCCCATTAGAGCTGGAACGACACCGTCCACGCTAGAAGATATGGAAAGTTCAAAGTTCTGTGTAATCCACAACAAGGCGGGATAACCAATTGGTAAGTGTTTTTCACTACGAAGGCTGATTGACAAGCACGTCATGAGAGGAGACATCTAATTACTGAAAATAGATGTAAATAACAACCATGTGCCAGTACATGGGGTAAACATGGATAATGCCTCTAATAAAGAGGTAGAACGTTTAAGAGAGCAGGATTGGCTTCATGGAGAAGACTTTAAAGAATCCATGGAAGAATGTTTATTCCAGATGTCTCAATTGATGCTGGAAGAGGAAACAAAAAGAAAATGGAGCCTGAATGATGATCTAAGTCGTTAGTTGGAGTCTTACTCCCTAGGGTAAATGAATGTTGTGATAGCGTACAATGAGTTCGCATACAAAGATGTGGAAGAGGTTTATGAGTTGGAAGAAGAATAAGTGGATCCGTGGGTGGAATGTGTCGTGATTGCACGACCACAAAAATTTCGTTGGTTTTTTTACCAAGTGATATTGCCAGAGAATTATCGACTGGAGGTCACACGAGCAATCTTGGAAATCGCTAAGAAAAGCATGGATCTAAACCTACGGTAGAGGGGGCTAATGGCTAAGCTAGTGATAAAATTCATCTCGTAGTTTACATTATTAGAGGCTGACAGATCAGTTAGATATTCCCACAATAGGCCACTCTATGTGATAGCAAGCATCAGCGGGCGTAGTTTCAACCGTGTCTTGATGGATGGGGAGACTCCATCAACACCATACCTATAAAGTCCTTTTATGCCTGTAACATACCTGAGACAAGGATTACACAAAATCCTTTGTCAATCTCTGGGTATGATGATCAGGACGCTAAGTCAATTGGCTATGTTAATGTGGGAATCACTATGGGAAATATCACTTCCCATATTAAATTCCATTTTATGGACTGTGAGCCATCCTACTAGCAGCTCGTAAGAAGGGTATGGATGCACAACCATGGGATGGGGCCTTCCACATATCACCAATGTGCCAAGACAAATATCAGAGGACCTAAAGTTTTAGAGACCAATTCTATGAGTCGAGATCAATTCTAAGATCCTAAAGTTGAGGGAACCAATTCCGCGGACCGATGTTAATTTTGAGGACCTAAAGTTGTTATGAGGAGTTACTCTCTTGGGAACTTGTAGTTTTTGAGAGGGAATAACTTCGCTGGGGAAGTCATGAGGGATTTTGATGCAAACGCATCTTGAAGTTTCACTGGTGGACGGATTGAGAGAAATTTTTGACAGGAGATTCTACTAGGGAACTGGAAAGGTATTATCTTGCAATTCTGCTAGGGAAGTGTTTGATTTGAGGTTGAGATTCCGTAGTAGAATTATAATAGACTTTAATGCTGATGCAATGCTGGAAGGTTAAGTCTACTAGGGGTCTTAGGGAATTGTAAGGGGGCTTAGTCCTTTGAAAAATGGTTTTCTTGATGAAAAAATGTCTAATATTTTTCTTGTAGTTTTAGAAAAAATTTGAGTAATTTTTAGATTTGTTTTTTCATTTTTCTGGAATTTTTGTACAAAATTTGCAAGGGGTGCTGATATGCATGCTAGATGGGTTGTTGTTTGGCAATAACACGAATTCCTTGGCTTCCTTGGGAAGAGGAACATACAGGTTTCGATCGATTTGTAGAGGGGTCTCCCGATCGGCATGTCTCTTAGTACCATATAAAAGTAAGCAATTCCCTCTCATTTTTCACACCTCCAAGTGTTAGAATCTTCATCTTTCTCTCTATATAAACTATTCCTAAGTCCTTTTCTTTTCAAGACTTCAAATGATAGGTTCTTCTAATGAGGGATACAGTTTGGAGTCACTGGGCATTGATGACTGGGTTGGCTTGGAGTGGTAGTCTAGGGTACCCCTTGCCTTGGGCAACGAGAATGCCTTGAATACTTTTGAGCCGGGGGTTGAAGAGCGCTTCCTTTTTCATGAGCTTGCATACCACTGTTCATCTAGGGTGAAGAGCCCTAGTCGCTACATAAGTAGGATGACTTTTGGATTCCATTTCATTTTTCTCTTTATTTTTTTGTGCTGATGAAAGGTTTTTTCTTTCTTTTTCTTTGGAAGACAGATATAGCTCCTTCGATCATGCATTCTCGCAGAACGATTGGGTTGAATGATGTTTGGGATCAGCTCCTACTCCTGGCGGTGGTTCACTAGATGATTTCTTGTATTGGTTTTTGCCATTTAGAGCCTGCCATAGATGAGGCACGACGTTCTATCATGGTGTTGTGCACTCTGGGAGAGAGGTGGTGGGACATTGCCCATACCTTTCATTTGGGTTTCGAAGAGATGACAGTTACTCCCATTGATGTTCAGTAACTTTTAGGGATGGACTACAATGGGGTGTGGATAGAGGTGGATCGCATAGTGAGCATGACGTCGAAGGCGGTTCAGGAGCCATTGGGGGATGGGGGTAGGATCATTTTTGGGGATTCTATTCGCATCTCTTCTCTTTAAGAGGTGCTCTTGAGTAGGAGAGAGACAAGACTAATGGGGTAGGTGAGATATATGGCCTGATTGTTCATTTTTCTTTTGCTTGGCGAATTTTTGGTGGCAATTAGTGGCGACATCGTTCATCTCTGGTTTTTGCTGTTTCTGAGGATGTTTTCTGACTTCCAGTTTTATGATTGCGGGAGCTTAAATTTGGCGACCCTTTATTCTTCTTTGGAATCTTTCAACTGGTGTTTCCTGTAAATATTTTAGAGGGACCACATTTCTTTTGGAGGTAACCTAGAACTTATTTTTCTTCTTATGTATTTCCTTTTATTTTTCTTTAATTTCTTTTTTGTTGATTCATGTATTTTGCAGACGTGGTTTTACGTGGTGACTGGGAAAAGCATGAGGCTTATAGCTCTGAAGGTTGAGGATTTAAGGGAATTCCGTGGGATGTTGTGGTGGTGAAAGTCCAACCAGCGATCGAACTGGTCATTACCCTTGATAACGCCGACTTTGAATGCCTTGACGAGTGACTAGGTTATTTTGCATTTGTTCTAAGTCCTTTCTTGGCATTTCCTTTCTTTCATGAATACTAATTCTCTATCGGGGGTTGTAGGTGACCTTTTACCCTTAAGGTACGGTTCCTCAGGATAAGTGGTGATGGGTATGCAATGCCCAAATGCGGCGATTGATGGCGTACAAGTTTGGGTACGTCTGATACTTAGGAGAGAAAGTGGTGTGACAGATTGTGGAGCACGATGTGGTGGTCCCATCATCGGTGGCCCCAATGTATATAAGGAGAGTGAGGGAGATATCTGACGAGGCTTGGGTGTCAGCACTGATCGGTGAGACCTACACACTCTATATAAAAACGATGGCGAGTTATGATTACGTGAACTTTGTAACGAGCTGGTTGATGCGCCCTTGTATTTATGATGTGTCGAATATGCCTCTGCCCCCTACGACTTCTGGTACGGGTACTAGTAGGCCAGTGGAATCCGCCTATAGAATGGGTGGTGGTACGTCATCGGTGATGGCAGCAGTAGAGGAGGCACTGATTATTCAGGTCACTCACCCATCTCATTATGTTAGACTGAGTTATGGGGGTCATTGAGCAGGTCTCATCGTGCTAATGCGTCGATGTCGGGGTTGATGGGGCTTATGGATGATGTTTTGTAACCTGAGGTATATTCTTCTTCTTCTCTTATCATGTCTCTTTTGGTTATTTTTTCTTTTTACTGACTGGATGGTATTTTTCTTTCGTTTCTTTGCTTACAGTATGGTCGAGTGCCAACCACCTGGATGAAGGATATTAAGGATTGGGTGGCCTCTGCATCTGCTTACATCCGGGATTCATTTCCTTCTTATTTGGTTTCGTCTGACTCCTTGGATGAGGATTGGGTTATGGGGGTGGATGTTCCACCGCTCATTATTCGGGGAAAGCGCGTTCATCGTAGAGGGTGAAGGTTTGTGTGAGAGATAGTTGTTGGTTTGGGTGCAGTCCCATTTATTATATTTTATGTTTGTATTCTTTTACCTGCAAGGATTTAATCATGCAACAATAACACACACACACACACACACACACGCACACACACACACACATCACCGACAGCAGTAGCGGCAGAGGAGGCTCCGATTATTCAGGTCACTCACCCTTCTCATAATTTTCGATTGAGTTGCGGGGGGTCATTGAGCATGTCGCATTGTGCTAAAGCATCGACTTCGAGGTTGATGGGGCTTATGGATGATGCTATTCAGCTTGAGGTATATTCTTCTTCTTCTCTTGTCTCGTCTCTTTTGATTCTTTTTGCTTTTTATTGACAGGATGGTTTTTTGATTTTGTTTCTTTGCTTGTAGTATGTTCGTGTGTCGATCACCTAGCTGAAGGATATTAAGGACTTGGTGGCTGTAGCATCTTCTTACATCAGGGATTCAGTTCCTTCTTTCTTAGTTCTGTCTACCTCCTTTGATGAGGGATTGGGTTCTGGGAGTGGATGTTCCACCCTCATTATTCGGGGAAAGCATGTTCATCGCAGAGGGTGAAGGTTTGAGAGAGAGAGAGAGAGTTGTTGGTTCGAGTGGAGTTCTTTTACCTGCAAGGATGTAATCATGCAACAACAACACCAATATATATATATATATATATATATGAAGGAGGTACATTTTTATTTTTTCTTACTTTAATGACTTATCCTATATACACTTTAATTTTTTGCTAAGACTATAAAGATGACATGACGTTTATTTATTTTAGGAAAAAGAGAGTAAAGTAACTCTAGGAAAGGATTTACTTTTGGAATTAATAAGTAAAAATGGATAATTTAAGAAGAAATGACCGGGAGGTTTTTCAAAATAAGAATATCTATTTGAGAATTTGATTTTGACAAAAGAGGAAAAATGGAAATTTCTAAAATAAAGGGGTTACCGATCGGTATACCCTTGTCCTGTGTATCGGTATATGGGTCAAGACAAATTACTCAAAGGATTTTATTTCACTTTCCTGCACATCATAGTACTTCTGTAGGGCCGGAATTTACTATGTTTTTTAGATTCTTTGTCTTTTACCATGCATTTTGTGTATAAAAGGAGAGGTAAGGAATGGGATTCTCCCACCCACACCCATTTTCTTCTTCTTGTTTCTTGCCTTATTATTCCCTAATGTCCCTTTCGGTGCATGCAGAATTTTCCTTCTAGCTCGATGATCTAGAGGCCATGTGTTTGTATAATGTGGACTACGAGGCTTTTAACCTACGTTGAGTCTCTCTGTGGCAAAATAGAGCCATTCACTGGAATATGCTAGAAGTAGCGGTACAGTTATGGTACCCCGAAACCATGTTTTCCATTTTGGCTTAGATGAGGTCTGTCCAAATTATAAAATTTTTTGGATGATTTTGGGAATCACTCCCAGGGTAGTGACAACTATGCTAGAATTTTCTCGTTCTTCCTAAGCATTATTAGCTGAGTTGCTCCATGTTTGCCCTTCGGTGGATCGATTATTGGTTACTGGGGGATGATATCCTTCAGGCCATTATGCATTCCTTACTCTTGAGGGATTTTAATAACACGGGCTATGTCGGAGCTATTGCCTTGGGCCTTACTGCGAGGCTTTTGTTGGTAATGGGGAACTTAATGTTGGATCCCCAGTTAACTGCGATAATAACGTGAATGTCTTACCATCTTAGTCCTACGGTGGTGATACTGGATCAGACTCTAAATGGTCTTGATGCTTGGAGATAAGGTCGCTCTGATTTTATGAGGGGGAGCCCAGTGATGTTGTTCATGTGGATTATTGAGATGTTACGTCTGGATGCTCCAACTGAGTAACCCTTGATGGGGGTGTCGAATTTCCTTGCTCGGTATTTTTTCAATTTTGACCCATCTGTAGAGAATTGGATTAGTTGGTTTATGGAGCATGATGCCTGGTGCCTTTGTTGGTCGGTGCCATGGTGGGAAGAATTGTAGCCTATTTTGAATTGTGAGAGTATTGATATGTGCGGTTAGTTGGTCTATGGAAGACTTCATTATATTTACCTTGGTGGCTTATGCGTCAAGTTAGTTGGGAGCATATAGTTCCTCCTCGCACACTAGACTTCTTTTCATCATAGGACCTGGCTCAATCCCGAGTCATGAGATTGGGTTCTTTATGGAAGAGTCTTCGACCGTCTACCCATCCATCTCAATCTGTAGGAAGGGTCTAGCATGTGTCTAGGGACTATTTGAAGTTGTTGTGGAAATGAGTAATAGCAAAGATCCTGACAAAAGAGACTGGCTAGTGGTGATTTGTTCTTTTTGACACAATGGAAAGGGTGTAGTAGTTTTTTCTATAGTGGTCAGGGTGTACCACTCCATAGAGCACATTCAAAATATTAACTAGGCGGGGGAAATATGGGGACCTCCGGGGGTTGATGATGATGAGGCTTGGTTTTCTGGAAGTTGTGGATAGGATTTTGTGAAGCTTGTGATAATCTGAAGCTTTTGTGAAGATTGGGGTAATTTTGAAGTTTTTGTGAAGTTGGGTGTAATTTTGAAGCTTTTGTGAAGCTGTGGGATAATTTTGTGTGTTTTTCTTGTTTTGTGAAATAAATTTGGTGTAGCTTAATAAGGTTGTCAATTTAGGACTATTTTTGAGTCAGTGAAAAGTGGTGGTTTGTTTAACCCCCTTGCTGATACTTTATGTAATGGTGTCGTATTTCCTTATTTAAAATAAAAAATGATTTTGATCAAATTTTTTTGTTCCTCTTGATTAGTTTTGCATTTGAGTTATCTATACCATTTTCTAAGGAATGAATAATCCTTTTGCTCATGTAAATTATAAAATAGATCGCCATTCTCGGAGGTTAGAAAAGAATATAATTTTGTGAGAAAGAAGGGAATCGTGATCATGTAAGGTGTTTGAGCTACCTACGTACCTCCTGGGGTTTTGAATTATTTTTGTGAGGTCCATTTTGAAGGGAAAAAAGGGTTTTTAAGATGATCATGCCCCATGTAATTCTGGATAGAGAGAAATGAAGAGATTATTTTTAGAATAAAATGGGGATGAGAAGAGTTATAGAAGGTCGAGATTTCAGACTAATGGTAGAATTTTTTTATATAATCCAAGTTGACCAGATGTGCCACCACTTATCCATGGATGTCTATGAGCATAGAGACACTGCTTGATAGGATCTTCTTCACGATGTAAGGGACACTCTAGTTTGGCTTGAATTTCCCTCTGGGTCCTATACGAGTTTTATGATCTCCTTGAGGGCCACGTCTCCTTTATGGACACCACAGTCCTGGACTCTTTGATTGAATGATCACATTATCCAATGAAGGTACCCTTGTATGTGGATTAGATCCTTTAGCTACTTTTCATCCAAGAGTGACAGTTCGTCATAGTGGCTCAGATGCCAGTCTTTTTTGCTAGCTCTGATCTCGAGCATGACACGTATGGAAGGTATTTCTAGATGAATAGTTAGGACTGCTTCCATGACGTATACTAGAGAATAAGGGGTAGCCCCAATAGATGTTCTGACTGAAGTGAGGTATCCCTAGAGGGCATAAAGGATCTAATTGGCCCAATATCTACAACTCTTGGTCATTTGGCTGATGATGGTTTTAAGATTTTTGTTGGTTGCTTCGATATAATCATTAGTTTGGGGTCGATAGGGAGAAGATTTGTGTCTCTGAATCATGTACTCATTGACTAATTCTGTGACCTCGGCTTCGAAGTGTAACCCATTCTCTAATAGCAGCTCATGGGGAACCCCGTATCGAAAGATGATGTTCTTTATGATAAACTTGGCCACTTTATTGGCATACATCACTGTCTAGGACACAACTTTGACTCATTTGGTGAAGTAATCAATGGTGACTAGGATGAACTCATGCCCATTTGAATCTTTGGGTGTGATCTTCCCTATGGTGTAAATGCCCCAGCTGGAGAATGGTTAGGGTGAAGTCATGTTGTATAATTATTGAGGAGGTAAGTGTTAAAGGTTGGTATGTTGCTAGCATTTGAGACATCTTAGGACATTGGCGGTGCAATCCTGAACCATGGTGGTGCAATAGTACCTTTGACGGATGATTTTCTTAGTATGAATATGACCATTTATGTGGGGTCTGCATTCCCCGTTGTGGATCTTTTGCATCAGTTCTTTGACGTCGGCCCCTGCAATGTAGTGCAAATGGGTTCCATTGAATTTTTTCTTAAACAGTGCCTTATCGCAGATGATGTATTCTGCAGCTACATTGTGAAGGGTCGCGCAATCTTTCTTATTGGAATCTTGGGGATATCTACTATTCTTGAGGAGGCGCCAAATGTCTTAGAACTAGAACTCAGCCATATCATAATCTTCTTCGGTGACGAGCTCAATGTGGTAGTAGTGAGTAGGTATAGGTTATTTTTTGACTAGGAAAGGGATCATCGTTATTCCCTCGGGCATGTCGACCATGGAGGCTAGGGTAGAAAGGGAATATGATAATATGTACTTTGCACAAGGCAAGTAATGGAAGGTGATATATTCGAATTGGGAGGCTATCTCTTCTAGGTGGATGTGTATGTGGAAGGGTAAGAGTTTTTTATCTTTGACTTTCCATGTTTTATGGACTTGGTCGATGATGAGGGCAGAGTCCCCATAGACATCTAAGTGTTTGATACCTTTCTTAAAGGTGAATTTGAGGCCTATAGTTCATGCTTCGAATTCGGTCATATTGTTGGTGCAAGGAAAAGAAAGTCATCAGGGTTGATCAAAAGTATCCCAATGCCATATCCTTTCTTATTAGCAGCTCCATTAAATAACAATTTCCATCTGAGGTCTTCTTGAGAAGTGTAAAGGATATCTTCATCCGAGAATTCAGAGACCCAAACATTGGTTCCCTCCATAGGGTAGTCAGTAAGGTAGTCAGAGATAGCTCTCCCTTTCACGTCTTTTTGTGTGACGTACATGATATCAAACTCAGATAGCAGTATTAACCACCGGGTCATTCGGCTATATAGGTTGGGTTTGTCAAGAAGTTATTGATAGGATCTATTCGGGACACTAGTCTGATGGGAAAAGCAATCTTGTCGTGTTTTGAGTGACCCAGACTAGTACAACTCATGATTTTTCCATGGAAATATAGTTAACTTTATACCTGAATAATTTTTGACTTGCGGGGTATATGACCCTTTCTTTGTGGGATTATTCGATATATTTATCTAATAAAGCCTTAGTGATGTATATGTTATAGTTAAGTATAAGAGGAGGGGTAGACCTCGATGAGACGACATGAGTACCGGAGGTCGGGCAAGGTATTCCTTGATTCTGTAGAAGGCTTCCTAACAAGCCTCATTCCATACTTTGGTTGAATCCTTCCAGAGGAGTTTGAAGATGGGATCATAATTAGAAGTTATCTGGATGATGAACCAACTGATGTATTAAAGTTTACCCAATAATCCTGGGACTTCCTTCTCTGTTTGAGGTGGTGGAATTTCAAGTATGGATTTCAGCTTGGAAGGGTCTATTTCAATTCACTTGTCGCTAACCATAAATCCCCAAATCTTTCTTTTTATGATGCCGAAAATCCATTCTGTGGGTTGAACCACATTTGGTATCATTGTAGTCATTCAAAGAACTTTCGAAGGGTGAGAACGTGGCCTTCTTGAGTCTTAGACTTAATGATTATATTGTCCACGTCTACTTTGACCTTTTTATGTATCAAATCAAACAGGATAGTTGTGGCAACCCTCTGGTAGTTATCCCCAGTGTTCTTGAGCCCGAATGGCATAACAGTGTAGAAAAATGTTTCCTAGGGGGTGATGAATGCAATTTTCTCCTGATGGTCAGGGTGCATCTTAATCTTGTTGTATTCGGCGTACCCATCGATGAATGACTTAAGGGCATAGATGGTTGTGTTTTCCTCAATTATGTCGATGTTAGGCTATGGTTAATCATCATTTATATATGCTTTGTTCAAATCCCGATAGTTGACGTACATGCAGACTTTTCCTCCTAATTTTGGTACATAGACGATGTTAGCGAACCATGTGGCATATTCAATCACACGAATGAAAGCTTCATTCTACTGCTTGACTACATCTTCTTTGACTTTGAGTGACCATTCGGTGAGGAGTTTCCTTAGCTTCTGTTTGACAAGTTTATATTCTTGGAATGTCGAGGTATTATGTTGAGCTACTTTTGGATCAATGTTGGGCAGGTCATCGTAGGACCATGCAAATATGTCCACAAATTCTTTCAACAGCTCTTCGAATTACACGCTCTCATGACCATTAAGGGTGGACCCTATCCTAATTTCGTGATGTTGGCTATTAGACATGAGATTGATAACAACAGTTTCATCCTCGTTAATTTGAACATGGTTATGTTATTTATTATTAACCTTATTAAGATGAGTTAAGAATTTTTCATTTGTAAAGTCGTCATCATCAAGGTTTTGATTAGAATCAAGACAACTAATGTAAGTCACAACAAGATACTCAAAGTCCTTGTTTATTTCACTTTCGGAAAAAACAACATTGAGAACCTCGTCAAAGGATGTCTCGGTTACATTGATATATGAAAAAATAAAAACAACAACATGTTAATAGATAGGGTAAATAGGGTTGAATCTTAACAGGTTGGACTGGTATAGCATTCCAGTTGTGAAGAGGTTCGTCAACATCCTTGATCAGAGTGGACGGGTCTGACAGTGTAACGTCTAAATGGATCATATAAAGAGTCAGTCCCGGTGTTTATTGGTCGAATGCTGGACTGATTACTTCCTGACTTGGTTCATCATTTGAGTTATTAAATTCATCCTCCCATATGGTGGAGGTGATGTCTTCTTGACAATAGAAATTAAATCATTCAATAACCTCAACGAATTCCTCATATAAATCTTCCCACTCAACAAGGAGGCAAAGGAGTGAAGGGACTAACTGCCCTTGATGCTTTAAAGCATTGAGTAGTTAGAAAATGCTATAAATCTCGTTGGTCTGTTAAAACATATAGGCCATGATCTGTATTACATTGTCTAAACTGATTTCTTCAGTAGTTATAACCCATTCATCTGATTCTCGAGCCCAATTTTGGGCTTTCAGGGATAGGCCACTGAATTTCTGACAGTAGATGGTCATCTCGGTGTGCAATTTCAGCCCAAACTCTAGAAGTTGGTTCAATACATCTAGTAAATCCATGTCTTTCCCTTCTTATTGTGTGTGAACGGAAATTCAGGCCCTTGTGAAGAGTGACAAATCTTGATCACTAAAGCAGGCAGGTCATAAGAGAAAATGTGAGTAAACTTTGAGAGGTTTGGGTGAGATGATAGGTGTTTTGCCTAGGAAAATTTGAGTGGATGGATAAAATTATGGGTCATTTTCTAGGAAGAATTCATTTGCATGTGGGGGAAGTGGGTTATTAGTGGTATTGGGTTTAGGATTTTTTGATGGAGTGATGAGACCCCGGTCAATCAAGTCTTGAACCATATTTATGAGACGGAAGCATTGATTGGTAGTGTGGCTCGCAGATTGGTGAAAGTCACAGTGGGCATCAGTTTTGAAGTTATTGGGAAGTGGGTTTGGTAATGGATGGGGGTCCAAGGGTTTGATGAGGTTGCATCTTAACTAGGGCCGGTTGACTTTAGATAAGTGAGGATAGAGCTCGGTGTATTCCTTTGTGGTGGGATTAGGGAAGCTTTCTAATTCGCAAGAGGAATTAGGTTGGGAGATATTATTGATGGTTAAGACAGTAGCACTAGAAGGCTTCTCATACTTTTTAGGAATGAATTATTTGGTCACCTTCTTTGAATAGGCTTACACCTTGGTAACATTTTCTTCAATTTTTACATCCGCTTCCCGGAGGGCTCAAAAGTGTGGATAATATTGACCTCCCATAGTCACTCGGATATGGGACAAGAGATTTTTCTTCACGATATTGGCTAGTTCTTCTTCGGAGGGTCGATTGGTCATGGTAACAGCTTTCTCTCTTCACCTCCCTATGAAGCTACTGAAAGTTTTCCCTGAGTTGTGCTTAAGAATATCTAGATCACGATGTGTAACCTCTATTTCTTCACTGTACTTAAACTAAGGCATGAATTTTCAGGCGACATCTTCCTAATTATGGTTACTGGATTCTTCGGGGATGGGAACCATATGAGGGCGCTTTATTTCAATGTCTGTTAAAACATTTGGGTCATTATCTCTTTAGAGGCGCCAAGAAGGTTCATAGCTAGGTGATACTACGAAGGTCCACAATTGGGGTCCCGCTACCCTCAAACTTCTTGATGGATGGAATCTTGAACTTCTCTAGTAATCTTTCTTTGGGATAGAGAGACATATGGGTGTTGTCCATGTAATTCCCAGATATCCTAACTTGGTCAAATTTCTTGGATATCAGTTTTAGGTATTCATTGACCTTGTTCAGTTCTTCTTCCTTGGGATCAACGGCCACTGGCAAGTTAGTCCCTAGCTAGGTAAGGTTCGGCATAGGGAGCTAAGTTAGTGGCAGACCATTGGCAGGCGGGGTAGGCGGAGCATGTTAATATTCTTCTGGGACCCAGTAAGGCTTGGGAGCCGGTAAACCCATGGAATGAGGATATAAGACCTCGAGTTATTCGAGAATATGGACTCAGTTTCGTTGCATCTCATGGACCTCGATTTAAAGGCTATCAATCTTGACACTCAGTTAGACTAAGGTTGTCCTCAGATCAGGCTTCACGTTCGGTGTTTGGTCGAAGTTTCCCATGAAGAACTGGTGAAGGTAGGTTCTGGATTCGAAAGAAGTAGAAGAGGAACTGGCGGAGCTTTCGAGAAGTTTGATGGAAGACCGAAGCTAGTAGGGAACCAGTCTAAGAATCGAGTATGTGATCAACCTGAGAAGGAAAAATGGTTCGAGTTTATTTTTGAAAGAGGGAAGAAAGAATCGTTTTTTTTTGTATTTTTGAAAAAGAGGAAAAATGTTTTTGGTATTTTTGATAAAAGAAGGACAAATGTTTTTGTTATTTTGTTTTTTTAGAAAAAGGAGGGGAAAAATGAGAGAAAAATGTCAGCATGATTAATTTTATTAATATGTTTTCACTTGTATTAGGTTTACCTAAATAAAAAATTGTCGAACAGGACCCGAGCTTGGGAAAACTGGGTTTGAAAAATATGTAAGACAAGGTTTGACTTGTTTCCAGGATCATGAATAGGGCCGTGTTTTTAAAAATGGCTAAATAGCATGAAAATTTGAGCCGCAAGCCAACCCGGTATTTCAAAAGAATTTTGCGCTGAAACTAGAAAACTAAATATGAGTGCCCTAGGTTTGATACCTATATGAGGTTTATGCAGTTTGTTGGGCTAGTGGTAGGGTTATATACTTCTTACTTTTGAGGGCAATTGGTACGTGTGGATGCCTTTTGATATCCCTAAGTGTACGTGAATTGCCTCACTATATACCTCGTGGGGACAATACGCATGAAAGATAATTCGATATACTAGACGTATGTGAATGAGTTCCCTGCTATATACCTCTCATTATGAGTTCGATAAAGCAGTATGATGCGGAAGGAACCGTTTGATATACGTCGAAGGTACTAGGCCAATGGAAGGTGATAGTCATATTTCTTTATTTACTAAGACCCATGAAACCAACACCCATCACAAAGAGACCCCCCGATGCGAGAATTTTTTTTTTGTCAATATTGCAATGATCTTGGGGATGTAGCGAGCAAAATGCATGATTCTTAATTAGTATATTATGGAGAGAGTCCATTTTTTGGCAAAATGAGTAAAAGAAGCACTATACTAATGGGGAAGAATGTACGAGTATCATGAAAAGTAAATCTATCATGGAGCATGAACACTAAGCATGGATTCATGTGAGTGAGTGATATGTGAATATTTACAAGTGAGCATGTGGCAGTGATCCTAAGAGCGGAACAACTACAAGTGGATTGTGATAGGTGCAAGTGAGCAAGGATATATACAAGTGTGATAAGTGGAGGTGTGTGCTAGTGAAGCCTAAACATGGATGTTCTAAGTGGTGTGTTAAGAATATGGGTATAAGTGATCCTATATAGAAGGGTAGTTAGTGTGAAGCTTATATGGAGGGTATTTACAAGTGTGGAATGTGAAAAGTGTGTGAGAACTGATTATATATGAGGTAGTAAAGGAAAAAGGGAACATATAGGTAGGATAATAACAACCATGTAAAAATCGAGTCTTGTCCTCTTATAAAGATCCCCAATAGAGTCGCCACTGTGGTCATTCCTCCCTATCGAGGCACGAGCGGGGTCTCTCTCCCTTCTTCGGGGCGCTTAGGTCATCATCAATTGGGGTGATGTGTGGATAATGTATAGAGATAGAGACGTCAGTCTATTTTGCACAAAACAGGTAATATAACTGTTGTCGGGTCGAGAGAATGATATCAAAGACATATTGATGCCTAAAAAATCAATTATTTCAAGGATTCGGGGACTAAGTTATGGAATGGGAAGGTGTTAGGAACCCATCCTGCCTTTTTGTCTCTCATGGACATTTGTTATTCTTCTCCTTACTAACTTTGTAAAGTGTGTGCGTGAATATATAAATGGAGAGTGGAATCACTCGACTCGTGTCATGGATAAATGCGGAGTTAGGTCATCCTTAGGAGTGTCCCCAAAATAGTAATCATAATATTACGCATGCATTTATCGGGTTACTGATCATTTGTAGAAGGAAGATGGTGTAGGATCGAAAAAACACAGGCATGAATTACCAATATACTGTAAGAAAATAATATATGAACAAAAATAGGAGAGGACTCGAATCTCGGATTTTACCCAAGATGCCTAATAGGCATAAATGTTCACATAGTTTGCATACAACACGGGTGGGGTTTTTTCCCATAAATAAAACCGAGGTCTTTTCTTATATGTGCGCATGTGAAAAAAGGATATTTTAGTGGGACAAAATGTTGTGAGAAATCCCCGTTTGGAATTTACAAGAAAAAACTCTTTTTCTTATTTTTTGGTTTTTTTATAGAAAATATACTATGTGCAATACTACTAAGAAAAAGTTTGAGATTAATACGTCTTATCTAATAAAAATGAAATGTTAAAATAAGAATTAATTAACTAATGAAAAAATAAGGGAGTTTAAAGAGAAAATGAAATATTTTGACCTTCTTTTAAAGCTTTGAAGTTGATCTTGAATGTTGAAAGGCTGCTCTTGGAAGTGGATGGAAGTGGTAGGAGGAGAGGGAATGGAATTTGCCAAATTAGGTAAAGAAAGGATGGGAATGGAATGTGGGGGAAAGGTTTCAATATGGAAACCACGCTAGCTTCGAGAGAATGTTGATGAGATCACTGAGAGGGATGTTTCTGAGGTGACTTTCGAAGTGAGCTCATGCTATCATTTTATAGGGTCGAGGGGGTTCCGATCAACATTGTCCTTGACCTACCTATCGGCTAGAAACCCCAGACACACTGACGATAGGGAGGTAAATGGCTTTGCCATTCAGGAATCTAAGGTAGATTTTCTGAAAAAATGGTCAAAAAATGAAATCCGTAAGTTCGAATTGCGCACGTGATAAACTGTTAGAAAGTGTATTCAGAGACCTTTAAGAATCCATTGGTATGCTCCTAGGTTCAAGAATTGACTGTGGTTAAACAGGGCTCGAAAGTGCCCCTCGGTCTTTTGGATATGAGGGAAACAAATTGTTCATCCGAACTGTAAGGCCAATTTGCACACGGGTGAACCGTTAGAATGGTTAGGCGGGCCCCTTCCATGTTGAAAATAGTTTCACTCCGTTTGAATGGTTGACTAAAGTGAAACGAGGCCTGAAAGATCCCGATTACCCTTCAGAGTAAATTGACTCATTCATCCATATCGTAAAGCCGACTTGTGCACGGGTCAGACCGTTAGAAAGGGTATTCAGATCCCTTTAAGGATCGAAAGATCTTCTCTCATGTTAGAGAGTTGACTGGAGTCAAATAGGGCTTGAGAGTTCCCGGTGGACTCCAAAATGGTATTGGGGGGGGGATATGGACCGTTGGTTCGAATCTTAAGGCCAATTCATACACAAGGTGGACTATTGGAAAGGGGCTTTAGGGCCCTTCAAAGATCCAATGAGCTGTTGCTCCAGTGAGAAAGTTGACCGACAGTCAAACAGGACCTGAAAGCATCCGGTGACCTCCTAATTAGTACTTGGAGTATGACCTAGGTTTTATGGTGAAGTAGGAAGCACTAAGGACCAAAATATATGCTTAGGGGGTCCTAGAATAGGGTGTCTACACAAATCAAATATCTAACTGAAATGAAATAAATCAAAATACAAAGTCTGATACTAAAAGGAATAAAACTAACTAATTGTCTGAACTGAACGGCTAATATGCCCCACTGAAATAACTGAATATGAATCCTAGAATAGGAAAATGACTAAAATATCTACTCAAGTCCTACATGCCTCCACAAGCATTGTAGGTACGCATACCTAGAATGAATCATCATACTTGGCATTCCTCTGACTGGACACCTAAAAGTTTTGATAATAGATTTGATATGGGTCAGAGCACAAAACCTTTGAAAAATATTTAGAAAGTATTTAAAATGCAGCAAGAGAGGTTATTATACACACATTAGCTTCACACACACTCCCTGGAGCTCCTCACCTCTTAACTTAGTGCACAACTAATGTATCCTATAAACCCACCAAGTTATGCTACCCAGCCTAGCTAGTCACAATAAATATCTATCTAACCACTAATACTCTTAGTTCACCCCTAACGCCCATATGATACGCAATCGTAAAACCATAATCAATATTAGCCGAATATATATATATATATATATAGGCAGGCTCCTGTGCACACTAAGTTTGCACACTAAGTTTGCACATTACCTTTTAAAAGTAGGCAAACTTAGTGCTGGCGCACACCAATTTTTTTATGTGATATTTAAACATTTCAAGGAACCCATATAAAAAAAATCAGTTCAAAAAAACTTTTTTTGCTATTTTTAAAAAATCGGTCAAACTTTCGCAGTTTTTAAAGGGCTTAAAAACTGCGAAAGTTTGACCGATTTTTTAAAAATAGCAAAAAAAGTTTTGTTGAGCTGATTTTTTTTATATGGGTTCCTTGAAATGTTTAAATATCACACAAAAAAAATCAACTCAAAAATATTTTTTTTACTACTTTTAAAAGGTAATGTGCAAACTTAGTGTGCACAGGAGCCTGCCTCTCTCTCTCTCTCTCTCTCTCTCTATATATATATATATATATATATATATATATATATATATATATATATATATATATATCAGGCTATCTATATATATAGCTACATCATCCCTAGAACAAGAATCGTGATGCATGCATACTCTACTATTGAGTCCATGTACTTCACGTACCAAATAAAGGACTACCGGTTCGAAATCACCCTCGAACCGTAAATAAAATAAACACATAATGGAGGTGAATGTAGTCCTAAGCCTTTAGGATACGCACATACCTAACGTACCCAAATGATCGGTCACACTATCATACACTCAAATAGTGGTCAATCCCTAAGTTCTATGTTCTAGGGCACATATCCAGACCTTGCTGGCATTGCCAAGATGAGATCCCCCATTGTGCGTGACCTCCCATAATAGCAGGCAGTTTAGGTATGCTTATACACATATAATGCACATAATAGGTATACGCACAACCTATAAATATAAGTAGTACATTTTACGTATGTCCCGAATACCCAAGGTACTAATGATTCACACTTGGTATTATTTTATTGTTTTCCCGAGTATCACTCATTACCCGAAGGGTCCTAGTTACCACTTAAGTAATTTTAGTAGTTAATACATCACTACTCTACTGGTATCAATTTTGGATTATCATCTACGCTTCCCGTAACCCATTTTTAAGTTCCCGATATTCAACATACTCATTTAAACTCGTAGGCCCTAGTCTCATTTTACCCTCATTATGACTAAGTCGAGGTTTTAACTATAGGCCTATTGTAATTCCCAAGTCCTCATATAGTTCATAAACCATTAACAAAGTCCCGCATAATTATTGGTGAAGAAAAATACATAAATAAAAAAAATTCCATTTCCAGCAATCGTAGATCGATCGATCGATCGATTCAATGATCAATCGATACCTACTTTAATTGTCTTCTCCAGATTCGTGCTTCTTCAATTTTTACACAACCCAACCTCCTTGGAACTCATCCAAAATCCCACCCAAACTAACCAGACTTCATATAGGAGTGTTTAAATAGTTTCCAACGTAATCATATCCTCAAATCATCATGAATTTCACACTAAACAATATTAAATTCTCACTTTATTCATATATACCTTAGGTTTACTTTTCTTGCATGTTCACCTTTAAGAACTCGGATTTTTATCTTCCTTCTAAACCCAAATCTCAAATTTCATGTTACATTAATAGGAGGTTGATTTCAAAGATGATATTCCAATAAATCATGAATCCAATCTCAATATACATTCCAAAAATCCTGTTTTCATGGAATATCAACCCTACACTATCATAAGAATTTCAAGTTTAGACACTTGCCTTAGGGTTGAGTTTTTTGATTTCTGTTGCTAGATGATGGAGGCGCCTTATCCCTATTTAGTTCATTATTCTGATGACGACGATGGTGAATAATGGTGTAGGTTGGCTTAAGAACCTAAACCATTAGGGTCATTAGCCTCCAGAGTCGAGTTCCCAAAGGACCCAAGATGGTCGCATCCACGACTTGTCTAGATTAGGGTCGACCTCGTCTCCCACAACCTCAGCCATCCTATGAGCCGAGACCTCAGAGGAGAACTTCATTAGCGAGGACATGTCTCATCCTCTATTGCATCCAATACCTGGTAATGACTTGAAAAGCACATCTCGGCCTGATGCCTTCGGCCGAGACCACAGTTGTCGCTTATCAGCATGTATTCCAGCACTGCATCATCAACCTTATACTCGAACAAGTAGAGACCTCTCCAGACAACATCTTCAGTATGAGCAATATGAGGTTCCAAGATGGCATATCCCACGTGGACAAGTCAGTTACAACTAGATTATCCCCTCACGTGAGGGAATATTTCATCATGGTTAGTTACATGTATGTGTGAGGGACAGGTGTCAACTCTCTACTGGGAGCCCCCTCATGCACATGTTGGTTACATGCTTTGGGGCACATTACAACCCCAAGGCATTATAAAGATATTTCATCTTCTACACTGTAAAGGATCGATAGTTCACAACCCTAGCAAAACTCTGTCAAAATACTTAGTGAGAGAGGAAAACCTTGAGTGTTGTATCTGTAGGCTAATAGAGCCATTATTATAATGAAAACCACCCATTCACACTTCACGGTGGACGTAGGCTTCGGTCGAACCACTTAAATTAAGGTGTTCCTCCTCTTTACCTCATCTCTTTCTACTATTATATTGTTGTATATCTGCCATTGTTGTACTAGTGTGAGCTTGTCCATCACTTTGATATGGTGATACCAATTCTGGTACCATCAGTCTGGAACCGTATGTGGGAATGGGGATTGTCATTTCTTCCCTTCTTTAGCTTGTACTCACTGAAGTCTCTGGTGGTGAACCAGTCCTCCCCTCTTGTGGAGCTGTTTCTGTGACAACCCGGATATAATTATGATAAATTATATTTAAATCATGCTTATCTTATGTGATATGAATAATGTGATATTAGTATATCTAATGTTAAGTTATTATTTTTATTGTGATCCTACTTTCATAAATCATGAAAGGTCGAATTATTTACCAACACAAAATTTTGTTGTTTCGGTAGAAATGTCCCTGTTAGAGACTAGTTTTGAACCTTATCACATTATAAAAGACTTGAGGTGAAAAATAGATAGTTGTATATATGTGAGTTAGGGTTGTAAAAAAACAAACGGATCATCAAATGGATGCCCGAGTAAAGAGTTATACTGAATTTACGAACAAGGGGCAATTTGGTCAATTCCTTTTAAGTGGTAAATTATCTTTTATTAAACCAAATGGTTTAATTTGATTGGTTGGCTTGGGAGGCAGCCTTGGCCGACCTTATACCCTTGAAATAGACTTATCCTTCATCGAAAATCATCCATGAAAGGGTTTTAAGCTTAAGTAAAAAGAAGGTAGAAGTTAAGGAAGAAAAGTGAGGAGAAAAAGTGTAGAAAAATCCGTAGAAATTACGTAAAAGTCCCAAAGGTAATCCTAATTGCAAATCTTGTTATTTTTCATATATTTATGATTTATATGATATAAATCCTTTATTTATTTATTGACCTTTCATGCTTGGGTGCATATGTATGGATATATGCAAGTTTAAGCTAAGTTGAATGCATAAACCCTTAAAATTGCCTTGTATTGAAACTCCTTGTATTAAAACTTGCACATCTCTTTGTGTGCTTACTGGAATTGAGAAATTCCAATTTTATATGAAATTAGACTCATATATTCATACCATATCTGAAAATTAGAATTTATCTCCTTGTGGTTAGTCCGTAATGATGATTTCAAGTTAGTACATAGTTTCTATTTGTATACTTGATTTCGGTATGCCCTAAGTTTGGCCGAGCTTTTGAGATAGCAAATGAAGTCAAAAAATTATGAAACTTTAATTCCGTACTATTAAGAATGTTTAATGAAAATGGGTTGAAAATAATGGAAAGTTATGCTGTATAAAAATTATGAAAATTCTGGGAATTTGAAGGAACAATAGAGGAGCTTGTAGGGAAGATTTCTTGTGTTGTAGAGAAATGGTCATAACTTTCCCTAGGAAGCTTGAAAAATTACACCGTCACTTGTAATGGATAGTATATTCATATATGTTTTCATATTGATAAGGTTGGATCCCTGTATTTATACAATTTAGGAATATAGGATAGTTAAGTACGTAGGACAATAATTTCAGGCCATACTGGATACCCCTTGAATGAATGTTTGTATTTCGTCCTTACAAAGGGTACTTTGAGTACATGTTTCATGTGTATATACATTGAGAAGTATAATTTAATGTTTACTTGGTTTTGGTAATAAATTCCTTATGAGGTATTTCCTACGGTTGAATGTCCATAACTTTATCAATATGTATATCATTGTTTTGCCTTTACCTATGTTTTATGGAATGTGACTTAATTGGAATTCTATTGTTGATGTATAGTCATGGAAAGTTACATAATTATGTTAGGATAATATTTATGATTGAGGTTCAGTACTGATTTAGTTGGATTGACAGGTGTAAGGTCTAATCAACCCAGTTCAGCTCCACCAGAAGGAAACGTGAATACATAGTTGTCAACCAAGGTGAGTGTACTCACTAGAAATAGATATTTGTATCGTGTTGTTGGTATGATCATAATATAATGAATATGAAATTGTTCATTTCGGTTTACCAAAATGGGAGGTTACTCCACGACCCAGAAAGGGGGATATTTGTCTATTAATGACAAGGGGTTACTCCTCGACCAGGAATGGGGGAGAATTGTCTATTTAGACAGGATATGTGAATCATGATTCGAAAAAGTTGGTCATTCATTATGAATGAGTCGGATAAGTTAATACATAAGTATATGGACATGATTTATTGCATTTAAATTCATGCAGTAGTTTAGTAGTGATGCATTCACTGGGCTATTTTTGCTCATGGTTCCTATGTTCATATTTTTCAGGTAATGCGATGTCACTGCCAAATCTAGGAAGTCGGGTTGGGTTAGCTAGGAACGGGAGAAACAATGATTTTGTGTAAATGTAAATGATGTAATTAAGTTAACTTATCCTTCAAAAAAGTTTTTATGGACATGACTACTCTGATGTTGTAAAAAGGCTTTCAGTTATATGGATTTACAATGACGACTCTGAAATTAAAACTCGTGTTTATGGGTTGGTTAGATTAATTATGGTTTGACTCACTTTGACTTTCAGACTTAATTATAAGTAACTGGGTTGGGGTGTGTCAGCTTTACTATTGAAAGAGCTCTTATTGAGGTTCTAACCTTCTAGTCTTCAGTTTACAGTTCATCCACCAGGTTTGAAACATGGAATCAAAATTTCTACCACCAACTGGTGTTCCTAGATCTAGACATGCACCTCCTCAGTCAGAAATAGCAGAGGTGGAGGCAACACTGAAATTATTGGTGGCTAGCCAACAGGGAATGCAGGAGTAACTGGCTACCTTCAGCCAAATGTATTAGTGAGACCAGTGGGGGTAGTGCCGGAGATGATTACTCCAGCCACCATGGAGTAATATACAAACGTTAATGGAGGAGAGACATCGCTGACCCTAGGTGTTTACACCTAGGGAGGCAAGGTTAACACTGCCCAGACGATCGGTATGATGACTATGAGGCTAAATATGCCCAGGCTGAATGCTGGGAGCCATATGAAATATCACGAAACATGGTACACCCCATTTAAGTTGGCTGAGGACATAGTAGGAGGCCTTGTCAGGATGCTCAACTAAGCGGATCAACCTTTGATTACCTAAGCAGAGGGCGTACTTTTAAAGGCTCGACCCAGTGGGTGATCTCAGAGATCGGCTATCTAGATAAAAGAGTATTGCTGGCTCCAAGAGAGAAGGATTAGGGTGCTGGCCCCATGCAACTGAGGCGAGGAGATGAGAGAAATTAATAACTGACAGAGATCTGTGGAAAAGGAACCTTCAGTTAGGCTGGTTGATATGGTTGGAGATAATATCGTCCAGGCCGATGCTGTAGTTATAACCGATAGACCTTGGAATGAATCGATCCAGAGGTTATAAAACAATATTGGGGACATTATCAAAAGTTGATATTCCTTGCAGAGAAGCTACTCTGAAGGCTCTTCCTTCATGGCCAGGATCGTCAGTTATCCAACCCCGGCTAAATTCAAGCCACCGGTAGTCTCTCTCAAGTATGACAGGAGCACTAACGCAGTCCACCAGGTGGAGATATACCAATCAACAAGATACATTTACTCAGTCTAAGATGAGATGATATGTCATGCTTTCTCGAGCACTCTGAACGGATCAACCCATGTACGGTTCACCTCGCTCCCAAAGAACTCAATTGAGAATTTCAAACAACTTGTGGAGAGATTCATACAAAACTTTTGAATTGGGGGGGGCCAAAAAAAGACAACACACCTGTTGTACGTCAAGCAGTGGAAGAATGAGAGTCTCAGGGAGTATATTGCGAGGTTCAATAAAGAAAAGCTAGAAGTCAAAGATTATGAGGAGAGCATTACAATGATAGCTCTGATAGGAGGTCTGTAGAAGGGAAAACTACTCTGGAAGCTTACTCGAGATCCACCGAATCCATGGTCGAGCTATGGGCAATGGCCGAAAAGGTCATGCATGCCGAGGAAGCTATGGCAACAAAGTGTGAGGACAAGAAGGGTACTAGCAGTGAGGGTAACTTCCAAAAGAAGAATAAAGATGGAACGAAGAGATCAGCGGATGAAAAGTTTGGTAACTACACTCCTCTCAGAATTAGTTACGAACACATCTTGAAGAGGTCAAGAATGATTGGTCCCTGAGGTGGACCGAAACGTTGAAGGCTCCTACTCACTAGAGGAACACAAACCAATGGTGTGAATTCAACCAGAACCATCGTCACCTGACCGATAAATGTTTTGCTCTGAAGGATAAAATTAGGAAGATGTTAAAGGCCAAAAATCTAAGAAAGTATGTAGACAAGAGAGGCTCAAGGGGTGGCCTAGAAGACACCCAAAAGAAGAAGAAAAATGACAAGTTTAAGACAGATGCTCCAGCCATCTAAGATAACGATAAGTTGGACGACTGTACGGAGGACGAACCTGACCTCCCTCCCAAGTTTTCCAATCCAAAGGTCGGCTTCATATGATCTCTCATGAGGTTAAGATGATTTGCGGGGAACTTACTGGAGGAGGAACGGAAGTCTCTGATAGAAAAGCACATGTAGCAGAGGCCAAAGCTCTCCTTCCAAAGCTGAAAACTATGAACTCATCTACACTAGAGCCTGTGAAAGGTGAGAGAGCTAAAGTTGATATGAATACCTTAGTTGTTGGTTTTTCAAGATTAGATTTTAAAGGGATTCTCTCTCCACAACATGACCCTTTGGTCATCACCATACTAGTACATGGTTATGAAGTGCCAAAAATTTTGGTGGACGATGACAGTTTGGTCAACGTTATGTTTTGGGACTGTTATAAAGGTTTGGGTCTAAGCAAGAAGAGGTTGATTCCCTATCACCAACCACTCATAGACTTTAGTGGTGAGAAGGTGTAGGCCCTAGTCATATATGAAATGGAAGTGATGATGGGAAATAGCTGGTCGAAATGTCTTACAAGGAATATCAGTTTCTTCATCATGGATGAAAATGACTACTCAGCCGCCCTCAAGGAATTTGAGGTCGTGCCCTCATCAGTCCACCAGATAATTAAATTACTTACCCCATATGGGGTAGGGGAAGTTCAAAGGGACCAAATTGAGGCACGCTAATGATACTTCAACTTAGCCGGGGAGAGATAAGTATACAAAAGGGCCACTACGACCTACAACATTAATACCTTAGACCCTAGAGACGAAAAGAAGATTAAGAAGGGTGAGGCCGCTGAGGAGGTATAATCCATCGTCACCAATTAGGATGAGCCGAAAAAAACCATCCAAATTAGCAAAGCCCTATATAAGGAGGTCAAAGAGGAGTTGATTAAGTTGTTATGGAATATGCATAACATCTTTGCTTAGAGCCACGAAGACATGTCCGGAATCGATCCAAAAGTTCTCTGCCATGCGATTAATGTGGTCGATGGTGCAAAGTTAATTCAACAGATAAGAAGAGTCTACTCACGAGAAAAGTATGATGTCATCCGAGAGGAGGTTAAAAAATTAGAAAAGGCCGCCAACTTCATCCAATAGGTCATTTATCTCGATTGGCTTGTGAATGCTGGCATCATCCCCAAAGCTAATGGAAAATGGAGGATGTGTGTTGACTTTACGGATCTGAATAAAGCATGTCCCAAAGATAACTTCCCATTATCGAGGATTGATCAGATCGTAGACGCTACCATCGGACATGAATTAATAAGCTTTATGGATGCCTACTCAGGCTATAACTAAATATTCATGTATCCGACCGATGCAGAGAAGACAACCTTTATAACTGACAAGGGGAACTATTGCTATAAGGTTATGCCCATTGGATTGAAGAATGACGAGTCCACATACCAAAGGTTGGTCAAAAAAATGTTTGAGGACTAGATTGGGAAGATAATGGAAGTGTATGTCAATGACATGTTGACGAAGAGCCTCAAGGATGACACTCGCATGTCCGACCTTAAGCGTATTTTTAACACGATGGATGAGTATAAGATTAACCTCAACCCTACCGTGTCTTCGGCGTTGGAGCAGATAAGTTCTTAGGATTCATTATGAATTAAAGAGGGATCAAATCCAACCCTGAAGAGATCAAAGTTTTACTGGAGATGAAGACTCCCACAACAATAAAGGATGTTCAGAGACTAACTTTAATAGTAAGGTCCTCTAGGGGGCTGAGCAAAGATACCCCAAAATAGAGAAGTTGTAATATGCTCTAATCCATGCCTCGAGGAAGATAAAGCCCTATTTCTAGGCACATACCATGGTGGTTCTCATCGACTCTCCTCTCAGACTAATCATTCACAAGCTCGAGAAGTCAGAAAGGCTGATGGCTTGGGCAATTGAGTTGGTAGAATTTAACATCATATACCAGCCAAGAACCGCCATCAAGGGGCAGGCCCTGGTAGACTTTGTAGCCGAGTTCACCTGGGATGAGGACGATACCGAAGATATTGAAGCTACAACTTGTGAATAAAATAGCAGGATGTGTCCTCCTTTAGCCGAGGTCAAGATGGGTGCAACAAGAAATGAGGTTTCTGAGAATGAGGAGGAGCGATACCTCTTTAATAATGGAACAATAAAAGAGGTTAGTTTTTCTTGAAATGGAAATATGTGGAACCTCTTCGTTAATGGATCTTCGTGTGAGAATAAAAGTGGAGCAGGGTTAATTGTGTCAGCCCCAAATGGGACTGATATAGAGTACGCACTGAAATTCAACTCTAAATCCTTCAATAATGAATCAGAGTATGAAGCTCTCCTAGCAGGCCGCTCCTTTTCTAGTGCACTGAATGTCGTTCAGCTCCTTATCCATAGTGATTTTAGGTTCATTATTGACCAAATTTTAGGGGTATATGAGGCCAAGGATGACAGAATGGCTAAGTACCTAGTAAGAGTGAAGACATCGTTAAAGCATTTTATCAAAGTAAAGATGAAGAGAATAACCCGACTAGACAATGGCCAAGCCGATACTCTGGTAAGGTCAGACTCTGTCACTAAAATTTAAATTAGAAGAACGACCCCAATAGATATTATCTATCGGTCGATGATTAAAGGAGAAGAAACTACTGTGGAATTGTGCTTTAATATGAGTATGGGAGATTCCTGGATGGATCATATCATCCGATATATCAAATATGGTGAATTTCCAGAGTCCAGAGCCTAAAGAAAGAAGCTTAGGTATAAAGCTGCCAAGTTCACCCTCATAGGAGACATCTTATATAAAAACAGGTCCTTTCTTCCTCTACTCAGATGTGCCTATCCATCTCAGGTAGAGTATATTTTAAAGGACGCACATGAAGGGCCATGCTCTATCCATATTGGAGGGAGGACATTAGCTAAGAGGATTATCACTCAGGGTTATTGGTGGTTGACATTGGCCAAAGACGTTACTGCATATTTTAAGAAATCATAAGTGCGAGAGGTTTGCCACCATATCTAATTAGCCTCATCAACCTCTTACCTCCATTACCTCTTCTTGTCCATTTGCGATCTGGGGGATTTTTTTGGTTGGGACATTGCGAAGAGCTGTGAACAATTACCATTATTTGAATGTGGCGATTGACTATTTTTCAAGGTGGGTAGAGGCCAAACCAATGATTACAATCACATAGACGAAAGCTTTCCAATTTATTGTGAAAAACATCATTTGTAGATACAACCTACCTAATACCCTGATTTCTAATAATGGTATGTAATTCAATAACCTATCCTCAGAGAAATATTGTGAACGAGTCAAAATGAAGCAGTATTCTCCACTCCGAGCCGACCCCAGGAAAATGGGCAGACAAAAGTGACGATTACACGATGGGAGAGGACTCTAACTGGGGAAAATCCATTCATGTTGGCTTATGGCTCGAAGGCAATGGTGCCGACAGAGGTAGGTCTCCCAATCCATGGAGTTCATACGTATGACCCATAGTAGAATGTGGAAGAGAGGAGACTGGGCTTGGACCTTATGGAGGAGCGAAGAGAAGATACCGAGGTTAAGCAAGATGCATCTCAACAAAGGACAATGAAGTTATATAATAAGATGGTGAAATACCGACCACTGGCATTAGTAGGCCTTGTGCTGAAGAAGACATGGCAGAAGCCCATCAAGGTTCATCCGAACTGGCATGGTCCGTATAGAGTGGTTGAGGAGGTGGTCCCAGGGACGTATCAGTGGGAAAACTTAGAAGGAGAGCCATTCTCCAACCCATGGAACACTGACCATCTCAAAAAATACTACCAGCAAGAATTCTTATTATCTCTTTTTAATTCTGACATAATACATGTATATGAGAAAAAGATGATGAATGAAATATAAAGGAAGTTCAATAAAAATTTCCAAGGGTTCCCTCATATGTTGTCTATTTAATTCAATATTTGTTTCTTATGTGTATCAACTCATTTAAGTTATAAAACATCATTCGTGGTGAAGTAGCCTTAAGTTTTTCTCAGCGACACGACAGTCCAGACAAGGTTGACCTTATACATGGACTATTAATAACATCTGGAGGGGTTCATTTATTAAACATCATTAACTTGGTGGAAATTCTCTCTCGGCCAAGATGACAGTGCATGGATGAGATGACACTCATCCATACTCTCAAAATAACGAGAGGGGACTTGTGATATAACACCTTAATTTGGTCGAATAAAATTTAAAATCACTTAGATGTGGTTCATTTATTAAACATCATCAACTTGGTGGAAATTCTCTCTCGACCAAGACGACAGTGCATGGACGAGATGACACTCATCCATACACTCTCAAAAAGATAAGAGGGGACCATAATTTGGTGGAATCAAATTCAAAATCACTTAGTTGTGGTTCATTTATTAAACATCATTAACTTAGTGTAAATACTCTCTCGGTCGAGATGACAGTGCCTAGATGAGAGAGGATTATGGTTAATTCAAATTATGCTACTAATGAAAAATTATAGCAGACATATTTGCATACTAGAAGAAGAAGACGAGAATAAAGAGATTCATTAATAACAAAGAGGTTACCGATCAAGTTTAATACAAAGTCTTATACAAAAATAGAATATAAGGCCATGAAGGGTTGTCCCAACAAAAGAAAAAAAGGATAAAACCTTAAACTTCAGCAGTTGGCTGAGTCGTCCCATCGGCAGGAGTGATGTCATCCTCAATATTGGTAGTCTTAACCCCATCATCATTTATGCCAGTCTCAGCTGCAGTATAGTTGTTCTCCATGACCTCAATGGGGTTGGTCTCCACATGGTCATCAGGATTTTCAACGTCAGCTAGAGCTCTTGAGACGGGGATCGCTGAAGTCAAGACCTATGAAGTCATCAGGGGATAGGTCTCCAACCTCAGCTTGTTTGAGGGCATCCTATCGGCCTGCAGTCTTAATGCCTCTCTCAAGATATTCAAAAGCACTACCTTCAAACTCATCAGATACCTTGAACTCAGCTATAGCTTGGGTTTCAGCCTTGTCAAGGGACGACTTAATCACATCATCAACCATGGCTTGATTATTCTCGACCATTTTCTTCAGGAAATTGTCATGTTCGATCTTCAGATTGGTATTCTCATCCATTGACTTCTTCAGGTCCGACTTTGTGTTTTGAACCTCATCCCTCAGATTATTTTTAAAGGTTACAACATCCTTTCCCTTCTAAATTAGAGGAAGATTCTTATTGATCCAATCCCCCATTTGGTAGAGGGAGACTACACCCTGCAGTAAAAAAGGTAGACATTTAAATTACTGCGAGATGGAATTAATTCATAAGAGGCTATACTTAGCAAGTCTATGAAATACCTGAACAACCCTATGGATAGAGAATTCAGTTAGCAGAGAGATATCCAAGGACTAGAGGAAACGCCTGTTACCATATGAGATGAGACAACCGACACCATCTATGGCCTTTTTAGCATGGTCAAGGACACCCTCGCCATAAAGATTCAACTGAGAAAGATGAGCCACCAGAGCCTCATCTGTAGAAATTAGGATTGCATGATCAGACTGAACTTACTTTGATCGAATATAGGTAGTAGTGTCCTCAGCATATCCCTTTATCTTTTTCCTAGCATCATCAGCTAAGCTGGGTCCACTCATAGTAGATTTTTTAGCGGGGGGAGCAGGAACATCAGATTTCTTACCGTGTTTGTCGACAATTTTGCTCAAATTTAGGGCAACCATTTCCTAAATATCATCTAGTATGTTTTCTAAATGTTCTAGAAGAATTGAACGAAGTCATCTATGAATAACTACAAGATATGAGACAATAATTAGTAAAAAAAATCACTTATGCAGCTCGGCTAGGAGTCAACCCCCATATCTGTCTGAGCCAAATAGTATGGGGTCATAAGATGCTCAAAATTAATAAGACGACCATTAGCAGCATGCTTATAAAGTTTTTTAGCCTTTTCATAGGTCTCAGGGTTTAACCCCGGATCAAGTTTGGCCGATGCAGAGACTTTAGCCCACCTAAAAGGAGTCCTTGGCTTAGAGGTTCCACAAGCTTTATTGGTACCAAATTCCCAAGACCTAAGGAAGAAAAAATATCAGGGTTCCAGTTATGGTTTGAGGTTCGAGTGACCATCAGAACTTTATTCTCAGACTTCCTAGTTACGAGGTGATAGTATCCAGGTTGAGTCTTGGAAGACGAATGAGTATAACAAACCATGAAAATGTCAACTAGAAGGTCGGTTTAGTGAACAATCTTCCAAATGGTGATAAAGTCGAGAATAACACTCCGAGAATTCAGTGATAGCTAAGATGGGACAAGTCCCAAACGGGATAGGATGGACCGGATGGTCGGATGAATGGGTACTCAGAAACTGACCTTAAATATCTGCTCATAAACGCAGACCTCGCGCTCTCGACCATGAAAAGCTCTTTCATCCTTAGTGGGTTTTCTCATAGAAATGGAGGGAGTTATGCCATAGAGGTGTCTCCAGACTAGAAGGTCAGCCTCGGAGACAGCACTCTCATAGGACTTAACGACAGAGGTGTCAAGTTCACTCTCCTCACCACTATCTTCTGATGACTCGGCTTGAGGATTATTTGGGTTGAAATTTGGAAATTTCTTAACAAACTCAGCTCCAGTTGTGGCCGAGAGAGGAATAGAATTTATTGGAGGTGGAATGGCGACACTAGGCTCAAGTATTTGAACAGAGTCAGATTGATGTGATATCTCGTCCCCTTGAAAAGATAATACATGAGATGAACCCCCTAGGATGCAAGATAAGCCATGGCTTCCTAATAAGAGTTAGCACTCTCCCCCAGCTGAGGGACAGACATATTGTCGTCTTCAAAAGAAGACGACTTAGACATAAGGTCACTCAACTCAACAACTGGGGGAAGAATAATAGACAGCGGGGGAGGATAAATGGGATGAAGAGGAAATGCCCCTCAACCTCTACCCTCCTAATCCCTTGAAAATACCTCTCTTTGAGGCTTGGAAACTCCTTGGCTAACATGTATAACTGCCTTAACATCAATAAGACGAGACTCAACTTGGATGAAAAATAGAAAATAAGGATAAACAGGATATATGTTGACTTTTGTTGAATAAAAGATCAAAATCTAGAAGGCTAATCATTATCCTCAAGAATAAACAAGAACAAGAAACAAGGTTACCAAAGAAGATGATCGGAGTTACATCGAGAAAGTTACAAAGGGGAAAAACCACCAAGAAAAAGGTAAAAAACCCTAAGTACAGCCCAACCCAAGTAGTAGCCACACTCAACACGGGATAACGCCACCAATAGAGGTCGTCGAAGGAGTAAAAACTCACTAGAAAAATCAACCAACACAGAATCTACCTAAATCAGTGAAAAGAAACATAAGGGAGGAGAAAAGAGATTACTTGGGAGTGAAGACAGCCGGAAAGAACATTAAAATGGTTGAGGATGGCTTGAAAATGGAAGAAGGTATGGTTATTGGAAGGCTAGAAGTTTTAGAGAGAGAGAGAGAGGGAGAAATGGCATGAGTATTGGAAAAATGGCTAAAGTGTGGTTTGACTTATTATTAAACCCAGTAATGATTGAGCATAGTTTCCAAATCCCATCACTAAGGGAACAAGGCTCTAAGCGCTCAAGCAATCAAATTAACTTAGGGAAGACGCTATTTAATCAGAACTGAGACACATGTCACTCTTAACATCTCATCAAAATATTGGACCGACTCATATCCCTCAACCACCTCTTCACATAGATGGCTGAGAGCTAGGGGTGATTGGTATGACTAAGTATGATCTCGTCCTAGGACGAGGGTCATTATCCTCCACACTCGAGTTCCTAAAGGACCCCAGATGGTCGCATCCAAGACTCGTCCAGATTAGGGTCAGCCTCGTCTCCCGTAACTTTGGCTATCCAGTGAGCCGACACTTTAGAGGAGAACTTCATTAGCGAGGACATGTCTCGTCCTCTATTGAAGCCGACACCTAATAATGACTTGAAAAGTACGTCTCGTCCTGACGCCTTCAGCTGAGATAACACTTATCGCTTGTCAGCATGTATTCCTGCACTGCATTAGTAGCCTCGTACTCAGCCAGGCTAAGACCTCTCCGGACGACATCCTCAGTACGAGCAGTACAAGGTTCCAAGATGGCATATCCCACATGGACAAGTCTGTTATAACCAGATTATCCCCTCATGTGTGGGAATATTTCATCATGGTTAGTTACATGTTTAAGGGACAGATGTCAACTAGCTACAGGGAACTCCTTCATGCATATGCTAGTTACATGCTTGGGGGTACATTACACCCCCAAGGCATTATAAATACATTTCATCTTCTACATTGTAAGGGATTGATAATTAACAACCCTATCAAAACTCTATGAAAATAATTAGTGAGAGAGGAAAAGCTTGAGTGTTGTATTTGCAGGCCAATAGAGCCATTGTTACAATTAAAACCCCTCATTCACAATTCACAGTGGACGTAGGTTCTGACCGAACCACTTAAATTTACGTGTTCTTACTCTTTGCCTCATCTCTATCTACTACTATATTGTTATATATCTGCCATTTTTGTACTGGTGTGATCTTGTTCATCACTTTGATCTGGTGATACGAATTTTGCTACCATTAGAGGCTTCTTCTCGTTGTTCCGTTCTTGATTCCGGCGACGACGGTGGTGAAAATGATGTAGGTTGGCTTAAGAACACTTCTCCCACTCTCTCTTATGGCCTCTATTCTCTTTCAAGTATTGTACACCTCACCTCTACACTTAGGTTACTGATATATAACAATTAAATTCGGAGTTTTGCCATCCCTGAACTCTGAAATGACCTAAACATCCTTACGTAGTGTCGGGTTGATTTAAAAATGCCCTGGGCCCCAATTCATATGCTCGGGTACTTTATTTTTCCTATTTCATCCCATTCGGAATCAACCATGACCTCGAAATCTCCATTTTGAGTCACTCTATATAAGTTTCCCATTTCGACCTTAACATAGCCTACACACGACTCCCGATTGAGATATAACATAGTCCTGTCGATATTACTCACTACGACGTATAATAATTATCACTTGTTATTTACTACACACTTAGTAAATTTATTCCATATATATTAATGATAATCTCTCTCTCGATCAATATTTAATAAACATGCAATATTGTATTTTAATTAAATTACTTCACACATGTAATTTAAAAAAAAGCCCGAATTAATTAAATTCTAAATGTTAACAAATATGCGGTGTTACAGAAATCTCTCTGCAATACACATGAACAACATTACTGCCCCCCCCCCCCAGAAAGTAAGAACGACCCTCCTTCCAATCATCCAGACCGTTCAGGGTCTCAACCAATACCACCGTCGTAGGATTATCGCAATGAGACATCTATGCATTTATCAAAACCACTTGGGGATCCATCATCAAGTCCCCTATCACTAGAAAAAGCCTCATAGTAAGTCCCGAGGCAATAACTCCAACAAAGCCAGTATCCTCAAAACCTCTCAGGCACACAGAATACATAATCGCCTGAAGAGAAATAATCCCTCTAGTAACCAATGGTCGAGCCGCCTCCACACTGGGGTTGGACCTCAACGTTGCTGATAATTCTTCATTGGTAGGACAAACCTCATCCAAGCCAAAACCGAAGAAAAAGCATCATAGTCCACATTGTATAGTCACATGGCCTACAGACCATCAAGGTAAGAGGAGAATTCTTCATACATGGGAAGATACATTTGGGGAATAGGAAATAAGAAGCAAGAAAAGAAATGTGGGTGTTGGTGGAAAAACCACACCCCATACCCCTCCTTTTATACCCAAAGTCCTTGGCAAAAAAGAAAAAATTTGGACACCCGATTATTTCTCAGCCCCACATGGGTACACTAATGAGCAGGAAAGTGTAATCAAAGATTAGGGAAAAAAAAATTTCCCCTCTTTTCGATAGGCAGATCAAGGGGTATGACAATATGCACCCTCATTATTTTGAAAAATTCCATATTTGCACTTTTATCAAAATCAATTTCCAAAAAAAATCTTATTTTGAAAAAGTACCTATGGGTCATTCCTTTTAAAATTACTCATTTTTTCTATTTTATTTAATAGACATTCCCCACAAAAAATCATTTTCATTCTCAAAATATGTTCTTACTCAAGTTTTTAAAATTAGTTTTACTCTCCTTTCCTCAAAAACAATAAATATTTTGTCGTTCATTATTATTTCCATACTTATCAAAAGTACAAATGGGATAGGTCACTAAATCAAGAAAATGCCAAAAAAGAATATGCATATTTTTCATATATATTTTTCTTCACTTGGTTACATTTTACAGATAGAAAAGAAAAATAGAAAAATATAAATGAGACTTTGTCCGAACCCTCAACTTTCCCCCTCAAGCCCTCAACCTCCACAACGGATGCGCTTTCCCCAATAATGAGTGGTGGATCCACTGCTCCCAAGACCCGAACCCTCATCTAAGGTGGTAGGCGACATAAAACGGGAAGGAACTGACTTCTTGATATAATCAAATATAGAGGACATCCAGTCCTTGATATCCCTCATCCAGTTGGTTGGCACTCAAACATAAGCATATAAGAAATAGTAAAAGATAAATCAGTCAGTAAAGAAGCAAAAGAGAAGTAAAAAAGATAAGAGAAAGAGAAAAGATATACCTCAGACCGAAAGGCCTCATCCGTAAGCCCCGTCAACCCAAACACTGATGCATTAGGACAATGCGACATGCTCAGTGACTACTCAGTCAAAAATTGTACGAAAGGGGAGTAACCTGAATGATCGGAGCCTCCTTTGTGGTCGATGTCGTCATCGTGCCACCACCTATACCTTGGGTTAATCCCACTAGCGCATTAGTACTCCAATTCGAAGTCGTGACATGTGGAAGAATGTTCTTCTAGTCATATATACAGAAGAGCATCACCAAGTTCGTCATAAAATACAAATAATCATATATCACCACCGTATTTGTATAGTGCATATAGGGCTTACCAATCATTTTTGTCACTTGAGCATTGTCTGGCATCTCCCTCATCGGACTCATATACATAGGGGGCCTCAACAGTGGGACCACCATCTCCTCCTCTATAATCTCCCTTACCACCCTCTCTCACAGGTACCAGATATACCCAAACTCATACGTAACCAACTGCCGCATCTGCACATGTAGGCTCGTCACCCCCATATTCCACGGAGTTTCCTCCCAGGGGTAAAAGGCCACCTGCAATCCGCAACAGAGAGTTAATATATATTAAAGAAATGAAGATGCTAAGAAATAATTTAGAAAAGATGAAAGATAACCTGGTCACTCGTGAAGGAATTTAGAACCCTCCGCACGTCTTCCAAAGATAAGGACTGATTCAACCACTGGTTTGACTTCCTCCACCGAAACATTCGACAGAAGCCCCCAAAATTCTCATCCTTCTGGGCCATTAACCCTGCATTGTGCCTAACGACCTCATTGAACCACGTCTACGAAAGACAGGAATCAATAAAAAGAACAAAAGAAGAATGCAAGGAAATCCATAAAAGGGAAAATAAATCCAAAGTTAACCTCTGAAAGATACATGGACCTCGTAAAAGTTTACTGACATCAATAGTTAAAATCATCTAGATAAGAATAAAGGGAAGCCACAGTTAGGATCCCCAAATCATACAGTTGGACGTCAGAAATCATCCTCAAATACTGAAAGAACCAACTATGGATGATGTCACCGCTCGTCGCCACCAAAAAGCCTCCCAGGAAAAGAAAAATAAATAAAAGGGCCGTTTGTCTAATCTAAGGCCCATAGGTCATGTCCACCATCCACCTCGGTAGTGTCTCCCTTAATGCAAAACTGCAGAGAGAATCCTTGATATAATTCTACCCATGTCCACCAACGCCGCCTGCACTACCTCTAGTGTCACCCTCAATATGCGATCCACCACTCTCTAAAACCACTCGTAGTCTACCCCTATCAGCTATTGAACATATATTGGAGTAATAGTCATATCTATGAATCCAAGATGAAAAGTGTGGTTAGTTTCGCGCCACCTCTCCCCTACAGCACATAACACCATAGTGGAATGCGATGTCTCATCCAATGCCTGTGCTAAATTGCCAAAACTGACGTATAAAACTATCTAACACACTATAACAGGGATCTTCTCCCAAGCCCTCTTCAGTCCTGTCATCCCTTGAGACCGAAAGCTCAAATGATATATGTCAGTCTGTAAGAAAAAGAAGAAAAATAATTCAATAGGACAAAGAACAAAAAGAAAAATTAATTGGAATACCAGAAGTCTCCATACTTACGTAGACATTTGGGTTCTTCACCCTAGATGAACAGTGGTATACTGCCTCGCATAACATGATATGCTCATTAGCTACATGCTTGAACTAATCAGAGGAATTTTCATTGCCCAATGAAATGGGAACCCTAGACCGCCATTCTGTCCACTCAGTCATCAACGCCCAGCCACTCATTATTGTACACCTCACTTGAATAACCAACCATTTGAAGTCTTGAAGAAAACGAACATAGAAACAATTTTTAGAGAGAGAAAATAAAAGATTCTAACACTTGAAGGTGTGAAAATGAGGAGGGATCACCCCCTATTATAGAACGTTAAAGGGCCTTTCGATCAGTATCCCCCAGCCCACACCGATTGAAAGCCACCTTTTCCTCTTCCTAAAGAAGCCCAAAAGTCCATGACATTATCGATTGGAACCCCCTCAAGCTTTCCTATCGGCAGTAACTTTCAAATTTAGTACAAAAAAGGCCAAAAAAACCCCAAAAAATCAAAAAAATCTAAAAAATCTATAAAAAATATTAAACATTATTCCCCTTAAGAAAATCATATTTGGATCACTAAAACACTCACAAACTCTCAAAATCCCCTACGAGATTAATCTTACACTCTTATCCTAAAAAAAAAACACAGTAGAAGTAATGCTACGCCCGCATCTATGTCTCCTATAAATTCTCGAAACGGATTCCCCAAAACTAAACATGTCCTAGTGCACTAGCACCCCCAAGATAATTTAAATTTCCCCATGAGATCTATTCCCTACATCACAACTTTAGATCCTTACAATTGACCTCGGTTCTCAAAATTGGTCGTCACCACTTTAGCTCCTCATAATTGATCTTGGCCCGTAGAATTGGTAGTCATAACTGTAGGTCCTCGGAATTGTGCTCAGTCCTCAAAATTGGTCATCATAACTTTAGGTCCTTCGAATTGACCTCAGCCTACAGAGTTGGTCATCACAACTTTAACTCCTCAGCATTGACCTCGACCCTCAGACTTGGTCATCACAACTCATGGTCCCCAGAGTTGACCTCGTCCCTCAGAATTGGTCATCACAACTTTAGCTCCTTAGAATTAACCTCGATCCTCATAATTGGTTATCCCAACTGTAAAATTTATCTCATCCCTCAGAATTGAACTTCACAACTTAAGGGCCTCAGAATTGACCTCGACCCTTAGAATTGGTTGTCATAACTTTAGGTCCTCAAAATTAACCTCGGACCTAAAAAATGGTCGTCATAACTCAAGGTCCTAAAAATTGACCTCGGCCCTCAGGATTGGTCGTCATAACTTTAGGTCCTCAGAATTAACCTCAACCCTCAGAATTGATCGTCAAACTTAAGGTCCTCAGAGTTAACCGCGACCCACATAATTGGTCATCATAACTCAAGGTCCTCAGAATTGACCTCGACCCTCAGAATTGGTCTTCACAACTCAATGTCCTATGAATTGATCTCGACCCTCTGAATTGGTCATCACAACTTTAGGTCCTTAGAACTGACCTCGATCTACAAAATCAGTCATCCCTAGTATCACTTTAGGTCTTCGACCCACTGAATTTGTCACCCTAGCTCCTTAGAACCAATCTTAACACATCTTTGACCCACTAAATTGATCATCCGTGTCTCCTTAGATCCTTATAACTAACCTCGACCGACTGAATTTGTCATCCCCATCATTTTATGTCCTCAGAACTGAACTCGACCCTCTAAATCGATATACCTCATACTCTAGGTCCACAGAATTGACCTAAATTCCTCTTTCCCAGTGTTGATGTGGTGTCTATCATTCGAAGGCCTTAACTTTTTCCAAGCTCTCTCATCGAGGGGCTATTTATAGACACCTCATCCTTAGGCCCCTTAAGCACCTCCTTAGGTTCCTACCACTCACTCGATTATTGTTAACCCTAGGTTATACCCCGAGTACTGATTCAGAAGTCACCAGGAACTCTAGAGTCTCATTTAACTCCAATCAACTTCCTCACCCGAGTAAAAGCTTAATGAATCTTTGAAGTGATCTGAATCCCCTTTCCAACGGTCCTCCCTGTGCATGAATCAGCCTTATGGTACAGACGAATGGTCTATTTTACCTAAAAAGTTGATCTAGGGGCCACTGGGTGCTCCCAGACCCGTTTGATACCAATCAACTCTCCAGCTTGAATGAAGTTGAATGAATATTCGGAGGACTCTAAATTTCCTTTCCAAATATCCGCCCCGTATACGAATAAGCCTTACGATACGGACGAATGACCCATTTTACTCCAAAGGGTCACCTGGTGATTCCGAGCCCCATTTGACCTCGGTCACCTCTCCGAACCGAATAGAGTTGATTTAATCTCAAAGGGCTCTACATACCCCTTCCAATGGTCCATCAGGTGCACGAATATGACTTATGATTCAGACGAATGAACCATTTTCCTTTGAAACATTCTTGTCCAATGACTAATGGGCATTTTCTCGGACCTAGTAGTGGCTCAATGGATTCTTAAAGGGATCTGAATACCCTTTCTAATGGTCCACCCCATGCATGATTCTGACTTAAGGTTTGCATTTTATGACCGTTTTTCCATAAAATCTATCTCAGACTTTCGAATGGAACCCCTAGGACCCTGCCTATCGACAGTGTGTCTGGGTTCTATGCTGATAGGTAGGTCCAGGACCCTGTAGATTGGCACCCCCTTGGACCTATAAATATATCCACGACCTCACTCTGAAAAGCACACCTAAATACCACTCTCAGCAATTCAGAGAACATTCTCTCGAATTCAGAGTTATTCCACTATTAAAAAACCCTATTCCCACATTCCTTCCATTATTTTCATACTCAATTTAGTAAATTCTCATCCATCTCCTCATTCCACCATCACCTTATTGTAATATTAGTGCATCTATAATCAAGATACACTTCAAGTCTTCATAAGGAGGTCCAATTCTCCACACTTGTCTTTAAATTCTCTTATTTTAGCATTAGTTGTTTCATTTCTACTTTAGCGCTTTATACCATTACATCACATACCTTAATATCAAACTTTTATTATTAGTATTTTCACATACATTATTTTCATACAAAAAACCCAAAAAAAAAGAAAAAAAAAGGGTTTACTTATAAATTCCAAAAAAGGGATTCTCACTGCACATTCTCACATTTAAAGCACGTTTATTTCTACGCACACATATAAGAGAAATCCCTCGTTTGGATTTGTACATTAAACCCAGCCCTACGTTATTTTTGAACTACCACTATAAAAAAAAAATCTTCTAATACCCTATTTTTTGAGACATGCAAAATATATTCTTTTAAATATACTTTTTGAGACGGGTATAATTAGCCATGTCAAAAAATATTATTTTTTAACACTGCTAATTATACATGTATCAAAAGAGGTGACTTTTTGAGACGGTTAATTATTCCCATTTTATAAAGTAAATCAAATAAAACCGTAAAATGTTTTCTGTCTAAAAAATATACCAAATAAGGCGGCTAAAAAAAATATGTTCCCACCATAATCATTTTCCATCGCCCGCCTTACTTTACCCATAAAAAAAAGAAAAAAAAATAGGAATCCACACACGCACTCGCTATCTCTCACAAACCCAATTGCCCCCTTCTCTCACAAGCCCAATCAACAACCCTCACACCATTTCTACTGCCACTTTGAGATGGGTCGAGAGAAACACCATTTGGGTACTCTCTCTCTCTCTCTCTCGCTCTCCCTCTCACCCACACACGCACCCACACACATGCACACAGTGACGCACACATAGTGATGCGCACACACACATATACATGAACACATAAATTCAAAGTTAGGGTTTTTAATTTAATTTTATATTGGGTAATTATAGGGACGAAAACAATCTTCAAATTTAGGGTTTTCATTCTAATTTTCTATTGTGTATTCACCCTGACTTTCAAAAATTTAATTATTGATATAATTATTAGGAAAATGTAATTAAACTCAATTTATTTTCATTTAATCTATTATATAAAATGTATTATTTTTATAATTACCTGCAATATGTTTGAGCCTGCCAAAATTCTGTATAATTTAGTTTTTTCGTTCAATTGTATTCGGCAATTCAAGGAAAAGCTAAAAATAATTAAAAAAAGTGATTTAAAGAGTAAAAACAATTGGTTGGTGATGATGACAAGTATGTACCACATGAAGAAGAAAATGGGCATATACATAAACACAAATCTAAAAAGTTAGGGTTTCAATTTAATTTTGTTTTGGGTATTTAGTGGGACGAATTTAAGGGAGTCTATTACAAAAGAAAATTTTGATATTGGGGTGAAGGTATTATTAATTTTTTCATATTTTTTGTCCCTTTTGTAGTTGTGGTGGTTGGAAATTGCATTCTCAGATATGAAGATGCTATGCTATTGTGTTTACTTTATGATACACATATATGTTTAAGTACGGGTTCTCCAAACAATGTTATGCTTAAGATTTTATATATTCTAATTAAACCATTCTCTTTTATTTTTCCCGCCATTGGTAATAATTCATTTAGGTAGGGGAACTCTAAGAAGTTGGAGTACTATTGTATTTATCCATTGTGCAATTTGGGAATGGTTAGGCTATATGGTAATCATCCTATCATCATGCATTTAATTATATCTACTTAAAATGTGTTGATAAGAATTTATATCTATATTGAAAATGGATTCCCTGGCCTTGTAGTCACCGAGTCAAATCTCAAACTGACTAAAATACAATTCAATTATCTAGCAATGCAGAGTTATTCTGCATTTGTCGTATCCAATCCCTAAAGGAACTTGTTCTATGTATAAAATCTCCTCGAGGAGATAACAACACTAGGCATTACTTTGATAGTAGTACAACATTGTCTTTTTAAAAAGTTCCTTGCTGGATCTCTTATTCACAACACTAGAAAATACCTAGGCTTTTTTATATATGTATGTTTATCACCATTTGTTAACATCAGTTAGTTATAATTGAATTTTTTCCTTTTTGTCCCGATTGCGATCTGCTCAATCCTATATTGTACTAGTTTATTGTGGAAAAAAATGTTATTTATCAATTATTCTTGCAATGAATGTCATATCTAAATGAGGCTAACTGCACTCTCTATTAACAAATGAGTTTATGATTAAATCCAAGATGCTGAATATTCATTACCCATTTCCATGTCCTTTATTTGTCTTTTATTCCAGCCATTGTATTCATAAAGTATCAATGAGCCTATAGTAAAAAGTGTGTTTACATCAGCTAGCATTACTCTTATATATGGTTAATTTTGATCTTTGATTAATGTAATTCCAAAATACAAACTGCTAATGGAAAAGTTTAAAATGAATGAAGTTAATCTCTGACTCGATTCCAATCGTACTTTTAATTTACGATTTAATGATTATTATGAAATTATTCTGTACAAAGACTATTTCAATGTTTTAGGTTTAGGTCTATATATACGTTATTTATGTGGTATGGGTGATAAATGTATTATCGTTTGACGAGCTACTCTATTGGGAGAAGGTTCCCAAATGGGTGGAACCTAACCTTTTCCTTATCTCTTTTTTTATTCCTACATTTTGATGTGTATATTTCATGTATTATTATTAATATTCGTAGTTATCATTGTATTCATTTTAGTTATCATTATATTCAGTATTTCGACTAGGAGTACGAATGCTATATTTTTCCATGACAATCTTACACTCTGAACAATTTGATGGCATAAAAATTATGGCTAAATTGATAGAATAGCAAATGTAAAATGTTGGAGTTGTGGGTCTTCATGAGTACGAGTTTAACTGACTGACCAACTTAGTTATACTAAATCACTTTGTTTGTCAAATTACGCCCCTTAGAATTACTCTACTGTGAAACCATGAAGCAGAAGATGCTCTGACATAAATGCGAAGGAATATTACTTACATTTACTCACACAACTAATAAGTCCAAAGACCTTATTTATAATACTATTAACTAGTCCTAACCTTATAATTAATCAAACTATATTAAGAAGAGAACCTTGTGGAATGAAACAGTGACTTTGACATGTTACTCCTTATTTTAATGAAACTATTTGGTTTTCCAGATTTTATCCAAACGAACAAAAGGTTACCATTTCTCCTGTTTTGGTTCAATTTGTGGGATTAGTTATTGAATATTGGCATCCAAGAATCTTGTTTCATATTTATAGATATCTTGGGGATCCTATTAATAATATCATCGCACCCTAGACAAAGATTTTGGGAACTTTTCTACGGTTCTTATTGATATGGAAATCAGTGGTTATTTTCCAGAACAAGTCTTGGTTAAGAATAAAAGTGTACTTATCAAATAAGATGTTAAATATGAAAAGTTCCATTCTAAATTTTCTCATTATAGAATTTTAGGCCATTGGGTGATTAATGATAGATTTGTGAGAACAATTTAATTGGATGGTGTTAATATGATTCACCACAAACCACCCAAAGACAAAGAAAAGGCCGAACACATATCAAAATATAATACTAAGGGTAGATCCCTAGTAAATCAATTTTACATACCTCAGAAGATTCAAGGAGAAGGAGGATCTGAAACAAAGAACTTTCAAGGCATTAATTCTACACATTCGAATTAAGTTTCCACTCATTTAGATCATTAATCAATTATATAGTAGGGTCACATAGTTAATTATGTTATAGAAGATCTAAACAAGTATGCGTTAGTGAGGAATATTATCACTGATGAGGACGAGTCTACAATTAAGAAGATAAATCAAATCACTAGTATGGGGAATAAGGATTTTTGTAATGGATTAATGATTAACTCTGATATATCTTCCAAAACTTTGTTAAAGGTCACCCTCACTATTGATCCAGGTCAAAGTTCCACTCCAGAACTATTTCTTTCCAAATCATGGGTTACTCTTATGGATATGGAAGATGCTAAAAAGAGTAAAGGTTGGTTACAATCTGAGTAATGCCTCTAAAAATGAAGGTTTTATAGTAGCGCATAAGATGTTTAGTCAATCCACTTTCAAAAAGCATGCTCTGCTCTTGGATTATGCAGCATAGACTAGAGTTTCATTTTGTTGTTGAACATAAAATTGAATTTGATGTGTATATTTAGAGATACTTTAAGTCATTTGGTATGAGGATGATAGTTGTTACTAATTGGAATTGGATGCTCCTTAATTTGTGGATTCTTTACTCTGAGAGGATTGATGAACCTACTATTATTCAGATTTTAACTTAAGAAATCTATTTTGCTGCTAAAGTGATAGAATACTCTATAAAAATCAGCAGTAACTCATAAATTGACTCCCAATTCTCGCCATACTCAGTTAAAAAAAGGAATATTAAGCATAAAAATCACATTTGAGGTCTCATTTAGATCATGCATTTTTACTACTCCATAGAATCCCATAGTATGAACAAAAAATAAGGATATAACTATCATAATATATATTACACAAAGTCAAGAATGACGTTCTCAATCTAGTTAAAAAATTAACCTATTGTAGTGTAAAATTGTGGATGATAATCCATGTTTGAAAACAAGTATTATCTCCTTTTCTCATCAAAATTGACAGTGAAGTATTGGAGCAAAGAAAATTTTAGGATCCTAATTTATAGTTAGTTGACTTCTTTAGAAGATAAAGAACTTATTTTTGAATTTCCACAAACCTGCCCTTGTGAAGTAATTCTGTCAAGAATGGTCTTGAAAACGCCTTAAATGTTTATGTCGGCTTGTATAAGTTTTGGTGTAAATTCCATTCGGGATTTTTCTTGATTCAATTTTTTGAATTGTGGCTTATAAATTTTAAGGGAAGATTGAACAAATTTTGAATACTTTTTTCAAAGTACATACTTTAGAGTACCGAAATTCTTTTAAAACCAAAACCAAAGTTTGCACAACATTTTTTAATTGTTTAGTTCCTCCCCTTATAGTTAGTTAGTTCTAGTTTGAATATTATACTAGACATCACTTTTGAATATAAATATCTACTTAATTTCACATTGTGGTTTATAAGTATGTTAGTTTGCTTCAAATTTTCGTAAGGGTGATTTCAATCAAGTAATGTGGATTTGGTGTACTGGGAGAATCACTACTATTAAATGTGAAATTACATTTGCATAATTATGTCTATGACTCATGTATGTTTGATTTTCTCAATTTTATTGTAAAATTAAAGTCTCGGACACTCATTACGTGGGGCTCAACAGATGATCTTGGTCAAAGCTATGTGGCATCAGGGAAGCATGGGGTACTACAACAACACATGATACTCTATTTCATTATTTTTTTTAATTAATATTGTTTCTTAAACTCAGGTGGCATGCTATCTTCAGATTTAACAATTGTTACAGTGCTTGCAATGATTATCGATCTACAAAAAGGAACTAGAGGATCATTATTTGCCATTATTGTGGTTATGGCTTGCATTGTAATGTATGATGCTATTAGCATTCGACTTCATGTTGGTCGCCAAGCTGAATCATTCAATCAAATCGTGTGTGAACTGCCTCCTGAATACACTATCTTTAGTGTTTGACCTCTACGAGATTCACTTGATCACACTGCACTTTAAGTTATTGCAGGTGAGTTGCTTGGATGAGTAGTAGAATTCCTCATGTAAGGCTTTAAGTTTTGAATGGTATAGGGCCCCAGAAGATATTCAATACCTAAATCCGTGTGAGTGTTTGGAGGCATCATTATAACATATCTTGTAAAGAAGAACCAATGGAAAAAGCTAGAAAATTAAGAATGGCAGATCGATGCTGAAAACTTGCTTACTTTTTAAAGTCTACATGATAAGTATTTCTCAAACATGTTATAGGTTCATCGAATTCTTCTAGATTAATAATTTATAGCAACAAGGTCCTATACATGTTATAGGATCCTAAAAGTTCCACATGTTGAAGGTTTAAACTCAGTTGATGCCTTCAACAATCCTCTCATCTCATTATAAAGTGGTAGATCAGTTAGGCTAGGCTAGAAGATTGTAGGAAAATTTAAAGAAATAATCCAAGGGGAGAATTGAGTTCTAGTCACAATTAGAAATACTTCTTATATTTGTTTGATTCCTTACGAGTTACTCTTAGTAAATAATTGTTTAGTTATTTATGGCGTAAATTTCACTTGAAAAATTAATATTGTTTCTTTTATTTTCAGTTAACCCCTTTTTTCTATGATGTATTTTTTAAGGAAATTCCAGAGCCTTTTCCTCTTCCCACCGAAACTTCAATAGTGAGGATGCATAGGTTGAACACATTGCGTTTCAGCTATAGGAAATGTTGATTTTTTTTTCGAGATGATGTAGAGTGTACTTATTAACCCTAGAAATGAGTGGCTTAGAAAATGGAGAAAAATAGAAGAAGTCAAATTGTGAGTTTTGTGTATTTAGTTACCTCTGTGTTAAAGATATCACATTATTGGGTCAAAGATTGAAAAAGGTCCAAGTTGAGGGAGCTTATTTTTTTCAATTTAATTTTTTTTAAAGATGTACAAGGAACTTGCAGAGGCAACATGTATAAATTGATAAGAGAAAGGTCTTATATAATTGAGTTCATGTATAACGTTCTTTATTATACAACATCTATCTTCTTGCTAATAGAGTGTTGGACTAAGTAATATTCGATTCTCAAATACAGAGACTGGAGAAGGTTACACATGGGGGGTGAAATATTGTGTTCTCTGTTGAAAGGTCTTTGGGGAGCCATCCACAGGGTCAGGTCAAGAAATGGATGTACTTAAGAGAGAATATCATTGCTGATAGAACAAGGTAATGTTCACTTGGCCTCTTTCTATTGAGAACAGAAGCTTTTATTTTACAAACTAAATGTTGAGGACTTATATATACTACAGTAAGACCTCAATCCTAGGGATCAAGATTTGGTGGTGGAACATCCTCTGCTATGGACAACAAAGTTCGCAGGGAGGAAACTAAAGAGCGAAGACAATTGTCATTTACTAAAATAGCAACTGAAATCTCATCATTTGGCGATGAACCTCTCTCAGCATTACCGTGTTTTGTGGCATTGAACGAATGAGTAAGAATTTGCGCAGTTGTACCGGTGGGACCCATACATTAGCATTATTAGGTAATTAACCATGTACTAGATTTATTTACTCTCAGTTTACCAAAAATTTTATTCAAAACTAAAGTTTACCAAAAATCTTTTGACGAAAGTCTAAGTGAATCCTAAATTTGTGAAATAACACAAAGTTTCCTTTTGATTGATAAATTTTTCAACAATCTCTCTTTGGAATGAAATAAAATCGTATGCACACCAACTAAAATTACCATTGTTCATCAAAGTTATATGTTTAATTGGTTAGATTCATTAATTGTGACATATTTTTATTTGATAGGTAATGCTTGAAAGATGCTGATGAGCGGGATATTTGACATCAGTAAGACATTGAAGCGAAATGCAATGTTTATTTTTTAGTATTGTCCCACGCCATGCTTTTAGAATCTCAACGACTTGTACCAGGTAGGTAATAATACATTTTTATCATTATGAGATTGATGTAGCTCATACTATTTAAAATTGGAAATTATCCATTTTAAGGTTACATGTTACTATGTTGTGGTAATTGATTGCTGAGATGTTGGGGTGAATTATAACCTATAAATAGGTTGGTATTTATGAATAAACAAATGGTATTCTAGCCTTTTTTTTAAATAGTAGTTATTGGTTGTTGTAGGTTTGTCGTAGTTGTCTAAACGTCGGTGGAAAATTCTCTCTTTTAAAGTTGAATTTTCAATAGTGGTAGTAAGAGTTGGCTATGGTGGTGGTGCAAATTTGCTATTAGTTGGTGTATAGTAATATTATAATCAATTTTAATGTTTAAAACAGGCTGGCTACCTGTGGTTTTCGTGAATAAACAAAGGGGGCTCTGTCGATTTAAAAAAAATAGTAGTTAAATGTCTATTAAAAAGATATCGTAGTTTAAAATGTACGTTGTTTGTGATGAGAATATACTATATTGATTCATTGCACATCGTATTATTGATGAGTGGGATGATAATTTTGATATAATTGACACTAGTTTTTTTGCAGGTGACTATTTTTGTAGAACATGCAATGATAATTAGTGATTTTGGAGGTCATACGCTTTAAGATTTCTAGATTACTTTGATAAAAGAATTTAGTGTTTTAGAGTATAAGAAATTAATGTATTTTGTCGTCAAGTCAAATATTCGGACTTAGTGTTAACATTTTTGTTTTGATGAATATTTGGAGATGTTTGTAAGAAATCTAACTATTGTTGAATGAAAATGATTCATTGTGTTCATTGAAAATCATCTTATGTATTGCATTTTATGATTATGCATTGTGTTGTGTTGTTTCAAATGTAATTCAATTCTGTACTTAACTTTAGCGATAGATATTATTATCCACAATATATTGGTGAAAAAAATTTAAGATCCCTTCACCATTTTGGGGATGTTTGAAACTGTCCCCAAAATATATTAAAGACGGCTATGTTTCCATCTCAAAAAGATCTTGTAAAATAGTAAACTTTTGAGAAAAAATAATTCATGTCTCAAAAGCACTCTTTTGGGACAACTCTCACGTCTCAAAAGTGTCATATAAAATGGTGAGCTTTTGAGACGATTTGTTCCCGTCTTAAAAAATTCTTTTGAGACGGCGATGGCATCACAAAAAGTATTTATAATCCCTTATCAAAAAGATCCCCCTAGCCGTCCCATGATGTCCCAAAAAGTTTTTGAGACAGATAAATCATCTTTTGGAACTGTTAGGTCATTGTCTCAAAAGATACTTTTTTGTAGTGTATGTGGACTTTGAGGCCCCATGGGCTACGTAGGCGTCTTGGATAACTCCTTAGACTCGATTCCTCCATTATACACATATGTTTCCTTATTTTTATTATATATTCTGAATGGATTTTATATGCTTGCATGGTTTTGTCTTATCCGATGTACACATTCATTCTTCTATATCGACTTGTGAATAGGCAAACACTTACATTATATTTTAAATTATTATCTTATGAACACTCCTAACGATGATCTCACTCTGTTCTTTTCCATGACGTGACTTGAGATATTCCATTATCCATTTATATTATGCACATAAGCACACATTTTACGAAGTTTAGGAGGAGAAGATTAACACATACCCATAAGAGACTGAAATGGAAGACTGAGTGCCTAAAACCTTCCTATTCTGTAACTTATTCCCCAAACCTTTGAACTACTTGTTTTTTCAAGTATTAGTATTGTACTTGATGCCATTCTCTCGAGTTGGAAACATTTCTTTTGCATGTTTTATGCAAAATATGATGGTGACTCCATCTCTACATATGACCCCACATTAACGACGATCGAGCGCCCCAAGAAAGGTCATAATCCCGCATGCATGCCAGGATAGGGGGAAGCCCTCCTTGGACCCCCCTCAAGATGGCCACATCACCATGAGAACTGGTCAATAACTCTGATTAGTGTTTAAATTGCCCAAAGGTTAAAACCCGTTGTTGGTTTCTTTTTCAAAATTAGGGTGTCGTGCATTTGAAAGATTATAAATGAGTGAATTGATCGAATGACGCATGAAATTTCCACCCAATTCGCCGCAATACAGTAAAAAAATATTTTTAACCCATACCTGAGGGGAAAATACTTTGATACCTTATGTGGAAATTGCGAGTACTTGAAAAATTTTATTGTACCATCTTTTTTACATTCACAAACCATATATCTTGTCTCCTTGCATACAAGGCGTTCGTTCCTGAGTTTTCATTCATTACATTACAATAGTCAATCATGATATACAATATGCAATCATACTTGCATGCATGGATATAGTTGTACTTCAAAACCAAACCCTTCAATCTCTATTTCATGCTCGAATAACTATCTGCTAATGTGTTCTCTTTCAGGAGAATATCTTTATCCCACTTAAGAATTACATTTACGCTAGAGATTGACAATCCAAATTGACTCTTCAAATTATGCAAACTGATCAATGGGTATATTACCGAGTGATTCTTTTCATAATTTTTATATAAAAGTCTATATGCATAAGCTTTAACCGTATGTATTCCTGATCTTTGCGTAATTCAGCCTCAACTTGTTCATTAATTTGTCCATAATACATATTATCCTTATTCATTGGTTGGATGTTTTGATGGTGGTGGACTCCAAAAGCATCATCAATTAGGTTGGTCCAAGGAAAATGTGCTGGTGCATCGTTCACCACTTCCACTCAGTGGGGTTATGTCATGCAGTCATGTACATGTATCGATGATTCTTCTGGAACATATGGTAAAAGTTTTTCCCATGGAATGTCCATATCTTATAGTATTGCATCATAACGCATATTAACAAATATAATCGAATGTCTTCCAAATACTTAAATTTTATGTTTACACAATGGTTTCATGGACATGGAATTTATGATTACTAGGATTTTTATCTGCATATTTAACAAACTCTCAAACTCCCTTTACATGATTATTAGATACTCTACGAATATCTCTCATCCACTCTTTATATTATGGGAAGGCCATTAAGAAGTCTTCAAAATTCATGTCACTTATATAAATAGGTTGAAACGAATATAAATAGGTTGAAACTAAGGTCATTATTGATGCCAAAAATTATCCACCTACGTGGACCAATCAAAGGTGAACACTTATCCTCCTACATGGCCAAAATCCTAGTCAGCAGATAATAAATATAATGTCCAATATGAAGAATGCCGACCAACACAAGGAATGTTGACCACCACAAAGAAGTTCGACTAACAAGACCAATGAAGCGTCATCATACCAAGGGTCATATTACATAGGATTTATACAACCAATCGTCAAAATTATTATGTAAGGATGTAAATGCTTAATTATATAAAATATTTCCACCCCTTAACAATTCGACCCTTGACCTCTGGGTCATTATAAATACATTCTATCCCTTTCATTAAGGCTGCGATCGAACGAATTCTAGGAATTTCTCATCTAAAAGAGTACCTAGCTTTCTATAACATCTGAAATCAATAAAACAACAATGTATGTAGGCTTTCTTACATAGTTGAACCACTTTAAAAACTCTCTCCCTTTATTTACCATTACATATTTTATCTGTGGTTATATAATTACATCAAGTCTAGTTTTTTACATCAACAGATTGGTGTCGTCTATGGGAATGTGTTTTTAAATGACGCTCTCACTCTAATATACCATTATTCAAGATAAGATAAATAACCCTAAGTCCAGTGCCATAAATGAAGTCAACCTGCCTATTCCATCTGCTCAGTCTATGTCAACAGACCTATCTGGAATCCTTGCTAGTATTTCCAGAGGACAAGAGGCCATGCAAGAAATAGTGGGGCAACTGGCCTAGTCGATTCAAGCCAGAACTTTAGCCTTATCCAGACAATAGGCAGTTCTATCATCACGGGGAGAAATGCCTTCTCAGCCTCCAAGATCAAGCAGACATAGATTGAATAACTACATAAGACAGGTCTTATCATCCGGGATAAAGTTCATCACTCAGGTCCACAGAACCCGATGACATCTGCTCTCTTTCTCTTGAAAGGCCAAATGTCTTGGAAAGGCTAAGAAGAGCTTCTCCCTTTGATCGTCTGGGACCCCGAGCAAATAGAAACCCTCCCAGAGCGTTATCTAGGAACACTCAACATATGACTAACGAGTGAGAAGCTTCAGTGAAATCAAGATCAAGTGTCCGAAGATCTGTACGTACCGAACAGACCTCTTAGGAAGAAAGTTCATCGCAGACACATGGTCTGAATAGCTGAGCTTCTTTGCATAGATCTGATGCAGGTAATCCTTTATGGAAAGGATCGTCCCAACTATTGGAAGATCATCTAGGGGAGATGGCAAAGGCAAAAAATTCTTTACAACGGAGCTTCGTTAAAGGATCTCCCGTTATTCAGGCAATTATGAAGTTTCATACTCTATCTAAATTTAAAGATCCTATGGTTACCCCTAAATATAATAGTAAAACTGATCATGTTCTCCATATTGATCAATATCAAGTTGTAGCTAATATTTATTCAATTCTTGATGAAATAAAATGTAGAGCATTTTTAAGTACCAATATGGGCTCAACCCAAATATGGTATAATAACCTGCCCCGAGGACAAATTGGCAACTTTAATAAACTTGTTGAGCTATTTATTAGAAACTTATGTTTTGGAGCTAAACCAGTAAAAAAAAGTAGCTCATCTTTTGAGTGTAAAGTAAGAAGTGGGTGAAAGTACCAGGGAGTACATTATACGTTTTAACAATGAGAAATTAGAGGTGATTGATTATGAGGGGAAAAATCCATCACTTCTCATATAAGTGAATTAATTTTCGAGAAACTATATTACACTCTGGCAAAAGATCCTCCAAAACTATAGCTGAACTCATAGCAAAAATAGGAAAAATAATGAATGCCGAAGAAGCGATGGCCGAAAAATGGAGTCCAACCACAAATCCTGATACAAAACCTGAAAAGAAGGACCAAAAAGATAAAAAGAGTCAAAGGAGAAAAACTCAAAGAAAGAAGACAAGCTGAAAAAGTATGGAACCTACACTCCATTGAGTGTTAGCATTCACCATATCCTAAAAAAATTCAAGTACAATAAGAATTCGCGATGGACAGATAACTTGAGGGCACTTCCTAACAAGAGGGATAGATCCAAATATTATGAATTCCATAAGGATCATGGTCATATAACGAATAACTGCATCACTTTGCAAAACAAAATAGAATCCCTCATCTGCCGAGGAAAACTCAACACATTTGTTGATCATCGCGATAGCAGAGATCGAGAAGAAGGTTTAATTATCCATGCAAGTTTAGAGATAATATGAAGATAAATCATGAAGATAGTTATGAAGATGATCCAAAACTGCCAAAAAAGTCCAAGAAACTAGAACTTGAGGAGGCTTTGATTAGTTTTTGGTTCATTTGACTATCATATGATTATAGGTAGTAATGCAGGAGGAGGTGATCACACTGTCGAAATAAAGCTTACTTGAATGAAGCACAAGCTTCCTCCTATATCTAGAGAATTAATGTGAACGAAGATAATAGTTCGAGAAAGGTCAACAAAGATAAACTCGTGATCGACTTCTCTAAAAATGATCTCTCTAGGGTACTTTATCACCATGATGACCCATTGGTTGTCAATTTTAGAATCCGGTATATTATCATCGCCAGAGTTTTGATTGACAATGGGAGTTCAGTCGATATTATGTTTTATTCTTTCTTTCAGAGTTTGAACTTGAAGCTCGACCAACTAGAACCCCATCACAGGCTATTAATAGGATTTTTCGATGAAAAAGTTTACCCTTTAGGGACAATCAAGCTAGAAGTGTTGTTTGGCACGTGGCCGGTAAGACGGATAGAGAAATACACTTCTTTATGATCGACAAGAACGTTCAATTTGCCTATAATGTGATCCTCGGTAGGGTAGGGTTGAAGAAGTTTGAAGACGTACCATCAACAGTCCATCAATGCTTGAAGTTTCTAACTCATTTTGGGATAGGTAATGGGGAAGGCAGCCAAAAGGTGGCCAGAGAGTGTTACTAATCCTCAGCCAAGCAAGAGGACTTGATTGAATTAAAGAAGAATACTACAACTTACTAGGTGGATACTACTGAGCCTAACGGTGAATCTGAAGTTAAAACTTTAGATCCACGAGAAGAAATATAGTTGTTCAAGGGACAGATGGTGGAAGCAACTGAAAGCATCATTCTGGATGATGATAAGCCAGAAAGAACTACGCTGATCGGCTCAACATTGGATCCCGTCCTTAAACAAGAATTTATTATGTTCCTGAGGAAATGAAGAAATGTATTTTCTTAAAGCCAAGAGGATATGCCTGGGATTGATCCAAATTTCCTCTATAATGAGCTCAACATCAGTAAGGAGGCCAAGCCGATCAAGTAAAGACATAGGGTTTTTAGTCTAGAAAAAAATCAAGCTATTCAAGAAGAAGTAGAGATGCTATAAAAGGCCCGGTTCATTAAAGATGTGAAGTATCTTACCTGGTTCACCAACGTTGTAATAGTCAAGAAAAAGAATTATAAATGGAGAATGTGCATGGATTTCGTAATTTAAATAAGGCATGCCGAAAAGACCATTCTCCCTTCCCTAGAATTGATCATTTGGTGGATGCTACGTCGGGACATGAGCTTTTAAGCTTTATGGATGCCTATTCTGGTTATAACTAGATAAAAATGTAACGTAAAGACAGGGAAAATACAACCTTCATCACCACCCGAGGAACTTACTGCTACAATGTAATACGCATTGGTCTAAAAAATGCAGGAGCAATGTATCAAAGGTTGGTGAATAAAGTCTTCAAAGAGCAGATAGGAAAGAATATGGAGGTTTATGTGGATGATATGTTGACAGAGAGTAAAAAATTCTCAGATTAGATTACAGTCCTTAGTCAGACTTTAGATCAGTTGGAAAAGCATCAGATGAAGCAGAATCCGACCAAATGCATATTCGAAGTACAAAAGGGGATGTTCCTAGGCTTCATAGTTAATAAAATGGGAATTGAGGCTAATCCAGCAAAGATAAAAGCTTTAATTGAAATGTAGTCACCGACCAGCAAGAAAGATGTGCAGAGGCTTAATAAGCATCCAAAAGTGTACATTTTATACCCTCAATAGACCGTTTTTAGTTACTAATTCTCGATAATATGGATCTTATGCGCGTAAATATTTAATGTGCAGGCTTGATTACAACGGCGGTGTCAAAAGTGTTATTTCAAGGCAAATTGCATCAAGAATGGAGCTAACACCCTGTCCCATAACCTTATCCGAGCCTAAACCAGTCCCTAAACATATCCTGAAGCCCGTGTGTCTTTAGTTTATCCCTTTTTATTTTTTTTTAGTTTGAGTCATTTTTATTTTTAGGATTTATTTTAGATTTATTTAGGATTTTTAGAATTTATTTGCATATTTTTCAATTTCTTTTTATTTAGTGTAGTTTTATTTTGATTTTGATTTTTATTAGTTTTTAATTTTGATTTGATTTTATTTTGTCTTATTTGATTAAGATTAGTTTTTAAGGCTTTAGTTTTCATTTTTATTAGATTTTTAGTTTTTATTTATTTGGTTTTTTTATTTTAGTTTTTAATAGCTTAGGATTTTATTTTCTTAAGTTTTAATATTTTATTTTTATTTTTTTAGTTAGTTAGATTTTATTTTATTAGTTAGTTTTATTTTAGTTGGTACAAACTAAACACACTCACACACACCACTCACACAAAACATACCCTACACTAAACTGCACACAAACACTCCCTACCCTCAACCTATCTACCCTACACTCACCCACATACAAACAATACCCATTTTACTATTCACCTTCTTCAAAGTTTAACCCACCACCCATTTCCCTCTCTTACTACCATAACCACATACCTCCATTAACCAACTTCATTTACCACCATTAAACCCACCATCAAACCCACCTTATACCTCCCAAAAATCGGAACCCATCTTCGGCAAACCAAAACCAAACACGTGAACCCGGCGCCCAAGAAATCGCCCCAACTCAACAAACCAAAACTCGATTTCGACAAACCAGTTGCCCAAACTGCGACCCAGACTCAAACCCCCAGCCACCTACCCGGAATCAAACCCGTCACCGGCGACCCCCTGTCAATTTCCAAACCAACCATCTGCCCAAACCATTACGAACCCGGAGATCCCGATCGCCCATACCATCTTTATATCTAATACCCATATCCCTTTTTAAAAACCCAAATGCAAAATCGATTTTCGTACCTGCTTAAAACACAAAGCCAAATAAACCAAAGTCAAATAACCATTATACCCACATGTTTTAGAGATGCCACTTAGCATTTTTTCCAAAAATACCCCTAACTAACTTCTTATCCCAATCACCATGAAACAAATCTTATATCTTCTCCCATATGCTCTCATCATCTCAACCCCATGCTCACTCATTTTATCCATACCCAATTTACCCCTTCTCCATGTCAACCCTATAAATGCAAGGCTTGGTTCCATTGAAGCGGAGATCTCAAATTTAGTTTTTAAAACCTTTTGTGGTAAATTTTTCTACACTCCTCTATAGAGGGTATTTGCATTTTTAGCAAATATCTCAATATAGAGTTGTGTACTGAAATTTATCTCTAGGATGAATTCCCCCCACCCCTTTATAATGAATTTTTGCATTTTTAGCAATTATTTCAAAATAGATTGATGTAGTTGAATTCATCCTTTATGGGAGGTAAATTCTAATGCATTCCTTTATGTTGAGATTTTACATTTTTTGCAATTATCTCAATATAAAGTAATGATCTAGAATTTAGTTCTTTGGGTGAGTTCTAATGTACAATTTTGTAATGTTAGGATTTGCATTTTTAGCAAATCTATTTTATTATTTAGTTGTCCATTATGAATTCATCCATTATCCTTTCTTTTTGTAGTTTTTATTTTAGATTCAATAAATACATTAGTGAAGGATTGTGATTGAGAGATTGTTGATGTAATTGAAGATTCCATTCCAATTCAAGGCTTAAATGGGTTTGATCTATTCCTCTTTAATTACTCTAATCCTCACATGCTTTCATTGGTTTACTTTTACTTTTATTTTTGGATGATGATTAATGATGGCTAATCTTCCATTCATGGGATGAAATTCTAAAGCCCTCATGAGTCCAATTTAGTTAGTTTACTTTTTAGCACAATTTTGTTTACGTCATTTTTTATTAGCTTTTACATCTTAGTTAGTACTTTAAAAATTAGTATATAGTTAGTTAATTAATAATCCCTTGAAAAATCAATAAAAAAAATATAAAAAGCAAAATCATCAAAAAATAAATATATGCAAATGAATTTACACTTTTGTCTTATCATATTTTGTGTTTCATCCTTAGAGTTGGATTGATACTCCCTTACTTACCCAATGCATATTTTGAGTTTATTTGTAGGTTCAAGGGAATTTTGATGGAAAAGAAATTGCACAACGACAATAAAAATATACATTAGAAGCAATAAATTTTCTTGTCTATCAAGGCTCACTGGAACAGTGGCAGCATTAAACAGATTTATTTCCCGAGCAACGGACAGGTGCTTACCGTTCTTCAAAGTGTTAAGAAAAACTTTTGAGTGGAATGCAGAATGTGAAGAAGCATTTTAGGAATTAAAGAAATATTTGGGATCACAACCATTACTCTCCTGACCAGTTTTGGGAGAGAAATTGTACTTATACTTAGATGTTTCTGAGTCTGCAGTGAGCTCAGTCTTGGTCAGACACGATAATGGAATCCAAAAACCGGTCTATTATACCGGAAAAGTGTTTAGAGGAACTGAAATCAAGTATCCATACTTAAAAAAATTAGCCCTAGCACTCATTGAGGCTTTTAGATGTATGAAAACTTATTTCCAGGCGCACACCATAGTTGTGTATACTAATTTACCTCTTCGGCAAGCATTCTACAAGCCTGAGAAGTCAAGAAGATTGATGTACTGTGTTGTAGAATTGGGAGAGTATGACATTGTCTATGAACTAAGATCGTCATTGAAAGGCCAAGCTTTGGTAGATTTCATTGCTGAATTTACTTATCTGGAGATTCATAACCAATAGAAATTACCTAACAAACAGACTTCGAAAGAAGAGAGCTCAACTCAAAAGCAAGTTGAAATTGCTGCCGATCAACTTGAGTCATCCAGAATTCAGGAAATGGCCCAAAAATATGCAGAGGAGAGTAAGAAGATATTACAATATAGATTATTAATAGAAAAAAGTTTTAACAATGATGTTCCGTTGTTGAATTTATACTTGGATCGATCTTCATGTGCTACTGGTAGCGGAGTAGGTATAATACTTGGCACTCCCGATGATATTGATATTGACTATGCTCTCAAGTTTAAGTTCAAAGCATCAAACAACGAGGTGTAATACGAAGCCCTGATAGTTGGGCTAAATTTAGCTCATTCATTAGGCACCGAGTAAGTAGTGGCGCATAGTGATTCACAATTTGTTGTTAATCATGTGATGAATTTCTATGGAGTCAAAGGAGAATTGATGACCATGTTTCTTGCTAAGGTCATGTAAGTCATCACCAAATTTCCATCCGTCCAAATGAACAAGATACCAAGAATAGAGAATGCTTGAGCCGATGCAATTGGCTGATTAGTGTCAGCAACGACAATTGAGCTCAGAAGGACAATCCCAATCAAGATCTTAGCTAATCGGAGTATTGATGAGGAATTGATGGTTAGTTTCATTGCTGTAGATTTGGGACCTTCCTAGATGGATACCATCAAGGCTTATATTGAATACGGAACCCTAACACCCAACCCTAAAGAGGCTAAGAATCTCCGATATAAAGCAACGAGATATGTGCTAGACAAAGGAGTTTTATACAAAATAGGATTGACGATCCCCTTGCAGAATTCATCCAATGGATGTGGAAGATTTGATCAAAGAAGTGCATGAAGGTTCCTCTGGAGCTCATTCAGCTAGAAGATCATTGCTCCAATGCATCCACACTCAGGGATACTACTGGCCGATAATGAAGGCATATTGTACAGTCTTTGCAAGAAAGTGTGATAAGTGCCATAGATTCTCTACCGTTTATAAAACACCTAATGTTGCTTTAACACCAATAACTTAACCTTAGTCGTTCGCTATATAGGGAATTGACTTGTTCGGCCCACGGCTGACCACCAAAGGCAGGTTCAAGTATTTACTTATTAGTGGGGATTACTTCACCAAATGGGTGGAGGCAGAGCCATTGGTTGATATGCCTTATGAGAAAGTGTATCGGTTAATCTGGAAGAATATAATCTGTTGATATGGTCAACCATATGCTTTCATTGAAGATTATGGCACCCAGTTCGACAACGAGGAGTTTGAAGAATATCGTGCCCAGTCCAAAATTCAAAAATTGCATTATACACTAGGCTGTCCTTAAAGAAGTGGTCAAACATAAGTGACAAACAGAACTTTGTTCAATGGGATGAAGAAGAGACTTGATGGTGCCAAAGGAAACTTGAGCTACACTCTGTTCTTTGGGCTTACAGAACAATGACGAGAACAGTAACTGGAGAAAAACCATACATGCTTGCATTTGGGACTGAAGTTATGGTACTATCCTTGATCGACGTATCAACCCACAGGGTATAGAATTTTGATTCCCCAATTAGTGATTTGATGAGGCGATTAGATCTCGACATGTTAGAGGGGGTATGAGAAGATGCATCTTTGAGAAATGCTGCCTACCAACATAAACCTGCTTATTTTTATAAGAAAAAGGTCAATCCGACCAACCTCAAGGAGGGAGATTATATTTTCAAGAAAGTTATCTAGAATAATAACAAGCTTAAGGCCATGTAGCATGGCCCATATCGCATATCAGTTGTCATCCGACCAGGGACCTACCAGATAGAGACTTTGGATGGTGAAAAATTCAAAAATCCTTAGAATGTCGAGCATCTCTGAAAGTATTATAAGTAATTAAAAGGATTTCCATTATTGTATTTCATTAACTTTTATTTGAATATCAATAAAATGTTGATTTCAGTCTCTTCAATTTTTTGATTTTTTTTCGGAGTACGGTGATATAAATCCCCCTAAACAAAGATAAATTTTGATTTTCACCTCCTACCAAGTCAAAACAGGATTACAATCCTCAGCACTTGGTCAGAAATAAGAAAAATAATAACCAACCAAGTCAAAATAGGATTATAATCCTCAGCACTTGGTCAGCAACAACAATTTACTTTATGTATGACTTCGTAAAAACAAAATCATGAACAAGAGATTGATTACTTCATGTATGATTTTGTATAAACAAGTCAAATGTAGGTTGACATGTAAAAAATCCTAAATACGGGAATATAAATATATATTCCTCATACACTTGGTCACCACTGATAACTAATGCAAAATTTGGATTCATATATCTATGTGCATTAGTAGAGTCAATGGCATAACCACTGGTAACTAATACTAAATTTGGATTAATATATCTAAGTGTATTAGTAGAAGCAATGGAAATACAATCATAAGTTAACTGGTTGATTAAAATAATCATAAGTTGACAAAAAAAACACATTTTATTCATACAAACTATATTACATTCAAATGAATTACAAAATATAGGATAATCATTCAACTGGACATTTTTCCTTAGCTTTTGAAGATGATTGCACTTTTTTCATACCATCTAGAGGATCATCTAGCGTATAAGGATAATTATTAAAGTTGAAATTTTGAAGCATCCTTTTGTTACTGTTGCTCAGCGTGTTAGTCAGACAAGGAGGTCGAACTATCTCAAGTTCATCGTGTAACTCATAATCCCTTAAATACTTCAATATCAAGAATTAGGGGATCGATTCAACAGGAATCCAACTTCCATCCAACTTGAACGGAGGTTTTTGGTAGTATAAGAAAATAGGATCATGCCAATACCAGAGTTTTCTATCTTGATCAACCTTCATTACAGTCAAGAAATTAGTCCAACCCCATTTATAACCTTCACAATGAGTTTGAGCAAGGTGATCATCTATATGGTCCAAAGCTTCATTGTAGCCATCCATCCATACCTCTCTGGGTTATTTGTGAAATTGGAAGGTTAACATTTCAACTTGATGTTGAAGTTTCTTCAAAACCTCATCCTTCACCTTCAATTGAGAGGATTGGTCGACAAGGTCTTTGTCTTTAGCTTCCAGTCTTGTGGAAAAATCAATAATGTCTTGACTCCTTGCCTTTCGCTAGGCAGATTTATTAGCTAAAGTTTTCATGGTCCTAGCCTCTTCTACAGTTGGCCGGCTAGCTCTCTGTTTGGAAACTTGTGTAGGTTTGGATTTTTTTCAAGGCTTTAAGCTCTTCCCTATATTTGGCATTTTCCTCCTCTAGAAAAGAGGCACATTCATCTACACCAGCAGCAGAAAACTGTTTCAAGGTCGCAAGTTCGATGCTCAATCTATTATTTTCTTTTTTAGAAGTTTTGCAATCTTTCTGGCTTCATCAATCTCACGATTAAATAAAAACCCATTTTTTCTAAAAGCAAAGGCATATTTTTTCAACTTCTCTTCAAATTCCCAAGATTCTCTCAAGGTCTTGTACTTGGTTCATATCCAGTGTGAAATAATGCTTTGCTCTCATTATACTCTACCTGCCAATCTTTGATCATCTCATAGTATGCAACATTATTGTCCACAACCCGATTAAGAAGAAACTTGAGATAAGTTTATGCATCCCTGGCATGATCAGAAGCGTTTGCGCTGAGCAAGTTTGTTAATTCTTCATCAGTCAAGTCCAAGTGACTATCTTTAAAGAGATGGTTGCAGCATTTGAGTAGGTCAGAATCATTGAAAGTAATTTGTTCCATCTTGGCCATAAACTATAAAGATAAATTAATAATTGATCAACAATAAAAGAAGACCGAGCAATAGCCAAGCAATAACAAACGACATGTCAATTGAAGAAAAAGTTCTTTCATTGATAAAATAAGGAACGTTACAAGTACATAAGAGCATAGCCAAAAATAAAACAAAAGAAAGGTAAAAAATACAAAGACCAAAATCCGAACAAGTCTACACCTTCTTCTTATCCTTTTCAACGTTAGGGTTTATACCCTGGTCGGTAGAAGGGGAAGCTGAGTCCACAGGAGCTTTATTCTGTTTGGGAGGAGGGATAACTGAGTTAACAATAGTTTTTTCTTGGTCAGCAGAAGTGGAAATAGACTCAACCACCAAAGAGGATTCCCCCAAACCAACATCATCCTCAATTTCATTATTAAGGCTGGATGGAGATTCAGGGTCATGCCTAAGAAAAATCTCAGAATCCTCGGCAGTGCCATCCTCCTTAAAAGTTGCCGACCAACCTTCCTTAAATAATTTTTTCTTTGCCTACCTAATTTGTGTAGAGGTAGAAGAGATGGATTTATCCCAACCCTTGTTGAAATATTCTTCCCCATCATTATTTCTCTTAGCCTTCTCAACAGAAAGGTCAGTGGATAGTTTGGCTACTTGTCCTTTAGTAACTTTTGCCCTGCGCTCAGCTTCAGTAGCAGTCGAGTTAGCCACAGATAAAGTAGTATCAACCCTCTGCCATGCTTCTTTAGTAGTCTTGATTTTCTCCTCCCAAGCCTTATTTTCTGTCTCTAAAGATTGTTGGGAATTAAAAACATATTTCCTAAGACCTTTAAAGTCCTCATCTACTTCTCCTGAAGAAGGACATAACTGATTGTCCTTCTCTAGCATTTAGTTATAATCAACTAGGAACTGTAAGAAAAAAGCCAAGACAGTAAAAGTTAGAGAAGACATGAACAATATCCGACCAACTTCAAATATGAAAACTTACCAAGGCTAATCTTTGAGTAGATCTTGCTGATAGTTGTAATCAGAACATTGATGCAGCAACAACTCTATGGTCTGGTAGGGTGCCAAACTTAATCAGTCGCCTAGCCAAAATAGGACTAAAGGCTATAGATGAGCCAAAAATAGATGGGACCATGCTCACCAAACCTTATTGATCAGCATCAATAACTTTATCAACATGCTTATAGGTAGGACCTCTCCACAGTCTCTTCAAAGGAGATTCATCACCCTTGTTGGATGCGGGCTTTTTGCCAACATCAGTCTTCTTATTTGGGGCACCAGTATTAATAGAGGCTTCTTGGCACCAGCAGCAGATTCATCTTCCAAAAGATTGGGGATTCTTTTTTTGCCCATGCTGAAGGAAAGAAGAAGGTTGGAATCAAAGGAAGATGATGTGCCAACTTCAGCACCAACACCATAAGATTCAGTGGCCGAGGAAGTAAACATTGGATACTTCTCCAAATTAATTACGATTAAAGTCACATTAATTATTGGTAGAGCAACAAAAGAAGTTATAGAAATTATTTATTCAAATAATACAGAAGCTGATCGAGGATGATCTTCTCATATTCTCTGATTAAGATCCCACAAAAATTTCATCTCCTCAAAATTTACTTCAACAGACTTGGGGAACTTTCTCTTATGAGCTTTTGTAAAAAAATAATAAATAGTAAGAGTTAGTACACATAAAAAAGGAGATCAGTAAAGAAGGGCAAAGATTGAAATAATAACCTTTCTCATTCCCTGATTGAGGGCACCTAGACCCCTGATAGGCTACTCCACCCTCATGTGGGGCATGTTGTGAGTGCTTAACTATTCAAGCATGACTCCAATAATCTTTATTGGATTCAGGAAAATTCAACACTACAGCTTTATTAACCATTCTGGTTTTCAAATAATATGTATTCTGCCCTGCAATCGTCCATTTATAACAGAACATAATCCATGTAATCCCAGTATGGGTTCCATAGATTTCATTCCATCTATTCACACCAGTGAAAATTCTCCAGGTGTTGAGAGCCACTCGTGCTGGAACGATGTCAAAATATTGGCAAAAACGAAGAAGAAAAGGGCTTGATGGAAATGAAAAACCACACTCTGTTATAAACAAAGTGGGGATCCAATGACCTTCACCCAATGAATATACATCTAAATGGCCATGGGGAACTTCTAAATCGACCCAAAGGGAATTTTATGTTCTTCCCTAATTCCTCTAGAGAATCAGCACCAACTATATAAACCATGGTTTAAAAGAAGGAAATGAGGAAAAATAAAGAAAAAGAAAGAATTATTACATAAGATTAAGGATTCGGCAAGAACTATCAAAAGAAAGGAGGAACGATGGCAAACGATCGCACAAAATCTCAAAGATGGTTGCTACAGTTCGAAAATTTGGGGTAAGGCAAAACCTGCAAAAGCCTCACGCCTTTTATAGGTTGCCTCAAAAACATCGAACACAATGATTAAATGTACTAACGATTGACATTCCGACATCTTCACAAATCAGAAGGCAAAAAATACCCATTTACCCTTTTGGCGGTTTACTAAAATTCAAATTATTTGCAAAAATGACATTTTCAAGTAGTGCCCGTAAATTTTACAAGTATGGGAGGTCGACTGCCTACCAAGCATCATGAAAATACTCCGAGCTGCTTCCAGAATCAAATTCTCCATACTTTCACGCAATCATCAACCATGGAACATTAGGGGCTTCTGTTGATGCCAAAAATTATCCACCTACGTGGATCAATCAGAAGTGAACACGTGTCCTCCTACATGGCCAAAATCCTAGTCAGGAGATAATAAATTTGACGACCAATATGAAGACTGCCGACCACCACAAAGAAGGCCAACTAACAAAATCGATGAGGCGTCATCATACCAAGGGTCATACTACATGGGGTTTATACAACCAATCGTCACATTTATTATGTAAGGATGAAAATTTTTAATTATATAAAAGCATTCCATCCCTTGACATTCCAACCCTTGACCTACGGGTCACTATATATACATTGTATCCCTTTCATCAAGGGCACGGTCCAACGGATTCTGGGATATTCTTATCTAAAAGAGTACCAAAGTTTCTCTAACCTCTAAAATCAATAAAACAATAGTGGACGTAGGCTTTTTTACATAGCTTAACAACTTTAAAAACTCTCCATCTCTCTCTTAATTTACCATTACATATTATTTTTGTGATTATAAAATTAGATCAAGTCTAGTTTGTTACATCAACAGTCATGTTGGATACATGAACTCTTAATTTATATTTCAAGAAGAATCATTCAACCCCAATAATTTTAAACTTAAGAAGTCAGCTCGGCTTGGGTCGATCTCCTTATGCTTATTCCGGACTTAGATAAGAGTTGTATTCCCATGGTAACTGATCGAGCTGATTCTTCTTAATGATCATTATACTCTATGGACCTATTAATGGTTGTCCTTTTATTTTATGTGGGCCCAAATGATCAAAAGGTGACCCTTTACTTACCATTTCCAATACGTTGGGGCTTCTATCAGAGAAAGATTGTTCGTCATTATACCTAATTGATCTCTGGGAGGAAGTAATCCTCTGACGGTATGACCTATCCTTTTGTGACTCAGAATGTTTGGATGCACTCTGGCCATCATGTGACCCCAGTGTCAATCTCATTAGGTTTCCTTGATCTCGCATTCTATTAGAATGCCTCCTATATCCATAAGGGGACTAGAGGTATCATTTATCCTCTCCATCTTGAGGTTTCTCTTTTGACTAGAGTGACGGGATCCACTACAGACCTGCTATCTCCATCATGGAGTGTTTGCATCAACTACTTAATGCTTTCTTGTATTGCCTCCTGGTTCTTTTCTAGGATCATCAAAATTCCATATATGTCACCCATGCCCATAGGTGTAGAGGGTGGATGTTCTTCTGTTGCGCGGCTACTTGTTGAGTTATCTTCCATTTCTCAGAATTTACAAGCATGTAATTGAAAAAGGAAAATGTATTTAGGAGTAAGGTTGGTAGAAAACAACAATGCATTACCGATGATTCCCAGAGACATCGCTAATCTTTTATTGTCTATAATTGTTTTATGGATTAATAGTCTTAGAGGAGAAACTCCAATGATAAACAACAACAAATAAAGAAATTATAATTATGGACTTGCTAAATTGGGAGAAACCAAATGAGGTGAGGGGCGAAGAAGGAAACAGGGATTTATATGGTTTGGACCAATATGAAGCCTATGTCCAAGTGTGTAGTGTCGGTACTTTGTATATTACTGAGCAATGTCTATAAAAGATTGGAATGCAAGATATATGAGTTCTCTCCCTAGGGTTTGCCTACAGTCATCTAGTAGAATAATTTCAAATCCCTTATCATATGGGATTGAATACTACTTATAAGTGGGTATTAGAGATAGAATATTATGGGACAAGTGGAGTTCCTTTATAGGTCAGACAGTTACATCTTTTATATTCAGTGGCACAAATAATTATGAGTTTGTTACAACACGATATAGGTGGGATATTGTGTAACTTCCCACGTGCATAAGTAGGATAAACGTGATTATTGATATCCCTCCATATGTGCAAGCTAGCGTGAGGTTGGTGCTGACGTCGTATATTAACATTATTATCTAACATCGTATTATCAATTGTGGGACAATCACCAAAATGGTCAAGGCCGAGGACATTTATACTTGAGTCGACCTCATTGTATGAGGCCGAGAAGATTGAGTATGGAGCCGACCTCTCTTTATATATTTATTAAGGACATGCGTCACTTTTTGAGAGGCTCATGTGGTGTTCTATATTTATGGTATAACACCTACCTTAATATACAAAAACTTAATGCACTTTGATAGGTTTAGGAGAATTTGTTTGGCAATCATAACATTAATCTATTTCTAATTACAAAATTTAGTTTTAATTAAATATGTCTTTATCAATATATATATATATATATATAAAAATCCAGATACAGGGACACCTGGATAACAATTCGTTCGAGTCCGACGTGAGCTGCAACAGTTGTGGATGCATGCAGGTTTGCTGTAGATGCTTCTATCCTTGTAATCTAGATAGGAGGTACTGTATAAACATTCGGGCTAATAACCCAACCGCATTTATTTATTCTTTTACCGCCTTTTAGTGCTGCCATTCGATTTTTTTGTATGATGTTAAACCGAGTGTTCGGTTATTTTATTTCATTAAGTTCTATTTATAAACTATTGTGGATGTTTTAATTTGAATGGTTTGTCTAAAAAGATTAGTTAAATAATAAATTTTACGCCACCCTAATAGGTTATTAGTAATTAATTTGGTTTTTGATAGTGATGCGAAGAATGAACCATATGAGACTCCTATTTTAATTTGGTACATGATTGATCGCTCGGGATTTTGTTAGGCGGGGTGTCACAAATGGTATCAGAGCACCAGGTTCTAGTGTCCTTAGGAATCTGTGAGGACGTACTACGCTTTCAGCGTTGCTCTTGATTTGATATAGAGCCTTATGATTAGGATTGTTGATTCCTCTTTTGAGATTTTATTCTCCTTCCATACTATAAGATTATAGTAAATGTTTCGCGTGCTCATTCGAGATTCGTGTGCTGATCGATGAAGGGTGACCAGGGAAGGCCATGGTGAGGGACGCAGGAGGTGAGTTTTAGTTAGAGTTGTAAGTTTGAGTTGGGAATGGGGACCGCAGTAGAGGTCACTCCCCAAGTGGTATTTTCAAGGGTTGCTGCAACGACTACTAAAGTATAGTAGTTACATTTATCCAAGTACCTCTATTGTAGAGGGTGGTGCTAAACTTGAATTACCCAATGAAGTAAATTAGGAAATTTTTTGAAAGGTCTTCGATAAAGACCATACGCTGAAGTTAAGTCATGAGAAGGTAGTGTAGCTTTATTCAGTGGAAGTATAGGGCTCAGAAGCTTTGGCTTAGAGCGGGGTATAACAATGCCCATATGTGAAAATTTGAGGAAAATTTTTCACTTGTGGGAGCAATATTGAAATGGTAGGAACGGTAGTCACCACCGTGAATAAATAAGGATAGGGATAAGTGAACTTTGTGCCGAATTGAGATAGGTACAATGAAGAGAGATTCCTTCATTGGAACGATAGGCTCACTAGTAAGTGTTGTTAACACTTATGGAGAATTTGTGTTTGTGGAACCCCATTGATGGACATCCACCCGGGGGGAATGAATTAAATTAGGGAAATTAAGACTGGTAGCATGTTTCCTTTTAGTCAGAGGCGTTGAGGGAGCTACAAAGATGATTTTTAGGATCGAGGTTATAGAGTCTGAAATACTGATAACCTGAACAAGGTCATAAAGGTCATAGATGGGGAATGTTACAATGTGGAGCATAGAACCACACGCTTAGTCCTTGCCCGGTAAGAGCTGAACGACAAGAATGGAGTGCTGAGAGGGGGTCATTGATTAAATTACTTTTTAGGTTCAATTAGGAAAAGTGTACTATGTCTGAGAACCATTTGGAGCAGTCAGGGAGACTGGCGAAGTTATTTTTATGAGTTTCCCCTCGAACGAAGGAGATATATTTTGTGCAGCACAATTGAGTCATGATGTTTTGTGTGTGTGATTCCAGTTTACTGGTAGTATCGAAAACATTATATAGTGTATGTATATATGTTTTTTTCGGCGGTAGCGGGGTTCTATTTTGAATTTATATCTGGTTTGCACTAGTCGTTTTGTGTGTGTTATATAAGTATAATATATTTTTGATTAATCGGAGCGATAGCAGACTAATGATTGCAAGACTATTGTATCCGTGGTTCCATGGTGGAACTAGTTGTTTGGCGATATCTCACCTGGATACGGTTTGGGCTAACCTTTATTATATGTTTAGATGGAACTTCGGTGAGTAGATGTTTCATTAGCATGACTTTAGTGCATGGAGACCTTATAGATATAGTCTAAGGTAGGCAGTATTGATTATTTTACATATTTTACGCTGACATACCTCCACGACCGACAAAGTTAAGTAGTAGTGTATCGAAGGGGTTCCTTGTTTGGATTTCTCTTTTGAGACACTCCACGCACGAACCTTAACGGCGTTGGGAGTGGAGAGATGTTACTATATGCTAAGATGTTGGTTTTGGTGAGATTAGCCGAGGGCGATGTGATGACTATGGGCTAATAAAAGGTAGATGTGTTATGAAAAAGAAATGGGAATGTTTCTCTTACCGCAAGTAAGCAAGTAAGATAAGGTTAAGGAAATTGATTTGAGACTTGAATCTAGGCCTTAAGAAAAAGGAAAATTTTGGAGATAGTATGTTTTGGGTATGATGTTCGAAGCTTGCGCCCCGATTAGTTAGACTTTCCATTTAGCCAAAATGGAAGGACATAGTGGTAGAAGTACATTAGTAGGTTAGTAAGGTAGGATTTAGATAGTCCCGATGATGTGCCTTAGGCCATTATATCTCGATGATCGACTACACGAGGGAGTAGTGTAACAGGAGGGTTCCTTGTTTGGATTTCACTTTGCGAGATGTCCCACGCATGAAATCGAGCAAATGTCGAAAGTTGAGAAAGGTCTTGGGCACTAGGGATATAGTTAGGATAGTACTCTTTTTACGTGTGTAGGAAACACATCGATCGTAGGGTTATTAGGAAGTCAGGCCAGTAGGGCAAGTGGCGTTGATATAGGAAGAATTGAATTTTGAATTTTTTGGGTTAGGAAAGCCCATGTGTTAGTACTAGGATGAGGAAATGAGGCCCATTGTTTAGGGACAGTGGTTGTGCAAATAGGCATGGGTTAAAAGGTCTATGGGCACCTTGTTAAGTTGATTTTATATACCGCCCGAAATAGAAGGGAAGTATTATATAAAATTGAAGATTATGCTACGAGGCAGTTATAAATGGATTTGGAATGGGCTAGATGGAATGTCGTAGGAGGCACGCGATAACCCAATTGTGTAGGTGCGATAAGAGTTAGCACACCTAAGATAAGCGAGAAGACTGACGGGAATGGTCAAGCGCCAGTGTAGTTTCCTTTTTGATGGAAATTAGATGTCCTGATGTAGATGAGTGGGCACTTAGAGTAGCGCATCTCCGATGGGATCAATAAGTTTGAGCGGCGGTTATAGGCTCGTTTTCCTTACATGAAATTATAGAAGCACTAGGTACGATGTGACGTTAGAGTCAACCTTACGACTGAGGTAACGTTGTAGCATATAGAGATTTAGATAAGCTTGTCGTTAAGATAGTGCATTAGAATATAATCCTTGAAATTGGTGGAATACGGTAGGGTACTATTGGGTAGTACCATTCGACTTCGGTGTACTAGGACGTAGTGTAATTAGCAATCCTATGTTGGTGGTGCAAGTTATATCCGAATTTCTAGGATGAAATTCCGTTGTAAGGGGGGGAGTATGTAATACCCCGTACTTTTATAGATATCTAAATTACATCAGTGGGTGTAATTTGGAAATTGGAGGAATTATTATGAATAGTAATTTTGGAATTTATGAGTGTAATTTAATAAGTGAATTTTAGTTAAGTAACTCGGATGGAGATTTCAAGTGCGGGGTTGGTTTCGAAATGGCCGAGATAGTCAAAATAGAGTATCTGAGGGTAGTGTTTAGGTTCCGGTGATTTTTGGACTAATAGGGACTCACAATTGAGTAAACGAGTCATTTTTAGGTTTTCTCCCTTATAAAGGCACGGGAGAGTGAGCTAAAGGAAAGAAAATAGAGAAAAGAAGAAAGAAAGAAAGGAATAAGGAAAAGGGGAGAAGAAAAAGGGGATTTCGGCCAAACTTCGCGGGATTACTTGCTTTATTCATTTGTGTGTATCTCATATCATAGTTAGTAATGAAAATTATGATTTTGGGTTGGTATTCTTGAATAAAAAAGGGTTTTTGTGAAATGAACTCATAGAAATTGATGTAGTAATTTCCCCATAAGAAATCTAAGCTTGAATGGATGAATGGATTTAGGGTTAGATTCTTGAGTGGTTTGATGAATCGCGTCAAATTAATGTTATGTTGGTTTAAAAAAAAGATGTGTAGATGATTATATTGTTGGTTGGTCAAGTGAAAAACCATAAATCTTTGATTGATTGGGTATTGGTTTGATTTGGAGTTAAAGAAGATGATGAATAGTAACACATCGCCCTTTTCGAATCGATTCATCTAGGGCGAATCGATTCGACTCTTGGTCAAAAAATAAAATTTGTAGATCTTTTCGATACGGTCGTATAGGCACCGACCACGTATTTTTCTGATTTGTTTTGGATTTATAATGATTTTTCTACGAAAAGTTGTTCGAGATCGAAATCGTTAGTAAAAAATTAAGGCTAGAATTATTTGGAGATAAATATTTGGGGTTACCAAATAGAGTGTTAGGACCTCTAAAGGACTTGAGGTGATATAAAAACTTTGGGTTCATAGAAATAAATCCTAGTTATAATTTAAATGGAGATTGGGATGATATTTGGGTTTTGAAGAAGTTAGAAAACCTTAGCAGATTTTCGGATTCGGACCAGCCGAATCGATTCGGTATGAGACAGTTAGAAAGTAGAACCATTTTGAATCGATTCGGGCATGCCGAATCGATTCGATTGCCAGCGAATCGATTCGAACATGACGAATCGATTATGTCCTGGTAGCATTTTGAGATTTTCTTCCTTAAGGTTAAGGGAAGTGATATTATAAATTTGGAGATTGATTTTAGGGGATTATAGATTTGATATTAGGACTCCTATACAATGGTATTAAGGGTGAGTAAACCTTAGATCGAAAGAGGGAACCTCGGGTTCATTTTTGTGTATAATCCGAGGTATGGATTTAATGAGTTTAAGAAAAGTAACGTTCGCGGGAAGTCTTCGGCAAGCGAGTATAGATATATTTATCTAGTTAGACAATATATGTGCCGATTGTATTTGATTAAATCCTAGGATGTGAGTAGGATGGTATTATTACGAATCGGTATATTCGGGATTTTATAAATAAATCCTTATAAAGTGATTAAGGTACGAGTTATATATGAAGTGAGAGATTACTTTTGGGTTCAGTATTTTAAGTGTATGAGTGCTTGTATACTTAAATATTATTACGAATGGGAACAGTAGGGGTTATTGGCTATCGCTGTATGAGATTGGCAATTATAGCCTTATATATATAAATTTGAGAAGTGATATAGAATATATATATACGATGTGATTACAGTATATATACTATTATATGTAAATACAAATATATATGTGTGTGAATGGTATATTTATGTGAAGCATACCCCCTCTAATGCTATCATGGGAAGTTGCGCAATGTGGCTGAGGCCCCTGGCTTGAGGAGAAGGGAGCGTATAGTCCCCAGGTCATAGCATCCATTGTTATATTGTGTGATTTTTATTATGGGTGAGACGTGGTGGGTATGTTTCGTCTCATTTCTAGAGAGGAACTATGACCGCTTCCCATAGGTTGTGATTTGGTTTTTACCATGTCGGCGTTATTTAGTCCAACCACTAGTACCCAGGATGTTATGTGAGTAATTCCCTGAAAGATGATAGTATTGAGAGATCGCATCCTCGAGTTATAGCTCGTTGGGATGGTTAATGTACTTGTGTGTATAGTATATCATTTGTGTATGAGAACAAGAGAATATATATCTCTAACTAGAGTATAGAGATAAAATGAATAATATGAGTATGTTATGTATATATATATATATATATATATATATATATATATATATATATATATGTTGGGTACTGAGGGCCTAATGGATCTCGACGATTGACACTGCCAAGTAGTAGTGTATCGGGGGGGTTCCTTGTTTGAATTTCGCTTCACGAGACAACCCACGCACGAACATAGTGCAGTGTTGATAATGGGGAGAAGTTTAACCCTTAGTACTCGAGTTTTTGAGGTTTCTAGAGGACAGGTTAATTAGATTAGTTAGGCGGGGTAGCTTAACTAGGATGTCTTAAATGGATGCGTTAGCTATGCACTATTAGAGGAGGGGTGAGGGGTATCTCATGGGAGTGCGATATCAATTTAAATATGAGATAAACTATATTCTAAATATAGCATTTATGCACTTGCAAAATATTTTCACAACTCGGGGTCTGACTCGTTTATCTATTTTTCCTCTCTTTTGCTATATATATATATATATATATATATATATATATATATATATATATATATATAGGTGTCCAGACACAGGGACGCCTGGATGACGATTCCTTCGAGTCAGACGTCAACTGTAGCAGTTGTGGATGCATGCAGGTTTGTTGTAGATACTTCTATACTTGAAATTTAGATAGGAGGTACTGTATAAACATTCGGGCTAATAACCCAACCGCATTTATTTATTCTTTTAATGCCTTTTAGTGCGTCCATTCGATTTTGTTGTATGATGTTAAACTGAGTGTTCGATTATTTTATTTCATTAAGTTCTATTTATAAACTGTTGTGAATGTTTTCATTTGAATGGTCTATCTAAATAGATTAATTAAATAATAAATTTGATGCCACCCTAATAGGTTATTAGTAATTAATTTGATTTTCGACAGTGATGCTAAGAATGAACCATATGAGACTCCTATTTTAATTTGGTACAGGATTGATCACTCGGTATTTTATTAGGCGGGGTGTCACAACTTATTACTTTGGGAGGGCTTGGCAAAAACTGGAATCACAGCCAGAGGAACCACCGACAAAAAGGGTGAACTAGAAGAAGCTAGGGGAGTCTCCTCTGGATGAGAGGAAACCCACAGAGACTCAACGAGCGCAGAAGCCATCTTGGCAGCCTCTTATGCACGACTGGAGGTCGAACGTCACGAATAAGTACGACCTATCGTGGGAGAACGGGTTCGGTCATAGATACATCAAAGCGTCCTCCCATAAAATGGTTGACTGGAGGAGAAGGCCTTTCTTTATCAGCCTCCTAACGGAAATAAGAAAGAAAGAACAAGTGCTAGAAAAGATAAGAGAATTCACTAAGATATAAATGACTAAGTGTGGGAAGACTAATCTCATGCTCCGAGGAAGAGTGTGATGGTACGACAACGGGGGAAGCTGGAGGAGATGAGTGAGGATAAGCCCTCTCGATGAGATCAGTTGCAGACTCAAGGCTATGATTAACTGGAATAACTACATCGAGAGAAGTACAAGTAAAACCTCTAAGAGTAGGGGTAACTATTGTGGGTTGCACTATAAAGGCTTGCTTTTTACTTGCCTTGGTTCCTAAAGTTTTCTTCCTCTTACCAAAAGTGCCAGTACCTAAAGGACCATGGGAACCCCTTTTTCTTCACGAAGTCCCTTCAGTAGGATCCACCACGATAGTGGGAAAGGACTCAGGAGGAGGAACTGATGGCGCATTTTGTCGAAATATCTGTTGTAGCCGTTCTACCTCCTTTCTAACTGCCTCCCATATTTCCTAAAGCACATCAGCATTGGGAGGAACAGAGGCAATGGGAAAAGCATATATAGGGGCTTGGGACTTGCGTGGGTATCTGGGCTTCGAGGAGGCCCCACTCCTTGTCATCCTTGCCTTTTGAGAAAGGAGTTGTGAGGGACCCTCACCAGAATCTGCAGCGGCAGAATCACCTCCAGTAGGGGGTTTAGGTGTTTGATCTTTCTTGGCTTTGGATGCAACAATGTGGATTGCTGGGCCATATGGAGGCAGCTCACTAGGAGTATCCTTCATTTTTTGGCTAAGAGGGAACTCAATCCCCATACCGGAATTCCCCTTTAGCCCAGCTCCAAAGAAGGAAAACTCTGAACAACGGGGTAAACAAGGGGACTTTGGATGAATTCGTGAACTTTGGCTATCTGTCTTCGCCAATACTTCAGCGTAAAATCACTGGTTACACCCCCCTTCCTAGAAAGTGCAACAATGGTAACATGACCACTTATGGATGAGAAGATCGTGGAAGAAGCTGACACGGTGTAAAAGGCACATGCCTTAGGGAAAGATGCCTTGGGGTGAGAATCTTGAAACACTAGCCAAGGAACCCCTTAGTCGTACCCAAACTGACGGCTGTAACGATTGGGGATGTAATGTTCAGACGTATATCCCCATTCAGTGTAAGAGGGAAGATAGCTAGGAGTTAAGGCCAAAACGATGATAAAAGAAGGATCCTCCATTATAAGATCCTATGAAGTGGGCCCCACCACCCTAGGTATAGGACCAAAGAAGTTCCAAGTATGGGCAAAAGAATATTCACTGTCATGAAGCAACTTGCTTTGTCAAAAATGCCCAGAAGATCATTTCTACTCTGTTTCTTATGAAAGAAAAAAAGGTGATGGGGATTGATGATTTCCCCATCACGAAGAGGAACATGGTTCGCAAATATCTCAGGAAAATGGAAGTAAAGAAAACCAGTCAAAATGATGGCATTGGTAAAGTTGGCCAAGTTATATCTGCCCAAGAGCCGCTCCATGTCTAGATGGGTCCTATCCAACCATGTATAAAGTGACCCCAAGGCCATGGCTTCCAGAGGAAGCTTATATCCTCTAGCCAAATGAACAGACAGATTAATCAAGTCCCTACGTGTTTGATCATTGGGTTTTCTAGGCAAGACAAAATGAGAAAGAATCACAAGTATGTAGGCTGATAACTCAAGAGATGTACCTTTATCGGGGCTAAATTCAGAAGTGGGGTTGGTACGATAGAAAAACCTTATGAGGAGAGTGAAGGTAACCTTATTGGAAGTACCGATACACCTCCTATAAATCTGATCCAAGTCTGATCGGACCTTTGTCTCTTCGGCGTCCAAAGCCTCGTCCTGATAAGCCAAAATCCCTATGGGTTCAAATTCAAGCAGCTCACAAACGTCCTAAAGCGTAACGGTGAACTCTCCCCATTAAATAGCGAATGCGTGAGTTATAATTTTCCAATGGGAGACCAAGATTTGAAGAGCAGCATTGTGTTTGGAGAGAGTGAACTCCCCAAACTAGGCAGCTTGGAAGAGACGAACCTTGGAAAGAGCGTTAGAGTAAGTGGTCTGCATAAATGAGTTCTAAGAAGAAAAGTGGAAGGAGGATCCACTAGGTCCTTCGAAATTAATGTGGGACCAAGGGAAGTCACATATGTCAAGACAGAACCTCATAGCCCCCTCTGGAGGAAAATAATCCTAAGAAGTTGAATCTTGGTCTTCATCACCCAAAATCAAAGGGTCATACTTGGCACTTAGAGTGCAAGTTTTGAGGGTGCCCTGAAAACCATCATCCTCACCAAAAATAGGGGAACGATGATAAAAGTGAAGCAGTTCTTATTGCACTTCCACTAGGGCAGTGGCATCTAGGGCGGAGGCAGTAGTAGGGTCAAGGGTTGTTGCAGACGGAGCATTGGTTGCAGGTGTGTTGGGAACACTTGAATAAGCCATGATAGGTAGCCATGAAAAGGGAAACCTTGACGGGAAGGAGATAGGGACAAAAATGGTGGAGTATGGCCATAGGAGGCGATGAAGAAGACGATGAAGGAAAAGAAACTAGAGAAAATCTTGGTAACAATGGAGGTTTGAGGAGTTTGTCTCTCTAAGTGTGCTGGGAGTTGAAGAAGACGAAAGCAAGGTAAGTAAAAAAATGGCTAAGTGTTTGAATAATAGTCATTTGAAATCCCTGAGTTCACCTTTTAAGTTTCCCACCATCGCACGTGCAAAGTCTACGGTCATCATTTTAAGTGGACACGTGGTACTTCGGGAAGTGTTCTGACAGTTGAAAAGACGTCACCACATCATTAATGAAGTCACGCATGGGGAATATAAAGGGTTTTCTTCCAAAGAAATTTTGAGTTTGGAGCCATAGTTTTTTTCCAACATATCCAATACCCCACAATGTAGAGGCTGTTATCACGGTTCAAAAAGCTACGATGTCCCCTCGCCACAGGTCCATGGGGAGAATTTTACTTTTTGAATAAGACAAAATGAATATGAATAGACAAAACACGAAGTTGGGGAGAATTGATATCTCTAGGGGAAACCCTAATGCAAATACCAACTGCTTACAACTATGTTGTACAACAGCACATATAGGGGATAATTTCTCTTCCTAAAAGATAGAACAGTTGAGGTACAACAACAGGAAAAAGTTGTAACGTCCCTTCGCCAATCGTCGACGATTCGCAGTGCTTAGGTTCAGGTACATTGGGAAGAATTTCACTTTTTCCTGGCAGTCTGACAGATGTTATAACGAAAATAAAAATGCGAAGTTTATTTTAGAAGGCCCATCAGATTGAGAAGTTTTCATGCAGACATTTTTTGTTCTCACAACAAATATCTACACGAAGGGGCAAAATGTATGGGGCTTGAAGATAATCTCAAGATTAAAGATAATCCCCCCAGCTAATACAATAGACTCAATGAATTAAAGCAACGATGAAGCTCAGTGAGGCAGCGATGCATCTCGGCGAGGCAGCGATACAGCTCAACGAGGCATCTCAAGCGATGCAGCTCAGTAAGATAGCTCAAGCGAGGTAGTTCAGAATGGCAGCCCAGGGAGATCTTCAAGAGAAGAAACTGGTTGAGAGAACTCATCCTTTAGTTCTATTATTTTACTTAGTCTTGTTGTATCTTTTTTTTACATTAGCCATGAGTTATAACGACTATAATGATGTAACGATTATAATGTTATTTAGTATGAGGTCAAACGGTACTTGCGAGAGACCAGGCCTGATTGGTCCTGGGAGAGCTTTCATGCTCTATCGAATTACCTCACCGTGGGAACTTCGGAGGGACTTGGTTTGGAGGATTGAGAAGTGAGGCACCATTGGGGATTTTCCTGACCATCTTAGATATACCTGGTAAAACACCGAAGGGTCTGTGATCGTGGAACCTTGGGCAGAGCAGCCTTGAGTTCCATCTCACATTAACTTGTGAACCAAACAACCCTCTACTTAATGTCACATCTACTTTAGGTGATATCACTAGCCATCTAAGCAATGTCAAATCTTCACTTGAGTAAACCACTGTGGTATTTGGGGCTATCAGATAGTTGGTGAGCCACCTCTAAAACGACAGCCCCCTGACGCACAGTGGTTAGGCAAAAGGCATGTCTTGGCATTTAATGCTCATGACGTGGAGATCACTAGTCCATCGGGTATTTAATGTTTGTGACATAAAGTATGAGGGATGTCTCTCACAATTGTGAGGGACTGGGGCATCTCGGGAGTGGTGTGGGGGTTATTTATTGGCCTCGACCACTTCTAAGAAGGAGAGTTCTTTTTTGAGAGATTATTGGCTAGATAGAGATTATCATCAAGAAGAAGTTAATGTAAAACTAGAGCTCCTACTGACCCACTATTGTCTTTTATTATGAAGCTTTTAATACCTGACTATAGACCTTTTGAGGATTGGTGTGTTTGGTTACCTGCCAAGGTATATCTAGAGTGCTTACCTCTCTCTCCCTCTAAATGAGTTACTTCTGAATTCATTATTATCTTCTGAGTTATACACGAGAGATTTGTGAACCCAAACTGAGTTTATTTTCACTAGGGTTTAATTGTGTGTCTTGTAATTAATCAAGAGTGTTCCCGGTTAACTTATCATTACTATACTCAAAAGGGGTTACGCCTCCATCTAATCTAAACTACCCTCTTACAATATATATATATATATAATATTAAAATTTTAAGACTAAATATTATTTCGCACTATAGGAATCGATTGAGGCCACTAGAAATCAGTCTAGTTTGAGCCCCTATGGTGACATTGAAAATGATACCCTGACCCATACGTCTAGAATTGAAAAGAGAGGGAGGATGAGAGGTGTTGGATCAAATATGTCAAAAATCAAATTAAAACACACTGCACCTCTCATGGATGAGCTCTCTTTGATCGAGAATCACCTCTTGAGCCAAGAGGAAAGTCAGTGCAAGATAGATGGGGATGTCTAGGAGATTAAAAGTAACTTGTCAGTGTTGATGAATGAAATTGGTTGGCTTATTTCCATATTTACTCAAGGTTTCCGGCTCCCTATGCCTACCCAAGGTTACCCCTACCATCCTTCTCAAGGTTTTTCTTATCCTCCCTATCAAGGTTTCCCCTCCCAAATGCTGCCTCCTTCAACATTCACATCCTAAATGACGTCTCCTTCAATATTTCCCTCTCGAGTGCCTCGGCCTGTCACAGTCCTTGGATCATCGTCTTCCACTCACAGTGACTATGGTGAGCAAAACTATTTTAGGGACTTAACCAATAATAGGATTATTAGTGCGTGCACACTTATTTCCTTAATTGTAGAAACTCATATTCACAATCTCCATTTGCAAATGGGTGACTCTCAAATACTATTTGATGAAATATACAGCGATTGCGAATAAATGCCTACGCATGTTGACAACGAAGAATGGAACACATTGAAATACTATGAAAACTTTTTTATCACTTACCCGGTTTATTTGTTAGTAAAGCCTAGGCCATGTATAATTTTTGACAATTTGTAATATTTGAGAACAATTTATAATAATATTTTATTTATTTATGTTATTTTAAGTTGTTTAATTTCAGTTTAAGTTGCGTCGAATAATCAATATGAATTATGAATTGTGTGTTCTAGTATGCAACATGACCTTTGTTTCAACCCATTAATATAGATGAATTGAATTTCAAAGATTATTTAATGTATTTCCCATAATATAAAGAGTGGACGGGGGAGATTAACCGAATATTTGATAATCATGTCAAGGGCATTCAATAATTTATTAAATACGCTTATAGAAATCTTAAAAGTGATAAGATTACGTGTCCATGCACCCATTGAGTTGCATTTACTAAAGTGGAAAATTTGGAAAGACTATAAGATATGGATATACCACGGTAAAAAGAATGTACCTTATATTTCAAAAGAATTAATGGTACCCAACCACGTAATGAAACCTCAGCTAGTAGAAGTGGCACGTGATTCGCCAACACATCATCCTTTGACCGACCTAATTGATGATGCTTACGAAATCCAACACCATTAAAAATAACCAACCTATGGATACATATCATGTTCATTAAGACCAAGTCAATGAACAAGTTGATGCGAAATTATCAAAAGATCGAGAAGACATACGGCTAGACCGTTGTATAAAGACTGCGATGAAGATCACTTAATATTGTATGAAATAATTGGCTTGCATAATTTGAAGAGTCAATTTGATTTTTCGAGCAACAGCATAACTAAAATTCTTAAGTGGGTTAAATACATTATCCCAAAAGAGAATATGTTGCTGGATAATTATCCAAGGTTAAAGAAGAGCTTGAAGGGTTTGGGTTTGAAGTATAAATCTATTCATATATGTAAGTATGATTTCATATTGTACCACATTGAACATGAATAGAAGAATGAGTGCCCTGTATGCAGTGAGACTAGATATATGGCTTGTGAGAATGGAAAAGAAAAGACTTCAAAATATCTCAAGTGTTCGCAAGTTCCACATAAGGTTTTGAAGTAATTTCACATCGGTCCACGGTTAAAATGATTTTTCATTATACCATGGATAACAGAGGCTATGACATGGCACGCTCGATACGAGGTGGGTGGGAATTTCACGCGGCATCCGATTGATTCATTCAAATGCACGATACCATGAATTTGCAAAGGGACCGTGCAATGTCCTTCTTGCAGCATCAACCGATAAGTTTAACTATTTCAGTAATTTAAGTATTACTAAGAGTTATTGGCTTGTTCTCATGGCACCTTTTATCTAACATCTAATAATGTGCATGATAAATGAGTTCACATTATTAACTCTATTGAGACTTGGTGCAAAGGTTCCCGGTGATGATATTGATATATTCTTAGCCCCATTCATCGAAGAACTTAAAGAGTTATGGAATAAAGGCATGGCCACATTTGACTCTCATAAGGGTGAAGAGTTCACACTTAAAGCAATGGTGATGTCGCGATCCAAGATCTTTCTGATTATGGGACCCTATTCGGTTGCAATGTTCATGGTTATTGTGGATGTACCATATGTAGAGATGAAACTGAAGCCACTTGGCTACATCATAGTGGTAAGATAAGTTATACGAGTCATCATTGCAGACCACTCACTCTTTTAGGAACGATAAATCTAACTTCTTACTAATTGGTCACGAATGTAGGATGGAACCTTCTCGACTTTTTGGTCAATAGATTGAGGAGAAGGCTAAGAATGCAACTGAGGGGAAAACATATGTAGACAAACACCATCAGTTTGTAAACCTGAAGCGTAAATCTAGGGAGGATCCAAACGACCCTAGTAAATGAAGGCATGGTCCAGATGATCAATATTTTTTAATTTGTTGGATTGGAAAGATCATCATGTAAAGCATGTAATTGATGTGATGCAAATGGAGAAGAATATTGCAGAACATCTGATAGAAATATGTATGGGTGAATCTCATTCTGAAAATGGAGAGAGAGCAAGCCACGATCTACAAAAGATGAAAATAAAAAAAATTGTGGTTAAAACATGATCCTAGAATAGGAAGAATTTCAACCCCCCCCCCCCCCCCCTCTCAGATTCTTTCACTTTGACTACTATTGAGAAACACATCCCCCCAAATATGTTGTTCAACTTGAAGAATTTGACTGTTATTCCGGTAATTTTTACAGGGTAGTAAGCTACCAAACAAATAACTGAAAATAGTGCAAGTCTCACGATTGGCACACCATTATTCAATTAATCCTTCTCCTATTTAGGCATTACACCTCCTAGCATAAAGATCTCCATTGGAAAATTATGAAAATAGGTTTGTGCTTTACCCTACTTTGTGCGAAATTGGTAAATAAAAAAGCACATTAAAGTTGAGAAATAAACTTTAGCCATGGCAATTTTTGTATTATGGAAAACATTTCCTTCATCATTATTCGGTATCATCATCAACCTTCTTGTTTAGTTATGCGATGAGGCTTTGTTGTGCGATACCATTACTTTCGATAATTTGATAAAAAACTTCAAAGATTATGCTAAGAATACACGGTGTATTGTAGGATCGATTTTTAAAGAATAGGTAACTATGGAACCATCGTTATATATTAGGGTACATATGATAGAACAAGAGTTTAAGAGGTTCAATCCTCATGAAGAACGAGTGATCGAGGAACCTAACGAGTTTGAGGATGAATTGTCTTTTGGTAATCTAAAGAGGTGAGACTCACTAATCTACAATATGAGCAAGCAAATCATTACGTCTTCCAATCGCAAGATGAAGTTGAAGATTAGAGAGAATAAGTAGATACATAACAAAATGAATTATTCTTGTTTGATTATATATATTATGATCTAAACTCTACAATTTACTTTTAGGGAGTAAGAGAACGAAATTGTCCAAATTCAGAGGAGAAATTGCACGACAAATAATTTTAGGGAATGAATATCAAAAGAAGTAATTTCCACCTCTTATGTGTGTGGTTATTTATTCATATGTGGTAACAATATGACCTAATATAAATTCATTAATAAATATAGCTTTTAAAAAGAGGTGATGTCTCTTGAAAGATGGCACGGCTAGCAAAGGGTCCTAAATTTCATGCGAAATAGTTTAAGAAATTTTGCACCAACTGTTTTGATTTTTATTTCATATCCATTTGAGGAAAAGCTTTTGATGCAAAACAACTGAATTTTAATTTTTTCCTTGACTACCAATAAATATCACAAAGGTGATAAAAATCCAAAAAGACACTGTGCTAACCTATTATGGGATTTTCCAACAAAATACTCAAACTCTGGTATTTAGATTTCATAGAAATCATACACTATTGTGACTGGGTGAAGGTGGAGGATGCTACAAATGCTTGTAAAGTTGATCCTGACTGAAAACTTATCATGGTAGATTTATCAAAGATTAAGATTAAAGATCGCATAGTCGATGAGACTTTTATTTGTGCATTTTAGATCGTAAAGAATGTATTTTACTCAAAGTGCATAAATAATGGCAATTGGTCTATTGGTGTGCATGCACCAAAGGGCATGACTAATCAACCAAACACATTAAAGGCACCTAAAGAGTTTCAGTATTCTCTTGATGACAACCCTAATTTGAAGGATCTTTTATTTGATTTAGAGGAATATTGAGTATCAAAATATTATTTTACCCTTGACAATCATATTCGTATCCTATTATTATATTAGCCCTTGACAATCATATTTGTATCCAACTTATATCCTATTATGATATTGACGCCATATTGGCATTGAAGTTTTATTTATGAATTTTTAGTTTTAATTATGAATGTTTTGTTTGAATTATAAAAACACGTCGTACGAGAGAAAAGACCCAAAACAACACCCAAATGATCCCCCCCCCCTCTTACGAACACCTCGCACGGGACCAATGTAACTCGTAGGAGCTGACCGCGTATTCAAGGGATACCGATTTGATAATATGACTAAAATTTCAAAATAACGAGACTTAGGCTCAAAAATATGTTGCTAGAGGGGAAAAATTCAAAACATCCCCCAAACGGCCTCGTAAGAGGCACAAACACCTCGCACAGGACCAATGTAACATGTAGGAACTGGCTGCAAAGTTACAAGGTGCCCAGCTTGAAAATATGACTAAATTTTTTAAATACCTAGACATACACTTAAAAACATACCGTTAGAGGGGAAAATCCAAAATAACCCCCAAACTGCCCCATAAGAGGCATGAACACCTCGTATGGGACTAATGTAACTCGTAGAAACTGATCACATAGTCATGGGATGCCCGGTTTGATAATATGACTAAAATTACCAACTAAGAAGACATAGGCTTAAAATCATGCCGCTAGAGGGCACAAACCCAAAATAGCCCCTAAACGGCACCGTAAGAGGTATGAACACCTTGCACGGGACCAATATAACTCATAGGAACTAATCGCGTAATCATGGGAAGCCCGGATTAAGAATATGAATAAAATTTTCAAATAAATAGACTTAGGATTAAAAATATGTTGCTGGAGGAGGAAGCCACAAAACAACCCCAAACGGCCCAGTAAGAGGCTTGAACATCTCGCACGGGACCAATATCACTCATAGAAACTAATCGCGCAGTTATGAGATGCCTGATTTGAGAATATGACAAAGATTTATAAATAACTAGACTTAGGGGTATTCGCAGTCCGGTCCGGTTCAGTTTTGAGGGTCGGTCCTCTAAAAAAATGGACCGAGACTGAACCGATAATGTCGATTAACCGACCCTAGTCGATTCGATTTTTTATAGGGTCGGTCCGGTCTAACCCGTCGGTTCTCACATGAATGATTGAAATCATTTATAATAATAAAAGTATGCCCGACTCTATTTTTTTCCAAACATTAAAACCTAAAAAATACAAAAATTTACAATTAAAACAAACCTAGTATTGGATTAAACTATAATTTAAACTAATAAAATATTAAAATATATATTCTCAGTATTTATTTATCTTATATATATACATATATATGTAAAAAATATTATTTTATATAAAGTCGATCCGAGTCGGTCCTAATAGGGTTTTTGAAACTGTAAACCGTGGACCGGACCGACTAGGTCGGTCCGCCAAAAAAATAAACCAAGGCCAGACCTATTAAGAAAAAAGACCGAAAAAAAAGAGTCGGTTCGTATCGGTTCGGTTCGGTCCATCGGTCCAATCGGTTTTTTGAACACCCCTAACTAGACTTAAGCTTTAAAACATTTCGCTAGAGGGGGGAACCTAAAACAACCTCCAAACGGTCCCGTGAGAGGCACAAACACCCCCAGTATAACTCGTAGAAACTAACCACATCGTAAAGGGATGACCGATTTAATAATATCACTAAAATTTTCAAATAAATTGACTGAGGCTTAAAAACATGCCGCTAGAGGGGGAAAATCCAAAATATCCCCCGAATGGCCCTGTAAGGGGCACGAACTCCTCGTACAGGACCAATGTAACTTGTAGGAATTGATCGCATAGTCATGGGAAACCCAGTTTGAGAATATTACATAAGTTTTCAAATGACTAGACTTAGGCTAAAAAACATGTCGGTAGAGAGGGAAAATCCTAAACATTCCCCAAACGGCCCCGTAACAGGCACAAACACCTCGCACGGGACTAATGTAACTCGTAGGAACTGGCTTCTTAACCACTGGGGATACTCGGTTTGAGAATATGACTAAACTTAGGCTTAGAAAATGCCTCCAGAGGGAAAAACCCAAAATAGCTCCCAAAAGGCCCCGTAAGGAGTACGAACACCTCACACAGGACCAATATAACTCGTCGGAATTGATCGCTCAGTCATGGAATGCCTTGTTTTATAATTTGACTATAGTTTTCAAATATTTAATATGATTTGGTTGTTGAACTCAGGTTACTTCTTTGGGGCTGTCTAAAAATAAATTTTATTTATTTATGTTAAATGGATATAGTCTCAACCCAAATTCATGACCCCCAATTTAAAAAAATAAATACAAACATGGCCACAGTACTAGACCCTAATCATGTTTTCATTTGTTTTTAAAAGAAATTGGGAGTCACGAATTTGGGTCGTGACAGTGGCCCAGGTCCATGACAATGTGTTTATGGCTCAGGTCTGTGACCAATTTTAAACACCAGTCCACCCATGGTCATGGATCAAATTCGTGACCACAAAACCATATATTGTCCCATGGAGGAGGCCGTGACCCTTATTTTGGGTCACGAATGAATTCCGTGACCATTTTTTTAGTTACGGAGAAAATGGTCACAAACCTGAGCTGTGACCCGAAGTCTTGGTCATAGCTAAGATACGTGTCCATTCTGAGTTTGAGGTGTAGTGACTTATGTATACATGCATTTTTGAATCCTTCCAATTAGGAGGCAACTTATCAATCATAACAACTACTTGAAATTGTTCATCTAATTGCATAACCCCATATAAAATTCCGTAAAAATTTTCAAGTAGCTCGTGAGATTGTGCACTAACATGTTTATCATCAACCGTCTGTTTCAGATAACAACTTACAAGATATTTTTTTGTTCCAGCCCCTTTAGCGCCATTATTTTTCTAAATTGCATCCCAAATGTCTTTCGGCATTTCATAAGAGGAATAATAATCATGTAGATCCTTTGCAAGGGCAATTAAAATGCAATTCTCACAAACAAAATTATTATCTCTCCTTTTTTAAGTTCTTTTAAAAATTTCAATAGTATGTGGTTCACTAATATCACGTATGGTTAAGGTACAAATATAAGCTACATTTTTAGTTGATTAGTAATCATACATATTTTTTCCACTATTTAAAGTTAAACCCCTCAAACTTGAAGGGTTTGTTAATATTAGTGGGAACAAAAGACTAGTTTTTTTTTATTTCCATTGCAGATAAAAACATCTTTAAATTATTGAAACAATTTAACATAATAAGGAAAAGTTACACCATAGAAAATAATGGAGAAACTGAATGATTAAGCAAGGAACTTCTTGGGTTGATTTGCAGACTAAGTCTCTTTCTTTCAGACATTTTCTGGTTGTACCCTCTTTGTGCAGATAGTGTATAGCTGCGCTACCCCCAAGATTAAAACAATCCCATAATTACTTTTGTCTCAATCCTCCTTGCACGGGAAAAGATCAAAAACCTAATACACGCTCAAATTGTTGCTCAAAATAACTTAAAATAAAAAGAATATTTTTTTTTGTAATAAAAAGAATATTTTTTTTTGTAATAAAAAAAATCAATTTGATTTTCTGCAAAGTGGAACACTATGTTTCGTTTTTCTATCCATTGTAATATTTCTCTATTCTCTCCTTTTAAAATGAGAGAAGTTGGTTTGTATAAAATTTCTCACGTGTTCAAAGCATTAAATAGTTGGAATTTTTTTTTCAAAACATGTTTAATACAATGAAATGAGTGTAGAGCTTTTGGACTAATACTTCTTCGCAATTTTGTGGAATGTGTTTTTGGATGTGAAAGCTTGGAAGACTTTCAGATTCAGCAAATATATATCTCACGTGCACTGAATTTAAAACCTAGACAAAGCATTTAAGCATTTATGTCCTTTACTATTCATTCACTATTTGTACTATTAGAACTATTTAAATGAATGACATATATGACTTTTTCTTTTATTTTTATTTTTATTTTTATTTTTATTTTTATTTTTATTTTTATTTTTATTTTTATTTTTATGAATACACAAATATCCAACATAAACAATGCGTATATTCACTAAAAATGGTGTTTTTATGTAAACCCACCGTACTCACTAACAACCCCAGAGAGATGGTTTGCATTTGTTAAATTTAAGAATTAATTAAAATACAATAAAGGCCCTTTTAGAAAACCTTGACCATAAGATTTCTTAGCCTTGTATGTATTCAAGAAAGAAAGAAATTCCTATAAGAAAGAAACTCCTTAATATATATCCCAAAAAAGACCCTTACATAATCAATATCTTAAAAACATGCACTATGTATTCATTATCTAAAAAACACTCCTTGGTATATCCTCCCCGCCTCCCCCCCCCCCCCCCCCCAAGCACCACGCACTAAATCTAAAAAAGATGGGAAAGAAAACGGTGCGTCAATTCAAAACAATGGTGGGTTTCATTGTTTGGAATCCAAGTTCAAACATTGAATTTGAGTTCTAATTCATAAAATGATATGTATTTCACACAAAAACTCAATTCTCAATCAACACGTAAATCCACCAGAAAACATTGAATTCATGTTTGATTGAATACCCAATCAATTGATTGCATCCACGGATTTGCTTCTGATTCAAATAAGAACTTAGTGAATCTTTGGGATGGTGGCAAATTTTATAAATCAATTTTTTCTATTGAATCGGTTGTATGAAATCAATTGAAATGTCATGAGATGGTGTAAAATTGATTTTTTTGTTGATGATAGATGATTTCTTAATATACTGGATTGTCTATGAGTTGTCCTTGGTTCTTTAAAAGTTTTTAGCAACTCTTCTACATCTCCATCTATTGGGTGATGCTAAATATTTTGGAGCCCATTTATGTGGGTTAATAACACCGAGGGGCTATAAAAAGAAAAGTATTGTTTATTTAAAAACACCCCAAAAGAATATGAGGCATTCACTTTTAGATCCTATTAGACCTTTTTGTAGACATTCTAGTCCCACCATGTTTTCCCCTTACATATAAGTCCTGCTCCTAATTTTTTGAAACTTTTTTTTTCACAATTTTACCCTTTTAAAACCAACCGTCCGTAACTTCCTTGAGGAAGTTACATAAGTGGTTGAATTTTTTTTAATCTTCAAATGATCATAACTTTAAATTGACATATCCGTTTTTCGCAAAATTACTATTTTTGAAATCTGCTCGACGAGATCTATCAAACAAGATCCATGAAGCCTATATAATTTCAAAGAAAACAAATTACACAGACAGTAAACTTTACTGTATGCACCAGAAAGATAAATAGGTTCACAAACAGTAATATTTACTGTGCAAACACAGTATATATATATATACACACACACACAGTGGATCCAAACCCTTTTTTTCGAAATTATCTTATTTTTAAAGGTTCACGCTATCCAACAACCTTAATTAGATCTTTGATTTGGGGTGGGTAGGGTTAGCATTGGGTTAGTTTATATTTGTAACATTTTCACAAACAGTAACATTTACCGTGTTGTAACACACACACACACACACACACATATATATATATATATATATATATATATATATATATATATATATATATATACAGTGGATCCAAACCTATTTTTCCGATATTATCGTATTCTCAACGCTCCGCGCTACCAGCATCCAATCCCCAACACCAACCACCCCCATTATCGGAGCTACAAAACATTCTTCGGAGTTTATATTTGTAACATTTTCACAAATAGTAACATTTACTGTGTTATAACACAGTATATATATATATATATATATATATATATATATATATATATATATATATATATATATATATATATATTATAGTGGATCCAAACCTCTTTTTTCTGATATTGTCTTATTTTTAACGGCCTACGCTAACGGCGTCTAATCCCCACCACCACCAACCCCAATTGTCGGAGCTCCAACAACCTTCATCAGAGTTCTGATTTGGGGTGACATGGAGTGCCGTTAGCACGGACCTTAGGAAATAAGAGAATTATCGATACCAAATTTAGTCTGCTGACATGGCTAAATTGAGTGAAGACACATGGCAATCTACGTGGCAACAACAAACACTTCCGAGGAACTCACACGCTCCGAGGAACCATACTACAACGAGGAACATTGCCTCCCCGAGGAACTCATACGCTCAGAGGAACAAGAACTCTCCGAGGAACTTTTGAGTACTGAGACGCTTAGGCGGTCCGAGCAACTCAGGCGGTTTGAGCTGCACCTCGAACAAAGCATTAATAGCAGGATAACCAACAGTTTGACTGTTCATTAAATGCTTATCATTCAGACGCATATGCTTAAGGGGCATTGAATGTATTACCCTTTCATATGTACATCATTTAATGTATTACCCTTTCACATTAAAGCCTCGTGGCTATAAATACATTGTACAATCCTCATTGTAATAGGACAGGAATTTCTGGATAAAACTTGTAATCGAGAATTCCCAAACACTCATCAATAACGTAACAGTGGACGTAGGCCATTCTTACAAGGCTGAACCACTTTAAAAACTCTTTGTTTCATTTATTTTATCTGTGATTGAATAATTAGATATGATCTAATTTTTTACATCAACAGATTGGAGCCGTCTGTGGGAAACGACTGGTAATATCATTTTTCATCAAAAATAATTCATCACAAATGGCTGACATACCAGAATCCAGCAATCGAAACGCTGGAAGCCCTCCAAATCCATCTGCTCCGCCAAATATTCCAGATCTGGCTGGAATAATGACAAATCTGGCTCAGGGCCAGACCGCCATGCAAGAAACTATGCGACAACTCATACAAACCCTCCATGGCGGTGCACCAACCCATTCAGGACTGCGAAGTATTCAAAGAAATACCCGTGCACCTTCTTCACGTACTAGACGTACCGATTCATATCGCAATGAGGAGTCTGAAGATGTTTCTTATCAACCTGGATGAACTTCGTTAGTGCGAGCCACAGATACTGAACAACGTATCACTCTCTCCCCAGAATGGACCAGTGCGCTAGAAAGATTAAGCAGAGTATCTCCATTCGATCGATTAGGTCCTAGGAGGAGCAAAAGTCCTCCTAGAGCCCCATCGAGGAGTTTTCGATGACCATCAGACTTAAGGGAATGATCTGCCCAGTCGCGACCAGTTGCTCGTCAAGATAGATCCCAGGAAGCCACCTCAACGCGATCAGTTGCTCGAACCAACAGGCCCGAGGAAGGAAATGATTCATGGAAAGGCTCTATTCAAAGGCTGAAGGATAGATTGGGGGAAATGGTTAAAGCTAAGAACCCTCTACAACGAACCTTTGTTCGAGGAACACCTTTTGTCCAGGCCATTGTAGATTTTCCAACACCATCAAAATTCAAAGCACCTGTTATGACCCCCAAATATGATGGAAAGACTGACCCCGTCCTTCATATAGAACAATATCAAGCTGCAGCCGACATCTATGTTGTTCCAGATGAGATGAGATGCAGGGCATTCTCGGGAACTCTTATCGGATCTGCTCAAATATGGTATAATAATCTTCCTCGGGGTAAGATCTCAACTTTTCTTCAACTGGCCGAGCTATTCATTGGGAATTTCTATTTTGGGGCAAAGCCAGTTAAACGAGTAGCACATTTGTTAAGTGTTAGACAAAAAGCTGGTGAGAGCACCAGAGATTATATAACTCATTTTAATAACGAGAAACTTGAAGTCATTGATTATGAGGAGAAGACAGCGATTACCTCCTTGATGAGTGGACTACTGCCAAACAAGTTGTACTACACTTTGGCCAAAGATCCACCTAGAACCATGTCGGACCTGATGGGAAAAGCGTCAAAGATTATGAATGCCGAGGAGGCTATGGATGCAAAGAAGAACATGGATGCTAAAGAAACCAAGGTGGAAGGTGATAAAGCTAAGAAGAAAGAGCATAAGAACAATGGTAATGACAAACATTCAAAAACTAGGTCGGTATGGGACGTAATGAAGAAATTTGATAATTATACTCTTTTGAAGAAGGATATCAACCATGTTCTAGAAGAAATCAAGAACAACGAGGAATTAAACTGGCCAGAGAAAATGAAGGCAGACCCTGACAAGAGGAATAAGGCAAAGTATTGCGAGTTTCATAAAGATCATGGCCATATGACCAAAAATTCCATAAATCTTCAGAATGAGATTGAAACACTCATCAGACGAGGAAAGCTGGCAAAGTATGTTGATCGTGGAAGCAAAAGAAAAAACAACAACCGAACAAGAGAGAGGTCTAGATCTCCTCGTCGAACAGAGGAGAACAAGAAAAGAAACCATGAAGTTGATCCCGAAGACGACCCCGATCTTCCCAAGAGACCAAGGCAGCCAGAATGTGAGGTATTTTCAATACGCTTTGGGTTATTTGACTTTAATGTTATAACAAGTGGAGATGCAGGAGGAGACCTTACTGCAGATAGAAAAGCTTACCTTTGTGAGGCTCAAGCTTTCTCGTACATTTAACGAATAAATTTAGCTGAGGAGGATTGCCCGATAAAGGTGAACAAAGAGAAATTGGTCATTGGTTTCTCAAAGAATGACCTTGCAGGTGTTCTATACCCTCATGATGACCCATTGGTGATAAAGATGAGAATGAAGGAAGTAATAATTTCAAGAGTACTGGTCGACAATGGTAGCTCGGCTGACATCATGTTCTACTTGTGCTTCGATAGTTTAAATATAAAGCTATCTCAATTGGAGCCTTATCATAGACCCCTCATCGATTTTGCTGGCGAGAAAGTATTTCCACTTGGGACGATCAAGTTGGATATATTCATTGGTACGTGGCCTGGTTGTCGAACAGAAATAATACGCTTCTTCGTGATGGATAAGAATGTTCAATCATCATACAATATCATCATGGGAAGAGTAGGATTAAAGAAGTTCGAGGTTGTACCATCTACAGTGCATCAGTGCCTAAAATTTCCAACAAATTTTGGAGTAGGAGTTGTGAAAGGTGATCAGAAAGTAGCTCGGGAATGCTATTATTCATCCGCCGAGCAAGAAGAACAGGAGGAATCAAGGAAAAAGACTACTACCTATCAAGTGGATGAAGGTGCAGAAATTGAAACATTGGATCCTAGAGATGAGTCTCAACTCGTGAAGGGTCAAGTGGTGGAAGCTACTGAAAACATCATTCTGGACGACGAGCACCCTGAGCGAACTACTCAAGTAGGTTCGTCGTTGGAAGCCTCACTAAAATAGGAATTGATAACTTTCCTAACAAGCAGAAAGCAAACTTTTGCGTGGAGTCATAAAGATATGCCCAGAATAGATCCAAATTTCTTATGTCACGAACTCAATGTGAATAAGGAGATCAAGCCAGTGAAGCAGAGAAGAAGAGTATTCAGCCCCGAGAAGAATCAAGTTATACAGGAGGAAGTCGAGAAGCTCCAGAAAGCTTGCTTTATTGAAGATGTTAAATATCCAGACTGGTTAGCCAATGTGGTGATGGTAAAGAAGAAAAACAACAAGTGGAGGATGTGTGTAGACTTCACCGACCTCAACAAAGCATGCCCAAAGGATCACTTTCCACTGCCCCGAATTGATCAACTAGTTGATGCTACCTCGGGACACGAGCTGCTGAGCTTCATGGATGCTTATTCTGGCTACAATCAGATTAAAATGAAACCTGAAGACAGGGAAAGTACTTCTTGCATTACCCTTAGGGGAACTTATTGTTATAATGTTATGACTTTTGGTTTAAAAAATGCAGGTGCGACATATCAGCGGCTGATGAACAAGGTCTTTGCTGAACAAATTAGTTGCAATATGAAAGTCTATGTTGACTATATGCTGACAAAGAGCAAGAAAGCTGCCGATCATCTAGTTGACTTAAGTCAGACTTTTGATCAACTGGATAAATACCAAATGAAGCTGAACCCGACGAAGTGCATATTTGGAGTACGAGAAGGCATGTTTCTCGGGTACATTGTCAATCAATGAGGCATTGAGGCAAATCCTGAAAAGATCAAAGCTCTATTAGGGCTACGATCTCCAACGACGAAGAAAGAGGTGCAAAGTCTTACAGGACGAGTAGCAGCACTCAACAGATTTGTATCACGAGCAACTGATCGATGTCTCCCATTTTTCAAGACACTCCGAAAGACTTTTGAGTGGAATGATGAATGTGAGAAGTCTTTTCAAGACTTGAAGAAATACTTGGGAGCACCTCCACTATTGTCCAGCCCGGTGATGGGAGAAAAATTGTACTTGTATCTAGCTGTATCGGAGAATGCAGTTAGATCGGCGTTGATAAGAGTGGAGAATGGAGTACAAAAACCAATCTACTACACAAGTAAGGCCTTCCGAGGAGCAGAGATCAGATATCCAAGGCTGGAAAAGTTAGCACTGGCGCTGATTGAGGCGAGTAGGAGAATGAGGCCATACTTCCAGGCTCATACTATAGTCGTATTTACTAATATGCCGTTGAGGCAAGACCTTCATAAACTAGAAAAATTAGGGAGATTGATGTACTGGGCAATAGAGCTCGATGAATACGATATAGTCTATGAACCCAGATCATCGCTTAAAGGGTAAGATGTAGCGTATTTTATAGCAGAGTTCACCTATCCTGATACCCCCGAGGAGCAAAAGTCGCTCGCTGATCAACCTGTGGATGTTACAGGATCAACAAACACAAGCTCAGACCAACTTAGGTTGGTAAAAGGGCAAGTGGATGTTACAGGATCATCAAATTCGAGCTCAGACCAACTCCGGTTGGTAAAAGGGCAAGAAAAGATGATCGACGAAGAGCGAGAAATATCAAGGGAAGATGAAAGGAAGCAACAAATATTTCACCGAGGAACTTTGACAGATCAGAAATTTGAAGACGAGTTACCTATATGGAGGCTATATGTAGATGGCTCACCTTGCACAACAGGCTGTGGGGCGGGGATAGTTTTGAGCACTCCGGACAAGGTCGACATGGAATACGCCCTACGTTTCCAATTCAAAGCTTCCAATAATGAGGCTGAGTATGAGGCCATGATTGCAGTTCTTAGTTTGGCAAAAATTATGGAGGCGCAACAGGTTATTGTTTTCAGTGATTCTCAATTGATCGTAAGCCAAATGATGGGAGTATATGCAGTCAAAGGAGAATTAATGATCAGATATCACGCAAAGGCAAAGCAGCTGGTGTCGAAATTTGCTGTTATTCAGTTGGTCAGAATATCGAGAATGGAGAATGCGAGAGCAGACGCCCTAGCTCGATTAGCCTCAACTACTCGTACCGAGCTCCGGAGAACAATCCCAATTGAAGTTTTAGCTGGTCGGAGTATAGATGAAGATCTGACGATGAATTTTATTACCCTTGATTTAGGACCATCTTGGATGGATCCCATCAGGGCATATATTGAAGAGGGAGAATTACCAATTGACAAGCTCGCAGCTAAGAAATTAAAGTTTAAAGCTACTCGGTATGTATTAACTAACGGTAGTCTATATAGACAAGGAATTATGGAAGGTTTGCAGAGATGTGTGCATCCCACCGAGGTGAAAGATTTAATTGAAGAGGTCCATGAAGGGTCCTGTGGAGCCCATGTAGTAGGTCGGACACTTTTGCAAAAGGTGATGACGCAGTGATACTACTGGCCAACGATGAGGGCTGATTGTATAGCCTATGCCAAGAAATGTGACAAGTGTCAGCTCTTTTCCTCCATCCGAAGAACTCCACAAGCATTGTTGACACCCATAACTTCCCCTTGGCCATTTGCCATGTGGGGAATAGATTTGGTCGGGCCATTGCCAACGATCAGAGGAAGATTCAAATACCTCGTCGTCGCAGTGGATTATTTTACTAAATGGGTTGAAGCTGAGCCTCTCATCGATATGACGTATGACAAGGTGTACAAATTTATTTGGAAGACATCATTTGTCGATATGGTCTTCCTCATGCTTTCATCACATACAATGGAACACAATTTGATAACGAGGAGTTTGCTGCCTATTGTCATCAGTCAAACATTTTGAATATCCACTCAGCACCAGGCCATCCTCAAAACAATGGACAAGCTGAAGTGACAAACAGAACGCTGCTGAATGGCTTAAAGAAAAGACTGGACGATGCGAAGGCAAATTGGATCAACGAGTTACAGTCGGTACTATGGGCTTATCGTACTACTCCCCGAGCAGCAACTGGAGAATCTCCATATATGCTAGCGTTTGGAAGTGAAGCTGTTATACCTGCCGAGTTGGGCCTCCCAACACACAGGGTACTGAATTTCAATTCCCCTGTCAGCGACTTAATGAGAAGATTGGATTTAGACATGCTCGAGGAAGTTAGAGAAGAAGCAGCCATCAGGAATGCTGCATACCAACAACGAACAACTTTGTTCTACAATAAGAGGGTGAAGAAGTGCGCCTTGAAAGAAGGAGACTATGTGATAAAGAAAGTGATTCAAAAGCACAACAAACTAGAGGCAAACTGGCATGGACCATACCGAGTTACAGAAGTTGTTCGACCAGGAACATACCGAATAGCAACTTTAGAAGGGGAGGAGTTTAAGAATGCATGGAACGCAGAGCACCTGCGCAAGTATTATCAGTGATGGATATTCTCTTCTTTATTGAAAGTTTTTCGGGGAATACTAGTGCTACACACTACTCGGTAAAACTCGGCAAAACTCGGACTACTCAAATTTATTCTCGAAAATGCCAACTAAGGTTGGTCGAGAAACAAATATATTCCTCCGGGAAGTAAAACTTATATTCCTCCGGGAAGTAAAGCTACCTATATTCCTTCGGGAAGTAAAACTTATATTCCTCCGGGAAGTAAAGCTACTTGTATTCCTCCGGGAAGTAAAGCTACTTGTATTCCTCCGGGAAGTAAAACTTGTATTCCTACGGGAAGAAAAACTATATGTTCCTCGGGAAATAAAAGTATTCCTAAAAATGCCAACTTATTTTGTTTAGGAAGTAAATATATTCTCGAAAACTCCAACTAAAGTTGGTCGGGAGGTAAGACTATTCCAAAAAATGTCAAAGTTGCTCGTTAAGAAAAAACCCACTAACCGTAGTTGGTCGAAAAGGAAAATTTATCGACCTTGGTTGGTCAGAAACATTTTATGAAAACGAGAAAGTGATCGAGCAACATTTTTTATACTCGTAACTTTTTACTAAGTTGATCGAGAAACAAAACATCATTTTTGTCAAATGATTACCACAAATTCAAACTACTCGACAATAAGTTGGTTGACGAATAACACAATATCATTATCTTTTTAACAGATACACATGCACAAATATAAAGTGTTTTACAAGACAATAGCAATTAAGATTGCGAACAAAAATAAAAGTCTTTCATTAAAATAAAAAACAAATTACATTGAGAATGAAATGTATACTAACTATTACATCAAAATTCCTACTCTATTGGTTTCTTCCCCTCTGCTTTTGAAGCAGGTTCCTCGCCAGAAGGCGGATCATTTAAAGCAAGAGGAGAATTTATAAAGTTCAAATCTTTTAACATCCTGATATTCATCACGGATGGTCGATCTAGGAGGTGCTCGGGACGAGATATCTCGACATTTGAATGGAGATTGTAGTCGCCGAGATATTTGGAAATCAAGCATCGAGGAATGGCCCGAGCAGGGATCCAACTCATATCTAGTTTGAATGGTGGCACGGGTAGGTCGAGCAGCCCAGGATCGTGGTAGTCCCACAGGTAATGACCTTGCTCGAGTTGCAGCACACCTAAGGCATTCAACCAGCCTTGCTTGTAGCCCTCATTATTAGCATTCTGGATACGATCGTCCAAGTGGTAGAGAGCCTCGTTGTACCCAGCCATCCAGAACTCCCTAAGCTGTTTGTGGAATTGATATGTCAATCTTTCCAGATGTTCGTGGAGATTTTTGATAAAGAGTTCCTTATTCTCCAGGACAGACTTCTGCATAAAATGCTGCTCTTCCAGGTCCCTGATCTTCTTTGACATTTCAGCCAACGCCTGGTTCTTCGCCATTAATTGGAAGGCCTGGTTCTCTAAGGCAGATTGAGTCCTCTGTTCCTCGACAGGATTCCGAGAAGCTCTTGCTCATCCCCGAGGAGCTCTTGCTCGTCCACGAGAAGATGTAAAGGGGGCAGCTCTCTTCAAGGTCTCCAATTCGTCCCTCAAGTTGGCGTTCTCGACCTCCAAGAACGAGAATCCCTCATCAGTTACTGGGATCAAGGCTTTTGAAGTGGAAGCTGCAGACTTCAACTGTGATAACTCTCTTTGCAGGTTGTTATTCTCTTGCTCTAATAATTCAACTATTTGTCTGCACTCCTCGACCTCAGTCCTCAGAGTTCTCTCCCTCACATCGTAGCCAGCAAAATGCTTCTCGTATCCCTTGTCAGCATTGAGTTGCTGATACTTCTTCTCATACCCCTCGTGCAAAAGGGCAGTGGATTCTTTGTACTGCTGCTAAAGGTCTTCAAGAGTGCCTTGGAGATCCTCGATCATATCATAATAAACCACATTATTAGCCACCGCACAATCAAGCAGACACTTCAAATATTGGTAAGCCTCAATTGCCTGTTCCGAAGCATCTTGGCCGAGGATGTCAACGATTTGTGCTGCACTCAGATCTGTGTGACCAGCCTTAAAATATTCATTGCATTACCGCAACAACTTTGTATCATGAGCAGACAGTAATTCCATCCTGGCCAGAAACTAGCAGAGGAAGAAAAAGAAATAATCAAAACAGAGCATGATGAAGAGACAACAGTATGCAAAAACAAAAGTTCAAGTTTTATTATATCACAAAATTCAGAGTTACATGTTCATGGTTACATTTGACAAAGAAAAAATAAAATAGAGATAAACCCGAACAACTCTACACCTTTTCCTTGTCTCCCAAACTTTCTCGGGAGGCTGGGACGAGGAGGTAGGTTGCTCGGATGGAGCAGATAGTAGCTGGGGAAGTGCTAGAGGTTGCTCAGAAGAAGTAGCGAGTTCCTCGTTTGTATGCTGGATGGCTGGGGGATGAGAAACTTGATCTCCCATCACCATGGAAGACTCTTCGGAGGCAGCTTCGTCCTCTTCTTCGTCTTCAGGAGTTGGAGGGGGACCAGGGATGTGTCGCTGAAAGAGTTAGGAATTTTCATCCACTTTCATCTCCTGTAGAGCAGCGACCCATCCATCCCTAACGTACTTGAGGCTGCCATATTCTACTTGCGACATCAGGGCAGCCAAGCCCTTGTTCCACCCCTTGTCCCAGCCAGCGCTGAAAGACTTCTTGACAGCCAATTTTCTCTTTAACTTCTCCGAGGAAAGCTTCTCGGACAGAAGGTTTTCAGCAATCTTCAATTTATTCTCAACCTCCTCCTTCTGCCGACTTACTTCCCGAAGTTGGATTAATTCTTCCTCAGCAACCTTGAGTTTATCTTCAAACTCCTCAGCATTCTTGAGCTTCCCTTCAAGCTCTTTATTTTTCTCCTCCAAGTCCTTTATTTTCTTCTCCAACCCCTTGGAGACTTCAATAACTTGAGCCTTCTCCTTCTCGGTGGAGGTAAGTTTCTTCTCACAAACAGCCTTGTCAGCATCGTACTTCTGACGAGAATCTTCCAAAGACTGCCTCACGCCCATCAAAGCTTCCTCCACACCAGATGAGGAGCTTGAAGCTTTAATAGCTTCATCTTTCTTCAAAATTGTATTAAAGCAGCTCACCAACTGTGAAGAGAAAATGAAAGCAAGTCAGAGACAGATATAACAAAGGGAAGATGAAAAGTTCAAAGCAACAAGACTTACAGAAGCAATATGGCAAGCAGCCAATGATGTAACCATGTCCCGAGAAAGGTTATCTTAAATACCTTGGATCTCGGGAATGATCCAAGTCTTCACCGAGCTCATGGCAGAGCTTGGGGGAACGAAATTAGGAACACCAGTTCCAGTAGTTGAGGGATGGGAGATGGTTTCAGCCAAATTGACCGAGGAGCTCTTCTTCAGCTTCCTCGAGGGAGCAATAATAGATTCAACGAAGGAGGAACTCTTGGTCGGTGATATTACAATCACTTCTCATGGAGCAGCAGACTTGCTCGGAGCCACTTGGGGCTTCTCGACAACCTTCACAACAGGGGCAGCCGAGGAAGGCGCATCAGTTTTCTTTATCCCCTCCCCTGGGACGTCAATCTTACTTCTTTTTGCCTCTCCAGCACCAGAGGCAGGTTTCTCAAAAAGGGTGGGAGGTCTTCTCTTCTTCATCCTTTCACTTAAAGGAACGTGTGACTCAGGCGAGGAACTGGTAGAAGCTGGTAATGGTTCTACTTCACTTATCACCGGACGACCAGTGAAAGAAGATGCGTAGCTCTTATACTGCAGCAAATACGAGGCTGACCTAATGTGCTCGTCGACAACACTTTGATGCAAATTCCAGATAAGTTTCAAAGTCTTATATTAACGTCTGCCTCTTTTGGACACTTTCTTTTACTGTCAACTGCAAATAAATAAACATTGAAATATCAGTGGCACATTTTATCAAACATAGAGGAAGTATAATTTCAAAATAAATAAAATAAAATAAAAATAACCTATCCCATTTCCATAAGGAGGGCATCTGGGACCCTGATACACTTCATCTCCAGGTAAAGGAGCATGTTGCCAATTTTTTATAACAACTCCGTGCTCAAAATAGTCCCTATTGGCATCCGGGAGATTGACCACTAAAGCCCTATTTAAAAATCTAGTTTTTAAATAAAAAGTGTTATCACCCACTGCCCATCTATAACAAAACATGATTTCTGTAATTCCTATGCGAGTTCCATGAATTTGATTTAACCTATGAGCCCCATTAACTATTCTCCATGTATTGGGGGCTATTCTTGCAGGAACAACGTCAAAATATTGACAAAATTCCAGACATAGAGGATTGGGCGGAAAAGAAAATCCACACTCAACAACAAAACGACTGGGGAACCAATGTCCCTCAGCCAAACGGAAATAGTCAGAAGGCTCAAAAAGCTATTCCAGAACAACCCAGGAGGGAATAGAAAAATCAGAGCGAAACTTATCAAGAGATTCAACAAGGTAAACCATGATGAATAAAGGAAACGAAGAAGAAGGAAGAAGATCTTACAGAAAAAGAGTGGATCTGTTGACAACGAACGATGAAAAGGATGAACGCACAAGAGAGTAAGACAATGGAAAATTCGAAGATACAAATTTGAAAAAGTAGAAGACGATGGTATTGTTTGTGACGCTTAAATACTCTCCCTTGGGAAAAGGAAAAAGTAATGATTACAAAAAGAGACGGTTACGTTACCGGCGGCTAAAAAGACATAAAGGGCGCGGGAATCGAAGCGAGTAGAAAAATTCAAAAAAAGCCTGGTACTACGAAGTTGGAAGGAGAAATAAATACAAAAGACTCCTAAATTTCAGGATGACCATTTAAAACTGCAATATTCCGAGAAAGAATGTTCCACACTCCTCAAATTTCGAACTATGAAACATTGGTGGCTTTTGTTGATACCAAATTTAGTCTGCTGACATGGCTAAATTGAGTGAAGACACATGGCAATCTACGTGTCAACAACAAACACTTCCGAGGAACTCACACGCTCCGAGGAACAAGAACTCTCCGAGGAACTTTTGAGTACCGAGAAGCTTAGGAGGTCCGAGCAACTCAGGCAGTCCGAGCTGCACCTCGAACAAAGCATTAATAGCAGGATAACCAACAGTTTGACTGTTCATTAAATGCCTATCATTCAGACGCATACGCTTAAGGGGCATTGAATGTATTACCCTTTCATATGTACATCATTTAATGTATTACCCTTTCACATTACAGCCCCATGGCTATAAATACATTGTACAATCCTCATTGTAATAGGACCGGAATTTCTGGATAAAACTTGTAATCGAGAATTCCCAAACACTCAGCAATAACATAACAGTGGACGTAGGCCATTCTTACAAGGCTGAACCACTTTAAAAACTCTTTGTTTCATTTATTTTATCTGTGATTGAATAATTAGATATGATCTAATTTTTTACATCAACAAGAATATTGGATAAATGGGGTTGGATCCACCGGAGCTCCAGTTTGGGGTGAGTAGGGGTAGCATTGGATTAGGTTTATATCTGTAATATTTTCACAAATAATAAATGTTACTATTTGTGAAAATGTTATATCGGCACCCCATGCCACCTGAAATCAGAGCTCTGATGAAGGTTGTTGGAGCTTCGACAATGGGGGGGATTGGATGTCGTTGGCGCGGACCGTTAAAAATAAGATAATATCATAAAAAAGAGGTTTGGATATATATATATATATACTGTGTTATATGAACACAGTAAATGTTAATGTTTGTGAAAATGTTATAGATATAAACCTAACCCAATGCCAACCATACTCACCCCAAATCGGAGCTCTGGTGGATATATATATATATATATATATACATATATATGTATATATATACATATATATATATATATATACATATATATATATATATATATACATATATATATATATATATACATATATATACATAGATATATATATATATATATACATATATATATATATATATATGTATATATATATATATATATATACTGTGTTATATGAACAAAGTAAATGTTAATGTTTGTGAAAATATTATAGATATAAACCTAACCCAATGCCAACCATACTCACCCCAAATCGGAGCTCTGGTGGATCCAAATCCCATTTATCTAATATTCTCTTAATTTTAGAGGTCCGCGCCAGCGGCACCCTATGCCACTACTACCCATCCCAAATCATAGCTCTGATGAAAGTCGTTGAAGCTCCGACAATGGGCGTGGGTAGTGGTGGGGATTGAATGTCGCTAGCGTAAACCTTTAAAAATATAGTAATTTTGAAGAAAATAGGTTTGAATCTACCTTGTGTCTATATATATATATATTGTGTAATATTAACTTAGCAAATGTTACTGTTTGTGAAAATGTTATATATATAAAACTATTGCATAAATATATTAACACAGTAAGTGTTATTATTTGTGAAAATGCCACAGATATAAAACTATTTCATTTTCTAGTGTATACAATAAAGTTTAATATCTATGATATTTTTACAAACAATAGTATTTATTGTGTTATCACATTATATATATATATATATATATATATATATATCCAATATACTCATATTTTTAAAGCTTTGCGCCACCGGCACCTGATGTCACCCCTACTCACCCCAAACTGGCGCTCTAGAGGATCCAGATCCCATTTATAAAATCTTATTTTCAAAGGTGCGCGACAGCGGCACCCATGACACTCTGGTGGATCCAAAACCCATTTATTCAAAAGTCTCTTATTTTCAAAGGTCCGCGCCAGCGGCACCACATGCCACCCTTACCCACCCAAAATCGGAGCTCTGATGATGGTCGTTGAAGCTCCAACAATGGTGGTAAGGATTGGATGTCGTTAGCGCGAACCTTTAAATATAAGGTAATTTTGAAAAAAGAGGGTTTGGATCTACCGGATATATATATATATATATATATATATATATATATACTGTGTAATATTGCGACAGTAAATGTTACTGTCTGTTTGTGAAAATGTCACATATACAAAACTATTTCATATTCTAGTGCATACAGTAAAGTGTACTATTTGTGTAAATTTTTTTCTTTGAAATTTTATAGGCTTCATGGATCTTGTTTGATAGATCTCGTCGAGCAGATTTCAAAAATAGTAATTTTAGGAAAAACGGATTTGTGAATCAAAAGTTATGATCATTTTAAAATTAAAAAAAAAAGTCCAACCACTTATGTAACTTCCTAAAGGAAGTTACGGATGATTAGTTATAAAAGGGTAAAATTGTGAAAAAAATTCCCTAAAAAGATGGAATATGACTAGGCCTGCAAATTGAGCGCCCGATGCTCGAAGCCCGCCGTTCGGCCCGCTATTTTCCGGCTGAGCTTTATTTGAGTTTGAGCCGAGCCTGAGCCAAAATTTCAAGCTCGAATGAATTTCGAGCCGAGCTTGAGCCGAACCTCGCCAAACTCGAATTGAGCCCGAAGTCCGAACTTCATATTTATAAGTAAATAAATAAATAATTTATATAATATAACATATTTATGTTAACATTGTTCAATTATGCTTCGTTCTTTTATTTCATTTACGACTTTAAAAAAAAATCATTTGTCATAATACATTAGATTACATGTGATTTTCAATTTTGTGATTTTATTGTTATTCTCATTATGGGTATTTGATTTAATAATTGCTCAAGTCACAATAGGCCTTTGTTAGTGATCAAATTTTGCTAAATCTATGAAATTTAATAAGCATTTGTAGGTTTTCACTCTTATTTTCCTCATTTTAATTTAATACATTTCATAATTATATATTTTATTTCATGAAATATCAATTAGATTTTAATGTGTAATTATGTCTATGATGGAAATACAAGAAAAAAAAATTAATTCAAACTTTTTTAACAAAAAAATTGAAATCGGGCCCGAAGCCCGTAATATATATGAGTCGAGTTCAGGTTTAGGTGGGAAAAAATAATTCGGGCCGAGCCCGGGCTTGGCATGGGTAAGTGAGTTCGGGCCGAGCCTGAGCAACCCCAAGCTCGACTCACCTAGCCCGATTTACAGTCCTAAATATGACCTAGTTGATTGTTGAAAAGTCAATAGGACTTATATGAATGTTGACCCGATAAATGAGACTTAAATATAATTATCTCAAAGAATATACATGTTTATTTAAAACACCGCCACAGAAAATATACATACGTATTCATTTAGTCTTCTTCATATATACAAGTTCCAAATCATCTGGATACTATTCGAAACATTGAAGTAAGATGTGATTATACTGCATCCATGGTAATATGAAGATGAGATGATCAATAACAATATGAACATCTAAAGTTTGATATAACCATTGTTGATCATCCACTCAAGACTCCAATGGTTGTTTACATTCCTCAGAGTCCAATACGCCCACCCAAATGTTGCTCGCCCAAATACTTCCAATTGTGCATTGGCGTATCTCTGGTAATCCTCTTTTGTCGCATTTGTAACTTGCCATTCTGCCACCCATTCCCCTGCAAATTTGAAAGTGGACATATTATTTATATAATAAAGTTTTGCCCCATGATAAAAAAAATAAAAAAAATAAAAAAAAGTAAACAAGTCATTAGTCAAATGGCTTACTAGTTGAGTGGTTTTTGTAAGAGGTTTATTTTTCTCTTGATGAAAGTGGACATATTCACGTTTGATACAAGGTGGAAAGGAGAATATTTAGACCAAAGAAGTTTTTGGGACAAAACGCAAATATAGTTCAAAAACCCTCTTTTCCATACCATCATTTCCATCCTCTATCTCCTCAAACAGGAACATTCACCTTCATTTTATGGCCAATTGAAGACCAAAACTAAGACACGAGACGAATATGAAGATAGAGATGAAATCGTAGAGAAGATGAAGATGGAGATCGTTTCTACTTCAACATTTCCAAATTCAAAATCAACATTGAAGAAGAAGTTTGTATATTGAAAATGACAGCTTTTTTCTCTCCTCATATTTACAACATTAATTTATTTATGTTTACTCTGCTGGGACCTGTGATGGAAAAGAATGGGACACTTTCTTCTATTTGGGACCATGGCTTTGAATAGAGTTGGACTTTTTATTATTATTTATTGTTGGACATCATTTGGTGTCTTTCGTTGTTGTTAATGCGATAAGGATTGGAGGAAGAAGTGTAAGTTGTTACGTGTTTTTCTTCCGGTGGGTTAAAAAAGGAATATAATTCTGTGTATATGCTTTTAATCCCTCAATCAGTAAATCAGGTATTACTAATTAAATAAGGTGGTTCATTTAAAAACAACAAGAAAATAAAACGAATTTATGCAAAACAATCACAAGCACGACAACAATGTATGCAACTCAATCCTACAAAATACTTAAAAGCTTACAAAAAAAATGAACTTCACAACATATGTTGAAAAATAATGGCATGGATATTACAAGATGAAGGATGGCTTTAGAAGTCGAACATAAAATATAGTGATACGTACCAACAAAAGAGAGGGGGCCATTTGATGTAGTCACCAATCCCAATTGCTCGGCTTGGTTGTTATAAATAAAATCAATGTTTTCCTGGACCGTCATGTTGTCAAAAAAGCTGGAGAAAAGATTGTAATAATGGACATCAATAACAGACCCATTTAAGCCACTAGCAAGAGGCAAGAGCTCTGTAGGGTCACTTGATCCTAGTCTTGTTGACATCACAACATAAGCCGTTGAGGAGTGTTTGCGGACAGCATTGTATCCTGCTCTGTAATAATTGGTGATACTCGCTAGAGATACTTCAGATGCCAGAGGCTCGTTGATCAGCTCCACTGCATAAAGGCTTGGGTTCTTTGCATACCTACGCGTGTACGCAACAAAATTTCAAGAAAATAATTAAATCTCAACTGTAAGATAATATTTTTATCTCCGATTATGCGATGCAAAATGAGGTATTTGTACCTAGCAGTTAAGAATTCTATAACGGATACAGTCTCTTGTATCGTGTCATCAGTTTTTCCCCATTCCACAAAACCATCTCTTGGGGAGCTGTGTTCGAAGCCATTTTGTGAACCGGGTGCAGCATGTAGATCAATTATAACCTTGAGTCCGTATTTCCTACAAGCAGAATCACATCATACGAATTCAAAAAGATTTTTGGATACTTCCCCAATTAGAATTTTCACAAAATTCCAACTAATGATTTAAAACCATAGAGCGTTTTAAATATCAAGTATTAGTATTGTTTGAAATGTAGCGCGCGTGTGGGCGTATGATTAGGTAAGTTTTATCATTTAACTATAAAATTGTAAAACTTTTTCTTGATAAATATATATCATTTAAATTATATTATATTTAGAATATTGTGTGATATATGATATCTTTACATTTTATAATCCGTCACCAATTAAGCATCCTATATTCTTTTTTAAGTTGTCCCAAATTAATAGTTTACTTTCTCTTTTTGAACATAATCAATGAGCCAAATTTCACGATAATAGATAAATGTTGATATTGACCATTGATTGAGTGTATTATTAATCTATACAAAAACCAAATATGAACTCTTAAATTGCGACCAGGGAGATATTTTTGGTTCATATCATGTTTAGGTAATATTACTTGTTCATGTGGGTCTGTTTGTTCTTCTGAAAGTGAAGAGTATCTTTGAATTTTGATTATTGTTCTCTTATGAGTATTGTTTGGATGAATAACTTTATAATCTCACCTATTTATTTACTTTTTTTAACACAACTATCAATTGTGACGGAATAAACAGAAAACCACAAGGATTAGGTAGTGACAAAGGGAGTATATCATATATATATATATATATATATATATATATATATATATATATATATATATATATATATATATATATATATATATATAAAGAGAGAGAGAGAGACTCAAGTGCATACTAAGTTTGCACACTATTTTTTTAAAATAGTAAAAAAAAGATTTTTGAGTTGATTTTTTTTATGTGATATCTAAACATTTCAACGGATCCATATAAAAAAAATCAGTCCCAAAAAACCTTTTTTGCTATTTTTAAAAAATCAGTCAAACTTTCGCATCTTTTAAGCACTTTAAATGCTGCGAAAGTTTGACCGATTTTTTAAAAATAGTAAAAAACTGTTTTTTTGAGTTGATTTTTTTTACATGGGTCCGTTGAAATGTTTAAATATCACATAAAAAAAATCAACTCATAAATATTTTTTTTAATGCTTTAAAAAAATTGGTGTGCGCCAGCAGCACTGTGCAAACTTAGTATGCACAAGAGCCTGCCTATATATATATATATATATATATATATATATAGAGAGAGAGAGAGAGAGACCCCCTCTTATAAGGACTTATTATAGTGTAGATCCCGGTACATACCATTGTTTTAAAATAGTAAAAAAATAATTTTTTTGATGAAACTTCATGGATATGATCTCCACTATGAGAAGACTATCTCCGATTTTTTTTCACCAAAAAATTTATTAAAAAAACTATTGGGATGATGTGATATGTCAAAAAAATGGTATAAATATGTATTTTCGACCGTTGAAAGTTTGTGTCGGCGCCATCTACTCGATTGATCGAATTCTTTGATGAAACATCATGGATATGATCTTCTCACTATCGAGTTCATATCCATGACGCCATCCATGAAGTTTCATCCAAAAATTCAATCAAAAAGTGGGTAAGATGATCGTCAAAATTTCAACGATCGAAATACATATTTATATAATTTTTTGACATATCACATCAACCCAACTGTTTTTTTATTGAATTTTTTGATGAAAAAAAATTAGAGATGATCTTCCCACCGTGAAGATCATATACATGAAGTTTCATAAAAAAATCAATTTTTTACTATTTTAAAAAAATAATACGTACCCGGACATGAGACTTTCTATATATATATATGGAACTCGACTCAATATTTGGGATAAATCATAAGTGACACCATATAAGTTGCTTTTTTCACTGAATCACAGTATTTAACTCCATAAATTCTAGATGGCAAATTGTTTTCGCCTCAAAATTGAAAATTCGTCTTGATCGATATCTGTTTGTCATCTCAATGATTTCGTCAATAAATTGACTAATCATGGTCCACCCATTATTCTCATGCTTAAACTCGAGATTAAGCATTACCGTGCAAATGATTTATACTTAAACTTTGAGTTTAAGTATTACATTATTAATTCTCTAACACTTCAAAAACATAAATTATGACACTTTGTAAATGAATTTTTGAGCATTGTGAAACTTCTGATGACACTTGTGAAATAATGGAGACATAAAGTAAAGTGCTAATATCAATTATAATTTAATAATGAATGTGTCCGTGTATATAATGGGATATGGAATCGTTTTACAATTCACTCCCAATCTCACATATCCTATTATCGAACAATTAGGCACAATAATATCTAAACATAATGTTGTGTTGCAGAATAATTTTCGTGCTGGGAAATAAAAGCACAAAAAAGTGAATGACATACCTTGACCATATGAAAGCATTGTCTAAGGCTTTAAGGGATCCCCCAACATAAGGCTTTGGGGGAGTTGGATCGCTCGCTATCCACCACCCAACAGGAATTCTTACTGCATTTAGTCCATTCCTCGATATGAACTTGAAGTCTTTTTCCACTATGAATGTGCTCCAATGTTGCTGAAATAATGTCATTTTTTTAACCAAAAAAAATAATTTATTTGCTTTGAAGTAATTTCACTCTATCAATTCAAATAATTTAAATGAAAAGGGGATTTCAAAGAAATTAGGGGCATGCACCATGATCATGTTGTGTGAAATCCGCACTCACATCACACATATATCCTTGGTATTTAGTCTATGTACGTTCCACCTCAAACACTAAATGCTATATTTTGCTTTTTATGACCACACCAGACATCATATTGACACGATGAACGGTATTTTCTATGTGTCTAACTATTGTTTGAGATGCCGAAAGATAGTGTTTATTATCAATTGTAACTTACGGTCCGACGTTATAAGTAGGGGGACAATTCTTGTAATGCGCTCGAGTCGAGCGATATCGAGTTTTCCCAAGCATTAGTCACACTTAACCTCGTATTACTATACCTGACACTAATCAACTTGTTTATCAACTATGTCGTGATCAGTTTACATGCATAATCTGTCAACTAGAACATAGAATTAGTATCATCTTTTCTATTAACCAATCAACTAACTCATAGGGTCGACAAACACTAAAAATTTATAAATTTAACTACTTAAAAGAAATAAATTATAACATCTAATTCTATAAAAATGTTATATCAGAGAATATGAAGATATGAAAATATTCTGTGTCATTCATGCGACATTAGTTAAACAAGTTTATTCGTGCCGCCTTTGAATTATTTGTGTCTAACAAAAACCTGACGAGTTTATTATTTGTATGGATATATCGAGCCATTTTGGAGTTCGAGTGGTGAAGCGTGTCTTGACAATAATGATCGCAGCTAATTATAAAACTATGTTTGTGAACCCCAAAAAGTTCTTACTATATATAGGGTGATGTTCAAAAGCGAACATAAAAGATGAACATTTTAATGAGCCTTATAACACCCATTCAATTTTAATTCATATGTTGTAATTGGTCCGCACCAGCGACAACGGACACGCGTGTGGCACTCGTTTTTTTAATACACGCGTGTCACACGCATGTTCGTTACCGCTGAAGCGGACCAATTACAACAGATGAATTAAAATTGATTGGGTGCTGAGGGTTTTTTGTTAAAGTTTATTAAAATGTTCATTTTTTATGTTCACTTCTGAACCTCTCTCTCTCATACACACACACACACACACACACACACACACATATATATATATATATATATTCCAATTCCATTACCATAAAATTATTGATATAAACTTTAAAAAAAGGATTAATTACTAAAAAGTCACTCAATCATTTTTTAATACACATCTAGCCCAAATATTTTTATTGTTCTAAAAAGTTCCTTAAACACTTATTTAATCAATATTCTCTTATTTTTAAAAGTCTGCGCTAGCGGCAATTAAGCTCTCCCCCCCCCTCCCCCCGAGTTTCGTCAACACTCACTGGAGCTCCTTTTTGAGTGTTTTTATGTGATCAAAGACTTTGTGGAATAAAATAAAAAGATTTGAATTAAATGTATACTAAAAAATATTCGGGGATTATTTGATATATGTCCTTTAAACAAATAAATTTATAATGAAAATGAATATAGATTTTTATTCATGTTCCATTATAATAACAAAATCACCACGGGACTTGGTAGCATGGTTGACTTGACAATTCAGTTGTGCAGCAACTTTCCGTATTTACAGGTAGTCCAATATGTAGTTCCCACCATAGTTGCATACCTTTTGATAACGTGAACATATGACATCCGTGTCTTATTAATGCATAGATTAGTTATTGAAAAATCTTGACAACACTTGTCTTATCTTCACAATCCGTGTTTTGAAAACTTATTAAAACCTCCCAGAATCATGTAACGCTCTCATATTACATATTATAATTTTATTTATAAAAACTATTTGACTAATTATACTTGTACAATCTGTGAACACATTTGAAGGACCGGAGATAAGAAACAATCTGTGGACTCTCAATCAAAACATTTTTCAGTAAATAAAATATACACATTGTGTCCTCAAAACGTTTTCATAGCATTATTAAAAATATGCTTTGATGATTCTAAGCGAACAATGCATAAAGAACTTGAGACTAGTTCCCATTTTAACAAGTTGAATATTTAAAAATGTCAACAATATTGGGTTAGCACACGGTTCATCAAATCAGACTAATAAATTGACCCTCAACTGTGTGATATATTGAAATGCTCAAAGTTGGATCATCAAACCAGCGTTGACATAAGTTTCCTTGATGATGGATAATGAAGGGATGGTGGAGGCTGGAGGGGACTATTTTAAAGCTTAATCATCCATATATTATAATTATAGTTAACAGATAAACGTGTAGACTCTTTGCTAGCTAGTTAAATAGGTTTGAACTTTACCCTCATAACTTGTAGGGCCCTTTGAGGACCATAGCCATTAGTAACTTGATATTCACCTTGCATTCTCCTGCTAATCCTCATCACGAAAACAGAGGGATCGTCATCTCCCCAATCTCCATTTCCTCTCGAATCAGCTGTCACTAACTCTTCTGTCCTTACCTACAAAATAATATGTCTTATAAAATTTGATAAGGGTTATGTCCGGAATGGTTTTATTGTTTGATCACAATAACTGCTCACAGGGATCAAAAGAATAAGTTATATGGCCGAGATAAAGAGTTCAAACCGGCAAACTTACTATACAATGAAGGGCAAGAAAAAAAGTAGGAGAGAAAAAAAAAATCTAAAGTCAATTAAGTAGTTTATCACTCATGACTTAAGGGGTTTGCACACCCAAAGTCATAGAGTTTTGATTCCTCTCCGAGGTACGTGTAAGCTGACTCGTGATAGGTAACTCTTCGTACCAAAAAATAAAAAAATAAATCAAATTAAAAAATACGGGTTAACTCCACAAATAAACAAAAGGAAGCCTAACATATAAAAAAAATGCTAATAAATAAACAATCCTTAGAAATTATAATACACACCTTAATAATTACTAGTGCATTCTGATTTTTTAGAAATTACAATAGCATAAGGGCCATGTAATGATGCTGCCAACCAAAATGCATAGGCTTACCCGTATCCTAACTTGATAATGGAGTGTAGATATCGTGTTTTCAAACAATTGTTGGGCATGTCTAAATCATATATATTCATAGTTTTTACTGACAGAAAGAAAAGAGGAAAGCACAAACCTGTAAGAAGAACCCATTTCCTGCTTTAATACGAACACGGTTTAAATCATCAGAATTTCTCACAATCTCGAATGTCTCCCCTCCAGCTGACGTGTTTGAAACAGCTACTACACTGGTCTCGTTTCCCGTAGTATCTAGTCCCACAAATTGTCTATTAAACACTCTAAACTGAAAAGCTCTCTCACTGATCCGCCGTAGCTATAAACACACACAAAAAAAATCTCATTCCATAAGAAATTTATCAAATTTCTTAATTATATAAGATAAGTAAAATATATTAAGGAACTGAATTGATTACATGAAATGATTCCCAGCCGGAAGCAGTTGTTCTGTTTGCGACTATGATGGTACCCCCACCTGTCTCAGCACAAAGATATTTTCCTACGGTAACTGATTGAAACTGAAGCTCATTACCATCCTTATCAAGGTTCAATAAAATAAAAGAGTCGAATAAGTAAATATATATAGGTATGGATAAATTAAGTCACAAACAACAATAAGATGTTTATTATATACACAAACCAAAAAATCATTGTTAGGAATGCCATCAAAGAGAGATGGTTTGATCCAGCCTTCTGTGACCAGCCAGCCCCCAAGATTAACTGCCCGAACTCGAAAATTGGGATCGACCCTCCCATAAGAAAGTGTGAGCATACAAGAAGAAAATATGCACAAGCATAGCAGCGGTGCTGTTGAGAACATTGTCATTTGAAATTTCTAGATTATCGCATGCCTTCATATGTGTAGGTATATATATATATAGTGTGATGAAATCATAAGCAACAAACGTCTAGAAACATTTGACCAACACTAAGGAGTTGAAAGTTATAAGTTAGTTATTTTTCAACGATTTGAGAACCGACATGTACGAGCTGACTGGGTTTTTTTAATCTGTTTGGGAAGCATGTGCTTGATTTATAACCTCATATTTGTAATTATCACGTCAATAGTTGTTTAATTTTGTGTGATTAACAATCAACTATGAAACGGGGAAAAAAATAACGGTTGTTGAGACTCCACGGAAGCCTGTAATTCTCAATTTAAAACTAGAGTCGATGCCCCTTTTTTTCCCCAAGTGGAGTTAATGCTAATTATCAAAATAAATAATTATCTTAAGTGGCAGAAACATTGAAACAATTTTTAAATCCATGGAAGATGTTGACAAACAAAACACTAAATTTGTATATTACTGAAAAAAATCCACGTCTATTACGCACCTTCCCTTATTTAGGATGACATATAATAATTTTTCTATATAAAAAAAATATCAAAATAGAAAATTGAGTAGTAGAAGGCATCAAACATGTCGAATTGATGAAAAACGGCTTAGGCATTGGCAACTTGAGCAATTCAGCAGTTTTTGAATTAAAAAGCCTAGAATAACGTAATTCCACCTTCCTCCACTTTTGCACATATTATTGCATTTCCGGCCTCCTATGCTTGCGGTCATTCTACAAGTCCATGTGCTCATTTGCCAGCTCTCCAAAATCAAAAATTTATTGAAGAGTAATCCTATATGTACCTTTAAACTATAATCTCAAAACATATCTTGCTTGTAGTCACAAAGTCATTAGTTAATGTATTGATCAGACATGCTAACCATTGAAAAATGAACCAATTAATTTCTGACAACTCAACGAGAATGAATTGAGGGTACATGAAGACTTATTCCCTATTTAAATATTTGGCAACACTGCAAATTAGAGCTTGTAATTTGGCAAATAGTAGCATGTAATGGTGGTCTGAGCGTTGGCGCATTATAAATCAGGTGAACAAAAACAAAACGGGCAAGTGGAGGAGTGCTCAAACATTGATAGAGTTCGAGCATTAAAAAAGTTTAGTTAATGTTTTTCTTTTATGTGCACATTACAAAATTGAGTCTGTAATCAGGCCACTAGTTGCTAGCAATGGTGTGCGGAAATGTGGAGGGGTCCGACAATGACTAATAGGGAGTTAAAAATCTCAACTAAAAAAAATTATGAGTTGTAGTAAGTTTCAAGTTTCATTGCAGCAGGTGTTAACGATGCTTGTATAAATGTTTGCAAAACCTTTCACTAGAGTGACATTTAGTTTCTAACTAGGTGGTGCGCATGTGACTTATGTGAGAATATCCGTGTTTGAAATGAACACGGGAAAATACTAATATTTTGAAAATTGTAAATAGTAAAGGAATTTGACGAAATCAAAAATTACATGATAAGGTGTTTTGGGGGAAAATTAACTAAACTAACTTATCTAATTTTATTTATATGAGGTTATTACCATGAAGACTAACTTTAAAAATGTGTCTATAGTTTATCTCATAGTAGTTTAAATGATTTTGCAAACTTAAAAGAATGTTTCCTTATAGTAAGGCCAGAATCTTATCATGTATATTTTTTTTAAAGACGTATAGTTTGTAACCATAATTTTATTTCCATATTCTTATTAGGTGATTTTATTTATTAGCGGCAACAAAAATCTTTTGATTTATTTTTCAAAAGGTTATCTATATTAAAACATCTGCCTCTCCTTTGGTTTATGTTTGTAGGATGGTGTGTTTATCTCAATGGTTGTTTATTCTTGTAAATTTTGCCCGAGAAGAATGTGATTGATTTTCAGAACCAAATGTGTTGCGATCATTATTATTAAAAAAATCAAATGTCCCCTAAAAGATAAATAATTCTAAACTCGAACATGATTTTGGTAGTAGGCTTAACATTGCCATGCTATCCCAAGTACAAAAAGAAGTTTGGTTGCAATGTCTTAGTGAACTTTGAGAGGGGTAAATATACAGAGATTTCGAGACAAATGATGTATTGTATTGATGTGTGTTATATATTACAAGAGAGGCCTATTTATATGAGAGTTGTTGAGACATAAGGAGGTAAACAAGGATAAAAACATGGAGAGAAATAAGGAGGAAAACAAGGACAAGGAAACATGAAAAAGGGAGAATGCCAATATACAATATACAACTAATATATATGCAAGATGTAAGTTAAGTAGCCTTGGAAGCGGACCAGAGGATGCACTTTGGTGAAGATATCGACAAATCAGCAGAAGTGACAGAAATGAGATGAATAGTGCCTCGAATAACATGTTGATGCACAAAATGACAATCAATCTCAATGTTTTTAGTTTGTTCATAAAAGACATCATTGTGAGGAATCTGAATAGCACTTTAATTATCACATCAAAGGATGCTACTACTAGAAGTTGAGACCCCCCATATCTTTAAGTATCTAACAGAGCCAGAGGAGTTCTTGTGTAGTATCAGCAAGAGCACGATATTAGGCTTTTGTACTTAATCAAGAAGTGAGAGACCTTTCTTTCTTCTCAAGCTATAAAATAGTTACCCAAAAAGAAGAAATAACCAGTAGTGGAGCAACGATCAGTAGGATCTCCAGCCCAATCAGCATCTGAAGATCCTAGTAAAACCAATGAGGGGTGAGAAGAAAATTGAAGACCATAAAATATAGTATCATTTATGTAGAAAATGATGTACAAAACATTAGCATAATAATGTAGCAGATAAGAACTGACTAACAATATGAACTACATAAGCAATGTCAGGGTAAGTAACTGTGAGGTATACAAGACTACCAACCAACTATCGATTACAACGTCGCATTATCGAGAGAAGTTGGATGAGTATTGGTGTCCAGAGGAGTGGTAAGTGTCATGCAATCAGTAAGACTGGCTAGAGAAATAGTATTGGATTAAGAGTTGGCCTGAGAGAGATAGTAACCATTAGAGGCCGATAATATTTCAAGGCTTAAGAAATAAATAAGAGGACCAAGGTCTTTCATATCAAAGTGAGAATTGAGTGAACGTTTTAAGCGTAGAGATTCCTGCAATATCATTACCAGCGATGTCCATATCATCCACGTATAATAGAAGAAGAGTAGTACCAGAATCTATCTTTTGAATAAAGAGACCAGAGTTGTGTGGGCTAGAAGACAACAAAAAGGTGGAAATAGTGGAGTCGTATTGGGCAAACCAGGCTCAGGGAGCATGTTTGAGACCATATAAGGTGCAACAAAGTTTTCACACTTGAGATGGAAAATGATCATAACCAGACGGAGGATCCATTTGTTATTCCTCAATAAGATCTCCATGGAGAAATTCATTTTTAACATCCATTTGAAATAATGGTCATTTTCGAGCAACTGCAATCGCAATAGTAAGAAGAGTCTGAACTGAGCTAAGGCGAGCAATTAGAGAAAAGGCTTCTTCATAATCAATGCCATATTATTGAGTGAAGCCTCTTGTAGTAAAATGAGATTTGTAATGTTCAATAGAATATCTAAATGTGTTTTAATTTTGTACAAAATTTTATAACCACTAGCACCCTTGTTAGAAGGAAGAGCGATAATGTCCCAAATATGTGCTTGCTGTAGTGCTTGTAATTCCTCATTCACTGTTTGCTACCAACGGGGGTCGGAACATTCCTCTTTATAAGATCATGGTTCATGAAGAGAGAATATCATGGAAAAATATTGGTTGTCACAAAAAGGATGAGGAATCTACCTTACCTAAGTTGGTTTACGAGTAGGCTAGTCAACAGGCTAGGATATGGAAATTTTAGTAGTAGGATGACCAGAGGAGATAAAATCATTTGGAGTAGCAGTGCTTAAGGGTTCGTTGGAGATGGTAGCATCTAGATGAGGTTAGGTAGAATTTGTGGAAAGAGTGTTTGTCCCGGGCACATGAGTCAAATCAGGTTCAATATCTAGGTTAGATGGGAAAAGTTCAATAGTTGAGTCAGTGAAAAAGGGAAATAAAGTTGAGATATGAAACTTGGAGATGGAAGAGAATAATTTTTGTTCCCAAAAGATGAAAGTTAGAGATATGTGTAGTCTTTTAAAAATATAACCCTAATATGTATACCCTTTGTGTTCAATCTTATACCTTAAGAAATAACAAAGACGGGGCCATGGTTTTAATTTGGATTGTCTATGAGGTTGAAGTAAAGCAAAACACGCACAACTAAAGACTTTGAATATGTATTGCTAGAGATGGGTTACTAGTGAAAGTACTTCTATTTAAAAACTAGGTTTTTGAATAGAGCGTTAGTTGTCAATCTTCCCGATGCTAATAGGGATTATTTTGATCATGGTGTTGTGATGAAAAATTGGCAACACCCACCATTAAATGGAGATGGTGTATACCAAGGTCCCAAGTGTCCACTTTATGGCAATGGGATAGGTTATTTTTATTTTTGAAATCTTATTTTCTTTGTATTTGATAAAATGCATCACTGACAACTGATTTTGTTTATTATAGTTGATAGTAAAAGGAAACCTCCCAAGGAAACTGAGGTTAATATAAAGCACTTAAAACTTATCTGGAGTTTGCACCAATCTATTCCTGAGGAGCATATTAGATCTTCTTCTTACTTGCTGCAATACAAAAGCTACACTTCATCTTTCACTGCTCATCCTCGTCCAGTGGTGGTTGATCTTGACCAAGTGCCAGCACCAGCCTCTAAGACTAGTGTGGAAGGTTCTTCTTCTGAATCGAATATTCCCATCAGCGATATAATGAAGAAGAGAAGAGCTCCTGCCTTTTTTGACAAATCTGCCTCTGCCACTGTGGAGGCAAAGAAAAGTAAACAAGATGTCCCAGAAGAGGGGACAAAAACCATTGATGTACCCCCTCCTACTGCTGCCAAGAAGGTTGTCGAAAAGCCCCCTATGGCCCCGAGCAAGATTGTTGTTGTGTCTCCTTCAAGTGATGTTGTTATCATATCACCAATAAGGACACCATCTTTAATTGAATGTGTTCCAGCTCCTCCGAGGAGGTTAAAGAAAAGCTCTTCTGAGAGACCTGCTGAACCTGTCTCTCATCCTTCAAATATTGAAGGTGGTGTTCCAACTTTTGTTCCTCCGAGCTCTGCTGTGGACTTGGTAAGATCATAGATTGTCCCAGAAGTCCAAGGCATTGAAGATACTCTTTCTCGGGAGAGAATTACTACTCTGGCTGCTCAACACATTGCCTCAGTAAGTATTGTTGACCTGGGTCTTTGACTTTCTAATATTATGTTCATGTATTGACTTAAAGTTATTTCTTTTTTCAGCTGGTGGCGTGTTTCAACAATATTTTGAAGAAGGATGAAGCTATTAGGGCTTCAAGCTCCTCGGGTGGAGTAGAGGAAGCTTTTGTCGGGTTAAACCAATCTTTGAAGGATTCTCGTCAAAAGTACGAGGAAGATAAAGTTTCTTGGGAGAAGCGATTCAAGTCCGTTGAGCTAGAGAGAAATCAAGTTGTGAATGCCTCTAAGGAATTGGAGAAGAAATTGAAGGAGTTTGAGAAGAGCAACAAGGATTTTGAACAGAGAAACAAGGAGCTTGAGGCTAAGCTCAAGTCTGCTGAAGATGAAGTTGTTAAACTTCAAGATGTTGAGCGACAGAAAAAGGAGGTGGAGGAGAAGTTGAAGGTTTCCGAGGAACTCCTTAGGGAAAGTACCTCCTCGGAGAAGGCAAAAAGGAAAAAGGTAGTTAAAAAATCTTTCAGTGCTAGTTGGGATAAAAGATGGAGCAAGGGATTGGCTGTCATGACTTCCCAAATGGAGTATGCCAGCATCAAATATTTTAGATATGGATGGGTGGCAGCCTTAAAGGAGTTGAAGGTTACCGAGAATTCTGAGTTATTTTAACAACACACTCACGGCCCTCCTCCCTCTCCTGGAGAATAAGAAGAAGATGAAGTTGCTTTAGATGAATTTTCAACGATGACTGGAGATCAAGTCCCCGTTGTTCCTATTGTTCAGCTATCCGAGCAACTCCAACCAGTCAGCACTTCTGTCGAGCAGCTTCCCTTGCCTTCCGAGCAACCAACCTCAATCGGCTGGTCGGGTTTCTATTGAAGAAGAAAGAACTCAATCGGCTTTGGAGAATCAGGCAGTTCAGTTGATGGAAAATAATTAAGCTTTGGCAGAAATGTCCAAGAAGATTCCGAATTTTACTGACCAACTCTCTGCCCAGAGTTCATCTTTGGAAAATAAGGAAATTTTGGTGAAGAATCTCCACGAGCAACTGGAGAGGTTAACTTATCATTTCCATAAACAACCCAGAGAGTTTTGGATGGCTGGGTATAATGAAGCTTCGTACCATCTGGATGCTCGGATACAACAATCGAACAATGAGGGGTACAAGCAGGGATGGTTGAATGCTATGTGTGTGCTACAATTGGAGCAGGGACACTACTTATGGGATCATTATGAGCCTGGGGTGCTTGAATTACCCGTGCCTCCTTTTAAGCGTGATTTAAGTTGGATTCCTGCTCGTGCCATTCCTCGATGCCTTATTTCTAAGTATCTCGGTGATTACAGTCTTCATGCCAACTTTGAGATAGCTCGCCCATAACATTTTCTTGATCGGCCATCTATAATGAATGTTAGAATGTTGTGAGATGTAAATTTTATAAATTCCCCTTATACATTGGATGATCCTCCTGCTGGGGTAGAACCTGTTTCAAAGGCAGAAGGGAAAAAACCAATAGAATAGAGTTTTTCTATGTAATGAAGTATATTTTTCACATCATATGTAATTCTACTTGATTTGAATGAAGAAATTTTTATTCTTTTGCCATTTCATTGTCTTCTAAATAATTTGTATAATGTCTTTGTTTGTTTGTTGGTAAATATATGTATGTATATACTATACTTATCCCATTTATTATTTTATTATAGTGACTTGTCACTCTTTGGGCCTAAGCAATGGAATGATTTTCACCCCATGTTATTGCTTAGTTGTAGTAATCTCGTATGGATTACCTTATTTCCTAGACAGTAGATGCCCCGGGAGGTCGTCCAGCTTCTTGTCTAGTTTGCCGACCAACCGAAGTTGGTGGTATAGAGTTCCCAACCAATTGGAGTTGGTGGTAATTGTTTCTCAACCAACCGGAATTGGTGGTAATTGATTCCCAACCAACCAAAGTTGGTGGTAATTGATTCCCGACCAATCGGAGTTAGTGGTAATTGATTCCCGACCAACCGGAGTTAGTGGTAATTGTTTCTCGACCAACCGGAGTTGGTGGTAATTGTTTTCTGACCAACCGTAGTTGGTGGTAATTAATTCTCGACCAATCGGAGTTGGTGGTAATTGATTCCCGACCAACCGGAGTTGGTGGTAATTATTTTCCAACCAACCGGAGTTGGTGGTAATTGTTTCCCGACCAACCGGAGTTGGTGGTAATTGATTCCCAACCAATCGGAGTTGGTGTGTAGCATAGCACTAATACTCCGAAAAAAATTCAACAAAGAAAGAAACTGGACGAAACATCACTTTATTCATGTTGAAGAAACTTCACTACATAGGATTTTCAATTATTGATAATACTTGCGCAGATGCTCTGCATTCCATGCATTATTGAATTCTTCTCCTTCCAAGTTTTCAATCCTGTATGTCCCTGGACGAACAACTTATGTTACTCTGTAGGGTCCATGCCAGTTGGCTTCCAGTTTGTTATGATTTTGGATCACTTTCTTCAGCACATAATCCCCTTCCTTCAAATCACACTTCTTCACTCTTTTGTTATAGAATAAAGTTATTCGTTGTTGATATGTTGCATTCCTGATCAGGTCTAATCTTCTCATTAAATCACTGATAGGAGAATTGAAATTAAGCACCCTATGCGTGGGTAGACCCAGTTCAGCGGGTATAAAAGCCTCACTCCCAAATGCTAACATGTATGGGGATTCTCCTGTTGCTGTTCGTGGTGGGGTGCGATAGGCCCATAATACAGAGTGTAGCTCGTTAATCCAATTTGCCTTTGCATCATCCAATCGCTTTTTCAAACCATTCAGTAGCGTTCTGTTTGTCACCTCAGTTTCCCCATTGCTCTAGGGATGGCCTAGTGCAGAGTGAGTCTTCAATATATTGGATTGATGATAATATGCAGCAAAATTCTCGTTGTCAAACTAGGTTCCATGGTCAGTAATAAATGCATGCGGGAGACCATATCTGCAAATAATATTCTTCTAAATAAATTGATAGACTTTGTCGTACGTCATATCAATGAGAGGTTCAGCCTCCACCCATTTAGTAAAATAATCCACCGCAACCATGAGGTATTTGAATCTTCCCCTGGTCATTGGAAGTGGTCCTACCAAGTCTATCCCCCACATAGCGAATGGCTAAGGGGATGTTATGGGTGTTAACAATGCTTGAGGAGTTCTTCGGATGGAAGAGAAACGTTGACATTTATCGCACTTTTTAGCATAGGCTACGCAATCAACTCTCATCGTTGGCCAGTAATACCCTTGCGTTGTTATTCTTTGCAAAAGCGTCTGACCTACTACATAGGCTCCACAAGACCCTTCGTGAACCTCTTCGATCAAATCTTTTACTTCGGAGGGATGGACACATCTTTGTAGCCCTGTTATAACTCCTCGTCTATATAAGATACCTGTTGATACCAAATTTAGTTTGCTGACATGGCTCAATTAAGTGGAGACACGTGCCAATCTATATGGCACTAACAAACATTTCTGAACAATACCTTGACTTCGAGGAACTCAATTTCCCCGACCAACTCAGATACTCCGAGCAGTAGATGCTCACCAAGGAACTTTTACTGCACCGAGCAACTCATGGATACCGAGATACTTAGGCGGTCCGAGCTGCACCTCGATCAGAGCATTTATTATCAAACAATTAAGAGGATTAAATGTGCATTAAATGCTGATTATTATCACACGGATGTATACCCTTATTGAACAACTATGTATTACCCATTCAGATGCACAGCCTCATGGATATAAATACATTGTATCATCCTCATTGTAAGGGGAGCGGAATTTCTGGAGATAAATCCTACCTCGATAATTCCCAAACAGTCAATAATAACACAAACAGTGGACGTAGGCCATTCGTTCAAGGCTGAACCACTTTAAAATATCTTGTCTTATTTATTTTTTATCTGTGATTAAATAATTAGAGGTAATCTAATTTTTTACATCAATAATACCATTGGTCAATACATAACGAGCAGCTTTAAACTTTAATTTTTTACCTGCGAGTTTATCATTTGGCGAAGTCCCCTCTTCAATATAGGCCCTGATGGGGTCCATCCAAGATGGTCCCAAGTCTAGGGTAATGAATTTTATCCTCAGATCTTCGTCTATGCTCTGACCAGCCAGGATTTCTATTGGGATTGTTCTTCGTAGCTCGGTGCGTGTGGCCGATGCTAAACGAGCTAGAGCGTCTACTTTTGCATCCTCCAATCTTGGTATTCTAATCAACTGAACTGCAGTAAAACTTGATACCACCTCCATTGCTTTTGCATGATACATGATCATTAATTCTCCTTTTGCTTCATACACCCCCAGAATTTTATTTACGATTAATTGGGAATCACATAACACAACGACTTGCTCTGCTTTCATGGTTTTGGCTAAACTTAGGCCCACAATCATTGCTTCATATTCGGCCTCATTATTAGAAGCCTTAAATTGAAAGCGCAGAGCATACTCCACATCAATCTCATTCGAACTGTTTAAAATAATTCCTGCTCCACTGCCTGTAGTGCATGAAGATCCATCCACATACAAATTCCTCACGGGTATTTCATCATCAAATTTTTTATCAGACAGAGTTCCTCGGTGGAATATTTGGTGCTTCCTTTTATCCTCCTCCGACGTTTCTCGCTGCTCGTTGTTCATCTTTTCTTGCTCGTCTACTGATGTAAGTTGTTCAGGGTTTAAATTTGATGATCCTGTAACATCCACAGGTTGGTTTGTATTCATCTCCTGTTCTTCGGAAGCATCTTCCTGAGTAAACTTTACGATAAAATCTGCTATTGCCTGCCCTTTGAGCGATGATCTAGGCTCATAAACTATATCATATTCACCAAGTTCTACTTCCCAGTACATCAATCTTCCTGATTTCTCCGATTTATGCAGAGCTTGTCTTAATGGCATATCGGTGTACACCACTATAGTATGGGCTTGGAAGTATGGCCTCATTCTTCTGCTTGCTTTAATCAGCGCTAGTGTCAACTTCTCCGACCTTGGATATCTGATTTCTACTCCTTGGAAAGCCTTGCTAGTGTAGTAGACTGGTTTCTGCACTCCATCCTCCAATCTTATCAATGCCGAGCTAACATCATTCTCTGAAACTGCCAGATACAAGTATAATCTTTCTCCCATTACTGGTCTGGACAACAATGGAGGTGTCCCTAGATATTTTTTCAACTCTTGAAAGGCCTCCTCGCACTCATCATTCCACTCAAAAGTTTTTCGAAGTGTTTTGAAGAATGGGAGGCATTTGTCTGTTGCTCGTGACACAAACCTATTAAGTGCTACAACTCGACCTGTGAGGCTTTGTACTTCCTTCTTTGTGGTTGGAGATCGCAGCTCCAATAGAGCCTTGATCTTTTCAGGGTTCGCCTCAATACCTCGTTGATTTACAATGTACCCGAGAAACATTCCTTCTCGCACTCCAAATATGCACTTGGTGGGATTTAACTTCATTTGGTATTTCTCTAGTTGATCAAAGGTCTAACCTAGGTCAACTAGATGATCAGCAGCCTTCTTCTCTTCATCAGCATATCATCAACATAAACCTCCATGTTATTACTGATTTGCTCTGCGAATACCTTGTTCATCAGCTGTTGGTATGTTGTACCTGCATTTTTAAGTCCAAAAGGCATAACATTATAGCAATAAGTTCCCCTTGGGGTGATAAAAGAGGTACTCTCCCTGTCCTCACGCTTCATTTTAATCTAGTTGTATCCAGAATAAGCATCCATGAAACTCAACAATTCATGTCCCGAGGTAGCATCCACCAGCTGATTGATTCGGGGCAAAGGAAAATGATCCTTTGGGCAGGCTTTATTAAGATCAGTGAAGTCCACACACATCCTCCACTTGTTGTTTTTCTTCTTCACCATTATCACATTTTCTAGCCAATCAGGATATTTGACATCCTCAATAAAATAGGCTTTTTATAGTTTCTCTACTTCTTCATGTATGGCTTGGTTCTTCTCAGGACTGAATACCCTTCTTCGTTGCTTTACTGGCTTGATTTCCTTATTCACGTTGAGCTCGTGACACAGGAAATTTGGGTCTATCCCTGGCATATCTTCATGACTCCATGCAAAATTCTGCTTTCTGCGTCTTAGAAATGCTATCAATTCTTGTTTTATTGATGCATCCAGTGATGCACCAATTTGAGTTGTTCGTTCTAGATGCTCGTCGTCCAGAATGATATTTTCGGTAGCCTCTATGACCTGTCCTTTCACGAGCTGAGACTCGTCTCTAGGGTCTAACGTTTTAATTTCTGCATCTTCTATTGTATCCACTTGATAAGTAGTAGTCTTCTTTCTGGATTCTTCACACTCCTCCTGTTCGACAGATGAATAATAGCATTCCCGAGCTACTTTCTGGTCGCCTTTCACCACTCCTACTCCAAAGTTGGTTGGGAATTTCAAACATTGATGTACAGTAGATGGTATTGCTTCGAACTTCTTCAGACCTACCCTTCCCATGATGATATTGTAAGCTGATTGGACATTTTTATCCATTACAAAAAAGCGTACTCTTTCTATTCGCCAAGAAGGCCATGTACCAATAAGCATATCCAACTTGATCATCCCAAGTGGAAAAACTTTCTCGCCAGTAAAGACGAGGAGAGGTCTATGATAGGGCTCCAATTGGGATAATTTTAGATTCAAAGTATCAAAACATGGGTAGAATATGATGTCTGCCGAGCTACCATTATCCACCAGTACCCGTGAAATCACCACTTCCTTCATTCTCATCTTGATCACCAATGGATCATCATGAGGATATAGTACACCTGCCAGGTCATTCTTAGAGAAACCAATGACCAATTTGTCTTTATTCACCTTCCTCGGGCGATCATCTTCAGCTAGATTTATTCGCTGAATGTACGAGCAGGCTTGAGCCTCATTGAGGTAAGCTTTTCTCTTCACAGTCAGATCTCCACCTCCTGTATCTCCACCTGTAATAACATTACATTCAAATGATCCAAAACGAATTGAAAATACCTTACGTTCTGGCTGTCTTGGTTTTTTGGGGAGATCGGGGTCATCTTAATCATCTTCTGGATCTTCTTCGTGACTTCTTTTCTTGTCTTCTTTTGCTTGATGAGGAGACCTAGACCTTTGCCTTCTTCGGTCGTTGGCCTTTCCACCACCTTGGCGATCAACATACTTGACCAATTTTCCTCGTCTGATGAGTGCTTTAATTTCATTCTGGAGAGCTATGCAACTTTTAATCGTATGGCCATGATCTTTATGGAATTCGTAATATTTAGACTTGTCTCTTCTGTCAGGATCTGCCTTCATTTTTCCTGGCCAGGCTAGCTCCTCGCTATTCTTGATCTCCTCCAGAATGTGATTTATATCTACCTTTAAAGGAGTGTAATTTCCAAATTTCTTCATCTTCTCCAGTGCTTGCTTTCCTTTTGATTGCCTGTTGCCACCATTGTTCTTCTGATCCTTCTTTTCGATTTTACCATCTTCCACCTTGGTCTCCTTAGTGTCTGCATTCTTCTTTGCAGCCATAGCTTCCTCGGCATTCATGATTTTGGCTGCTTTTGCCATCAGTTCTGCCATGGTCCTAGGCGGATCTTAGGCTAAAGTGTAGTATAATTTATTTGGCAACAGTCCACTCATCAGAGCAGTAATTATTGTTTTCTCCTCATAATCAATTACTTCAAGTTTCACGTTATTGAAATTAGTAATATAATCCCTGGTGCTTTCACCTACCTTATGTCTAACACTTAGCAAGTGTGCTAATCGTTTGACCGGCTTCACTCCAAAACAGAAGTTCTCGATAAAAAGCTCTGCTAGTTGAAGGAAAGTCTCAATTTTCCCCCGAGGAAGATTGTTGTACCATATCTGAGCTGATCCTGTAAGAGTTCCTAAAAATGCCCTGCATCTCATCTCGTCTGGAAATGCATAGATATTGGCAGCTGCTTGGTATTGTTCTATATGAAAGACAGGGTTGGTTTTTTCATCATATTTAGGCGTCACCATAGGAGCTTTGAACTTTGATGGTGTGGGAAAATCCACAATTGCCTGCACAAATGGTGTCCCTTGGACAAAAGTTCTTTGTAGAGGATTCTTGGCTTTAGCCATTTCCCCTAATCTATCCTCCAATCTTTGAATAGATCCCTTCCATGCGTCATTTCCCTCCTCGGGCCTATTGGTTCGAGCAACTGATCGCGTTGAATTTGCCTCTTGGGATTGAGCTGCTAGTCGTGATTGGGCAGAGCCTTCCTTTAGATCGGATGGTCGTGGGGAGTTCCTCGATGCAATCCTAGGGGGACTTCTATTCCTCGTAGGGCCCAAACGATCAAAAGGAGAGACTCTACTTAACCTTTCTAGAGTACTTATCCTTTCTGGAGATAGAGTGACGTTTCGTTGAGAATCTATAGCTCGTATTGATGAAGTCCTACCAGGTTGATAAGAAGGATCATTAGATCTCTCAGTAAGATATGATTCGGTGCATCTAGATTGTGATTCCTCTTGGAATAGCATTCGTCTAGTTCGTGAAGAGGGTAAACGGGTATTTCTCGGAACACTTCGTTGTCCTGATCGGGCCGGCATTCCTCCTTGAACAGTTTGTATAAGTTGACACATAGTTTCCTGCATGGCCATTTTTCCTTGGGCTATATTAGCCATTATGCCTGCGAAATCTTGAACATTTGGGAGAATAGAAGGGTTTGGAGGGTTCCCAGCGTTTCGATTACTGGATTCTGGATTATCAGCCATTGATGATGAATTATTTTGGTGAAAAATGCTAAGTACAGTCGTTTCCCACAGACGGGGCCAATCTGTTGATGTAAAAAACTAGATTTTATCTAATTATTTTAATCACAGATAAAAATGAATAAATAAATATAAGACAATAAATTTTTAAAGTGGTTCAGCCTTAGGGAAATGGCCTACATCCACTATTCTTGTATTGCTGACTGTTTATCTAGAATTCTCGATAATAGGTTTACCAGGAAATCTCGAGTCCCCTTCTAATGAGGAGGTTACAATGTATTTATAGCCTTGAGGCTGTACATGTGAAAGAATAATGTGCTGTTATTCAGTAGACATATACATCTGTATGATAATAATGTGCATTTAATGCGCAGTCGTCCTTTAATTCTCTCGATTCAGATGTTCAGCACGCTAAGTTGCTCAGGCCGCCTAAGTTGCTCGGACCGCTTAAGTTGCTCGGTACGCTTAGGTTTCTCGGGGTGTCTGAGTTGATCGGGGCACCTGAGTTGTTTGTCCATAACGTTTGTATTTGACAGGTAGATCTCCATGTGTCTTCAAGTGATTGGTCCACGTCAGCAGACTAAATTTGGTATCAACAGTAATCTTTATAATCTCTAGTCAACGAACTCTTAGATCAATGCTTTAACATAAATTCTAAATTAAAAAAAAAGGAATACACATTTGTATATTTATTTTTGGGGACATAAGAAGCTTACCACCAAAGAGGAAGAAAAAAATTAGGTGGATATTGACAAGAGATCTTTTGTAGTGTAGTCATTGTTGCAAAGATGGTAAATCAAGAATCCCTTTTGTACCTACAAAGACACTAAACTTGTATACAAACAATTAATGGGTCAATTCGCACTTCTTATTGTGGACAAGAGCAATTTGAAGACTTAGTATGATTTTCAAAACAAAGGGTTAATGTATGTTTATTTAAATTAATGATGTGCTAATATTAAAATAAAACTAATAAATAAAAACTAAAATAAGAAATTATTACGGTGAATAAATATGAAAATAAAGAAGGGATGAGACAATACCGCATATATTAATTATTTTAATTAATTTAAAATGTTCATAGATAATAGTAAAGTTGAAAGTCAATTCTCATAATAAATGTAAATTCAATATTACTCTTTTAAATAATTAATTTCCAAACTTTCACAAACTCTCCAAAATTAGAGTTAAGCCCTCTTTAATAAATCATCCGCTAGGATCGACTAATTGAAAATGATTTAATTATCGAAAAAATAATTTATAGTTAAAATTTAAGATACACTATTTCACTTAAGAAAAACCTATCTCTAGTTCGATTCTAAAATGAATATTATATTTCAAGATTGATTTTCTCTCGAAAATCATTTACCCTCTTTCGAGACGTAAATTAAAGAATGAAAGTTCAAAAACTAATTTTCACAGGAACATAACAAATAAAAGAAATCGACTAACTGAATTAATATCATCATGGGTTTCATCTCATCCGTCGAAATAGGGTATTTAGCCTAGCATATGAATTATTTTTACATATAAAATGTAAAAATTATCAAATGGAGGCATAGAAGAAAGAGTAAAAGATGAAGAGAACAATATATAAACCATGTCTCCTTGTATTTTCATTGAACCTGCAAGCTTAGGAATAGAAGAACACCCACAAATCTAAGTTTTAAAATAATATTTGCCTCTCGAAATATATCTCACAAACTCACAATTTTCCTCTCGGTATACAATTTCTTTCCCATAATTCTCTAAAATAATAAAAGATTACACTAAGATAACCTAAAATTAAACCTACAAATATGAACTAATATGATGTCTACTATCCACAAATTAGTCTTAATATATCCTTTGCAAATAAAGACAAAATGGTTTTTAATAGGTGGAAATTATAGTTTGGGGGCACTTTTGGCTTTTTACAAAAGGAATGTTTAATAAATAAAATAATAAAGGGTCATTTAGCGTTTGGGGTACGTTTGTTTATAACAATTGGTGCTTAGGGTACGTTAGTTTTCGTATTAGTTCGTTGGATCCAAAACTAACAAAAATTGTGAGTTGACTCACTTGACTGTTAGCGGATGCCTATATATATATATATATATTTCCAAAAATTGTTAAAAAATAATTTTTAAGAAAATTGTTAAAAAATAAATTTAAAAAATTGTTAAAAATATATAAATTGTTTATATACAAATAAAATGATTTTCAACACAGTTTTTTTATAAATATTAACTCTTTAGAAAAAAAATATTTTTCACTTGATTAAATTATTTTTAGAAAAAAATATTTTTTAATTAAAAAAAATTCCATCCAATAAAATGATTTTAGAAAACAAACTCGGGCCAATAAACCTCAGGTTGTCAAACCTCGACCGAAAAAAAAAACTTTGGTAATCAAACTTGGAGCCAAAAAATATATTTCCAAAACATATATATCCAAAATATATTTTAAAACTCCGACCAAAAAAATATATTTAAAAAAAATACCAACCAAACCCAAACTCCAGCTAAAAATAAAAAATGAACTGATGTGAAAAAAAATCCAACACTAGCTCCAGCCAAAAACTTATAGCTCTGGCTAAAAAAATTACAGCTCTGACAAAAAAAATCAAATGCGAAATCATTTCACTTAATAATGATTTTGAGTCAAAAAAAGAAAAAAAATGATTTTCAACAGAAGAAAAAAAATGGCTCCGACCATGAATTTGAGTTAAAAAATGATTTTGAACAAACGAAAAAAAATCCACCCAAAAAAGTGATTTCCAACTACAAATAAAAAATTCCAGCAAAAAAAAAGTAATTCCAATCAAAAAAATATATTTCAAGAAAAAAACGTGAGGAGATTGGGAAAAGTTTTCAACCAATTAAATCTCATAAAACTTACCATGAATAAGTTTAAATCTAAACTCGCCAACCACACTAGATCCATGGTGGAGCTTGGATAAAGGAGATTGGAAGAGGGGCGGAGGGTGAGGGGAGGAGGGAGAGGGCAGAGTGAGGGGAGGGGTTGTGGAGGAGCGGGGATGGAGGGGTAATTCGTGGTGGAGCAGGGAAGCCATGGCCATGGCTGCCATAAGAGGAGAGAGAGTGTGTGTGAAAGAGGTGGCCATGGTTACCATTAGAGGAGGAGAGAGAGAGAGAGAGTGAAATATGTGGAATCAATTTCTGGGGTTGATAACGCTTTTAGTCTTGAAAGAGTAGGAGTATTTTTGGTAATTGGTAATAGGAGGTGACAGTTGTTAAATGGCCGTTTGACACCAACCGTTAAAATAACACACATGCAATAATAATAGAAACTAGCGTATCCCAAGCACCAAATATTGTAAGTAAATGCACCCCAAATAGTAAATAACCCAATAATAAAAGGGGTTATAACCAAATAGAGTGTATTCTTATTGGTCAATAAATTCTCCTAAATCTCCTTCGACTTATATATTTTCCTCAACCACTGGCTTGACGGGACTTATTTTCCCTCCATCTTTGGACGAGCTCCCCTTCAGAGCTTTATTAGAATTTTAGAGGGATTGTGATTATCCATCGACTGCTTACCCCTATTTTGTGCCTCAATGGGGTTAGGGATCATTTTCTTCATCTCCGATAACCCCTCATATATATCACTAAATAGATGAGGGATAATCATTTCCCAATCCTTGTTAGATATGTTTATTGGATGATATGGAAAAATCGATAACATAATTACACGCGGTTTACCAAAATGAATGTTAATATGATATAAACTAAACTGAAAATTAAATCACTTATGAAGATCTTGTAAAGGGTAAGGATCATTAAATATTCCGAGCTCTTCAAGCCTAAATAAAGTCGTAAGTTATTCGAAAGTCTTCAACCCTTGGTTTATCACCTCGTCTACAATTAGCCAAGTATTAGGATCAAGGTATGATGAGATTCTACCTGTATAAAAAAAGTCCAAGAAGGATATTAGATTCGTCCATTAAAATTTTGAATTATACTGTTATCGCTTAAAATATATACACAGATTATCTTAATTTAAATGTACTAATTACAAGCAAATGACAGATAAGAGATCTAATTACTGAAATACAAATTAAAGAAAACAATCGGGAGATGAGAGAGAGAGAAATAGAATCATATTTACGTGGTTCAACTTAAAATGGTGCCTACGTCCACAGGTGGAGTGTATGTTGTATTCAATTACTAGGAAAAAGCCATGGTTGAGTACAATAGGAAAGCTATCAAGTTCTCTCTAGATTTTAGCAGCATAGTGGTAAGTATAATCTCGGATCCCCCTAAAAGGTGGGTGGTATATGTTATTTATAGGTTGTTAGAGGTGAGAGAAAATATATTTTCATATGACTCACCTTTATAGCTTAGGTGAGTACACTCTTTACATACAATAGTTAGAGAATAATCATGAGTTAGTTAGAGACGCATAAGGGGGATATTTATATATATTCCACATGCGCAAGTGTAGCAAATGCTAATGTCAGCATTCACACAGTACATGTCGGCTATAATAGAGTTAACTAACAATGTTAGCTGACTGTTAACTAATGGGGTTAAATAAGCAGTCAAGACTGGCCGAGATGACCTTATTCTGGGGCCAAATAGATTTATAGCTGGGGATGACCTCTTTATTGTAGATGTGTGAGGCGAGGTGTCCTCTTCTATTTGTCCCATGAGCCATCCCATATTTATTGTATAAAAATAACCCATAATACTTTGCTCATGATTGTTACTTGTAGCAGATTACCTGAGGTGTTATACCTTTTGGGAAGGACCTAGGTAGATCGAATGAGTGAAGTTTTAACTTCATGATGGCGTCAGCTCATGTTTTTGTCATCTTTATAAGTTCTTGTCTCTTCAGTGGCCGAGCATATTGACTTGTGAAAAATTATAAATTTTTTCTTGGCCTTGAGGTTACCACATGTCAAACGCTGGCAGTTGAGGGAGACTTATTTATAGTGCATGTGCTTGGGGCAGTGAGCACTCAGTTTAAAGCACTCATTATCATTTTGAGGCGTGATATCACCCCTATCTCAAAAAAGGCAATCATTGCCGCTCCAAACCTATAAAAGGCCGAATTTGAATCATTTAAAGCTTTTTCATTCTCAAATATTTTTCACATAAACCAGAAAGAAAAAAACCCTTCCTATTCTAATCCCCTTCTCCTTTAGAGCTATTGCACACTGATTGTCATCATTTCCGACTATGCTCTTGTTCCAAGAGCCTCCTCCCGATGTGTGTTCTTCCTTTTCATGCATGCATCGCCCGGTTGTTGATAGTTTTTAGTCAATTTCTATAATTTGGGTTTTCAACTCTTGGTTTATCACCTCATCTACCTTTAGCCAAATATTAGGACCAAGGTTGGATAAGATTTTATCTATATAAAAAAATTCCAAGACTGATATTAGATTCTTCCATTAAAATTTTAAAGTATACGATATACAAAGAATTATGTAAAAAGTGTACTGCTAAGTAGAAGGACCTTCGGTAACGAGGAACCTTAACATACCCTTATTAAACTTCCTTGGCTAAAAATTCCTACGAACCACCAATAAACAAGTAAGAATTCTTCCAGTTATCAGTATAAGTCATCTAAATACTCACTACTTTATGTTTGGGGTTACATGGGCTTAAGAACTAGTATGATGGAAATTCTTAATGAACACAATTGTGTAAATACTCCAAAAGATGTTAGTTGTAATATGGCTGGCATGAACCTATCTCCATGAAATAATACATCCAAGGATTATTCTCCACGAATTAAGGGCTAGATGATAAGTTTTTCCTCCTAATTAAGAGAGAATATCCCTTATACAAAGGTAGAAGGGGAGCCTAAAACCTCACTTAAAGATCCCCTAATAAGCATAACTCACTGGCATTCTTCAGATCTTAGGCCCTCTTTTCAATTTTAATGTTATATGTGTCTTCTATCCTATGAGCCTTGATAAGATTACGGTTTGTAAAGGCTAGCACTAGAAAAGTAAATATGATAAACCTCGTCATCATCGACAAACAAGTCAATAATGTCATAGTTAAGAGAAAAAAATTTGTGGCTAATGGAAAGTTAGTATTCTCTAACTCCTCATCATGAATCTCCTCTATAAAGATATAACATCATTATCACCAATGTGACTTTTAGACGAACCTAGCTCGGTATCTAGTGTTTTGTAAAGGCTATCCATAGAAGTGTTAATCATAGAAACCTCAACATCATAGATAGAGGAGTCAATAATATCATAGTCAAGAGGGAGAAATTATGTGGCTAATGTAACGGTCATATAATCTAACTCCTCATATTAAATCTCATTCATAAAGTTTACAGCCTAATTTACATTAATACGCCTTTCGTAGGGGCCTACCTCAGCATGTAGTTAATAGAAAACCTCAAAGGAAGAGTTATCAGAGAAATAATCAATATCTACTTCATTGAACCTGAATAAAGTCTTATATAAGGATATTTCCATGGGATCTTCCTCAGTATGGGGGGTCAGCTCACTCCAAAGACGATTATCTATCATATTTAAAAAAGATTCCCCATTTGAACTCATTGCATTACTGCTAACGTGTACATCGTCTAGACAGTGAGGGGAAGATGTTCTAGAACAATAGTTTAATTACCTTATTAAAAAACTATGAGACCTTTAATATGAGGGGTATGGGGACAAAGAACTGATATAGCATTTTTCCTAAGGTATCCCTCAGTTTATTTTTTAGCAAGAAGTGTGTCTTCATCTAAGAAGTTATTAAATTCTCTAAAAGACTCATCTAAAAGATAGTGTATTAACAAACTAGAATTGATATTGGGTGCACAGGATTTACATATCAAAATAGAAGAAAATGGAAGAACTAACTTAAGAATAATAAAAAATTAATCTATTCACACTACCAATGCTTTTATCGATAACTAAATAATTTTTATATTGAAAAAATTTTACAAGAAAAAGATCTACACAAGGGAATTATTATCGAATTTTTTTCTAGAAAATAAGAATGTTCAGAAATGCGAAGAACAAACTTGAGACTATTAAAAGGTATCTAGAAGGATAAATCCCTAAGTTGAGAAATGTTTGAGGTAAATGAAAATTAATGGGAGCTTAAACTTATAAAGTGAAAAATAGGTTGGAAACTTAGTACTTAAGGAATTATAAATGATGGAATATACAATAACAAAAGTTTTGTAACCATTTACAAAACATTGCAACTAAAATTTAAACTACACTCCCTCGGCTTCAACATTTTGGGGTCCCTCAATTCCTTTAGTTTATGGACCTTTGACATCAACATTTTGGGGTGCCTTATCTCCTTTGTCCTATATACCCTCAACTTCAAGATATTGAGGTTCCTCAGCTCCTTCAGCTAATAGACCTTTAGACCCAACATTTTGGGATCCATCATCTCTTTCGTCTTAAACATTTTGGGGGGTCCCTCACCTCCTCCATCCTATAGATCTTTGACTTTAACATTTTGGCGTCTATCGTTTCCTTTGGCCTATGGACCTTTGCCTTTAACATTTTAGGACCCCTCAACTACTTGATCCTAGGTACATTCAACTTCAAACATTTTGAGTTCCCTTAGCTCCTTCAGTATGTGGACCTTTGGCTTTAACATTTTGGATTCCCTCGGCTCCTTTAACCTATAGACCTTCGACCTTAACATTTTGGGGTCCCTTAACTCCTTCGGCCTATATACCTCTGGCTTTAACATTTTAGGGTCCTTAAAATTATTCATCCTATAGGCATTCGACTTCAACATTTTTAAGTCCCTCGGGTCCTACGACCTATGGACCCTCAGCTTTAAAATTTTGGGATCCCTCAGATCCTATGGGCCATAGACCTCGAATTTCAACATTTTGGGGTCCCTAATCTCTTTTCACCTATGGAACATTAACTTTAACATATTGGGGTTCCTCAGAACTTTTAGCTTCAACATTTTGGGGTTCCTCGGAACTTTTAGCCTATAAATGTTCAACTTTAATATTTTAAGGTCCTTTAACTTCTTTGGCCTACTGACCTTCGATTTTGACATTTTAGGGGCCCTCAACTCCTTCGATCTATAGACCTTTGAATTTAACATTTTTGGGTCACTCATCTCCTTCAAGCTATAAACCTTTGACTTCAACAATTTATCTCAAAATTTAGCTTATTTACATTCAACCATTATATGCTCAACCAGAAACACCTCTAAAGTAGACATAGCCTCCAATCTCCCATTGCCTTCAAAAATTTCTCAAAAATTAGAGCTTGGGGGGTAATTAATTATCCCAATAATGATCTCATGTGAATGAGGAGTGAAAAAACACTCGGCCATACACCCCTCGGATATACACCCTTGGTCGTATACCATGGGTTGTATACCCTTAGCCATATGCCCTGGGTTGTATGCCCTCATCCATGACAGGGTCATCCATAACAAGGTTAACCATTTCCCAACATATAACAAAAAAATTGTAGATTTCTCCAAAAAGGGAATTTTAGTCATTTTCAACCCCCTACCGTATGAAAAATAATCAACATAGAATGTGAAGAAATGATCATGCAATTTTACTAACCTTCTATAAGGACAAATGACAACCTTAGAGAGGTTGGGCATGTATCTTGTGACTTGGGGTGCATATTACACCCTAAGATATCTATAAAGGGAACTTGATAAAAAATTAAACTCCAAATCATTTTATATTGTATTGTTACTCTGCAAAAGTGAATTGTAAAGAGATAAAGTGAGAAATAGATAATTCACACCGTAACTTAGAGTGTGCCTCTTGACGGTAGCTACCTAAATAAAAAATTAATTCCCCTAATTCAAGAAAAAAATTTGTTAATTTATTATTATAAAAGGGCTTAGCAATCCAAAAGTCTATGTGACAAAATATTTTACTAAGTTTTAGAATCTTTCAAGTTTTATCTACTTATTTAAGACAATGATTTAAAAAGATGCAGAAAGAGTAAAATAAGAAAAAGACCGGATGTACAAGGAAAAAACTCACTAATGGGAAAAACCTCGAGCCGATAAGAATGACAAATGCACTATAGTAGAGTTTTACAACTAGAATACAATCTCACATCTCTATAACTGATTATACATTCTTTTCCACTATTTTCATAGAGAGCGCCAAGAGATGGAGTACGATGTACAATCGCAACTGGTTTTGGTACATAACCAATGCCTTCGAATCCTCTGGCCAAAACTTTCTTCTTCAAAGTAGAAGCAACTTATGTTGTTTTGAGATGGAAACTTCAAGGAACCAAAATACTATACCTAGGGTCTTTGAGGGAATCTCAAAATGAGTTTTTTCGATCCAAGGAAGAGAAAATATTTACTTACCAATGAAGATTGGATTTTCAATACAAGATGAGTAAATATTCTTCTATTAAAAACAATGGCTTGAAAGAACTCAAAGAAGAGGAGTGGAAAAATGTGCTCTCGGATATATGAAATGTTTGATGAGGAAAAATGTTTTTCCAAAGATCTCACTCTTGGTTTATAAGAGTAAACACCGCGCTAACTTATAGCCTCTTTATTTGAAAAGATTTAAAGGCCCAAATACTAGATGTCACATTCTTAAGGTGTAAAATAGTCACATCAGGGTATAAGTCACCCAAAAAGTTGTATTTGACACACTAAGTAAGAAAATATTAAGGAAATATCTTGTGTAAGAGTGAATTTTGTCATTGTCAAACACGTTTCATTGTATGGTCACTGTAGCGAGCTATTGCGTCACTGTGACAAACCCGATGCAAACTAAATCTCACTAATGTCCATAATCTTTTCATGGGGACAGAAGAAACTAGCAAGACAATGTCGCTATATCAAGGAATCAATGCGACGGAACTACTGTGAAGCAAGTCACACCTTTTTCAGAGTTATTTTATCATGGACAAGAAAATGCCAGTAACAAGCTTTCCTTGTAGCGAAGCTGAGGCGAGGCAGGTCACATAAGTGCCCAGAAAATTTTCTCTAGTTTTCCTTAGAAGATTTTTTGAAATATTTTTTTAGGTAAACTCCAAGTATGTCTATTTCTTGCATGAGCACGCATACTTAAAATACACAAAAAGATGTAATTCTTGATCAAATAGATTATTCTATATGAAATGTATATTTTCATGTGTACTTGACAAAATTACAAAATAAAGGTTAATTAAAAAGACTTTTAAATTATAAAAATAGATTAACCAAGGTGAATCTAAGTCTAATAAGTCTTATACCTTTTCTTAAGTTGTGTACTTAAGGTTTAGCATTGAGTGATTCTGGTTCGTCAATGAAGCTTTCCAGTAACCTCTTGGACAAAGACTCAAATATGTTTTGTCAAGAAATTTAGATAATCTATTCCATCTAGGGCATCAATTATACTATACTCTTACACTAACAATGGTGGTTTTTCACCACATTTAGTGATATATAAGCTCCCTCTACAGTGGATGTAGGCCGATAAGGCTTAACCACTCAAATTAGGGTGTTTAATCTCCTAATCTTCGCTTCTCTATCATATTTACTGTTTATACTTACCTAAAATGTTTGTATCTTTAGATTTTCATTGAGTTACTATTTACCATCCTTATTAAGTGATTTTATTATAATTTTCAGAATCATGTTTTATGGGCAAGTAAATTGTTAACAAGTATATTTAATACTTTGTACAGTAACCAACACCCAATCTATTTATCGTAAATATTTAACATTCTCGAAAATATATTCTCATCTAAAATGAATGATAATGAGATTTATTAAATAAAAAATAAATTTTTGTACATAAATCAAAATAAAGTAAATAACAAATTACATGGTTTTCTGAATATCATAACAATTATCCCACTTAGTCTTAAAACTATATGGTCATGTATCTTACTCTGATTCCATTTGCATAAACGTCAAAAGTCCTTTCTTCTAAGCTTTCCTTGAATGGATTTACGAGGTTTTTATCTGATGCAATCTTTGTGGTGTACATAACTTGTAACACGCAAAGTCTAGACCTTAAGGAAAACCATTAGAAGTTACCTTAAGTTGAGGCTAAGATGTCATTTGGACTCAGGGAAGTTTGGGATGAATACTTTGGATTGTAGGAAAAAACCACCCAAATTGATGACATGGACCTATCAAATTATTACGTAGGGATTAAGTACTGGGCCATATAGAAAGTCCATGCTAAGGATACTCAGGAAAAACCAATGAAATTTTTGGAAACCTGGGGTTACTACCTATCACTATAAATAGATACCCTTAGAAAAATTCCCAAATATTATTGCAATATATATCTCTAGAGAGAGAAGGTGAGAGTTAGGATAAACTTGTTTTCTCAGTAAGGAGGTTGTGATCTATAGTGAATAATAATGGTGTGAAGGTAGAGGAAGGTGGTTGGAGACAATCAGAGGCAACATACCTTTTAAAGGTTTTAGGCATCAACCATATTCCTATAAGGAAAGTCAGTATCCTACTCATTTTACATTATTCATTTAAAACATTAATTCCCATGTTTTCGTTGATTATGAATGTAGTTTAATCTTTTTTAACTCTGGGATCCAAACCATGACCTATTGATGTTCATCTTATATAAATGGAGTCTAGGTTAAAAATATTGAATGTTATAATCATTTTTTTCTTTCCATTGTGAATATTTTAGAGGTTTGGGTTGTTAGGGTTCTTCATATTTTCATCCAAATCTTGAGGACTAATAATATGTCTTGGGGTTTGATATTAAAAAAGTAATATTAGAACATGTTTTTTTTGGGTAAACTATCATCTTACCAAAATACTCTTGTTGTTTGATAAATAGGAGTTCTAACTCCTTCTTTGAGGTTATGGACTTGAGGGAGTATGATATTGTGACTTAAAATTCTTTTTAGGGGCATTTGTCTATAGGTCCTAAATTTCTAACATTTAAAGAGATAAAGCGTATAATATTTTTTTTTAAATTGATAGGTCTTATAAATAATTTTTTTGTAGGGAATGTATAAAATCACTATTATATTATAAAACCCCTTTATTACTACATATGAGGAAATAAATACTTATATGTTTAAATAATCATTGCTCAAAATTATTATATGCAAAAAAATAGCAATTTTAAGGACTTAGATAAATTTACTATCTATCCACAAATACTTATTCGTGACTTGTTTATAAGAGATCAATGTTTCTTAAACGACATATATATGCACAAAAAATACAACTTCATCAACTATTCACAAAAGCCACTATTATTTAAAATTCTAGGAAACCAATAAATTTACTATGGCGGGACTAGGGGTGTAAAATGGACGGATACGAAGCAGATACCATAGTATCCATATCCGTATCCGTCAACTCCCCGCACTATCCGTATTCATATCGTATCTTCACGGATAATAATTTCAACTATCCTTATCCGTATCCTCTTGAATTTCTCGAATTCAGATAGTATCCTTATCCATGTTTATTATTTTGACTAATATGTTGTAATACAACAAGAATTTTTGTTGTTTAATTAATAGGACTGCAATTTTTCTTGTGTATTCGTAAGTGAACAAACCCAAACATTTCTCATACATTTGAACGCAGTTTGATGTCAATAATACATGCACCTCTAACACATTAATCAAAACCAAACATATCTAACATATTAATCAGTACCATCGCTAACACATTAACCATGTCAACCACGTCAGAAAACTGTGTCGCTCTAGAATTTTTTTTGTTTTTGTTTCTCGATCGATACATAATGATCAATAATGAGACAAATAAAGTGTACATCCAAATCAACCAAAGAAATTTTTAATAGACTTTAAACTAAAATCTATTCTATTCATAAATGCAGAGCAAAGACATATAACAAGGATACAAACAAGTATTAACTGTGCTATTTTACTGCCAATACAAAGGACTTGATATCAAACAAACCCACTATCAAACATAAGAAAAGACCGTTAGATAGAGCGGTGAATCATACCCTTAGATGGATTAGATGAAATAAAAAAAACTAAAGTATATCGAAGAAGTCATCTGATATTTTAAGAATACCAGAAAAAACCCAAAAAATCATTTGAAAACTTTATGAAAAAATCAGTAAAAAAAAATCACCGACTTTCAATGGGATGGGAGATGTGATGGAATGTGGCGCGGGAAAGGTAAGGGAGAGTCTCAAGATTTAATGTGTGGATTGTTTTGTTAATGCCGACTGATCTGGGGTGTGGTTTTTTTATTTATTTCTGCCCCAAGGTAGAGTTAGAATTTGACCCTATTATCCTTTGTATATTTAGTATATTACTTGTTTATGTGTTAAATGTTATTATGCTAAATGTTATTATATCTCTCAAGATTATACAAGATTTTATTATGTTATATTAATATTACTATTATTATATGCTACAAAAAATATTTATATTATTTGATTAAAAAATATTTAAAATAAATAATAAATATAATTATTTTACGGATTCGGATATCCGCAAAAATGGATATCCGTCAATATGGATAGTCCTCCTTAGATCCGGATTATTCATCACGGATACCAGCATTATTCGTATCCGGTTTTTCGAATATTTAAAACGTGTATCCAAATTCGCTCTTTCGAATACTTATTCAGATAAATATCCGCTAAATTCATAGACGAATACCAGATGGATTCGGATTTTCGAATATCCGTTTTCACCCCCAGGCGGGACCTATCAAAGCAAAAGAAAATGAAGTCCAAGACCTATCACAGAACAAAAAAATTTAGAGACCAACTATAGAATATGAGACAAATATAGAACCCACCCATAATGATCATTCTTTTTATATTCCCTTATAATCTGAGGGTGCCATGTTCGTGTCCTTATATTAACTCGATCACAACTTCTTGGGCTTAAGTTCAACCTTCTAGTTGGTGTTTACAGATGTGTAAGAGCATTTAAGGGTTCACTCAAACATATGCTCTTCTTTATGACTATGATTAAAGTCTAGCATAATTCTCTGCTTGCGTCTCGTGCAAAGCTCGACCAAGACTAGAGAGTTAATGTTGGGATGCAGAAGGTTTATCCTTTAAGAGGATGTGAGAAATAGGCACAGATTGTGGCATGACCATTCAAAAGATCCAAGTATATGGTTGGGATAAATAGAGCTTATTACAAGGTCAAATGTGACTTGTTGACCAAGGTTGAAAAGCCTTCGAAAAGGGTGGGGTATAAATTTGATATTCATCTTTTGGGCTAACAGATGCCCCATTGGCCGAGGTTTTGATAAATCTCTTATTGGATATGGGTTTGTGGGGTTGCGTGATTTGGGGAAATTTTATTCTCCTAATTGAGTTCATTTTTCATAAACCACTGAACCTATTATTTCATCTTTTATTTAATGGGTTAAAGGCTAGTTGTCTATTATAATGAATTTAACTTTGTGTAATACCCCGTAATTTTTATGACTTTTAAAATGGGTTATATTTTAAATTAATGGATTAATTGGATTTTATTATTAATTAATTCATTTGGGTTTTATCCGAATTGTGGATATTAAAATGGATGATTCTGAATATTACTTAAAGATATTTAGGTAATATATGAATGTGATGTCATTGATATGATGGTGTGATATAAATTCGGTAATTTGAATTTTTAGTCAGACGCGGTATGGGACGTGTCGGGACTAATTTATTAAATTAAAAAGGAAATTTATTTTCTATCGACCTTATAGTCATTTCGACTGCGTCGTTGCGTCCGGAAGGTTCGAAATAGTCAGAAAAGTCTATTTGGATGTTAATTTTGAGTCCCGGGTAATTTGAAAATGAATAGACAACCCAAAAGGGCATTTTGGTCATTTTTCTAGGGGGGATGAATAGTGATTTCGGATTTTGTCCTATTATAAGTATTGGTAGATTAAGTGTACGTGGTTTATTCATCTCCTCTACACAAAATAGAGAAGTCTTCTTCCTAGAGAGAGTGAAAGGTTGCTTTGGAAGGGAAAAGCCTACTTGGGAAATAGAAGAACTAAGACCAAGGATCACCACCACCAACCACCACCGGAGTTTGATCGGAAAAGGGAGAACCACCTGAGATATACTACACCAAAGGATCAGACCTTCAGTAAAGGCAAGTGTTTGATATTTTTAACTTAAGTTCGTATATTGTCCATGTTAGAATAATTATGAAAAGAGATGATTTTTCATGTTTGGAAGACATAATGGAGTTGTTATATGGATTTCTAGAAACTGAAAATATATAGGAATCAAACTCAAAATGTAGGTATATGGTAATCCACGAAATGATCATGAATCTGTTGAACAAAATCTGAAAACCATATAACAACTCCATTATGTCATATATGGTACAAATCGTTCATATATGTTGATATATAATGTAGTAATAATTATAAGTCATTTGGGATGTTAATATGAAGGTTAGAATGAATAAATATGGTGAAACCCGTAGTTGCAGAAATGCAGAAAAACCAGGCTGTGACCTGAGTGATCGATCGATCGACCCCCTGCCTTCGATCGATCGACCTCCCCAGAATATGTAAAGTTGTTTCTTTTTAAATGTTGATTCTTATCCCAAACCTTTTGTGGATCTTTGATGATTATTATTTGGATATTATGGGACTTAGAAAATATCAGTAAGCCCTTGATAAGATTTAAATTAGTTTGATTGGGATTTAAATTGATTAGTATAATGATAATTAATTTAAAGGAATTTCAGTTGCTAGATTCATTTGTTAAATTCCAAATGGGGATGTATGAGGATTAAAGATAGGACCATTAGGGGTGATTTAATATAACACCTGGGTATCCTTAAGTTTACAAGAGGGTTTAATCCTAAGTGAAAGAAGAGGTGTTTATAAGAGATTTGAAACTATCGATTTTAACCATTAATTAAAAGGAGAGCTAAACTCGTAGTAATTAGGGAGAAATGATGTTATGGACCAGTAGGATATTAATGATTTCTTACTGAGTATACGTTGAGGAAAAACCTACTTGAACCTTGTGTATTGAGTGAGGCTCGGGGATAATTAAATTAAGAAGTAAAGTTAGGACATTTTAATACGTGGAATTTAAAGAGATATAATGCTACGTAAGGGAATAATCTAAGGTTAATGTGAGTACCTTGTTGTTATTATATTATAGGTATGATAATGCCTATTTTATTGATTTATGATTATGTGTATGACATACCTAGCTTACTTGCTATCGACGGGAGGTTTGCATGTGAGGGCAGTCATATCCTAATGAATCCATGGGATCTGTGATTTGTCGCTCGAGAACATAGGTCTAAGAAAGATTTATCGGGGAGTTGATAAGTCCGCTGACTGTGGGTATGTAGGTATGTACGTGAACCATGGATACGAGAACTATGTTCGCCTCTAATTTGTTTGTTGATGGTTGTGGTCCGTGGAATCCTTACCGAACCTTTAGTCCCCTATTCGGCGACCAGCGATGATGGAACTTGATAGCAGAGTAATGCATTGCACCGCAGCTGTGAGTTGGGGTGCCGTATTATATATGAATATATATCTAATGAATTAAATGAATGAATGGTTATATATTGTGGTTAAAACTATCTACGGTGATAATTGTAGATAACGGGAAATAGGGAAAGATAATGGAATTAAGTCAATGAATGTTTATTCTTAAAGAATTGAAAAGCTTAATTCATAAATGAATTAATGTAAATGAATAATAATGTGATGTATTGTATGGGACATACGGGGATTATGATATTGGAATGGAATTATAATATGGAGACTGGAAAAGAGGAATCATTAACTAGGAGGTTAATAGGAAACGTTAAGTTTGCACTCTAGTTGAGAGGTGAGAACAGCAAGTGAGAGTGGGATGCTAACATGTACATAATAAATGCTTTATTGCACTTGTTAAATACTTGCTGCTTTACAAATCATTTTCACAATCGGGCTCTGACCCGTTTCCTTGCATATTTTCTTTTCTATTGTATCTTCTATATCAGGTGTCCAGCAGCAGGGACGCCAACCTTCGTTGATCTTGACAGGCTATGGAGCTATGGAGTTTTGCTTAGACGCCTATCATCTTTTTGATTCACAGTATTCTTAGTTAGGGCATGTCGCCCAAAGGATTTAGTTATCTATTTCTATCGTGGTAAAATACTATTGTATTCGGGTCTTTTAAATACATTTAATATTGTTGGGATTACTGTAACGGATTTATATTATTTGGGAATGTTTATTCCAATTGTATTTAAATTCTTTTGTGTTATCTATTTGGTTATCAGTGTTGTAGAATAAAATGTGTTGTGTTATTCTTAAACTGGAAATGGATTTTGTTAAATTAAAATTTGGAAAGTTTTTAACACCAGCTTAATTGGGTATTGGGTGAGTTGTAAATGTTTTCGAAAGTGATGCTAAGAATGAGCCAGCTATATATTCTGTTTTAATTTGGTATGGGACTGGCCACCCGGTATTTAATTAGGCAGGGTGTTACAGGTGGTATCAGAGCATCAGGTTCTAGTCCTTTACGATCTGTACGGCTTATTGTGTTTTCAGCTTAGTGTTCTTTGATGTAGAGCCCTATGAGTAGTATTATTTCTTTTCTATGTACGCCTGCGTGCTTCAGCTATTTTGTCATATCAAATACTGATAGTGTTCTCTCGTTTCAGATGCTTCCTCGACGTGCACCTCAACCCGCCCCAGCTCAGGGTACGATGACTGCGGCCGAAGTTGCTGCAATTGTTGCTCAGGCAGTCAATGCAGCTCTAGGTCCTGTTCAGCAGGCTCCAGCACTGGCACCAGTTGTGCCACTTGTGTAAGGGCAAGTGTTTCTTACTGCATGGGAACGAGCGAGGGATGCCTTTCAGAAAGCGCACCCACCTGAGTTTCAGGGAGGATCAAATGTTGTGACTGCTAGCTAATGGAAGAAAGATATCCAACGGCACTTGAGAATGCTCGAATGTACTGAGGTTCAACGTCAAATACTAGCCACATTCAAGCTAGTAGGGGCAATTTTGCAATGGTGGGAAGCTACAACCACTATGGAGGAGAGGGACACAATGACTATCCAAGACTTTTGGATACGGTTTGATGGGAAGTACTTTCCTTCCGCCATCCAGACAGAGATGAGGAGGAAACTACTTGATTTGAAATAGGGAGAGAAGACGGTGGCGAAATATGAGGAAGAATTTACGAGATTAACTAATTTGGTACCAGCTGAAGTACCCACTGAGGAGAGGAGAATTCTAATGTTCACTGATGGGTTGAACTATAAGATTTTCCAGCATTTATTGGGGAATCTTTCACTACGTACGTATGCAGATGTTCTTAATGATGAAATGCTTCACTGTCAGGATAACCGCTTTCATACTCAGGGTGTTAAGCGGGGATTTGGGTCAAGCCTGCAAGGCAAGACTACAGGGGGCAGTTCTAGTGGGACTCAGCCAGGGCAGAGTCATCAGCGTTAGAGTGAGCAGGGTTCCCAGACAGAGGATTATGCTAAGCGTTTGCGATCTGGAGATTATCGATTTGAGGATAGAGGTATTGGGCAAGGGCATCAGGGCCATCAGGGCCAGAGACAGGCTCTGCAGGGCCAAGGGAAAGGAGGTAATGGCCAGCAGGGACGGGGTCAACAGGGGCAAAGTGGTGGAAAGTTTGGGGGAAAATGTTTCGTGTGTGGCAAGTATGGGCATAAATGACAAGATTGTCCTGATAAAGACAAATTCCATCAGCAATAAAATGCTCGACAGGAGCCACAGGTACCAGTGTTTCCACCAGCTGCTATTCCAGCTCTAGCTCCGGTGCTAGCACTACCTCCCATTCCAGCACCACCCACGCAGCAGGATCAGTACGGGCGTGTATATAAAGTCCATCAGACAGCGAATCAATAACCACCACCCGCGAATGAGGGTATGTTTTCTATCTAAGGAATTATGAGGCATGTATTGATTTTTGTAGCAATTAATATTGTGTGGGAAAATGGTTTGCTAAACTTAGCCTATAGCATCGTTATTTACGTAGACTCACCGAGGGGTGTGGGACACCTATATTTTTCATGTTATCATGTGGGTTTGATTTTTATCATGTGATTACTTACTTTGGGCATGTCCGAGCATGATGTGATTATCGGCGTGCATTGACTTGTGGTATACGAGAGCGTATGTACTACTACTAACCAACATCTTGTCTTCAAGAGAAGAGTAGATGAGTAGACTCTATTTGAAATCAATAAAACTTAATTTTTTTGTTTAAATCGATAAACCTGATATTTTTAAATCGATAAACCAAATTTTTATATACTACTGACTAAGGACCTGAGGAGTTTCGATGACCGACTACTTTAGGTAGTAGTGTATCGGGGGGGTTCCTTGTTTGGATTTCGCTTGCGAGACACCCCACGCATGAAACTAATAACCGTTGGGAGTCGAAATAAGTTAGGTCTTTGGGATGTGAGTTTATAACCTTTGCGAAATTTTTTATATTGAAAGTGGTACGATAGGGTGTATGGGGGCCCTGGATGGTTAAATGGTAGTAGTTTTCAAAATTGTGAAAGTATAAGGGTCATTTTTCCGAACTTGGTTATGTCGATGGTATAGGGAAAATTGGGTAAAGTTTAAATTCGATCCACTTGGAACTATATGGTGAGGAGGGGCGTATAACATCAATAGGGATTTTTGATAATGTACTGTATGGGTGGTACATCTTGGATTTCTTGCGATGTGAGATTTATACTCGGAGTTGACCTTACCGTTATGATTTATATTCCTGAATTTTGGGACGAAATTTTGTTACAAGGGGGGAAGTATGTAATACCCCGTAATTTTTATGACTTTTAAAATGGGTTATATTTTAAATTAATCGATTAATTGGATTTTATTATTAATTAATTCATTTGGGTTTTATCCGAATTGTGGATATTAAAATGGATGATTCTGAATATTACTTAAAGATATTTAGGTAATATATGAATGTGATGTCATTGATATGACGGTGTGAAATAAATTCGGTAATTTGAATTTTTAGTCAGACGCGGTATGGGACGTGTCGGGACTAATTTATTAAATTAAAAAGGAAATTTATTTTCTATCGACCTTATAGTCATTTCAACTGCGTCGTTGCGTCCGGAAGGTTCGAAATAGTCAGAAAAGTCTATTTGGATGTTAATTTTGAGTCTCGGGTCATTTGGAAATGAATAGACAACCCAAAAGGGCATTTTGGTCATTTTCTAGGGGGGGTGAATAGTGATTTCGGATTTTGTCCTATTATAAGTATTGGTAGATTAAGTGTACGTGGGTTATTCATCTCCTCTACACAAAATAGAGAAGTCATCTTCCTAGAGAGAGTGAAAGGTTGCTTTGGAAGGGAAAAGCCTACTTGGGAAGGAGAAGAACTAAGACCAAGGATCACCACCACCAACCACCACCGGAGTTTGACCGAAAAAGGGAGAACCACCAGAGATATACTACACCAAAGGATCAGACCTTCAGTAAAGGCAAGTGTTTGATATTTTTAACTTAAGTTCGTATATTGTCCATGTTAGAATAATTATGAAAAGAGATGATTTTTCATGTTTGGAAGACATAATGGAGTTGTTATATAGATTTCTGGAAACTGAAAATATATAGGAATCAAACTCATAATGTAGGTATATGGTAATCCACGAAATGATCATGAATCTGTTGAAGAAAATCTGAAAAACCATTGATGTGTTCTTGAAGTTAAGATGTTGATAATTTTCTGGAAAAAGTGGATATAAACATGCTTTTAATCCAATCTCTTGATGATTCTAGGATGTTTAGAACATTAGAAATCGTTCATATATGTTGATATATCATGTAGTAATAATTATAAGTCATTTGGGATGTTAATATGAAGGTTAGAATGAATAAATATGGTGAAACCCGTAGTTGCAGAAATGCAGAAAAACCAGGCTGTGACCTGAGTGATCGATCGATCGACCCCCTGCCTTCGATCGATCGACCTCCCCAGAATATTTAAAGTTGTTTCTTTTTAAATGTTGATTCTTATCCCAAACCTTTTGTGGATCTTTGGTGATTATTAATTGGATATTAAGGGACTTAGAAAATATCAGTAAGCCCTTGATAAGATTTACATTAGTTTGATTGGGATTTAAATTGATTAGTATAATGATAATTAATTTAAAGGAATTTCGGTTGCTAGATTCATTTGTTAAATTCCAAATGGGCATGTATGAGGATTAAAGATAGGACCAGTAGGGGTGATTTAATATAACACATGGGCATCCTTAAGTTTACAAGAAGGTTTAATCCTAAGTGAAAGAAGAGGTGTTTATAAGAGATTTGAAACTATCGGTTTTAACCATTAATTAAAAGGAGAGCTAAACTCATAGTAATTCAGGAGAAATGATGTTATGGACCAGTAGGATATTAATGATTTCTTACTGAATTTACGTTGAGGAAAAACCTACTTGAACCTTGTGTATTGAGTGAGGCTCGGGGATAATTAAATTAAGAAGTAAAGTTATGACATTTTAATACGTGGAATTTAAAGAGATATAATGCTACGTAAGGGAATAATCTAAGGTTAATATGAGTGTTGATGTAAAAAATTAGATCTCTCTAATTATTCAATCACAGATAAATAAATAAGACAAAGAATTTTAAAGTGGTTCAGCCTTATAAGAATGGCCTATGTCCACTGTTATGTTATTGCTGAGTGTTTTGGGAATTCTCGATTACAAGTTCTATCAAGAAATTCCGGTCCCTTTGAATGAGGGTAATACAATGTATTTATAGCCTTGAGGCTATAATCTGAAAGGGTGATACATTAAATGATATACATATGAAAGGGTAATTCATTTAATGCTCTTCAAGCGTGTGCGTCAAGATAATAAGCATTCAATGAATAGTTGAACTGATGATTATCTGGAAATCAACGCTGTGGTCGAGATGCAGCTCGAACCGCCTTAGTTGCTCGTCGTTCAAGAGTTCCTCGGAGAACTGGAGTTCCTCGGAGTATCCTTGTTGCTCGGAGCGAACATGACTTGGTCGGGGAAATGAACTTCCTCGTTGCTATTGTGCCACGTAGATTGACATGTGTCTTCTTCTTATTCATCCATATCAGCATACTAATTTTGGTATCAATAGAAGCCCCCAATGTTTCATATTTCAAACTTTGAGGAGTATGGAACATTCTTTCTCGGTATATGGCAATATTAAATGATCTTCCTGGTTTTTAGGAACATTTCTCCGTATTTTGAATTTCCTTCCGAATTCGCAGAATTCGTCTTTTTGCATTTTTATAAGTGCTTCGATCTTCGTGCACTTTTTGTCCTTTTAACCGCCGGTAGCGTAATAGTTTCCTTTTTGTAATCATTTCTTTCGCCGTTTCCCAAGGCAAAGTATTTAAACTTCATTAGACAATATCACCGTCTTCTACCTTTTCCAATTTCTACTTTCGAGTTTTCCATAGTCTTTCTCTCTTTTGTGCCTTCATCCTTTTCTTCGTTCGTTGTCAACAGATCTCCCTTTTTCCTGTAAGATCTTCTTCCTTCTTCTTAATTTCTTTTATTCACCATGGTTTATATTATTGAATCTCTTGAGAAATTCCGTTCTGATTTCTCTATTCCATCTTGGGTAACTTTGGAGGATCTTTCTGAGCCTTCAAATTACTTTCGTTTGGCTGAGGGACATTGGTTTCCCAGCCTCTTTATTGCTGAATGTGGATTTTCTTTTCCACCAAACCCTTTGTGCTTAGAGTTCTGTCATCATTTTGATGTTATTCCTGCAAAAATAGCCCCCAACACATGGAGAATAGTTAATGGGGTGTATAGGTTAAATCAAACTCATGGAACCCGTCTAGGAATTCCTGAGATTATGTACTGCTATAGATGGACTATTTTAGACAATGTTTATTATTTAAAAACTAGATTTTTGAATAGGGATTTAGTAGTCAATCTCCCTGATGCTAATAGGGATTATTTTGAACATGGGGTAGTTATCAAAAATTGGCAACATGCCCCTTTGGTTGGAGACGAAGTATATGAAGGTCCCAAATGCCCTCCATATTGCAATGGGATATTTTCATTTTATTTTATTTCTGAAACTATGATTTCATTATGTTTGAATAAATGCATGATTGACATTTCAATATGTTTTTGTTTGCAGTTGACAGCAAGAGAAAAACTCCCAAAGAATCAGAAGTTAATATAAAGCATTTGAAACATATCTGGAGTTTGCATCAAAAAGTTGCAGACGAGCACGTCAGGTCTGTTTCATACTTGTTGCAGTACAGGAGCTATACATCGTCCTTTACTGCTCGTCCTGTGGTCAGCATTAGTGAACCATTGCCAGCTTCTGAGGATTCTTCATCGGACTCTCACATTCCTCTGAGTCAGAAAATGGGCAAAAGAAGAGTTCCTGCTATCTTTGAGGAGACTGCCTCTGCTGGAGAGGGTAAAAGAAACAAGGCTGATGTCCAAAAGGGGACAAAGAAAGTAGATGCCACTCCTTCTGTTGCTCCTCAGAAGGCTGCCGAGAAGTCCCCAGTGGCTCCTAGTAAGAAGGATGCACCTGTGGAAGTAATCACCATCTCTCCAACCAAAATCTCTTCTTTGGTTGAGACTGTTGAAGTGCCACCGAGGAGACTGAAGAAATCCTTCTCGGTCAGTTTTTCTGAAACCCTTCCCCTGCTCCAAGTTAGTGGAGCTGGTGTTCCAACCATTATTCCCCCGAGTTCTGCAATGAGCTCGGTAAAGACTTGGACTATTCCTGAAGTCCAAGGAATTGAGGAGAATTTGTCCAGGGATATGCTGACATCCCTGGCCACTCTTCACATTGCTTCAGTAAGTTTTCTCTTATTTTGAACTTTCTTTCTTTCTAACAATACATGTATCTCGGTATTGACTTATCGTTGCCTTCTTTTTCAGCTGGTGAGTTGTTTTAACACCATTGTGAAGAAAGATGAAGCGCTCAAGGCTTCTAGCTCCTCGTCCGGAGTAGAGGATGCTTTCTAGGGTTTAGCCCAATCTTTGAAGGATTCTCGTCAGAAGTATGACGAGGATAGGGGCGAATGGGAGAAAAAATTGGCTGCATCTGAGACAGAGAAGGTGTAGTTAGGAAATAAAGTGAAGGACTTGGAGAGAGAGAATAAAAAATATGTCGAGAAGATCACAAACTTTGGGGAGCTTGAAAATAAGTTAAAATCGGCTGAGGAAGAGATAACCCTTCTGCGAGAAGTAAATCGCCAGAAGGAGGAGGTGGAGGCCAAGTTGAAAGCCTCCGAGAATCTTCTATCCGAGAAGCTCTCCTCGGAGAAAATGAAAAGAAAAGTGGCTGTGAAAAAATATTTTCGTACCGGTTGGGATAAAGGATGGGACAGGGGGTAGCAACAATGATGACTCAGGTGCAGTATGGGAGTTTGAAATACTTCCGAGATGGTTGGGTTACTGCCCTGCAAGAATTGAAGGTCAACGAGGATTCAGAGCTATTTCAACAACATCTTTCTGACCCCCCTCCTAGAATTGAAGATGAGGAAGAAGACGAAGCTGCATTCGAGGAGTCTTCAATGACAGTGGGTGATCAAGTCCTTGCTTCACAACCCAATCAGACAGCCACCGAGGAGATTTCGTCTCTGCTTGCTCCTCCTGAACAAGTCCCAACTTCAGCCAACCAACTCATTGTTCCCACCGAGCAACCAAGCTCCTCGTCCTAGCCTCCCGAGAAAGTCTTGGGAGACAAGGAAAAGGTGTGAAGTTATTCAGTATTCTCTTTCTGTTTTTCTTTTACTTGTACTCTGTATTCTGAACGCTGTACTCCTTTTGATGATGTAATAAAATCACCTTTTTTTGGTCCTCTACGTTGTTGATGCTCTGTCTGCTTTTTTATTAACTCTTGCCTTCTCTTCTTTACTAGTTTATGGCTAGAATGGAATTGCTGTCTGCCAATGATACAAAACTGATGCAGCAATGCCATGAATATTTTAAAGCTGGCCATACTGACTTGAGTGCATCAGAAATTGCTGATATCCTTGGTCATGATGCTTCAGACCAAGCAGTGGAGGCATATCAATACTTGAAATGTCTTCTTGATCGTGCTGTAGCCAACAATGTGGCTTATTACGAAATGATTGAAGACTTTCAAGGTACTCTCGATGAAATTCATCAGTAGTATAAAGAGTCTTCAGTTCTTTTGCACGAAGGTTATGAGAAGAAACTCAAACAACTTAGTGCTGAAACAGGTTATGACAAGATGCTTGTTGGCTACGATGTCAGGGAGAGAACCCTAAAGGGTGAAGTTGAAGCATACAGACAGATTGCCGAGCTGCTGGAGCAAGAGAATAACAATTTGCAGAAAGAGCTAGCACAATATAAGTCTGCAGCCTCTTCTTCAATAGCTGTAATCCCAGTGACTGACGAGGGATTTTCATTTCTAGAGGTTGAGAATGCCAAATTGAGGCAAGAGTTGGACATCCTGAGAAGGTCGGGCACTTCTACTACTATTCGGGGACGAGGAAGGAGTTCTCGTGGACGAGGAAGAGCTGCTCAGAATGTTGTCGAGGAACAAAGTACTCCACCTGCTCGGGGTCGATCAAGAGTTCTTCGTCGTATGGTTGATGAAGCTCATACTCAATCGGCATTGGAAAACCAAGCATACCAATTGATGGCAAAAGATCAAGCCTTGTCTGAACTGTCCAAGAAAGTTAGAGAATTGGAACTACAAATCTCTACAAAGGAATCAGCGTTGGAGACTAATAAACTTTTCATCCAGAGTCTTCATGAGAAGCTTGAGAGGTTAACATTTCAATTCCATAAACAGCCCAGGGAATTTTGGATGGCTGGATACAATGAGGCACTATTCCATTTAGATGCTCGTATCCAGATTGCCAATAATGAGGGCTACAAATAAGGCTGGCTGAATGCCTTATGTGTGTTGAAACTCGAGCAGGGACATTATTTGTGGGACTATTATGAGCCCGTATTGCTCGACTTGCCTGTGCCACCATTTAATTTGGACATGGAGTGGATCCCAGCTCGTGCCATTCCTCAGAGCTTAATTGGGAAATATCTTGGTGACTACAATTTTCATTCTCAGTTTGAGGTATCTCGTCCTGAGCATCTTCTAGATCGTCCCTCTATGATGAATGTTAGAATGCTGAAGGAATTGAACTTCATTAACTCTCCTCAGACTTTAAATGATCCGCCTGCTGGCGAGGAACCTATTTCAAAAGCAGAGGGAAAGAAACCAATAGAGTAGGGATCTCAATGTAATAGTTAGTACACATATGTAACTTGTAATTTATTTTGAATTTTAATGAAAGATTTTCATTTTCTGTTTACAAATCTGTATTGCTATTGTCTTGTGCTTTTCAAACACTTTATATTTGTGCTTGCATAACAATATTGTGTGGTTCATCGACCAACTTAATAATAAAAAGTTACAAGTATGTTGCTCGATCACTTAATAATAAAGTAATGAGTATAAAAATGTTTAAAATTTTTTCCAACCAACCAAGGTTGTTAAATTGTGTTTATCGACCAACTATGGTTAGTGAGAGTTTATTCCCGACCAATCATACTTGGTACATTTTTGTCTTTAAAATGTGGTCGACCAACCAAGGTCGATAAATTCTCCTCGTCGACCAACTACAGTTAGTGAGTTTTTATCCCCGACCAACTATACTTGATTCAGTTTGGAATATTTTGTTCTTCGAGGAACTTATTGTACAACTTGCCCTTTTACCAAAATTGGTCTGAGCCAGTGTCAGCCTCCTAACCAAAGGAGTATGGTTTGTTCTCGCTCTTCTACCAATCGGAGTTGGTCTGAGTTCTAACTATCGTGTTCTCGCTCTTTTACCAACCGGAGTTGGTCTGAGTTCGAACTATCATGTCCACTAACTCTTTTACCAACCGGAGTTGGTCTGAGATAATGTACGCCTCCTAACCAAAGGAGTATGAGGTGTTCTCGCCCTTTTACCAACCGGAGTTGGTCTGGGTTCGAACTATCGTGTTCTCGCTCTTTTACCAACCGGAGTTGGTCTGAGTTTGAACTATCATGTCCACTAACTCTTTTACCAACCGGAGTTGGTCTGTGCTAGTGTACGCCTCCTAAACCAAAGGAGTATAGTTTATTCTCGCCCTTTTACCAACCGGAGTTGATCTGGGTTTGAACTATCGGTGTTGCTTTTATTACTGAACAGCGTAGCGTTGCACACTAGTATTCCCCGAAAAACTTTCAATAAAAGAAAGAGGATGGCGAAACATCATCGTTTTATTCATATTGATGGAACTGCTTTACATTTTACATCACTGATAATACTTGCGTAGGTGTTCAGCATTCCATGCATTCTTAAATTACTCTCCTTCTAGAGTTGCTATGCGGTAAGTTCCTGGTCGAACAATTTCTGTAACTCGGTAAGGTCCATGCCAGTTTGCTTCCAACTTATTGTGCTTCTGAATGACCTTCTTTAGTACGTAATCTCCTTCTTTTAAGTCGCATTTCTTCACCCTCTTGTTGTATAACAAAGTTGTTCGTTGTTGGTAAGCAGCATTTCTAATGGCTGCCTCTTCTCTAACCTCCTCGAGCATATCCAAATCCAATCTTCTCATTAAGTCACTGACTCGGGAATTGAAATTCAGCACTCTATGTGTTGGAAGACCCAACTCGACAGGTATTATAGCCTCACTTCCAAATGCCAGCATATATGGTGATTCTCCAGTTGTTGCTCGGGGAGTTGTTCGGTAAGCCCACAATACTGACTGTAGCTCATTAATCCAATTAGCTTTAGCCTCACTTAGCCTCTTCTTCAAACCATTTAGTAATGTTCTTTTCGTCACTTCAGTCTGTCCATTTCTTTGAGGATGGCCTGGTGCTGAATGAGTCTTCAAAATGTTTGACTGATGATAATAGGCGGCAAACTCCTCGTTATCAAATTGTGTTCCATGGTCTGTGATGAAGGCATGAGGGAGACCATATCGGCAGATGATGTTCTTCCAAACGAACTGGTACACCTTCTCGTATGTCATATCAATAAGTGGCTCAGCTTCTACCCACTTAGTAAAATAATCCACTGCGACAACGAGGTACTTGAATCTTCCTCGGGTCGTTGGCAGTGGTCCAACCAAATCAATTCCCCACATGTCAAATGGCCAAGGAGAAGTTATGGGTGTCAACAATGCTTGTGGAGTTCGTCGGGTGGAGGAAAAACGTTGGCACTTATCACATTTCTTGGCATAGGCTATACAATCAGCCCTCATCGTTGGCCAGTAATACCCCTGCATCATCACCCTTTGCAAAAGTGTCTGACCTGCTACATGGGCTCCATAGGACCCTTCATGTATCTCTTTAATCAATTCTTTCACCTCGGAGGGATGTACACATCTCTGCAAACTGCCATAATTCCTCGTCTATACAACACACCATTAGTTAGTACATACCGAGCAGTTTTATACTTTAATTTCTTGGCAGCGAGCTTATCCTCCGGTAATTCTCCTTCCTCAATATATGCCCTGATGGGATCCATCCAAGATGGTCCTAAATCAAGGGTAATAATATTCATCGTCAGGTCTTCATCTATGCTCCGACTTTCTAATACTTCAATTGCTATCTTTCTTCGCAGCTCGGTACGAGTAGCTGATGCTAGTCGGGCCAGTGCGTCTGCTTGTGCATTTTCTATTCTTGGTATTCTGATCAACTGAATGGCATCAAATTCTGCCAACAACTCCATCACCTTTGCATGATATTTGACCATCAATTCTCCTTTAACTGCATATGTTCCCATCATCTGATTCATAATTAATTGAGAATCACTGAATACCATCACTTGTTGCGCTTCCATAATCTTTGCTAAATTAAGACCTGCTATCATGGCCTCATACTCAGCCTCATTATTGGAGGCTTTGAATTGGAATCGCAGGGCATATTCCATGTCAATCTCGTCTGGGGTTTTCAAAACAATCCCTGCCCCACAACCTGTTGTGCAAGATGACCCATCTACATATAATCTCCATGTAGGTAACTCGTCTTCAAATTTCTTATCTGACAGAGTTCCTCGGTGAAATATCTGTTGTTTCCTTTCATCCTCCCCTGGTATTTTTCGCTCTTCGTCGACCATCTCTTCTCACCCTTTTACAAACCGGAGTTGGTCTGGGTTTGAATTTGATGATCTTTCTACACCCACAAGTCCTTTTACCAACCGGAGTTGGTCTGAACTTATGTCTGTTGACCCTGTAACATCCACAGGTTGGTCAGCGAGTAACTTTTGTTCCTCGGGGGTATCAGGATATGTAAACTCTGCTATAAAGTCTGCTACAGCCTGCCCTTTTAATGATGATCTGGGTTTATACACAATATCATATTCACCGAGCTCTATTGCCCAGTACATCAGTCTCCCTGATTTTTCTGGCTTATGAAGGGCTTGTCTTAATGGCATGTCGGTATACACGACGATGGTATGGGCCTGGAAATATGGCCTCATTCTTCTACTTGCTTCAATTAATGCCAATGCAAATTTTTTCAGCTTTGGGTACCTGACCTCTGCACCTCGGAAAGCCTTACTTGTGTAATAAATTGGTTTCTGGACTCCATTCTCCAATCTGATCAATGCCGAGCTGACTGCATTCTTTGATACTGCCAGGTACAAGTACAACTTTTCTCCCATTACTAGCCTGGACAACAGTGGAGGTGCTCCCAAATATTTCTTCAAGTCTTGAAAGGCTTTTTCACATTCACCATTCCACTCGAATGTTTTTCGAAGTGTTTTGAAAAATGGGAGGCATCTATCAGTTGCTCGGGATACAAATCTGTTGAGCGCTGCAACTCGTCCTGTAAGACTCTGCACCTCTTTATTCGTCGTTGGAGATCGCAACCCTAAAAGAGCTTTGATCTTTTCTGGATTCGCCTCAATGCCTCGTTGGTTGAAGATGTACCCGAGGAACATTCCTTCTCGTACTCCAAATGTGCACTTCGTCGGGTTGAGTTTCATTTGATATTTATCCAGTTGATCAAAGGTCTGACCTAAGTCAACTAGATGATCAGCAGATTTCTTGCTTTTTGTTAGCATATCATCGACATAGACTTCCATATTGCAACTGATTTGTTCGGCAAAAACCTTGTTCATCAGCCGCTGGTATGTCGCTCCTGCATTTTTCAAACCAAAAGGCATAACATTATAACAATAAGTTCCCCTAGGGGTGATAAAAGAAGTACTTTCCCTGTCTTCAGGTTTCATTTTAATCTGGTTGTAGCCAGAGTAAGCATCCATGAAGCTGAGAAGCTCGTGTCCCGAGGTGGCATCCACTAGTTGATCAATTCTGGGCAATGGAAAGTGATCCTTTGGGCAGGCCTTGTTGAGATCGGTGAAATCAACACACATTCTCCATTTATTGTTTTTCTTCTTTACCATCACCACATTTGCTAACCAATCTGGATACTTCACATCTTCAATGAATTGGGCTTTCTGGAGCTTCTCGACCTCCTCTTGTATATCTTGATTCTTCTCGGGACTAAATACTCTTCTTCTCTGCTTTACAGGCTTGATCTCCTTATTCACATTGAGCTCGTGACATAAGAAGTTTGGATCGATTCCTGGCATGTCTTCATGACTCCACGCAAAAGTTTTCTTCCTGTTTCTCAAAAAAGTTATCAACTCCTATTTTATTGAAGCATCCAACGTCGTAACTATCTGGGTTACTCGTTCAGGGTGCTCGTCGTCCAGAATAACATTTTCTGTAGATTCCACCACCTGTCCTTTTACAAGTTGGGATTCATCTCTGGGATCAAGTGTTTCAATTTCTGTACCTTCATCCACCTGGTAGGTAGTAGTCTTTTTCCTGGACTCTTCAAGTTCCTCTTGCTCGGCGGATGAATAATAGCATTCCCGAGCTACTTTTGATCACCTTTCATAACTCCTACTCCGAAATTTGTTGGGAATTTTAAGCACTGATGTACTGTAGATGGAACTGCTTCGAACTTCTTCAAACCAACTCTTCCCATGATGATGTTGTAAGCTGATTGCACATTCTTATCCATCGCAAAGAAACGTATTCTTTCAGTTCGACAAGCAGGCCAAGTTCCAATGAATATATCCAACTTGATCGTCCCAAGTGGAAAAACTTTTTCGCCAGCAAAACCCAGAAGGGGTCTGTGATAAGGTTCCAATTGAGATAATTTCAAATTTAAATTGTCAAAGCATGAATAGTACATGATGTCTGCTGAACTACCATTATCTACCAGAACCCTTGAAATCACTACTTCTTTCATCCTCATTTTGATCACCAAAGGGTCGTCGTGAGGATAAAGAACACCTGCCAGGTCGTTTTTTGAAAAACCAATGACCAGCTTCTCTTTGTTTACCTTCCTCGGGCGATCCTCCTCAGCCAAATTTATTCGCTGAATATATGAACAAGCTTGAGCCTCTCCAAGGTAAGCCTTTCTTTCTGCAGTAAGGTCTCCTCCTCCTGCATCTCCTCCTGTAATGACATTACAATCAAATGACCCAAAACGTATGGAAAATACCTCTCGTTCTGGCTGCCTTGATTTCTTGGAAAGATCGGGGTCATCATCTGGATCATCTTCATGGTTTCTCTTCTTTTTCTCCTCTGCTCGATGAGGAGATCTAGACCTCTCTCTAGTTCGGTCGTTATTTCTTCTTTCACCTCCCCGATCAACATACTTTGTTAGCTTTCCTCTTCGGATGAGTGTTTCAATCTCGTTCTGAAGAGCTATGCAATTTTTGGTCATATGGACATGATCCTTATGGAATTCGCAATATTTCTCCCTATTCCTCGAGTCAGGGTCTGACCTCAGTTTCTTCGGCCACTTTACCTCCTCGCTATTCTTGATTTCTTCCAAGACATGATTAATACCCATTTTCAAAGGAGTATAATTATCGAATTTCTTCAGGACTTCCCATGACGTCTTGTTATTCTTGGAATGCCTGTCACCGCCATTGCCCTTATGCTCTTTTTTCTTAGATTTGTCGACTTCCACCTTGGTTTCTTTATCCATATTCTTCTTCGCAGCCATTGCCTCCTCGGCATTCATGATTTTGGCCGCTTTTTCCATCAACTCTGACATAGTTGTAGGTGGATCTTTGGCCAAAGTGTAATACAACTTGTTAGGCAACAACCCACTCATCAAGGCGGTGATTGCTGTCTTTTCTTCATAATCTATGACTTCCAGCTTCTCGTTATTGAAACGAGTTATATAATCTCTAGTACTCTCACCCGGTTTTTGTCTAACACTTAACAAGTGTGCTACTCGTTTTACTGGTTTCGATCCAAAACAAAAATTGCCAATAAACAACTCGGCCAACTGAAAGAAAGTTGAAATCTTACCCCGAGGAAGATTGTTGTACCATATCTGGGCAGATCCAGTAAGAGTTCCTGAGAATGCTCTGCATCTCATCTCATCGGGGACAACATAGATGTCGGCAACAGCTTGATATTACTCTATGTGAAGAACAGGATCTGTCTTTCCATCATATTTGGGGGTCACCACGGGTGCTTTAAATTTCAACGGTGTAGGGAAATCCACAATGGCCTGTACAAAAGGTGTCCCTCGAACAAAAGTTCGTTGTAGGGGGTTCTTCGCCTTAGCCATTTCTCCCAATCTATCCTCCAATCGCTGAATGGAATCTTTCCACGCATCATTTCCCTCCTCGGGCCTATTAGTTCGAGCAATTGATTGTTCTGAAGTAGCTTCCTGAGATCTATCTTGACGAGCAACTGGTCGTGATTGTGCTGATCCTTCTCTTAGATCTGTTGGTTGTCGAAAACTCCTCGACACGACTTTAGGTGGACTCTTATTCCTCCTCGGGCCTAATCGACTGAAAGGAGATGCCCTACTCAGTCTTTCCAAAGCACTGGTCCTCTCTGGAGAGAGAGTAACACGTTGCTCAGTATCTGTGGCCCGTATTGATGAAGTTTGCCCAGGTTGATAAGATAAATCATCAGATTCCTCATTACGATACGTCTATGTACGCCTGGATCGTGAAGAAAGTAAATTGGTTTGCCTCTGACCACTTCGTTGTCCCGAATGTGCAGGTGCCACGCCATGAAGGGTTTGTATGAGTTGCCGCATTGTTTCTTGCATGGCGGTTTGTCCTTGAGCCAGATTAGTCATAATTCCATCCAGATCTGAAGGTGCAGAAGGATTTGGAAGATTTCCAGCATTTCCAGCGTTTCGATTGCTGGATTCTGGATTATCTGCCATTGATGATGAATGATTTTTGGTGAAAAACAATAACAACAGTCGTTTCCCACAGACGGCGCCAATCTGTTGATGTAAAAAATTAGATC